>CM077161.1:10111787-10820983 GCA_039583875.1 Platanthera guangdongensis | reverse complement strand
AAAAAGTAATGTACTGCTCTAGCAGAAGTAAAGCTCTCCATGGTGAGGAGACATGAAATATGTCGTGCAGGTTGGCTAACTCCACTAGCAGCTCCATCCTATAATCCAAGGGGCTGATCAACTCCAGGATCGTATAAGACCCCATAAATCGAGGGATGAGCTTCTTGTGTCCTAGCATCCGCGAGAAACTATGCATTGGACGTATCTTTAAGTAAACTTTGTCTCCCACTTAGAACTCTACCTTCTGATGCCTCGCGTCGTAGTACTTAGTCTGCCTACTATAAGCCTCCAGCATCCTATCACGGATCATCTGAACTAGAGCGTTTGTATCCTTGATATACTCTGATCTAAGTGCATTTTGATCCTCATCCTGGATCCAAGAAGTGGCGTCTTACACTTCCTCTCGTATAAAGTTTTATAAGGAGTCATGTCAATGCTCGCCTTATGGCTGTTGTTATTAGAAAATTCTAACAAAGGTAACAGTCTCTTCCAAGTGTATTTTCGTTATACTTCATGATACTCAATCAAAATTATGTGGGCATATTTTCAAGTCTTCCGACATATTACCATTAACGTAAACCTTAATCGCATATTGGATTTGGAGACCCTTTCGACCAATGATCACCAAGTACGTGAAAATCAATAATCTTATATGTAGAATTGTGTACATAAATATTAGATTTCTCTTCCAGAATCGCACCATGCCTTATTGCTTATACCATATTGATTCTTCAAATATAAGTTATCGTAGTTTTATTTACGATGAAGATCCAACTTATGTATGTATATAGAAATCTTTTTTATTCCTGTCCATATAGATAATTACCTACCAACCAATGTGAACTTACAATCACCAAAATTATCATAATCATGAGACCAACACTACTATATATAGAAATTAACCAACTTCCAAACATAAGACGGGATGACTAGCTCATCGTTTTTGAAAGTCTTTAATTTCAAGAATAGCTAAATCACCTAGAGGGGGGTGAATAAGTTTCTTAGTATCTTGTGACTTTATTTTATTTTCCTTCTTAATTACTTTGTGAGTTAGTAGTTTTATGTTTTCAAGAAACACAATCTGCAACAAAGAAACAACACAAGAAGCACACACAGAATTTATAGTGGTTCTCCATAATATGGGTATGTCCATTTTCCCTCCCACCTTTCTAACTTCTTGTTAGACAAGGCACTTCTCCAAAAACTCAGCGCCAAAGAGCTTACACCATAGATCCTGTAGGACTACTCAGTCTTGAAAGTCCACCTAGTGTCGGCTATGTGCACCTATGGGGGGGGAATAGGTGACGTGTGGTTCTTTTGCGGAATTCACAGATGTACCTGCACAATAAAAGCAACAAACACAGAACACAGAATACACAGCAAATTTATAGTGGTTCCCCGACTTGGGTACGTCCACTTTCCCCCTTCGACCTATCTCCCCAACAAGGGACGCTCGGTCACTTCTCCAACGGGATTGAAATCCAATCCCTTCACTAACGGAAGGGCCCTTCCACACGTGAGAGTCAACACTCCCACAAATCGGGTTGCACCCAACCCTTACACCGCGGAACACAAAGTTCCTTTACAATAAAATAAAAGTAGAATGTACACGTGATACAACTTCTCTTGGAGACTCCGGTGTTCCTCTTTGGTCGACGACGTGTGTTCTTGAAGTCGATGAAGAGTCTACGACCTTAGTCTTGCTTGGAGAAGATCTCCCCGAAACGGCGGCGGCACACGAGCGGCGGCTAGCTTCGGGATCGGCGGCTACGAAGAAGAGTGGCTGCAGAACTTGGAGATCTAAACTTCGTAGCGAAGCAAGCTAGGTCTACCAACGGTCACTCTAGGATCAGTCGTCCTCGATCGATTCGGACGGGGGAGTTTTTTCCCAGTCAACGAATCGAGAGACAAGAGATCTCCGGATAGACGCGTGAGACACAAGCCTTTCTAAGCTTCTGTCACCGGAGATCGGGAAGAGGAGCGATCAGCAGCGGCGACCACTTGACGCGAGCGGCGGCGGCGGAGCGAGTTCGCGGATTTAGGGTTACGTCGCCGCTCATTTTTCTTTTCTCTTATGCGTTATTTACTGTTCAAAAATACTCATGTATTTATACTGTAGTATTCTCAAATATGACCGTTTGTGGGACCCACAAAAGGAATCCCCAAAATCCGGTTCAAATAAGTCCAGAAGCAGAATCCGGTCCAGCAGCAATCTGAGAGAAAAGTAAAATCGTCGAGAATCGCTCGATTCTCGACGACGTCGAGAATCACCAAGTGATTCTCGACGATTCGTCGAGAATCGTTTTTGATTCTCGTCGGAATCACTTTTCGATTCTCAACGAATTGGACTTGGTATCATCGGGCTGCATGACCACTGGTCGGAGTCGGCGGGAATTAGAAGTGATTCTCGCCGAATCTTGCTTTGGCACCATATTGAGATGGCCAGAAAGAGTCGGCGAGAATTACTGATGATTCTCGTCGATTCGGCGAGAATCACCAAGTGATTCTCGTCGAATTTTGCCTTGGACGATTTTTCGTCTTCCACCTGGGAGCTGCTCCTTGATCCTCCATGCTCCTTGTCTTCTCTTGCATAAGAGCGGTCCTGTACTTGAAAGTAAGTGCACTCCAATAGAGAGAGTACACATAGGCCAACACACTGATCTGCTCAACGAGGGATTACGTCGTGCAGAACCGTGTATATTGACCTACTGCACCCTGACATTGGTGTGCACTTAGCGTGGAGAAACTGCAAGTACAACTTGAAATGTTTCATCAAATACATTGTGAATTCATCTTAGCTTGACAGGGGGCTTCCTCAAATCTAGGTAATCGTGGATACAATACCCAACAATCTCCCCCTATTGACGAAGCCAAAACCCTATTAGCTAAGATGAATAGCACCTATCAAATAATAATTATTGCATTTAAAAATTAATTACGCAACACAAGGTAATAAATGCAATTAGAACAGGACTTGAGTCATTCACACATTCAAGAATATATATATATATACCAGAGAGAAATATATTCACATATAAGTCAGAATTGTTCACACGACAGTAATAATGGTTAAATGTTCTTAATACACCGTGACAGCTATAAGATAATGACTATTTGTCCTTAGCTCCGTCACCCTAAGAGTTTGCGCCAGTACTTTTTGCTCTGCCTTTCCATGTATTCCTTGGGCTTCGGATAGTACCTAGGAGGAGCAACTTTGTCTGGATCCTTGTTGTTCCTGAAGAAAATGTTGCGTTTCGCTTCAAATGCTTTGTGCGTCTCCCATTCATACTGACTATATGCTTCATTTCGATTTATCTCTCCTCTTTCTTGCAGCAGGAAGGTGTCTAGGATGATGCTCCTTGAGACTGGCTCCACCTTTCGTTTCTTACCTCCTCCTCACTTAGTCTGATCCTCTTTTGAGTTGGTGTCTCTTTTGATGTCCCCTTCCTGAACTTTCCTCTTTCCCCTTGCTTTAGCTAAAGCCTCCTGGTCAAACATACTTCTCAGCTTAGATTTGGAGATGGCCCTAGCGTCAGCTTCATCAGTGAAAAATCAGCAGCACTGGTACTTACATCCTCAGCAATATGTACTTCTTCAGCAGCCTTAGAAGTCTCAGGAACCTGAACACCGGCAGGTTGGTCAGGTAGGACTACGCCTAACGTGCCCAGTGCCTGTTGTAGCATCCACCAGCAACTCTCATAGACGTATTTGCTTGATTGGGCAAAGTTTGCATCCATGCTGTTCTGGAGCTCGGCCATCTTAGCG
This sequence comes from Platanthera guangdongensis, assembly GCA_039583875.1. Classification (NCBI taxonomy): domain Eukaryota; kingdom Viridiplantae; phylum Streptophyta; class Magnoliopsida; order Asparagales; family Orchidaceae; genus Platanthera; species Platanthera guangdongensis. The sequence goes on along the minus strand of CM077161.1, from coordinate 10,817,218 downwards.
ATATACTCCCTTCTCCCCCTTTTTGGCTTCTTCAGCTATGCAATTGGCATATGAGTGCAAGGAGTCATCAATGTGCTTAGTTGTCTTGCTGAATTCAGTGACTAGGGCTTGCTGATTTGCATTTAACGTGACCATGTTGCCATCAAATTTCTGAATATTATTGGCCACAACGTGTGCGTTCTGATTGACAACAGCCAGAGTATCAGTAGTCTTTTTCAAGCCGGCCATTAACAGTGTGACAGCTTCGCCGGCCGCAGTATACTTTTCTTCAAACTTCTTCTCCATCATATCCAGTTTGTGGTTGATTGCCACCATATTCTTCAGCATGAGATCTTCAGAAGTCTTAATCTCTTGCAGTATTGTTTTCTGAGTTTTATCAAAAGAGGTTTTAAGCTCATTCACGATGCCCTGAATTATATGTACAGTGTGAATGGCTAGGTCATCTCGTAGTGGAATACCCGGAGGCACTTCTTGGCCTTGTTCTGGCTCGGCCGCAGAAGCATCAGTAGAGCTGGATACAATCACAGCCTCTATGGGAGGAATGTTGGTGGCCTCATTTACCTCCCCCTCCACTGGTGCAGGCTTAGCAGTAGGAGGTTCATCAGTATCTGGAGATTCAACCACTTCATGGCCCTCACTGACCTCGTCCTTTCCGTCCTCATCCAAAACTCATCCATATCAGCATCTTCTTCCACTTCTTGATCAGCAGAGTCCAGTGTTTCAGCTTCAGTTCCGAGGGTGTGTTTCTGTTCAGGACCTCCTCATCCTCCAACCCAGGTTCACCTTCTGCATGAAATTCTGCCACCGCATCTCTTGCCACCTGGGCGATTTCAGATATCATATCCAAATGAGTGGGTAGAGACTCCCCCTCGATTCCTGCAATCACAGTATCAGGAATTTCACGGGGGGAGGCTGCGGGAGATACTTCCTCATGCTCTTCTACAGCAGGCTGTCCGATGCGCCGCTCTCATCGATCAAATACAGTGGCATCCATCTTTTTCAAGTAATGTAGAGGAACTCCTTTGCTCATGTCGAATTTATCTCCGTTGAGCTGGTTGAGATATAGACTGATGATGCGGCCGAAGCTCGGAGTGCCCAGAGTGTCCTTGATCTTTTGAAACATCAACTCTCCCCAGTTGAACCTCTTTCTGCAGACCACGGCTATGAGAATTTTGAACATATCTCCGGAGATATGATCATGGGAGCCTGGCTTACAGATGAGTACTTTTCCTATGATGTCGGATATGAGCTTCCCTTCTTCATTCATCTCTTTTCGTTTTACTGATCGTGTGCCTCCTCTGGGTAGACCGCAGAACAGGAGGGTTCTGGCTTTGTCCTCGTCTTCCAAATAGTCTTCCTGCTCCGCACTTGAGAGCTGCAGGTAGCGTGATAGCTTACTGGCAGACATCTTTACTTTAGTCCCCGCCACCTTGCTCTTGATGATGGAGTCTCGGTTTCGAAGCCTTGCTGTAGAAAAGAACTCCAGCACTTCTTTATCTAAGACTTTACAAGGGTGCTCCAATATGAAGGTTAGCCCGGCTTCTTCCAACATGAGAACGATGTTTCGGAACTCGTCCGAGGCATGAGAAAAACCAGTGCGAACCAGTTCGCAACCAGAAATCAAACCTGCGGTCGTCCTTGGGGCCATTGAGGATCTAGAAAGAAGCCTGACTCCAAGCATTAGTGTTCATTCAAAACGAAAGCATCACATGGGGTTCGGCCTTAGAGCCAGTAAGGAGGAGGTTACCTAAGGGCCTCGGTGGAAGAGAGTTGGTGAGCTTCAGGAAGAGCTTCGGTGGTATCCCGTGGGGTGCGCCCTTGTTAGAATCTCACGGGGAGAGGTCTCCTGCGCGAGTTTGCGGAAGAAGGTCACACACAGCAGCTATTCGACGGCGTCGACGAGAGCGTGATACCAAGGGCTGCGGGTGTCGGCGAGTTCGCGGAAGAGCACTTGCGCGAGGAAGGCGAGGGTCGTCCAGAGGTCTCCTGCGCGAGTCGTGAGGAAGGTGAACCGGCGGAGATTCTTTCGGCGGGATTTATAGGGGTCGTCGGGATTCGGGGGAAGCCGAGCGGTCTGCGAGTTTCTTGGACGGGATTCGGCGAGATTTGTCTAATTTGGTTTCTAATACCGTTTGTCGAATCGGCGAGATATAAAATGGGTCGGCGGGATTTGGAATATATATATTGATGTTTGTCTTGAACCTTTGGGAAGCATTGCACAATTTTCACATTCTTCGAGTGTCAAGTTAACACAAGATTAAGGAATACATATTTATTATAATGACAATCTATTTGGATTTGAATGACGCTTCTCCAGACACTTTGTGATGTCAATTGTGATTAGTCGAAATTCGCAACGACATATCTTGGTTAACTTTATATTGATGTGTAATGATTTGCATGCCTCGAGGTAATCTTTCCTTAAAGGTGTACATATATATGATGAGCATACGTATACTTATACACAAGGATAACAATATATATACATTTACTTTGAATGAGGATGCATCATGACACAAGTCCTTGAACTGATCAAAATTACCTGGGATATGGAGAGTCATCGTCTTAGTCCCACAGGTAGTACATATCAGTAGCTTAAAGTGATTATGCTCAACAGGTAGCACGTCTGTTATTGCAGACGCTTGATCCAAGCTAGCCTTGAGCCACGTACTGTCTAGTTCCCAAGTATTCACGGGGACCTAGACTACCCTGCAAAACAGAATTACTTGACCTTAGGAACCCAAATCATATTGGGTCCTAGGTTTCTATTAGCATGAACACGCAACTGCCTTCCTTGAGAAAACCTGTCTGGAAGACTGCCTCTGTCCCTATAATGTGGAGAAGCCCTTGCTGTGGGCACAGAGAGGTTGTGCCAACAGTCAATGGCAAAGTGTCCCACTTTGCCGCAGCACCAACAAGAGTGAATGTTGTATCGCCGTTTTTGACCTGATCTAGTGACTGATGTAGTCACGGTCCTAGGTCTCAAAGGGATAGGGCATGTTCTTGTTGCACAAATTCCTCTTCCATCGAGGCATGATGAAGGGTGTAACGAATGCATGATTGTGAGCGTTATGAGGCCGAGAAGGTGGTGCCATTCTTTCAGGCATCTTCCTTGCTGAGGCTCCATGACGCCTGACATCATGACTTCTATTCTCCCTATCCCGTGTCCTCGAATGGAGAGAATTCTTCTGTGAACCAGGACCTGCAGATCCACACTTTGTTGTGGCAGTGGCCGTGAATACAAAGGGCTCAGAATGAGCCTTAGGTATTTCTTCATGGGTGGCCATGATGCCTCTTGCACTATGGACATTTCCACATGGGGACAACTCACCCTTACAGTGACCACGATTATTCATGTGGTCATACCTGAAGGCATGATGAGTTGCCTTCCCGCTTGGAGTGGGAGGTCGGAACACCGTTTCCCCATTTCTCCATCCCTGGATAATCCGGGAGATCCACCCGGTTTCTTGTTTTCTCTTTATAGCATCAACTTTGGAGAAGTTGGATACTATACGTTTCTCATTTTCTAGACTATTCTCTAGAGCTGAGATCTTAGAGTCCTTGACCTTGTTGGACGCCAATTGGAGAACCAACAAGATCTTCAGTTGAGCAATCTCTCGAGCTTGCTCCTCAGCAAGTAGATTGCTTTCCTGAAGGGCTCTCTTCAGGGAATCAGTATTTTCTGGAGGAGAGCAGTTTCTGTCTTCAGAAAAGTCAAAAGATGTGGGACAGGATGAAGATGATACCTGCTCATCTGGGTTATTGTCATTAGAATCAGTGACCAATGTTTCGTCCTCGTCGGAGCTGCTTTCCTCACTATCTTCTTCAGTCTCTGACAAGGATACTGGAGCTCTGATGCAATCCGAAGGATCCTTGCAGTCATCTTCAGAAGTGAGGACCCCCACATACGCTTCATCCTCTGATTGGCAGCATATTTCAGCATTCTCTGACCCCCCCATCAGCTCTGAGATCATCATCCACAGAGATTTAGCTGTTTTACATTTTTTCAACCTGGAGCGAGAGGCTCCAGACCAGACATCCATGATAATTTGTCGAATCCTCTGGTCCAGTTGGAAAAATGAGAGTTCCATCTCTGTCATCTCAGCACTGCACATGGGCACTTGGATCCCCGAGTCGGTGGTCTTCAAAGGGATAAATGGACCCTCTTCCAGGATGAGGGAAGCTCGTGGATCGATGGCATCCAGGTGAAATAACACTCTCATCCTCCAGATAGGATAATAATCCTTTGTGCATGTAGGGAGTTTGAGTGGCAATACGTCATAATCCAGATCCATGCTTCTGACACAGGTGGCAGGATTCACCTCAAGGTGTTAGCCTTTTTGTTGAGGAACCTCCCTCTGATACCACTTGAAAGTCCACCTAGTGTCGGCTATGTGCACCTATGGGGGGGGGGGAATAGGTGACGTGTGGTTCTTTTGCGGAATTCACAGATGTACCTGCACAATAAAAGCAACAAACACAGAACACAGAATACACAGCAAATTTATAGTGGTTCCCCGACTTGGGTACGTCCACTTTCCCCCTTCGACCTATCTCCCCAACAAGGGACGACTCGGTCACTTCTCCAACGGGATTGAAATCCAATCCCTTCACTAACGGAAGGAGCCCTTCCACACGTGAGAGTCAACACTCCCACAAATCGGGTTGCACCCAACCCTTACACCGCGGAACAAAAGTTCCTTTACAATAAAATAAAAGTAGAATGTACACGTGATACAAACTTCTCTTGGAGACTCCGGTGTTCCTCTTTGGTCGACGACGTGTTCTTGAAGTCGATGAAGAGTCTACGACCTTGGTCTTGCTTGGAGAAGATCTCCCCAGAACCGGCGGCGGCACACGAGCGGCGGCTAGCTTCGGGATCGGCGGCTACGAAGAAGAGTGGCTGCAGAACTTGGAGATCTAAACTTCGTAGCGAAGCAAGCTAGGTCTACCAACGGTCACTCTAGGATCAGTCGTCTCGATCGATTCGGACGGGGGAGTTTTTCCCAGTCAACGAATCGAGAGACAAGAGATCTCCGGATAGACGCGTGAGACACAAGCCTTGCTAAGCTTCTGTCACCGGAGATCGGGAAGAGGAGCGATCAGCAGCGGCGACCACTTGACGCGAGCGGCGGCGGCGGAGCGGAGCGAGTTCGCGGATTTAGGGTTACGTCGCCGCTCGTTTTTCTTTTTCTCTTATGCGTTATTTACTGTTCAAAAATACTCATGTATTTATACTGTAGTATTCTCAAATATGACCGTTTGTGGGACCCACAAAAGGAATCCCCAAAATCCGGTTCAAATAAGTCCAGAAGCAGAATCCGGTCCAGCAGCAATCTGAGAAAACGCCAAGTAAAAATCGTCGAGAATCGTTTGTGATTCTCGTCGAATCACTTTTCGATTCTCAACGAATTGGACTTGGTATTCATGGGCTGCATGACCACTGGTTCGGCGGGAATTAGAAGTGATTCTCGCCGAATCTTGCTTGGCACCATATTGAGATGGCCAGAAGGAGTCGGCGAGAATTACTGATGATTCTCGTCGATTCGGCGAGAATCACCAAGTGATTCTCGCCGATTCGGCGAGAATCACTTGGTGATTCTCGTCGAATTTGCCTTGGACGATTTTTCGTCTTCCACCTGGGAGCTGCTCCTTGATCCTCCATGCTCCTTGTCTTCTCTTGCATAAGAGCGGTCCTGTACTTGAAAGTAAGTGCACTCCAATAGAGAGAGTACACATAGGCCAACACACTGATCTGCTCAATGAGGGATTACGTCGTGCAGACCCGTGTATATTGACCTACTGCACCCTGACATTGGTGTGCACTTAGCGTGGAGAAACTGCAAGTACAACTTGAAATGTTTCATCAAATACATTGTGAATTCATCTTAGCTTGACAGGGGGCTTCCTCAAATCTAGGTAATCGTGGATACAATACCCAACAAGTCTCCTCCAAGACTTACAACTCAGGCACAAAGCCCTACAAATCAGTAATCTAAGGATCACCTACCTCAGGCCAAAGGCCCTACCACTCAGGCTGGGAGGACAACCCTACCTCAGATCCATAAAGGATCTAACCTCATAGAGAATGACTCTCCTATAGCCCAGGCACAAAGGCCATACCTCAGATCCAAAGGATCCTACAACTCAGGCGCAAGTGCCCTACAACTCAAAGAGAATGACTCTCCCACCTGAGGCTCAAAGGTCCTACAGCTCAGTGATCAAATGATCATATACCTCAGATCCAAGCTGGATCCTACAACTCAGATTCACACTTGAATCCTACTTCTCAGGACAAAGCCTTACACTCAGATTCTCAACAGAATCCTACCTCAGATCAACAAGTGATCCTACACTCAGCCTTTATATATTCTGGCATGCAGCTTAGATTAGTAAAGATCTTATAGGGTGTAAGTAGGTGTAGTTGATTTGACTCTAGAGAAATTTCTCTGAGCCTTCTACTTTTTGAGCTGTGATATTCTCTGCCTTAACTCCTTCACAACAACAGGTATAAATCTACTTGGGTTGGAAGTAACTTGCAAAAACTAGTTCCTCTTCTTATTTCCTTTTTGGACTAAACCAGAACCTTAGTTCTATCTTATTCAATGCTCCAGAAGTTGATCTTCAGGATAAGACTTGCTTGAGCTGAGAAGCAACTACAGCTGGGGATTTTTCCCTAAACTTCCTCTTGAGCTGAGATAAGCTCAACCCTATCTTCTAGACTGCTGAAATCAGATGATTCATCTTCTTCTTACTTACTTAGAAAGTAAGCCTTCAAAACTTGCTGGTGTGTGTAAAAATGGCACCAGCTAACTTGCTTTAGATCTCAGATCCTGTAGCTCGGGTTACACCTTGGCTGCTCTCTTTAGCTAAGAGATTATCTCTGAACTTGTTATTTTCGAAGAAGAGGACAACAACTAACTTTTTGAGCTTTCAGACCAGCTGATTTGAACTCTGTTCTTCCGCCTCTACAACAATGGCGAGGAAGAAGATGACTGTCAGTTGTATGTGTGAAAAGCTTCTTTCTTCAATCAGAGCTCTGCCCTTTCTATTCCGCTGCTCAACGGCTCTTTGGGCTGTGGGGCCCACACAAGGAGTTGGTCGTTGCAACCTTGCATTAACTATAAAAGTCATGTAGTAGGCCTACGGTGCCGTTTGTCGCGTACTGTAGCCTTCCCACAACATTTTAAATTAGGCTGACAATTGCTGATGTCAACACCTGTGAACTTAGTCAAAATCAAGCATTAGAGCATAGGCGTTGAGTGAGCAACCTTCACTCAATGCCATAATACTTAGACAGATTCCCTATCACTAGGCGTTGAGTGAGCAACCTTCACTCAATGCCAAAACACTTGGAAAAGTTTTTTGTTGTTAGGCATTGAGTGAGCAACCTTCACTCAATTCCAAATCCCTTAGACATGTTTTTGTCACTTGGCGTTGAGTGAGCAACCTTCACTCAACGCATTTAGACTTAGCCAGTCTTGACTCCCCTCTTCCTCCTGATGTCTCTGCTTCTCCACCGCCTCTCTCTGTTCCTTCAATGCCTATCGACGTCTCCCCTCTTCCCTCATCTCCTCCTCCGTCTCCTTCTCTGTCTGTCTCACCCCCTACTCCTCCTCCCTCTTCTCCGCAGTCGTCTCTCTCTAGTCCCGGGCCAGCCTTCTCCGCCACGGACGCTCCGGTCGCTGAGGCACGCGTCGACCTCGATCTTCCCATTACTCTTCACAAAGGGGTGCGGGCGTGTACTCAACACCCGCTTGCGACAGTTGTTTCCTATGAGCGGATTTCTCCTTCTCGCAGGTGTTTTGCCTTGGCTATCTCCACTGCTACCACTCCCCGCACCTACCAGGAGGCTCTTGCTATTCCTCATTGGAAATCTGCCATGGATGAAGAGATGGCTACTCTTACTGAAAGGGGTACCTGGACCCTTGTTCCTCCACCAGTGGGTACTGATGTGGTTGGCTGTCGCTGGGTATTTGTTGTGAAATTTCGCCCCGACGGCACTGTGGATCGCTACAAGGCCCGGCTGGTGGCCAAAGGCTTCACTCAGACTTACGGCATTGATTACTTTGATACTTTCTCTCCGGTTGCTCGCCTCAGCACCATCCGGGTTCTTCTCTCTGTGGCTATTAACAGGGATTGGGCTATTTACCAGCTTGATGTCAAGAATGCCTTTCTCTATGGAGATCTTCGGGAGGACGTCTACATGGAGCAACCTCCTGGGTATGTTGCTCAGGGGGAGACACGAGTATGACGGTTGAAGAAGGCCATTTATGCCCTAAAGCAAAGCCCTCGGGCGTGGTTCGACAAGTTCAGTGGCATTGTGGCTACCATCGGCTTTGCAAGGAGTTCGGCTGATCACTCCTTATTTATTCGCAAAACGGCCTCGGGACTGGTGGTTTTGGCAGTGTATGTGGATGATATTCTTCTTACTGGCGATGACCAAGCTGGAGTGGACTTGACGAAGAAACACCTCCGTCAACACCTGGTCACGAAGGATATGGGCTCCCTGAAATACTTTTTGGGGATAGAAATATCTCGGAAGCTTGACTCATTGGTTCTCTCCCAACGGAAGTATACCCTTGATCTTCTACAAGAGGCAGGATTAACAGGTGCCAAACCGGCCCAGTTTCTCATGGCTATTAGAGAAGACAAAATATGGACGGATGACTCGCCTCTTCTATCTGATGTCACAAGATACAGACGTTTGGTGGGCAAACTCATCTATCTCACGGTGACCAGACCCGACATCTCCTATGTTGTAGGCAAGGTTAGTCAGTTTATGCAAGCTCCCAGGGAGTGCCATCTCCAGTCTACCTTGAAGATTTTAGAGTATGTCAAAGCAGCACCGGGCAAAGGGCTAATATTTCAGAAGAATGGTCATCTGAGGGTTGAAGCCTACTCAGATTCAAGCTATGCGGATGATAAAGGCGATCGTAAATCCATATCAGGTTTTTGTACTTTTGTTGGAGGAAATCTTGTGACTTGGAAGAGCAAAAAATAGTCTGTTGTCTCCAGATCCAGTGCAGAAGCCGAATACCGAAGTATGGCGTCAACCACGTGTGAGTTAAAGTGGTTGCGGGGTCTCATGCTTGACCTAGGAGAGGTCTATGACTATCCTTTTCCTATGTTCTGTGACAACAAGGCCGCTATATACATATCCAAAAATCTAGTCTTCCATGAGAGAACAAAGCATATAGAGGTTGACTGCCACTTCATTCGGGAGGAGGTTTTGAAGAAACAGATTTGTACTCCGTTTGTCACCTCTGACAAAGAATTGGCAGATATCTTCACAAAATCGGTCTCTACTTCCTTCTTCCACATTTGTGACAAGCTGGGCATGATTGATATCTATGCTCCAGCTTGAGGGGGAGTGTTGAAGTATTAGACCGGGCGGCCTTGCGGTTTGTTGAAGTATTAGACCGGGTGGCCTCGCGGTATTGTCTGGCGGGTTGTTGACTGCGTGGTCTAGCGGTTCCTTTCCAGCGGGTTCATATTCAAATTGTTGTTGTTTGTAGTCTGAGTGGTCTGGCGGTCTCACTCAGAAGCCTGGAGACCGGGCAGTCTATCAGTCTCCTATTGCGACATGTTCTCTTCCTACTGGAGCTGCCGAGCGGTTAGCCCATCTGTCTAACCGCGCGGCCTGTGCGGTGTCTTTAATTTCTAGCCGCTCAGTCCTGTACATTTTTAGTCCCACATTGTTTGTTTGTACTCTCTCATATCTCCTCCATTCTATAAAAGGGAGGTCATACCTTTGTAAATGATATCTTTTTTGGATAATAAACTTTCAATTATTCAAATTTCTGTCTGTTTGTTAGCTGCGTGTTCGCTACTTTTACAATTATTTTATGGAATAATTATACGCTTAATCTCTGTTTTGTAGTCTGTTAGTCTATGACCAGGGGCAAAAATTCTTGGCTAGCACCATTTCATCCTGACCCAGAGCGAATTATTCATAACACTAACCAAGTGGACGTGGGAGTTAATACCACAGGCATTTCAAACGGACTATCAGAAGAGGAGACAGTGAACCAAGGAGAGAATCATCCGGAAAATTTGGACACCATGGCCAACCAAAACGAGCAAACTATGTCTGACTTTGCTAGACCTAATCTCCAAGGAACTGGGTCAAGCATCGTTAGACCGCCAATAATCAACAATAATTTCGAGTTGAAGCCTAGTGTTATATAGATGGTTCAACATTATGTCCAATATGATGGCCTGCAAGATGAAGATCCTAATACCCACTTAGCCGGATTCTTAGAGATATGTGACACGTTTAAGATCAATGGAGTTTCCAATGATGTCATTTGATTGAGATTGTTCCCGTTTTCACTAAGGAATAAGGCGAAGCAGTGGTTGAACTCACTACCTAGAGGGTCGATTACTACTTGGGATATGATGGTTGAGAAATTTTTGATGAACTATTTCCCACCGGCGAAGACTGCAAAGCTAAGGAATGACATCTCTACGTATATTCAAATGGATTCTAAATCGTTGTACGACACATGGGAACGATTCAAGGACCTTTTAAGGAGATGTCCCCATCACGCATTACCTTCTTGGCTTCAGATTCAGACCTTCTACAATGGTCTCAATCCGGCCACTAAACAGATGATTGATGCGGCTAGTGGAGGCACCTTGAACAACAAGACACCTGAAGCGGCTCAGCAATTGATAGAAGACATGGCTATGAACAACTATCAATGGACTACCGTGAGACAAAAGCCTAACAAGCCTGCAGGAATTTATGAAGTGGATGTCGTCACCACCTTAGCCATTCAAGTGGAGAAGCTTCACCAAAAGATGGATAACCTTTCCTTAGCATCACCCTCCATGGCACCTTAACAATGGGAACCTTCATGTAATGGAATGCCTGGTTGTGAACCTCAAGTACAAGAGCATGTTGACTATATGGGCAACAATATCAGACCTCCTTTCAACCAAGCAAACAACCCATATAGTTCTACATACAATCCTGGATGGAGGAACCACCCCAATTTCTCTTGGGGAGGACAAGGAAATCAAGGGAAGTAACCTATGTTTGGACAACTGCAACAACCGGAACCAAGGAAGCCTATATTGGAAGATGTGCTTACCAAGTTCATGTAAACTACCGATGTAGCCTTCCGGAATCAAGAGGGCTCAATTCATAATTTAGAGAACCAGATTGGACAGCTTACAGGGATGGTTTCTGAAAGGCGACAAGGAACACTTCCAGGAAATACTGAGACAAATCTGAGGGAACATGCAAAAGCCATTAAATTGAGGAGCGGAAAGGAGTTACAAGACCCAAGGCCTACGAAGGAAGCACCCCAAATGGAGTGTAACGGTGAAGGACCGAGCGAGATGAACGTGCAACCAATGGAGTATCAACCAGCAGTACCATACCCAGTAAAGCTTAACAAGAAGCGCATGGATGCGCAGTATGGTCAATTTTTATCTATATTTAAGCAATTACATGTCAATTTACCTTTTTCTGAAATTATTCAAATGCCTAAGTATGCTAAATTTCTTAAGGATTTAATTTCTAATAAAAAGGAAATAGACGAATTATCTTTAGTAACACTTAGTGAAGAATGTTCTGCTATTTTGCAAAATAAATTACCACAAAAACCTAAAGATCCCGGTTCGTTTTCAATTCCATGTTTAATCGGAGATTTACAAGTAAATAAAGCTTTAGCGGACTTAGGAGCTAGTATAAATTTAATGCCTTATAAACTATATTTGAAACTAGGTCTAGGAGAACTTAGCCCAAATAGAATCAGTATTCAACTAGCAGATCGATCGGTTAAGTATCCTAGAGGAATAGTGGATGATGTATTGGTTAAGGTAGATAAGTTTATATTTCCTACTGATTTTGTTATTCTAGATATGAATGAAAATATTGAAGTACCACTCATATTAGGTCGTCCATTTTTAGCACATCTAGAGCTCTTATTGACGTTTTTGATGGTAAATTAGTTTTGCGAGTAGGGGAAGATGAAGTCACTTTTCAAATAGGCAATACAATGAAACAATCCTTAGATAATGATGATTATTTCTATTTTTCTCATGGTGTTGATGATTTTATGACTTCTATAAATTCTAATTTTTATTATAGAGATCCTTTAGAAATTTGCATTACTAACTGTTATCTAGAAGAAGAAGAAAATAAAGACATTGTTGAACATTTGTTTTTTCTAGACAATTGTGTTTCGATGAATAGAACGACTGAATATAGTTTGATTACACAAGGAGATCATGAAGCTCTTAAGAATAATACTAAGGATCCACTAATAGTAGAATTAAAAAAATTACCGGATCATCTAGAGTATGCATTCTTAGGAACTAATTCTTCTTACCCAGTTATTATATCCTCTAATCTTTCTAATACTGAAAAAACTAAATTAATAACTGTATTGAAGAAATGCAAAGGTGCAATAACATGGTAAATATCTGATATAAAAGGTATTAATCCTAGTTTTTGCACTCACAAAATCCTTTTGGAAAAAAACTATAAATCTTCTATTCAACTGCAACGTATGTCACAACCCGCATTTTCACCGCATAAAAAAGCTTATCAGAGTAAGGGAAAATGCGCGTCATGATGCCACGTCAGCAGGGGATAACTGCGGACACTCAGGCAGACACCAGACTAAACATGAAGAAAGGTTCTTTTTAAGTTATTTTAAGGAAAATCATTTAAGTGCAGTAGCTAGCCGTATCCCTCGGCTTAGTGGCTCATCTAGTCCACGAATCAAAATATATTATACGCTGCGGAAAAATACTTGATTAGATCAACTCAAACATCCTACATCAGTAAAAACGTCCCTAAAGGACAACTCATGCTATGCAAGACTCTAAATTTATTATAGTAGGAAAGATAGTTTTTACGGTCGCAAAAAAATAACAAGTTAGGGTTTCAAATTATGCAATGCATGAAGTAAAAGTAGTAGATTTTATAGTTGAAAATACCTAACATGCATTTCTAGCATAAATCCTCCCAGAGAACAAGTAATCCATATCCACATTTAAAGAAATTAGCAGCTAGCAAGTATCAAACAACTAACAATTCAGTGGGCGCCAACAAACTGACCCGAACCCACGAACAAAAGTATGTCTGAACTAGTAAAACTAAACAAACAACAAACTACCTCGCTATGACGAGGCAACAACCACGACCAACACTGCCGCCCAGAAAACTCCAAAACTAGCACTATTAACTGCTACTGATCTGAACCTGAGGCATTCCAAAGACAGAACACCTCAGTAAGAAGGTACAAATGGTGGCAGGAAAAGTAATAAGCCAAAATAAACAAAGTTCAACAGGGGTACCAACCCAAAACAAAAAGCACTGAAGTAAAGTACAAAAGAAAACAGGGCATCAACAGGAAAAGAACTCCTACGTGATTTGTCACGTTCCACAAGGGTACACCAGACGCATGAGGCTATAAGGTGACTACATGAATATTTCACCAGAAAGAAAATACAAAACCTTTATTAGGCACATGTGGTCGACTCTACCCAAAAACACGGGCGAAGTGGTCACTCTTGGACACACCACCCAAAAAAACACGGACGAGGTGGTCACTCTTGGACACACCACCGAAAAACAAAACGGATATATAATCCGTCTAACTGCGAGGGAGTCTCATACTCTCCACCATACACCACAGACATCCAAAAACCAGGTAGACTTCCACAGGGCACTAATGAAGGTAACAAATACTGCGGAGGTGGAATCATCCACTAACTCCCGCATTCAAGAAACCCAAAGAAACTACAACACAAATATCTTGAGATTTGGCTCATCAGACTCTACTTGACATTACTAGATACAAGACAAGGTTGATCAACATCTAGGAGCTATTTACAGTCCTAGATAAATTCTAACGCGTTTAATAACGAAAGCTAAGGCGTGCATAGACATCACTAAGACACACCAGGAAATAATTAACCAAAACCAGACAAGATCGGGCTTTCCAAGACAAAACCTTACAACAACAAAGGATCGCTGAAACGATTAATCATAACAATGATTTGTAAGAATAAGCGCAGAAAATTTTAAAGAACATGAAAGTATAGTCGTTACCATTTGATCGGATAAAGAGAGACGAGGGGAAACCACCACTTGCCTTGGTTTTTACCGGAGAAGTCCTCTAAATCGTTCCACGTCGTAGATCGGGGCAAAAGGCTGCGGGAGGAGTTGAAATCTAGACAAAATGGTCGAAAAGGGGATTAGGGCCGAAAAACCCTAACGAGAAATCTCAATAAACGGGGAAGAAATTACCACGAGGGCGTAGCTCTCGACGAGAGCTTTCCAGATCTACGATCGGTTTGAAATTTCGAGCACCGGAGCACCGTCGACGGCCACCGGAAGAAATAAGGACGGACAACCTCTTTCTCGCTCACGCCACTCTGGTTCGGGAGGAAAAAAAATCAGAGAGGATTTAGAAGATGAAGAAGGTATTTATACTGAGTTGATAACAGGAAGAACAAACAAGATAGACCGGGTTCAGCTGAACCAATTTTCCCGAGACAGAAGGAATGGATTACTCGAGTACAAGGCAACTACTCGAGTACTGCAAGAGGATTACTCGAGTGCAAGGCAATTACTCGAGTACTGCAAGAGGATTACTCGAGTATAAGGGAAGAATCTCTCGAGTACCAGGATGGAAGAATTACTCGAGTGCTAAAGGGAGACAACTCCGATCGACTCTTGGTCGAGCTCAGCTCGACGCTCATCGAAGAAAAGGAAAAAGAAACTCCACTCGACGAATTCTGTTCGAAAATCGTCGAACGCAAGGCCTGGTCGTCGAACCCAATTCGAAAATCGCCAGACCTACAGCAAGCTCCGCTCGACATTTCGTCGAGCTCAGCACGACAATCGTCGAGCTCCGATCGACGATCGTCGACCTCCAGACAGCGCCCAGAAAAGAAAACAATCATCGACCTCCAGACAGCGCCCAGAAAAGAAAACAATCGTCGAGCTCTGCTCGACGATCGTCGACCTCAAGACAGCGCCCAGAAAAGAAAATAAAATAATCATCGAGCTTTGCTCGACGATCGTCGACCTCGAGACTGCGCCCATAAAAGAATACAATCGCCGAGCTCCGCTCGACGATCGTCGAACTCGATACAGCACCCAGAAAAATAATACAATATGGTTGGTTCGACGACACCCCACACCTTTAGGAGGGCTTCCCGAGAATCAAAACAAGCAGTCATTAATATAGCAATTATCGTGTTCAGATAGTTGAACGTGGAAATATGAGATCAAAACAAAGGCTCAAACGCGCCGAATTAAACGAAACTCACGCCGTAGGCAAACACTGACGCTACGAACACAACGGCGAAGTCAAAACCAGAATCCGACGAGCCATTCCCGAGATATTAACTGTCAAAGTATGCGGCGAACAAAAACAAAACCCAAAACTTCGATCGCGCGCTGAGACTCCAAAAATGCTCGGGTTGCGACGAAATTGGACGAGCAAGTCCAAATCTACTCAAATCCAAAACTCGACGTTAAAAGTAATGCTACGACGTCATAAATCTGACGTTGCCCATTCAAATAAATCATCGAAAAATCGGGGGCGTTACAATCACTCCCCCTAAAAAGAAGTTTCATCCCGAAACTTATTATAACTCCAAAACCACACCAAAATCGATAAAATCATGCATAACTGAAAACATAGCAACATACCCGAAACTAAGAGAAGAGGTGTGGATGAGATTCCCTCATTGCCGATTCCAATTCCCACGTCGCGCTCTCGACGTCTTGATTTCTCCAAAGAATCTTGACCATAGGGATGGTCTTTCTCCGCAACACATGCTCTTGAGAATCCAGGATACACATAGGTTCTTCCACATATGTAAGGTTGGGTTGAATCTGGGGTATCGAGTCGAGGAATTGACGATCACTACGAACACACTTCCACAACTGGCTCACATGGAACACATCATGGACACCAGGGAAGGTCGCAGGCAATTCCAGCCTATAAGCTGACACTCTGATGCGCTCAAGAATCTGGAAAGGTCTCATATACTGGGGGTCTAACTTGTGGTTCTTTCCAAACCTTTTAACGCCAGACATCGGGAAAACTTTCAGAAAAACCAAGTCTCCAATGACAAACTCCAGATCGACCCTTCGTAGATTAGCATACTTCTCATAGTGCTCTTGAGCCACACGAAGCTTTTCCCGAATATGAGTCACAGCACAATTCATCTCTTCAAGGGCTTCCGGACCTAGCAACGGTCTCTCACCAACTTCAGCCCAAAATAAAGGAGTTCTACAACGCCTCCCATATAAGGCCTCAAACGGGGCCATCTGCAGACTATCTTGATAACTATTATTGTATGTAAACTCCATGAGTTAGAGACGCTCATCCCAAGCACCACCATGATCCAAAATATAACACCTGATCATATCCTTTACGATCTGATTTACCATTTTCGTCTGACCATTAGTCTGCGGATGATAGGCGGTGGAATACCTTAAATCGGTACCCAACCCCTCCTGTAAAATCTTCCAAAAGCGAGACGTAAATCTAGAGTCCCGATCTGATACGATGCTAACAGGCACACCATGTAACCTGATGACCACTTCAAGATATAACTCATCTATTTTCTTCATCGAGTACCCAATCTTAAATGAAACAAGGTAAGCACACTTTGTCAGTCTGTCGACTATCACCCAAACAGAGTCGTGCCCACTGGGAGATTTTGGCAGACCGGTGATGAAATCCATTGAAATACTCTCCCATTTCCAACTTGGAATATCAAGCGGTGTCAATTTACCACCAGGCCTTCTATAATCAGCCTTAACACGCTAACATGTAAAACATTCTGATACAAAGTTTGCGATGTCATTCTTCATCCCTGACCACCAAACAATTTGCTTTAGATTTTTATACATCTTAGTTGAACCAGGGTGGTAGGCTATACTGGAACCATGAGCTTCAGCACAGATCTTAGCTCGAATATCGCCAAAGGCGGGGATGCAAAATCTACCCCGATACTTCAAGGTGTCCAACTCGTCCACAGAGAAATCGGGTAGCTCTCCCTTCAAAGTTCTATTCCGGAGGTGCAACAAATCAGGATCATCCTTCTGATGTGCTCGAGTAAGGAAAATCCAAGAGGGTTCTTCTGCTTCTATACTAGCAGGCACAGTACTACTCCCAACCTCAATATCCATCAACAAAAATTCTTCTATTAAGGACTGCACCGACAGATTAAAAATCTTAGCGGTCTTTCTACTCAAGGCATCGGCTACTACATTAGCCTTTCCTGGATGATAAAGAATTTCCACTTCATAATCCGCCACATATTCTAACCACCAACGCTGGCGCAGATTTAGTTCTTTCTGAGTGAAGACGTACTTCAAACTCTTATGGTCCGTATAGATCTTGCACAACGCGTCATATAATAAGTGTCTCCAAAGCTTCAGCGCATAAATTATAGCAGCAAACTCCAAATCATGCGTAGGATAGTTTCTCTCATTGATCTTTAGTTGTCTCGATCCATACGCAATCACCTTACCATCTTGCATTAAAACAAAACCAAGTCTGATATCTGAGGCATCAACATACACAGCATACTCAACTCCTTCAGTAGGTAAGGTTAAAATCGGAGCAGTACATAATCTCTTCTTCAGCTCTTGGAAAGCCTCTTCACACTTATCACTCCAAATGAAAGCAGTATTCTTCTGAGTAAGTCTAGTTAGAGGAGCAGACAACACCGAAAATCCTTCCACGAATCTTCTATAATAGCCAGCCAGGACTAAGAAGCTCCTAATCTCCTTAGGTGTATAAGGTCTCTCTCATTCCATCACAGCAGAAATCTTGGTCGGGTTTACAAAAATACCATCCTTGCTTACAACATGACCCAGAAAGGACACCTGAGGTAGCCAGAACTCACACTTGCTCAACTTCACATATAACTTATGCTCCCTCAGGGTTTACAAAACCAGACGTAAATGCTGAGTATGCTCCTCAACATTGCGGGAATACACCAAGACATCATCTATGAACACAATAACAAATTGGTCCAAGAAATCTTTAAACACCTGATTCATCAAATCCATGAAAGCAGAGGGTGCATTGGTTAAACCAAAAGACATCACCAAAAACTCATAATGTCCATGTCGTGAACGAAAAGCGGTTCGGGGAATATCTGCCTCACGAATCCTCAATTGGTGGTAGCCTGAGCGAAGATCGATCTTTGAAAATACCGAGCTACCACGCAATTGGTCGAACAAATCATCAATCCTTGGCAGGGGATATCTATTCTTAATGGTTACCTTGTTCAATTCCCTATAATCGATGCAAAGCCTCATCGATCCATCTTTCTTCTTGACGAACAAAACAGGAGCACCCCATGGAGAAGTACTTGGTCTAATAAAACCACAACTGAGCAACTCGTCGAGCTGAGTACGCAACTCGTCCAACTCACGCGGAGCCATACGGTATGGTGCTTTAGCAATAGGATGACTACCTGGCTCGAGTTCTATCACAAACTCTATCTCCCTTTCCGGAGGAAGTCCTGAAAGACTATCAGGAAAGACATCTAGAAACTCTCGCACCACCGAGACATCCTCAAGACGTGACGTAACAAAAGCTGTCTCCAGAGCAGAAATAGAAACCAAAAACACCTCGCAACCAGACTCTATAGAACGACAAGTACGTACCGCAGAAATTACAGGAGAAACTCTATCCTGAAATCCATAGACGCTCATAGGTTGTCCATCGTCCATTCTAAAATCCAATCGCTTAGTCTTGCACTGGATGACTGCATCATACTTGGACAGCCAGTCCATCCCAGAATCACGTCAAAATCAGACAAATCCAAAATCATCAGATCCGCAAAGGCTAGAAAATTGCCAAGATAAATAGGGCATCTCAGAGCTCCTTGGTTAGATATCACAGAATCACCGGAAGGGAGCTTAACATTGAAGGAGCCTTCCAAATGGTCCACACTCAGGCGATGTTTATCAACAAATCTCTGGGCCACAAAGGAATGAGTGGCACCCGAATCGAAAAGAACGCGGGCCCACCTATTCCGCACCTTAAACTCCCCTAAAACTGTAACATACATAACTAAACGAACGATAACTAGGGCAACAACGATAAATAAAAAGGATATATTAAACTGAGGCTAACCTGATATCACTTGCGTAGAGGTTTTGGCTTCCTCGCTGGTCATCACGTTCAGCTTTCCTTTTCCTTTATCCAGGTTTGGTGGCGGTGGCAGAGCTCGAAGTGGGGCAGGCTGCAGTGGGGACCGAGCCTGGGGGCACGAAGACTTCTGGTGTCCCTTCTGCCCACACTGTAAGCAAACCCTTTCTTTCATCCAGCATCGAGTCACGTCATGACCCTTCCTTGCACAGAACGAGCACACAAGCTCTCCCTTGGGTGCACCTTGGATGGCGTGCACCTGCTGCTGCTTCAGGGTGGCAGTCCTCTTGAAGCACCTTTCGTAGGGGTGGCTAGGACGACCACATAAGCTACACACTTCCTTACTTTTCTTCTTTGAAGAAGGGCCAGATGCCCTGGAGCTACCATCCTCAACGCCTTTTCTTTTCTCCTTCCTTGTCGCAGCACCGGGGTTCTTGGCGTTTTCAATCGCCTCCACTTTTAAAGTTGCTTCCACTGCTTCAGCATAACTTTCAGCTTGCTAAGCGCATGCCAACTGCTAGACATCGCTTCTTAATCCTCCCAAGAAACGTTTCACTCTACCCTCCTCAGAAGCTACCAAGTCAGGAGCAAACCTGCTCAGTTTGATAAACTCAATCTCGTACTCACTCACGGTGAGCTGTCTCTGCTTTAGATACAGGAAGTTATTCATCAGGCGGTCTTGCTCGAACGAGGGTAGAAACTTCTTCAGCAGCATCTTCTTAAAAGATTCCCGAGAACAGCCTTCCTTCAGACCCTCTCTTTCCCGAATCCACTAACTCTTCGCCAGACCTTTTAACTGATAGGCTGCGATCATCACCTTCTGGGCTTCTAGAATTCCGGAATATAAAAACATCTCCTCGATGGAGATGATCCAATCATCTATAATCATAAAGTCAGCACTCCCGTCGAAGGTGGGAGGTCCCAACCGCTGGAAGTGCGATATGAAATTCATTTCTGGTGGTATCGCCATCGGGGGCACCAGAGGAGCAGGGGTATCGGGCATGGCTTGTCCCAAGGCGGGCTCTTACACGGAAGGTTGCTGCGCGGGAGCAGCAAACAACAAGGACTCAATTTGTCATTGCATAGCAACTAATTGTCGCGATAGAGCCTCATTGCTATGACGCAGACTCTCGATAATCGCATCACTTTGGGCACCTGATGACTCACCCTCTGACTAGGGAGTCGACCTCGTCGCAGGATGCTTTGGCGGCATTTCTAAAAAGCAAACGAACAACTCATCAAAATCCTAGCTTACAACAAAGCCACACGACTAGTTCAGACCATACTTAAAAGACACTTGCTTACGCTGCAACTTGCTCTGGGATTTTATAATGATGTTATGTCCTACTTAGGATGATATCCTCTCATCCTATTGACTCTTGTGCCTATGACATGAATGCATGTATTCTTTATTCATTTTCTGATTTAAAACCATGTGTGTACATATGTCATCCCGCAAATCTTTAGCTTGGCACGTTGTGCTTATGCAATGTTATGTTATGCATGATTGTGCTATGCATTCTAAAAAGGCCCTAATGCATGTTATGAGCGGCGTACGCATGAAAATGTTATGTATCTCATACTACATGACATTCTCATGCAACAAAAAAGAAACGTGCTAGTCGCCCCTATGGTTATGCATCTCATACTACATAACCCTCACATGTTGCCCATATGGTGGATCCATATACATACACATATTATGCATCTCATACTACATAATATGCCTCGTATACTTCATGTTATGCTATGAGTGTAGTGTTCGTGCTTTAGCCAAGATGTGCTGATGACATATCGGTGTGTGTATTATATGATGTTAAACACCTAATACCAACAAGGAAAGGTTGCCCGACAAATTGTCAAACAACCTCCCTCTGATTCCAACTATCACAACCCGCATTTTCACCGCATAAAAAAACTTATCAGAGTAAGGGAAAATGCGTGTCATGATGCCACGTCAGCAGGGGATAACTGCGGACGCTCAGGCAGACACCAAACTAAACATGAAGAAAGGTTCTTTTTAAGTTATTTTAAGGAAAATCAGTTAAGTGCAGTAGCTAGTCGTATCCCTCAGCTTAGTGGCTCATCTAGTCCACGAATCAAAATATATTATACGCTGCGGAAAAATACTTGATTAGATTAACTCAAACATCCTACATGAGTAAAAACGTCCCTAAAGGACAACTCATGCTATGCAAGACTCTAACTTTATTATAGTAGGAAATATAGCTTTTACGGTCGCAAAAAAAATAACAAGTTAGAGTTTCAAATTATGCAATGCATGAAGTAATAGTAGTAGATTTTATAGTTGAAAATACCTAACATGCATTCCTAGTATAAATCCTCCCAGAGAACAAGTAATCCACATCCACATTTAAAGAAATGAGCAGCTAGCAAGTATCAAACAACTAACAATTCAGTGGGTGCCAATAAACTGACACGAACCCACGAATAAAAGTATGTCTGAACTAGTAAAACTAAAAAACAACAAACTACCTCGCTATGACGAGGCAACAACCACGGCCAACACTGCCGCCCAGAATACTCCAAAACCAGCACTGCTAACTGCTACTGCTCTGAACCTAAGGCATTCCAAAGACAGAACACCTCAGCAAGAAGGTACAAATGGTGGCAGGAAAAGTAATAAGCCAAAATAAACAAAGGTCAACAGGGGTACCAACCCAAGACCAAAAGCACTGAAGTAAAGTACAAAAGAAAACAGGGCATCAACAGGAAAAGAACTCCTACATGATTTGTCACATTCCACAAGGGTACACCAGACGCACGAGGCTATAAGGTGACTACATGAATATTTCACCAGAAAGAAAATATAAAATCTTTATTAGGCACCTATGGTCGACTGTACCGAAAAACACGGGCGAAGTGGTCACTCTTGGACACACCACCCAAAAAAACACGGGCGAGGTGGTCACTCTTGGACACACCACACAAAAACAAAATGGATATATAATCTGTCTAACTGCGAGGGAGTCTCATACTCTCCACCATACACCGCAGACATCCAAAAACCAGGTAGACTTCCACAGGGCACTAATGAAGGTAACAAACACTGCGGAGGTGGAATCGTCCACTAACTCCCGCATTCAAGAAACCCAAAGAAACTACAACACAAATATCTCGAGATTTGGCTCGTCAGACTCTACTTGACATTACTAGATACAAGACAAGGTTGATCAACCTCTAGGAGCTATTTACAGTCCTAGATAAATTCTAACACGTTTAATAACGAAAGCTAAGGCATGCATAGACATCACTAAGACACACCAGGAAATAATTAACCAAAACCAGACAAGATCGGGCTTTCCAAGACAAAACCTTACAACAACAAAGGATCTCTGAAATGATTAATCATAACAATGATTTGGAAGAATAAGCGTAGAAAATTTTAAAGAACATGAAAGTATAGTCGTTACCATTTGATCGGATAAAGAAAGAAGAGGGAAAACCACCACTTGCCTTGGTTTTTACCGGAAAAGTCCTCTGAATCGTTCCACATCGTATATCGGGGCAAAAGGCTGTGGGAGGAGTTGAAATCTAGACAAAAATGGTCGAAAAGGGGATTAGGGCCGAAAAACCCTAATGAGAAATCTCAAGAAACTGGGAAGAAATTACCACGAGGGCGTAGCTCTCAACGAGAGCTTTCCAGATCGATGATCGGTTTGAAATTCCGAGCACCGGAGCACCGTCGACGGCCACCGGAAGAAATAAGGACGGACAACCTCTTTCTCGCTCACGCCGCTCTGGTTCGGGAGGAAAAAGAATCGGAGAGGATGAAGAAGATGAAGAAGGTATTTATACTAAGGTGATAACAGGAAGAACAAATAAGATAGACCGGGTTCAGCTGAACCAGTTTTCCCGAGATAGAAGGAATGGATTACTCGAGTACAAGGCAACTACTCGAGTACTGCAAGATAATTACTCGAGTATAAGGCAATTACTCGAGTACTGCAAGAGGATTACTCGAGTATAAGGCAATTACTCGAGTACTGCTAGAGGATTACTCGAGTATAAGGCTATTACTCGAGTACTGAAAGCAGAACTACTCGAGTATAAGGGAAGAATGTCTCGAGTACCCGGATGGAAGAATTACTCGAGTGCTAAAGGGAGACAACTCTGATCGACTCTTGGTCGAGCTCAGTTGGACCCTCATCGAAGAAAAGGAAAAAGAAACTCCACTCGACGAATTCTGTTCGAAAATCGTCGAACGCAAGGCCTGGTCGTCGAACCCGATTCGAAAATCGCTAGACCTACATCAAGCTCTGCTCGACGTTTCGACGAGCTCAGCACGACAATTGTCGAGCTCCGCTCGATGATCGTCGACCTCCAGACAGCGCCCAGAAAAGAAAACAATCATCGAGCTCCGCTCGACGATCGTCGACCTCCAGACAGTGCCCAGAAAAGAAAACAATCGTCGAGCTCCGCTCGACGATCGTCGACCTCGAAACAGCGCCCAGAAAAGAAAACAATCGTCGAGCTCCGCTCGACGATCGTCGACCTCGAGACTGCGCCCAGAAAAGAATACAATCGTCGAGCTCAGATCGACGATTGTCAAACTCGATACAGTGCCCAGAAAAATAATACAATAAGGTTGGTTCGACGAAACCCCACACCTTTAGGAGGGCTTCCCGAGAATCAAAACAGACAGTCATTAATATAGCAATTATCGTGTTCAGATAGTTGAACGTGGAAATATGAGATCAAAACAAAGGCTCAAACGCGCTGAATTAAACGAAACTCAAGCCGTAGGCAAACACTGACGCTACGAACACAGCGACAAAGTCAAAACCAGAATCCGACGAGCCATTCCCGAGATATTATCCGTCAAAGTATGCGGCGAACAAAAACAAAACCCAAAACTTCGATCGCGCGCCGAGACTCCAAAAATGCTTGGGTTGCGACGAAATTGGGCGAGCAAGTCCAAATCTACTCAAATCCAAAACTCGACGTTAAAAGTAAAGCCACGACGTCATAAATCTGACGTTGCCCATTCAAATAAATCACCGAAAAATCGGTGGCGTTACAACGTAGGCTAAACCCGAATATGAAAGAGGTAGTTAAGGCGGAGATTGTTAAGTTGCTAGATGCTGGTATTATATATCCTATTTCGGATAGTTCATGGGTTAGTCTTGTACAAGTCGTTCCTAAAAAGGGTGGTCTAACAGTGGTAGCTAACGATAAGAATGAGTTAATTCCTACGCGAACGGTAACAGGTTGGCGTGTCTGTATTGACTATAGGAAGTTAAATGATGCCACTAGGAAAGATCATTTCCCTCTTCCTTTCATTGACCAAATATTAGAACATTTGTCAAGAAATTCTTATTATTGTTTTCTAGATGTACTTTCTGGATATTTTCAAATTCCTATAGCACCAGAAGACCAGGAGAAAACAACTTTCACCTGCCCATTTGGTACCTTTGCATATAGACGTATGCCTTTCGGGTTATGTAATGCACCCACCACTTTTCGAAGGTGCATGCTAGCCATCTTTAACGAATATGTTGAAGATATCATGGAAGTGTTTATGGATGATTTTTCTGTTTTCGGCGACTCGTTTGTTTTCTGTTTGAATAATTTAGAGAAAGTTCTTAGGAGGTGTGAGGAGACAAACCTAGTGCTTAGTTGGGAGAAGTGTCATTTCATGGTCAAAGAAGGGTTAGTACTTTTCCATAAAATCTCAAGCCAAGGAATCCAAGTAG
This sequence comes from Platanthera guangdongensis, assembly GCA_039583875.1. NCBI lineage: Eukaryota > Viridiplantae > Streptophyta > Magnoliopsida > Asparagales > Orchidaceae > Platanthera > Platanthera guangdongensis. The sequence continues at coordinate 10,792,347 of CM077161.1, read as the reverse complement.
ATAGAGCGAAAATTGAGACCATAGAAAAGTTACCACCACCAACCTCTGTTAAGGTAGTGAGAAGTTTCTTAGGACATGCGGGATTTTATCGTCGGTTTATTAAGGACTTCTCTAAAATTGCTAAACCACTTACTAGGCTATTAGAAAAAGACACACCCTTTATTTTTGAACAAGAGTGTCTACATGTCTTTGAGTTCTTAAAAGAGAGATTAACTAATTCTCCTATCATGATCGCGCCCGATTTTAGTAAACTGTTTGAGATCATGTGTGACGCTAGTGTTTTGCAGTAGGAGCTGTTTTAGGACAATGCCGAAACAAACACTTTCACCCTATTTACTATGCTAGCAAAATGCTTAATAACGCACAGGAGAATTATACAACTACAAAAAAAGAACTTCTAGCAGTGGTATTCATCTTCGATAAATTTAGATCCTATTTAACATTATCTAAGGTGGTAGTATATATCGATCACTCTGCCCTAAGATATATATTAGCCAAGGCGGAAGCCAAGCCTCGTTTAATCCGTTGGGTTCTTTTATTACAAAAAATTGATTTAGAAATTAGGGATAAACGAGGAGTGGAAAACTTAGCGGTAGACCATCTTTCACGCTTAGAAAATCCACTACGAGCAATGTTAGATGAAACTGAGATTTCTGATACATTTCCTAAGTAATCGCTATTTTCCTTATCTACAAGTATAAAACTTGATTATCTATGGTTTGCCGATTATGCAAACTATCTTGTGGCTAAGGTCCTTCCAAAAGAATTTTCATATCAGCAGAAAAAGATATTTTTCTCTGACTTGAAATATTACTTCTGGGAGGACCCCTTTCTTTTTCGGATATGTGCAGATTCCGTTATACAAAGGTGTGTATCAGCGGAGGAGGGTTGGAAAATTCTGAAGCAGTGTCATTCAGGTCCTGCTGGTGGGCACTATGGAGGAAATCGCTCTGCAAAAAAGGTTCTTGATTCTGGTTTTTATTGGCCCCTTCTATTGAGGGATGCCTAAAGGTATGTGCTTTCATGTGATTCTTGTCAGAAATCAGGTAATATTTCTAAATTACATGAAATGCCACAAAAATTTATTCTTGAATGTTAAGTATTCGATGTGTAGGGGATTGATTTTATGGGATCATTTCCAGTTTCTTATGGTAATAAATATATTTTGGTAGCGGTAGATTATGTATCAAAGTGGGTTGAAGCACATGCTTTGCCTACTAATGATAGTAGGGTAGTAATCCGATTTTTAAAAACCTTATTCGCACGATTTGGCACACCACGTGCACTTATTAGCAATAGGGGTTCACATTTTTGTAATCTATAGCTAGATAAAGTATTGCAAAAATATGGAGTTACACATAGGATAGTCACTCCTTATCATCCACAAACTAGTGGTCAAGTTGAAGTTTCCAATAGAGAGCTTAAGAGCATCCTAGAAAAATCTATAGAAGGGAATAGGAAGCAATGGTCTAGAAAACTTAACAATTGTTTGTGGGCATATAGGACCGCCTTCAAAACATCTATAGGGACCACCCCTTTTAGATTAGTCTATGGTAAATCTTGTCACCTGCCTATAGAATTAGAACACATGTCGTATTGGGAGGTACGCTCTTTGAATTTTGATACCAATTCTATAAGGGAGAAACATAAACTTCAATTTAACGAGTTAGATGAGTGGAGAACCATGGCCTATGAAAACTCCGGGATATATAAGGAGAAGACTAAATTATTTCATGATCGTCACTTGCGCAAACCTAAGACATTCCAGAAAGGTGACCAAGTCCTCCTTTTCAATTCCCGTCTTCGTTTATTCCCAGGGAAGTTAAGGTCTAAGTGGTCCGGACCCTTCCAAGTTAAAGAAGTTTTCCCATATGGCACCGTCGAACTTACCCACCCTGAGAAGAGAGATTTTAAGGTTAATGGGCACCGACTAAAGCCTTATTTTGGTGAGCTTCCTAAAGATTTTGCTCGTCAAGAGACCTGCCTCCGTCTAGACTAGGATTATGTAAAATATAGTAATGTTTCTAAGTTATAAAATTCTTAGTATAAGTCTAGTTAGGTTTTAAGGAAAAATTCTGTAATAAAATTCACCTAGGATGAATTCGATAGGCAGAGGAGGACACGGGTAACCACATGCCCGTGTGGTTTGCCGTATACTTAACACAACCTCAGGCCCTAACGTGTCATTTAAAATTCTGGAATAGGAAGGATTCACCCCGAGAACCACATAGGCTAACACACGCCCGTGGGGGTGGTCGTGTCTTCAGCCATCATTTTTTGCTTATAGGCGCCCGAGAAGGACACGGGTGGACACCCACCCATGTGACTGACCGAGTGCATATACACGGGTCGTCACCTTGCCATGTTGGAGCCTGTGTCGCGGTTCGACGATATCTGTCCCGAGAAGGACACGGCTGAGGACCCAGCCGTGTTGTGAAGCCGTGTGTGTTTTGCGCTCGATGAAATGCTGCCCGAGAAGGACACGGGTGGTGAACACGGCTGTGTTTTCGACCGTGTCCACCTGACACGCTGTCACCCCGTGATTTTGACCACACGTCCCGACGAAATCCCGTGTTTCACGCGGTTTAGATTCCTCAACACGGGTACGCACGCGGTCGTGTGCGCACCCGTGTTCCACTCCTTTTTATGGGGCTGTGTCACCTTCTTCTTCCCCACTTCCTGGTTTCAGCACTTCCTCCCAGTACCCATTTCCTCCACGGCCAGAGCTCGAGTTTGAAGCTTTTGCCTCCAAACTTCGCGGATTCGCCTCCTCTACTCGCCATCTTTCCTCCTAGGTAACATTTATGGTTTATGTTTGTACTCCACTTCTTTCTCTCTACCCTCTTCTCCAAAAATCCCCCTTTCATTTTCTTCCCCTTTTGGTTCCAAATTCTTCTTCAATTTTTTTAAAAAAAAAACAAAAATTCTTTGTATTGTATCCACAGATCATGTCGTCTGGACGAGCACAAGGCGGTCTCCGTCGTTGACCGGAGCTCTAGGCCCTGTCTACTGAGAGGCGCGACGCTGCTACGCCGCTAGTGTTCACAGATCCGGCACACGTCGCCCGCTACAACCGCCTCCAATCGAAGAAATGTCAAGATAACCGCACAATTGATTGGAGCGTCCTCGAAGAGATAAATTTAGCGGGGGATGTCAGGGAGTTAATATCTGTAGCGGGTTGGGAGCAGTTCTTTGCTATAGAGGAATTAGGCTTTAAGGAACTCACACTAGAGTTCCTATCGACTTTTTACTTAAATCTTAGGCCTAATCTCATTGATACTGCACACGCACACGCGGGGATCATATCGTTTCGAGTAGGGGGCACTTTTTATACACTTACTCTTCTATAGTTCACCCAATACCTAGGAGTGTATGAGGACTCGTTCCTCTTTAGTGCCCCCTACCCCGAGCTCCATTTCGATCTCCCCTCTCGCGACCTTGCCGACAACATCTGGTCCCGGCTTTCTTTTGACACTAGCCCCTATGAGGCCAAGAGATCTAAGGCCTCCAAGTTGGATTCTCCCGCCCTCCACTACATTCATCATTTATTGAGCCATACCTTGAGCGGCCGGGGCGAAAGCTCTGGCGTTGTTAGTCGGCAGGACATGCTATACCTTTATAGCATGTCGTCTCGTTATCCCCTCCACCTCGGTTTCATGCTCGCCCAGTACATCCTTCACCAGGCCGACAACTCCCGAATAGGGTCTATTTGTGTAGCACCCTACATTACACGGCTGGTGAAGAACATGAGCATTTTCTCGTCCCTCCCCCCGATGACGGTGGTCGCGAAGACCGTGCCGATTATGATGGCCAGTCTTCGATCCCTCCGCCTCGTCACCGCCCGTCAGGGCCGGGTAGGCATTATTTATTCTCTTGCGAGGCATGGACGACATGCGCGCGACGACGATGACGACGAGGTGGATCCGGACCTCGATGACCCGCAGGTGCCTCCGTCCCGTTCTACTTATGATCAGGGAGAGTCTTCTACTGCTCCCCCTCCAGCTCGTTCGTAGTATTCACGGGAGTTCCGACACTTCTTCGACACCGAGCTCTCATCACGTTTACAGTGTATCGAGGAGGCGCAGACGCGGACCGAGGATATCCTCGTTCAGATCAGGGACCACTTGGGGATCGCTCCAAGACAGCTGGCAGCTCCTACCCCGCCTCACTTCCCTGACGATGCGAACGACCATCCAGAGTACTTTTGATATGTATTTGTGTATTGTAATATTTATTTATATCAGTGTATTTCAGATATTATATATGATTTCATGTCAGCTCCTGTTTCCTTCATGTGATCTTCTATTTTCATGATAGCAGTTTTTATTATTATTAGTGAAATTACTCTTTCAGCACTTTACATTGCAATGAGGACATTGCAAATTTTCAGTCTGGGGGTGGATGTTCTTCTATTTTATAATTGTTGTGATAGACATGGTTACAATTGATTATAATTTTGCTATCATAATACTCAAGTTTGTTATACCCCCCTCAAAAAAAGAACTAAAAAAATTTTTGGTTTTGTTACTCCTTTAAGCTCTCATTATTCAATCATTTGGGATTATAACTATCTAATTTAACTTCGCACACTGATTAAAATGAATTGATGTAGACTCATTGAGTGTTCAACTTTGTTGATTCGTAATTAAGTATAGAAATTCATTAGTCTAATTTTCTTTATATAATTTATTTTTAAGATTAATCCTCTATATTATTAACTATCAATCACTCTGTTTTAGAAAATAAACTCATCTATAATAAAGTGAGTCGATGAGTGTAACATTTTTATAAGCTTGTATTAGGGAATCAAAATAAAAAATACTCTATATTGATATCTAGAACTTCCCCTCTAGCGATCCTCAAAACTTTTGCATAGGTTAATTAGTGAGGGCGGAAATGACTTAGGCCTCCTTTTGGATAGCTTGAACCTTGCAAACTCAAAACCTTAAACATTATACCCTTGCACACCCAATTTGGACCTAATCCCTATCCTTTTGACACTCTACAATTAAAATTCACCAAGGCCAAATCTGTACCGATTAGCACACCTGTCATTGAGATCTTATTGGAATGAATTTGTTCATAGTGATACGTGGCCTGAGTGCGTGTATACTTGCACCCACTTGGAATGATCCCTACAATGAACCCAAAAAAATACATAGTGATATGTGGCCTGAGTGCGTGTATACTTGCACCCACTCGGAATGATCCCTACTATGGCCCCTTGGTTAAGAAAAAAAAATAAAAAAAAGAGTATCCTTAAAAAATGTGGGAAGTATACTAATTGCAAAGTCTGGGGTGCATTTATAACATTGATGTTTGTTAGGGTCCGTTCGTTTCGCAGGAATTGAGCTGCAGGAATTGGAATTGAATTCAATTCCCATTCCCGCAGGAATTGGAATTGAATTCAATTCCAATTCTGCTGTTCGGCTGAATGCAGGAATTCTGTCATAGGAATTGGAATTAGCAATTCTGATGTTCGGCTGTAGCCTGGAATTCAAAGGACAGAATTCAAATTTGTAATTTTTATTATAAACTGAATTGAAATAACATATTGATTGCATAGAAATAACATATATGTTATCTACAAGAGGTGACTGAAGCCCAAAACCAAACCACTCTGCAGATAACATATACACAGAAATAACAACCTAAACAATTCGTATTGATTGCACAGAAATAAGATAACATATAGACAACCTAAACACTTGCAGATGTCATATATAGTTGCAGATAGCATATTTCAAAGAAGAACAAGAAGAAGAAGAAGATACCAGCGCAAGGCGCGACGGGAGCGAGGCGCTACGGGAGCGAAAGGCGCGACGGGAGCGAGGCGCGACGGGAGAAAAGGCGCGACGGGAGTGCAAGGCGCGACGGGAGCAGCAGCGGTAAGGCGCGACGGGAGCAACAACGGCAAGGCGCGACGGGAGCAGCAGCGGCAAGGCGCGACGGGAGCAGCGGCAGCGCAGCGCGCGACGGGAGCAGAATTGCGAAATCTGACCTAGCGAGGTCAGAATTAAACATCCCGTGTTTACCTTATACGCAATTCCGATGGATTCCGATTGATTTCCGATTCCCACCGTTTTTTTTGCCATACCGAACGACCCTAATTGGAATTGGTAAATGAATACCAATTCCAACGGCCCAATTCCCGTGTAACGAACGGGCCCTAAAGGTATTTACAGAACAAAAGGCTCAATCGAGATTTAGGTGTGATAAAAAAAAACCCCCATCGAATTTATCTTTGATTACCCCACCTATAATCTTCTATCCTAAGCCAAAAAGGTTACACCATAATACAAGTCCTAAGGATCCAACCTTACTAATTTTAATTAGTGTCGTGGAGAGGGTGTGAAAAGGGTAAGCTCATGACTATCAATATGGGTACTTATAAGTTTTGAAATACTAATACGTATCTTATTGAGATTGTTATTTTCTCCTCACATTTGTCATAGATGACTATACTTCTATTTCTAAGAAATAGTGAAAGATAGTTAAAAGATATGTTGGAGGAATTTTAAGATAAATTTATACTTAGAAAAGTCTGCGATACTATTTTCCATAAGATTACATCATCAAAGTTCTCTTTAAATTCATAGCAACCAGTGTGTGGAGGCAAAATTATTTATTGGTAACCCAAATGTTTGAATTAGTTTGCTTAGGGACAAGCAAACATCTAAGTCTGGGGGTATTTGATAAGTACGATTATGATAGGCTTTTTACTATCATAATTGTAATCATGTCTACTATTTTCTACCTTCCTATGTAGCAATTTCGCGATAATAGTTAAGAAATTGTCTTATCATGGATAGAAGAGCACATTTAGGAGTTCCTGTCATTCCTTGTATTAAGCTATCTATTTATTCTTTCATTTTTCTAATGCAAGTAATGCCAACCAATGAAACTAAAAGTCTGGGAGCAAACAGAGGAGTTCACGGAGTCAACATGGCTGATGACAGGACAAGCATTGGGCGTACACAGGTAGGCACACGCTCGTGTTCCTACCCGTGTCCTATGTGGGCTGGAATTGAAGAAACTGGAAGAATAAGTCAGAGAACTACACATGTAGGCACACGCCCGTGTGCCTACCCGTGTCCTTTATGAGATAAATTCAACCTCGCCTGCTACCAACCCGTGTCTGAAGAACATGAAGGACAACATGGCTGTGTCAGTACCCGTGTCATCTGACACGGCCCACGACCAGACACGACTACTCGTGTGGAACCGCCCATGAACCGTCAACACGGCCTGACACACGACCGTGTTGGAACCCTTGTCCGACCCTATTTGCAAGGGGACTATAAAATACCTGTAGAAAACTTTAGAAAGGACTTTTGGATCATTTTTCATTGGAAGAACTTCTGGAGCACAAAGGGGAGCATCCAAGATAAGGAGGATTTGAAGGGTATTTTTGTATGCATTTAATCTTTCATTAATCCCTTTTAATCTTCCCTAACTCTTGGTGATTCAACTTTAATTATCTTTTATTTCGCATGAACTTTAATTTGGAACAATTTGGTAATCATGTATCGTATTATTTTCATCGAATTTGTGGTATTTTATTCGTATGTAAGCTTACAAACAAAGAGTTTTATAATAATTATGAATTGCTTATTTGTTTTACATGAGTTGCAAATCTCTAGATTGAGAAATTGAATATTTATGATGATATTTATATGTTCATATTTTGGTGTTAGATCTCTTTGTAACTCAAATTTCATGATCGAGAGATATGTTGTTTGGACAATTAGAATACGAATAAATGGATTCATGGTATTTTAGAGATAGGATTTCATGAATTTATGTAGTATACAGGGTGCTTCATTTAATGCAAATTTGAGTGTTGTAAATTGTTCGAGAGAAAATTTACTAACTTAGGTTTAGATTTTGAATTGCTCGAGAGAGAATTCGATAGATATTTACCCTTTACAATACAATGAATTTGATAGTTTTATTATTTCATGATTACATAGAATTGAGTTAATGAATGAGTATTTTCATGTGATTGCTCATAAGCTTTCGGCTTTTTATCACCTTTAATCTTCCAATGTTATTTATCCAAGTAGTCATAATTAGATTAATTTAGGTTAAAAATCAGTTTTAATTATAGGTATGATAATAGAGTGGGGGTGAGTACGAGTACTTGAAAGGACCCTGTGGAATACGACACGAGATGTAGATTTCTCCTATACTATGATTGATAGGTGCACTTACCTGAAAGTTAATTCAATCTAGCTTATGCTCATCTACATAGTTTATACTAGAGTGTAGAATGAATCCGCATCAATTTATTACTTGTTAGCAAAAAAAATCATCAGTGCCCGTCATAAAAGCACTTCCCCATCTGGCTTTGGAATCAGCCTCCTCTTTTTCTACAACATGCTTAGGTTGTAGCTTGACCTAGTAGTCCTTCTTGAAATCACCTGGCTGATTGCACCTGTAGCACTTAAGGCAATCCTTCTTCTTCTTCCAGTCACGCTTAGGAGTAGTAGTCCTCTCTTGCCGATAAGAAGTTGAAGGACCATCACCAGCATCAGTCTTCTTCTTCTTCTCCCATCTCTTCTTCTTCCCTGAGAATAACACCTCACTACCTCCTTCAGAGATAGTGACTTCAACCATCTGTCTTGTCAAGCTCTCCTGCGAAGCCAACATGTTCTCCAGCTCCAACAAAGATGGTTGAGTGGTCATGCCTTGAACAGAAGTGACAAAGATCACTTATTCCTTTCGCAGCCCGCAAATTATATGCCTCTTCAGTTTTGCCTCAGAAATAGACTCATCAGGGTCCAACGCTGAAATCTCAGTGCATAAGTTCTTCATCTTCAGAAAGAATGTCGAGATAGACAGATCTCCTTGAGTGGTCATTGCCAAGTTATTTTCCATAAATTATAGTCTTGTTATATTCTTCCTATTGAATAACCCATCGAGGAAAGTCCAAATCTCTACAGCAGACCGACATCTGATGATGTGGTCAAATAATTCTGATGAGATAGCCCACTTGAGAACAAACTCTGCTTTCGTGTTTGTCTTTCTCCAAGCTCTCACAGCATCAGCATTGTCAACAACAGCAACCACCTCTTACTTATTGTGTCCACAGTTGACCTCCCACAAGTCCTCGCCCAAAAGAAAGCTTTCCATACACGACTTCTACTTTTTGAAGTTGGTCGATGTAAGGAGCTCAATTCCAAGACCTCCTGTCATTCCTCCTTCCATTGCACTGAACCTGGAATACTCATATTAACAGAAGCAATCAAGAAAACTAACGGTTGATCACTGCTCAGCCTTTGTTCTCTATGATACCATGTAAAAATTTGTGATAAGCGGAAAACGGGACACCAAGCGTATGAAGACTCAACCTATTTAATCCCAAGCAAACCAAATGCAACCAGCATAGCAAGAATCTTGTACTATAAAAATCTTTACAAAGAGAGGCGTACATGGCGAGACATGATTCGTCGATGTACCTGATGGAAGCAGAAAAAATTACAAGGCACAGAACAAGTCGCGCGGTCTCAAGAAGAAGACGCCGACCCAGCCGAGCTGCCTGGGGAGTCCGCTTAAGCGGCCTAAATGCAAGACCGCAACCAAGCAGCGCGAACGGCACATTATTCCAGTGATGACAAAGAAATCTATCCGCTGATCTGCAAACCGCCTGACCGCGACGCCGCCTAGCCGTCAGATCACACGAACTGCTACTACCACTGAACTGAACAAACCACCAGAGGCGGACAGCTTATTGACCCGGGAAACAAGTTGTAGAAGAGAAGACCTCCTGGTCGTAAGCCGCGACTTGTTGCTAACCGCTGGTTGCTAACCGCAGAATCTGCACTGTCCCTGACCGAAGTCAGAACCAAGTCCATGGCTCCTCAGCGCTATCCGCACAATCTGCACAACAAAAATCGGACCTCTTCAAACCGCACAGGTAGAAAAACCTAACCGCAGCAACCTCCCGTGAGTTCACTTATTGTTCACTCGGTGTATCTTTGATGTGACAAGGGGTCCTAGTTATAGGCGCGGAGAGGGGTGTGATCATCGCCCTAGCAGATAAAAACACCGCCCTATCTCGCGGAGAGAACAGAGTGTGCCCGCCAAGCTGCGGCCAAAAAACAAGTCGTCGCGAGTAGACCAGACAGCAAGTCCGCTGAAGTCGCACCACCACAGCAAGAATCCCAGCCAAACCTCCTAACCACCAAGGCAAAACTTGGTCACCAACCAGGCGGACACTGCAGATACAAAAACCAGTCCACACTCCTGCGGACACCGATCTAGTCCGCACTCCTCGAGCTCGCAACCAAAACATAACTGACAACTGCTGAGCACGGCGGACAAAGAACTAGACTGCGAGCTATGCGCGACCAACCAGACTGAGCCACATTGGACTTGGTGCAGATTCAAACCAAGTCGGCATCACCGGCTAACCCGGCAACTCAGCGGATAACCATTCTATCCGCCCGGCTACTCCAGGGAATAGACCGCCAGCCAAAAGCAAGCTGACCTGTCAAGTCGCCGCCCTCTGTCCACACAGGCCGCGCAGACAGACCGCCCTGGTCGCCCAAGCCGCCCACTTTCACTTCAAAAAATTTCAACAAGACAGTTCAAGTTAATCCAGTCTGATTGGAGCACCGAGTTTGCCCGCAACAATTAGGATTCTTATGATTACTATGATGACATTCTCATTTGTAATTTGCCTATGTTGACCAACTTAACCATTCCTATATATCTTTAGACACTTTTTTGCCCAACACAAAATCAATCTTAAATTTGTTCATTTTATGCATTCAAGGACATCTACTTAGGTTGTATTTGGCGTGGCTTATGCGGCATATTTGATTCATTGAGGTTGGACAAAAACGACATTGTCATAGAATATATACTTGGGTATCACGAATGTTACAAAAAAAGAAACTAGTTTGAGGCATAAAATTTTGATATGACAATGACATTTTTGTCCAACCTCACTGGTACAAATAAGTCTCGTTAAGCCTTAAGCTTTCTTATTTCGTTATTGTGTTTTGTTTCAATTGTTATCTTTAGACTATTGTGCTTTTGAACGGTTAACATTCCTGACTCTGGTATCTCTTTGAAGTTGCCTATAATGCCTCTAATATTGATACTATTGGTTCCCATACCAAACTCATGCATTCACTTGCTATGAAAAATTGCAGAGCTAATTGAAAAGAATTCTCTGAGGAATTGTTTTAAAAAAGTTGTTGTTTGGATAGTTTTGGAGATTGAACAGAACTTTCACAGCCTCCTCCAACATCTGCCTCCTCCAGTGGCGGATCCAGGATTTTCATCCTACCCGGGCACCACATTATTACTCAAGTTGAAGCCTGTTAAAAGGTGCTTTTGCAACACAACAGTTCAACAACTGATTTTCCAGACAGTTGCAGTTACTCCAAGTAGACCTGAAGTTAGGCCCTCATATGTTGTAACTAAGATCTTATGGAATTAAGTTCTTTAAACTATTTCTTCCTTTCATTGTTTATTTTACTTATTCTGTTTTGTTTGAGTTCTTGAACTTGATCATGTGGTGCTGTTAGTCCGTCTTCTAGCTGGCATTACACTTAGTCATTTCCTTCTGATATCACTTCATCAGTATCCATGAGGACAGTGTATTTAAACTACAGAAAATTGTACGTTTTCCAAATTTACAGGTCAAGGCCTCACCCCCTTCTCAAACTACCCCTGTACAAAGTGATCCTGCTATTATTCAGGTAATGTTTGTTTTTTTTCGACGCCAATTAATGCACTTGTGACAAACGCTATTTCGTGCAATCACACTAGTCTCATCCTTGAACTGTGCATTCAAGCAACCATAAATCAATAAATTTCTAGTATTCTCAACTCCAAGAAACAACTATAAATCAGTAACAAAATTCTAGAATCTCATGAAATAGATAAATAATCAGAGAATTGGCTTTCCGATATGAATTCACTAACAAAGAACAAAATTAAAAACGTGCAATTAAAGAAGTGAAATATGATGGCTTTGATCCACTATTAAATCAGATTTTTTCCATATCACGCAATACATAGAAGACCCCAATCAGCCATTATTAGTACAGAAAGTGAGATAGACAAGAGGTGAAGAAGCCTCGAAGGATACCTGAAAGTTGTCGGCAGATGAGGGGATCTGTGGCGACTTCTTCCTCATCATAGGCACGCAGACGCAGTGATGCCTTCTTCGAAGTGGAGTCGCAAACTCATAGTCTCTCTCTCTCTCGCAGTCGCAGGATTACCTTTCTTTCGCGTCGTGCTGGAGTCGCGAAGGTTTTACGGCTCGAGCTTTGTCGCCTTTGCGCAGAAAAACTGTGGAGGCGCCAGGCGTTGACATCAAAGTGGCTTTTCGGGGGTGCATCCGAAGACGGAAGACGGGCAAACTTTACGTTTCGCAGCTCTGCCTCTGCCTTTCATCGCTCACAATCGCACAAAAATGGGGAAAAACAACTGCAAGCAGCAGCGAATGCTTATACCACCCGCACCTGTAGAAATTTCTTTTTGAAAACACACCCGGGCACATGTCCGGGTGTGTCTAGGCATGGGTCCGCCCCTGGCCTCCTCCAACATCTGGCTGGAACGTCTCCACCCTCCTCATCCAACGCTCGGCTGGAACATCTCCACCCTCCTCTTCCAACATCTCCTCCACCTCCTCGTCAGCCACGGAATCTTCACTGGGCACCTCGCCAACGGCTATGGAGACGGGATTTCTGTTGCAAACGATCTGATGCGGAGCTCGATTAGGGATTACACCTAGGATTGGAAAGAGGAGAGGGCGACACACACATACAAAAGGAGAAGAAGGTCACTCAAACTCGTCAGAGGTCGTTGAAGGCTAGTCGTCGGAGCTCGACTAGGTTGGAGGCAGTCGATGCGAGTAAAACTCACCTTCGACGAGATCTTCGTCGACAAGATTAGGGTATAGGTTCGGGAAGACGCACTCACTTACATGGAGGGTCTGTGTCGAGGGTTTGACGTCGGAGATCGCGCAAGAGATTGTCGTGGCGCGAGCTCGCCAAAGATCACGAGGAAGCAGCAAGAAGGCTTCGAGATCGGGAAGAGCACTTTTTGTGAGCGAGAGCGATTTTAGGAGAGTGAAAGCTGTGGCTCGACAGATTTTGGATAGAGGTGAAAACGCTATATTTCTAACCGTGGTTTTCAAAAAGCTGGCCCCTCAAACAGCTATTTATCATCTCTAGCGGCTGAAATAGAGCTTTTCCAACCGCTAGAGCTGTTACAAACGGAGCCTAAATAAAACGCCAAATCAAATGCTTGCTACTTGTTAGAAAGATCTGTAAGCTATCATGCAAGCAATTCTTTATTATAAGCTATCTAAGGCCTGTTTGGCACGGTGGTGGCGATCATGAACATGGGTGTTAAATTGTCATTCGGTAGCGCCCACCTATGAAACTTCATCCACTTTTATGTTCAAATGGATGGTGTTTGTTAAGTGATCCTTAATAAATGACAATTTAACTCATGCGTTTATGACCGCCACCACTGTACCAAACGGAGCCTAAGATTCTGTTTGGGGGGACTTCTTTTAACCGGTCAAGCGGTTACGACCGCATGAACCGGTCCTTAATTCGGTGAGACTATGCACTTACGCATACTATATGGGTGAATTTTCATAAAAGTATTTCTTTGTTTAACAAAGCGGTGCCAAAGTGAATAACAAAGTAGCAGATGCAAATAATTCGGCGCATTTTAACCTTGCTTATTACACCATCTCAGCCCTAAATATCAACTATATGAAACATAATTATGCTTCAAGTCTTAACCTCTCACCTTATGAGATGTTGAGTGGCATGCATCCCTATTTCTAATTAACTCCTCCAATATAACAGCCTCAAGGGGATTTAGGCTCCGTTTGGAGGTCGTAAACACATGAGTTAAACCATCATTCATTAAGGATCGTTTGAACCCCCATGTTCAAGACCATCACCACCGTGTCAAACGGAGCCTCAATCAATCACTTTTGTTGTCAATTTATCATTTTTCAGGTACAATGAGCTGAACAAGAATGACACCTCAGGTATAACTAACAAAACCAATGCTCTTGTCAAGGCATAATAATAAGGTTTTTTTACAAAAGAAATATATTGCATGATTAATGGCCAGTATTGTATGTGCCAATATTGTAATTACCAATCGGGTAAGGCTACTAAGGCTCCGTTGGGTGGGGAGGGGAGGGGGGGTGAGATATAAAGAAGAGGGGTGGTCGACGCGCAGATGTCAGCGCCGGATGTAGTGTGAGGTAGGAGTCCTGGTGGTGGAAAGAGCACTTTGAGATAATGACTGGTTCAGCAAGTACACTTAACCGGTGAAAATAAGTCCCCCAAACGGAGCCTAAGAAATCCACTTGATTTTACACCATTTTATTAATCCCACATTACCCACAATAAGACACCATCATTCTTGGTCAACCTTAGGATCCTGACATGAAATAATGATTTTCAAATTGGCTCAGTAATGCTCTTAATGTTTCATGCACATGATTTTGTTCCTGCAAAAACCATTTTATTCTATCGGATTCGACGGAGATGCCAGACCTGCTGTATTTCTTATAAAACACATGGGGACCCTTCACACTACCCTTAGGCTTTGTTTTGTTAGGCGGTGGCGGGAGGAGCCGGCGGATGGAAACGGGGATTGAGACCGGAGGGGAGGAGGCAAGGCTGGAAAAGGAGCAGGCGGATGACTTTTCCTCCTTGCTGCGGGAGCAAACGGACCAAACGCCGCCGATTGGTTGTTTGTTTTTCCGCTGTCCGATGACATTTGCTCCAAATGAAGCCTTAAACTGCCTTCTTCATCCAACACAAAAGCAAATGGATAACCCGAAATAACAAGTTGTAGCATTTTTAACCTTATGTAACTTCCCTACTGTGTGCAACTATAATAGAGTTAAATTAATAGTAAAAACAGGACACTCTTGCAGAAGTTGTTAATATGCCATGTAGCCCATCTAAGTGCAACACACTCATTTTCAAACAATATTTTTATTGAGCATATTGTTGGGGTTCAGCCCCTAAAGATGAGGTATGTGCAGAATTTAAGAAGTTGCAACCTGGATTTTGATGTTGCAACCTTTTTTTTACAGTTTGCTGTGGGGGGGCAGTTTTTATTTAAAAATTGTGAGCAGTTTTTTTTGGAGTGACTTTTAAAACTCCTCTTTTCTCCCGATTAAAAGAGGTTAGGGTTATAAGAGAGAGCAGTGGAAGCCCCCCCCCCCCCCCAGCCCGCGCGCGTCCGCCGTCCGCCATCCTCGCGCCCGCGTCGTCCGCCTGCCGCCATTCGTCCCCGCTGTTGCAAGGGATTTTGCCGCTGCTGTAGGCGGGAGTTCGTTGCTAGAAGGAGGTGTTTCCTCTGTGCTGTTGGAAGGAGTTTTCTCTACCGTTTCAAGGGCTTCTTTATCTACGGCTTCAGGTGTACCATTTCTTGTCTTCGTTTGCTATTGTGCTTGAAGAGAGAGTAAGATTTTATCCTGTTGTAGAGAATTTGTGGTTTGTCTTGGTGGTAGAGAGGAGTGAATTTGTGTGTCAAATCCGGAGGGCTTTCTAGGTTTGGGCAAACCTAGATAAATTTTTGTAATCCTTATTTATTATAGTAGATTTTCGTTGTGCCGTGCCCCGTGGTTTTTGACCTTCAAGTGGTGAAGGTTTTCCACGTATATCTCTTTGTTCGTTTGTGTTGTTGTTTTTTTTGCTTCTTATTGTTTTGACTCTATTGATCGTTGGGAGTTGTCGTTATCTTCGGAACCCCGTTCTCTATCAAGTGGTATCAGAGCCAGATTCTTTGGCTAGTCGTTTTTATTTCTCGGTTTCTAACTTGGTGCGGTAGGTGACGACCATCGGTCCGCTCCCTATCCTCTCTTATTAATCCCTTGAAATAAATCGACTTGTGGACCGTAATAGAGTTGCTTGTTTGAGAAAGCAATGGAACAGAACACAAGGATGGTCAGTATGAATGGCAAGAATTGGAGCATCTAGAAGCCTCAGATGGAGGATCTCTTATATTGTAAAGATCTCCATGCTCCGTTGACGGGGAGACCTGCTTTAGTTAAGGATGATGAAGAGTGGAAGAAAATGGATCGAAAGACAGTAGGGTTCATTAGACAGTGGCTCGATGACTCTGTTTTTCATCATGTTTTCACGGAGACCTCGGCTCAGGCACTATGGAAAAAGCTTGAAGCCTTGTACGAGCGGAAGACTGCAGGTAACAAGGCATTTCTGATTAGAAAGCTTGTCAATTTGAAGTACCGGGAAGGTTCACAGATGACTGAGCATCTGAACCTTGCTCAAAGTATTATCAATCAGTTGGAGTCTATGAAGATCACTTTGGAAGATGAACTCCAAGTTCTAATGATCCTTAGTTCTTTACCCGAGACTTGGGAGACTCTAGTAGTGTCGTTGAGCAACTCAGCACCTGATGGCGTGGTAACCATGGAGATGGTGTCTGGTTGTCTCCTGAACGAAGAGCTGAGAAGGAAGGATTCTGGATCTTCCACTTCGGGTGTTTTTCTCATGGAGGGAAGAGGCAGGTCTGTGAAGAAGGATGTGAAGCACATGGACAGTTCCAGGAGTAAGTCCAGGGGCAAGTCTAAGAAGGATATCGAGTGCTACTATTGTAAGAATAAGGGTCATTTCAAGAAGGATTGCTTCCAAATGAAAAGAGACCTGAAGGGAAAGACCAAGGAGGTTGGAGAATCCAGTGGTGATGCGACGACTTGGATTGTGTAGGCTGAGCCGTTATGCTTGCAGTGCTGTGGGTCGTCTTGCCAGGACTGCGTTGACACAGACTAGATCGTGGACGGAGGTGCATCCTATCATTGCACTCCTCACAGAGATTTCTTCTACACCTATTCTGAGGGAGATCTTGGTGTGATCCGGATGGCAAATTCCGGTGAGTCGTTGATTGTTGGTAGTGGTGATGTCCACTTGGAGACTGAATTGGGGAAGATTGTTCTCAAGGGAGTCAGGCATATTCCTGACTTGAGAATGAATCTGATTTCCATTGGTAGGCTTGATGATGGTGGTTTAACAAGCATTGAAGGTGGAGGGATCTGGAGGTTGGTAAAGGGTTCGTTGGTAGTAGCCAGAGGAAGGAAGTGTTGTGGCCTTTATCGTACTAAAGCAAAGATCTGTGGTCCAAGTGTGAATGCGGCAGAGGGCGACTCTATGGAGTTATGGCATTGCAGACTTGGGAATATCAGCGAGAAGAACTTGAAGATCTTGGTGAAGAACAAAGTCCTTCCGGAGCTATCAGGAGGGCTTCCTGATACGTGTGCGCACTGCTTGGCCGGTAAGCAGAAACGTGTTTCCTTTGTTGATTCTGAACCAAAGAGGAAGCCAGAGTTACTATACTTGATACACACTGATGTGTGTGGTCCTATTGAGCCCAAGTCTGTGGGCGGAGCCGCTTACTTTGTCACATTCAGTGACGATCACTCCAGGAAAGTCTGGGCATATTCTCTGAAGCAGAAGAGTGATGTTCTAGCAAAGTTTGAAGAGTTCAGAGCAAAGGTGGAGAAGATGACCGGGAAAGAAATAAAGCGAGTTCGATCTGACAACGGGGGAGAGTACACTGGTGCCTTCGATGCTTACTGCAGAAGGCATGACATAGTACATGAAAGGACAATCCCGAGGACGCCGCAACAGAATGGGTTAATAGAAATGATGAACAGGACGATTATTGAGAAGATCAAATGTATGATTTCTCAAGCTGACATTGGTAAACAGTTTTGGGCTGAGGCTGTGCAAACTGCTGTACATCTGATAAATTTGTCTCCTTCTGCCCTCTGAATGGTGATATTCCAGAGCGTGTTTGGTCCGGGAAGGAAGTATCGTACGGACATTTGCGGGTGTTTGGGTGCAAAGTTCACGTTCATGTCCCCAAGGAAGAGAGATTGAAGCTTGATGAGAAATCCCGGGAGTGCATCTTGATGGGATTTCCCCATGAGGAGTTTGGCTATAGACTCTGGGATCCTGTGAACAAGAAAATGATCAGAAGCAGAGATGTGATATTTGTTGAAGATCAAGTGGTTGGTGAGCATAATGCTGCGGAGTCACAGGTTCCACAGTTTCCACCTGTGGAGGAGAGATTCTATGCTGATGATGGGCCAGTAGAGACTACTGCTGATGATGGGCATGCTGAGGAGGAAGTTGGTGAGTTTATTCCTGATGAGGAGATGATTTCGGATGCAGGGGGAGCTCTGCCAGTTGATGTACCACCTGTGGTGGAGGTTCCTCTTGTCAGATCTGAGAGAGTCATAAGGCCCAATACCAGGTATTCCCCTCATGAGTATATTTTGCTTACAGATAGTGGAGAGCCTGAGTCCTATGTGGAGGCTCAGAGTGCTGAAGATCGTGAGGCCTGGACAGCTGTCATGGAAGAGGAGTTGTACTCCCTTCAGAAGAACAAGACGTATGATTTAGTCTCATTGCCTAAAGGGAAGAGAGCTTTGAAAAACAAGTGGGTCTTCAAGTTAAAGTTGGATGAAAATCGCTCTCAGCCAAGGTACAAGGCGAGACTTGTGGTGAAAGGTTTCAGTCAGAAACAAGGTGTCGATTTCGATGAGATTTTTTCCCCAGTGGTGAAAATGTCCTCTATCAGACTGGTGTTGGGTATGGCTGCCTCCATGGATCTTGAAGTCGAGCAGATGGACATCAAGACGGCATTTCTGCATGACGATTTGGAGGAAGAGCTATATATGGAGCAGCCCGAAGGCTTTGTGGCTAATGGGAAGCATCATCTGGTCTGCCGGCTCAAGAAGAGCCTTTATGGGTTGAAGCAGGCACTGAGGCAGTGGTATAAGAAATTTGACTCTTTCATGATGAAGAGAAAATTCCAACGGACCAGGGTTGATCACTGTGTGTATGTGAAGAGGACTGAGAAGATGTTCACTATTCTGCTGTTGTACGTAGATGATATGCTGATTATTGGGGATGACAAGGCCAGCATAGCAGAGTTGAAGAAGGAGCTCAGTGAGTCCTTTGAAATGAAGGATTTGGGACCGGCAAGGAAGAACCTTGGAATGAAAATTACCAGGGACAGGAGTGCTGGTCAACTATGGCTGTCTCAGTCTGAGTATGTGGAGAAAGTGCTGAAGAGGTTCATGATGGACAAGGTAAAACCCGTTTCTACTCCTCTGGCCGGGCACTTCAGACTTTCCAGTTCTCAAAGCCCCTCATCTGAGAAGGAGGTGGAAGAGATGAGCCAAATTCCTTATGTATCCGCAGTGGGGAGCCTGATGTATGCTATGGTCTGCACTAGGCCAGACATAGCTCATGTTGTGGGGTCTGTGAGCCGTTACTTGGCAAACCCAGGGAAAGTCCACTGGAGTGCTGTGAAATGGATACTCCGCTATCTCCGAGGTACCTCAGACTTTTGTTTACAGTTTGGTGGAGGTCCACCAGAACTTATTGGGTACTCGGATTCGGATATGTCAGGATATGTTGACACGAGGAGATCTACTTCTGGATTCGTGGTCACTTTTGGAGGGGGAGCAGTGTCATGGCAGTCAAGGCTTCAGAAGTGCGTGGCATTGTCGACGACGGAGGCTGAATATATTGCATTGACTGAGGCATCAAAGGAGCTTATTTGGATGAAGAAGTTCATGCTAGAGCTTGATCTCCGACAGGACGTGTACACAGTTTTCTGTGACAGTCAGAGTGCTATATTTTTGGCCAAGAATCCCGCCTTTCACTCCAGGACGAAGCACATTGACGTAAAGTATCACTGGATTCAGGATGCTGTGGAAGAGAAGCTGTTGGTGGTAGAGAAGATCCACACGGATGAAAATCCTTCGGACATGATGACGAAGGTCATCCCAAGGGAAAAGCATGATTTCTGCCGGCGGTTGATCAGCATGATCCCCACCTGAAGGAGTCAAGGTGGGATACTCCCCTTTATGGTCTGAAGGGAGAGTTTGTTGGGGTTCAGCCCCTAAAGGTGAGGTGTGTGCAGAATTTAAGGAGTTGCAACCTAGATTTTGATGTTGCAACCTTTTTTTTACTGTTTGCTGTGGGGGCAGTTTTTATTTAAAAACTGTGAGCACTTTTTTTTGGAGTGACTTTTAAAACTCCTCTTTTCTCCCGATTAAAAGAGGTTAGGGTTATAAGAGAGAGCAGTGGAAGCCCCCCCCCCCCCCAGCCCGCGCGCGTCCGCCGTCCGCCATCCTCGCGCCCGCGCCGTCCGCCGGCCGCCATTCGTCCCTGCTGTTGCAAGGGATTTTGCCGCTGCTGCAGGTGGGAGTTCGTTGCTAGAAGGAGGCGTTTCCTCTGTGCTGCTGGAAGGAGTTTTCTCTACCGTTTCAAGGGCTTCTTCGTCTACGGTTTCAGGTGTACCATTTCTTGTCTTCGTTTGCTATTGTGCTTGAAGAGAGAGTAGGATTTTATCCTGTTGTAGAGAAGTTGTGGTTTGTCTTGGTGGTAGAGAGGAGTGGATTTGTGTGTCAAATCCGGAGGGCTTTCTAGGTTTGGGCAAACATAGATAAATTTTTGTAATCCTTATTTATTATAGTGGATTTTTGTTGTGCCGTGCCCCGTGGTTTTTGACCTTCAAGTGGTGAAGGTTTTCCACGTATACCTCTGTGTTCGTTTGTGTTGTTGTTTTTGTTTTGCTTCTTATTGTTTTGACTCTATTAATCGGCTAAATGTTCCATCCATGCAAGTATAATAATAGTAAGCAAAATGAAATATATAAAATAATGCAGCACACTCATGAAGAGCTAAATGTAAAATTAATCAGCCATTAAAAGACTCAAGAAACTAGATTCTAATGCTCAATTGAATCCACTCCTGAGATATACTTTAATATATTTTCTACACACAAATCTTTTAGCTTATACAGAAATTTATGAGGGACTATGAAGGATCTTTATGTTTAACTGTTTAAGTGGTTATGCTTGTATATAGTCCTTAGTAGGAAGCCAATGGAGGTAAGCAAGTTCTAACCTAATTCTTTCCTCCTCAATTTTCCTTTCCACAAAGAGTTGCGGTCAGACTTTTCATGAGACTTCCATGAAATGCTCGATTCCCTCCCCTCGCTCGAAATAGGAAATGTAGTCCCCTCCTCTCTTCTATATCTCAATAGATACTCCTACTTCCTATCAGCAATAAGAAATCACAAGCAACCCATTGGAAAGAAGAGAAGTCTAGCTTCTCCAGCTACCTGCTATTAACAATCGGAAAACACAAGCAATCCCAGTGAAAGAAAGAGATGCCTTTGGGCTCTCATGTTAAATCTCATCCTCCATCATCCCATGGCGAGATCGTCGGATTGATATCTAGGGTACACAATAAATAGATATGAATGTCAATCATTTTGGAAGCTTGAAGGGTGGGTTCGATGAACTCAAAGAAATCATCAGGATGGTCCTGGCCAATTTCTCGGTCATTGAAGCCTAGAAATATTAAAACCGAAAAATCGGTGTCTGTGGAGTTTGATCGTACACTTACTTCTCTCTCACAAGCTAAACGACCAAAGACTTAGCACAAGGAACAGACCCAAGGCCCCAGCACGGAGGTCCCACCACACACCCGGAAGATCTTAGAGCACTTCCCCTCCTTAGCTAAGTGCTGAGCTTAGGATACCTCAGAAAGCGCAAGAAGACCAGGGCACAAGAAAACATGTCTTATGAGGTACCCCTTGGGTCTTATTTATAGTTTTCTGAAAACGGTCTGCAAACAGTCAACCTCCGTTATTCCAAACAGTTATGTGCAGTCCAGATTGGTCTGCCAACAGCGTAACTCCGCTGTTCTGGAAGGATATTTGCACCCCCTGCAATGGCATCCAGGTAGTTTTGCCTCTGGACCCCACTGGGCGAGTGTCGAGGAACAGGGGGTCAACTCGCCCTTCTACAGGGCAGATGCGGCCTGACTCCCGCAGGTTGCCTTTTATCTCTAGGAGAGCGCAAGCCGAGCTCCATGGCACACCTGCCCCTATACGGAGGCGAGCCGACAATAAGGTCGCCTAGGCAGGCGCGGGCTGGATGGGCTGGATCGCACGGTTCGCTCGCCTAGCCTGGCGCGAGAGCGAGCTGGCAATCTGGGTTCGCCCGACTACAACATTGATGCGGGTCGGACGTTCTGGCTCGCTTGCCTAGTCTGGTGTACCCACTCGGCGAACACGGGGTTTTACACAATCTCCGCTCTTTTTGAGCTTGGAAAAGCTCGGATAAAATCATCCAACCTCACGTGTTCGGTGAGTGCTTTGCTGAGCTGGAGGGAATCTTTTGGTGGGTCCCACCAATACGCTATAAATATGTCACCGAGCCTACGAGAAAAATCATGTCTTCTTTCTTCAATCTTTCTTGCGAACTGTAGCTGAGTGATGCACATGTCAGAAGAGATGCAAGTGCGCCTAGCGGCTGCGAGGGAGGGGACGCGGGAGCAGGTCCTTGATGCTGCCCCGTGGCTGGCACGTGGATCACCCAGCCCCATCTTTAGGCGAAGAAGGGGAAGATGATCAGGAGGTCTCCCCCGAACGACGCTCCTGCATCCAGTTCGGCGGCCGGTATCGAGGCCGCCAATGAGGTATGTGGGCCCCTTGCCTGATTCGTCACTCTGCTTCTGATCTCTTTTTCTACAGGAGACGCCCCGCGAAGATGGAGGCGGTAGAATGGAACTGTGGCATTCCTCCCCACGGATAACTGAGCGTACCGCCAGCCCTTCGACCTAGGGGCCTGCCCCTCCTATGATTCCTCCATTGCCAACCCGCCCTGGGTTAGGGAAATCTTTTGCGGCTCTTGTAGGTGAGCTCTTTCAGGGCCATCCAGGTACCTCCCACCCGCATGCCAGCGTGGGGGGCGTGTCAATCCCTGGTGAGTTTATACGCTCGTTTGCTTGTGACCGCCTGCCTTTTTCTGATCTTACTTTTGCAGGCTTTGCTGCGATCTCCTCCTCCGACGTCGATATTAGCGGGGGGTTTTCGCCTCCCCCTTCTACGGACCACATCTCGAAATATCTGGGCGACCCGCTGGATGCTGAGGAGATGAAGTGGTGGGTGACACGTTTGTTCCAGAAGCAATCACTAATGCTATAGGAGGTTTACGATATGGTGGACGAGGATAAGGCCGAGGCGGAGGAGCGGTTTGCGGTACTGGACGACATGAGGCGTCCAGCTGACGGTGATGGGACGACTTCTCCCGGGGTGCACATTACGCAAGCGGAGGAACGGCTCAGGCACGCCACGGATCAGGTCGACCTGGCTCAGCGGGAGCTATTGGCGGTTCGTGAATACTTCTACCCTCGCGTGCCGCCCCATTCCGGTACGCGGGGGCGGGGCAGGTGGAAATGGATTCAGTACTTAGCCACCCCCCCCTTCCTCGCTATCGACCTCCAGGCACAAGTCATACATGTATCTTGGATCAACCCGCGCGATTGGGCCATGAATTTTTATTTTTTTTCCTCAAGAGCATCGAACTCTTCGTTATTTGTAAACATTTGGGACTTCTCGCCCGATGATGGGCTTATGTTTGTTGTATATTATTTTCATCGTTTGTCACTACTTAGCTTTCTTTAGGCGAGTGTGGATGAGGTGCCCTTGCTTGCCTGCCCCTTCCTCAGACGGGCGTGAGACTGTTGGGCTTGCTCGCCCCTCTGCCAAACGCGAGCCAGCGCAGCTCGCCCGCTATTTGGGCAGACGCGAGCCAGCGCGGCTCTCCCACCACTCGGGCGGACGCGAGTCAGCGTGTCTTGCTACAACGCAACTTTCATAGGGTCGAGGCGAGCTGGCGGGAACTAGTGGCGGGCTCGGAAGTCGAAGCGTCAAGGCGTATTTTTGCTAACTGCACATTTCCCGCCGATTGGGACGTTTTCCCGCCCATTCTTTTCCTATAAATAGGCCTTGATGCTCCTTCCTACCTACCGCATTTAAGAATTTCACTCCTCTACTTCATGCGAATCCCGGCCTACCCGCTCTTTGCGAGAACTACAGCGTCCCGCTCGGCGATCTGACTGCGATATGGGCGGCAGTGGCGGTGACGCTGATGGGAGAAGCAAGTGCGTCTGGACTATCTCTGACAATTCCTTCTCTTGCACCGCCATCACCGAAGGCGAATTTCTTGACGCGATTGGAGACTTCATCCCGCCTGGCTTTGAGGCGAGGCGGTCTGGAGAGCAGGAGAAGATTAATGATCTTTCCGTCGGGGAGCTCGTCATCCCCATTGCCCATTTTGACGCGGGCCGCCGGCTGCACCTATGGCCAGAGGTCAGGCTGGTACTGAAGTATTTTGGGGTCGTCCCTGGCCAGATGACTCTCAATTTAGTGGTCGTCGTGGTCGGGTTCGCTTGCTACCTGCGGGAGGAGCGGATAGAGTTCAGCCTTGCGGTCTTCTGCAAGTTGTTCTCCTTCCGGGAGAACAAGGATGGCACCTCCTATTTCTCCATCACCAATGTCAAGGTGCGTGAGACGGTGAACAAGAGCCATAATTGGCTCAAGAAGTTTGTCTTTGTCAAAGGCGACTTCGGCAACGTCCATTTCTCGCCGGTACAACTCAACGAGGCGAGCTACCGCCCCCCTAGCCTGGGGGCCACGAAGCTGAGTTGTGCGGGTTCTTCCAAGGGAAGAACTTTCAAGCCACGTTTCTCCGCAGGAATGTGGATAGCCTCACCCCCGTCCCGCCCGGGGGACGTAAGCTATTCACACTTTACCCTTTTTACTTAACTCATTCTTTTTCCTTTGTTATAACCCTCTTTCCGCAGGTGAGCGAAACATTCCCCTGCACCCTCCTTACGAGAGTGCGCGAGCCACCTCCGGCAAGCTCGCCCGTGCCAAGGTGTCAGTTGTTGTGCATCGCGAAACCCCGGCCCTCGCTACCCAGAAGCGTGCCACCCGTGAGCAACCTCTGCCGCCACCACCGCCCAAAAAGCCGAAGACCGTGGGCGGCACACCGCCCGTAACTCGGGAGAAAGGCAAGGCTCCGGCGGGTCAACCAAATGAATAGCCCGCCGCCCCAAGCGCTTCGACTGGCGGCCCTCCTGGCGAGGCGGCCGACACCTCCAGGTCACGAGGAGAGGAGCCCGCCGCTAAGCCTGTGTCGAGAGGGAAATGCAACAATGGCTTCGGCGAGCGGCCTTTAGACAAACTCGGCATCCCCCTCCTTCAGTGGGACAAGGAGGCGAACCGAGCCTCCATCTCCACCCTGCCGCCGAGCTAGTTAGAGTAGGAAACCATCAGCGGGGAGGCTTATGCCTTATCATTTGGCCTCTACGCGTGGGAGGACATCGCGATTTTCGATGAGGAGACACGTGAGTTCTCGTGCATGAGAGCATGCGGGCCCAGCTCCGCAGCATGGAGCTGACTCACATGGTGGGAAGGCGGTGCACACAGTTGGAGCGGAACCCCCCCCCCCCCCCCGCTCAAAAAGCTCGATGATGACAAGGAAGAGGTCTGTCGTCTCGCTCAGGAGGAAGCAGAGCACCAGAAGAAGCGAGCGGACGCAGCCAATGCTGTCCTCGTCGGATACCTGGGGGGTGGTGAGTCTCATGACTTGCACTAGACACCTTAAGATCGCTTTCACTTTTCTCAAGCTTCTTTTATTTCTTCTCGCAGGATGCGGCAACGGCTAAGCGCCTTGGTTTCCTGATCTCCACCCTCGAGAAGGAGAAAGAGGCGTTACAGGCGCGGGTGCGAGAACTGGAAGCCTCAGCTCCTCCGCCGCCCTCCAGCAGCAGTTGTCAGCTCGCCCATTATTCCGAGTACGAGCTGGGGGAGATGATGCAAAAGAATGCTGCCAAGGCAGCGAAGTACACGCTCCAGACTCTGCAGTGGGCAGGCCACATTATGAGCGAAGGTGCGGGTCTTTCGGCGAGCGAGCTGGTACCGGAGCTATTCCTTCTGGTACCGAAGTCGGGCGACAAGTCTTACCAACCCCTTTAGGAGGGCTCGCCACCCGAGAGCTCGCCTCACTGAACCCCCCACGCCGAGCTTCTCTTTCCTTCGGTATTTTTGTTGTTTGCTTTAATGTAAACGCAGGATGAGTTCCCTACTTGAAACTTTTCTTTGATCAATGATATATATATATATATTCTATATTCTGAGATGATTCCGCCTTTACTTTTCTTCCCCTTTCTGCTTCTTACTCGCGACCTGGATCGACCCTCCTACTCGCTGCCTCCGGGCCCATATTTCGTTGGTGAGATCGCATGTTCCTTAAGGACAGCTTAGGAAATGTAGGGATCTTCGGTAGCCGACCCGCGAGTGGAGACCCATCTCCCTTATCCAGAGACTCTATGTCGCTCGCTAGATAAAGGGGGCGAATCGGCTAGACTCGCACCCAGGCCGCTCGGCTTCGCGCGACCCAGGCCCCATGAGGTCGCGGCGTGGCCTGAGTGCTCTCGACCTTGGTCGCTTTTAGGGTGTTGGGCGATACTGTTAGGGACATCTAATTCTCATCCTTCTGTCAGCCGGTAGGAGCCTGATGATGTGAGATGAGTGTCAATCAATCCTTCGCTTCAGCTAAACATTGGGTGCCCCCACCGGCCTATTCAGTTAGATGAGAGTCTTGTCAGCGGGAGTATCTCGGGACTTAACTCCAGGGTCATAACAATGTCCATCGAGAATCCCGGTCCTGCCAACTATATGGAAGCCAGACAGCGGAAGCATTTCGAGACTTAACTCCAGGGTCATAACGATGTCCATCGAGGATCTCGGCCCTGCCAGCTAGATGGAATCCTGACAGCGGGAGCATCTCGAGACTTAACTTCAAGGTCATAACGATGTCCATCGAGGATCCCGGCCCTGCCAGCTAGATGGAAGCCTGACAACGGGAGCATCTCGAGACCTAACTCCAGAGTATGGTTGATGTCCATCGAGGATCTCAGCCCTGCCAGCTAGATGGAAGTCTAACAGTGGGATCATCTCGAGACCTAACCCCAGAGCAAGAATGATGTCCAGCGAGGATCCCTGCCCTGCCATCAGGTGAAAGCCTGATAGCGGGTGCTGAGCATCAACCGGACTTAGCTCCAGAGCCAACCACTGGGCGCTACCACCGGCCCAATCAGTTAGCTGAGAGCCTGACGGTGGGTGTTGAGCATCAACGTTTTCTTAGCCAACCATCGGGCGCTACCACCGGCCCAATCAGCTAGGTGAGAGCTTGATAGCGGGTGTTGAGCATCAACTGGACTTAGCTCCAGAGCCAACCACCGGGCGATACCGCCGGCCCAATCAGCTATGTGAGAGCCTGATGACGGGTGTTGAGCATCAACCAGACTTTTTCTTAGCCAACCACCGGGCGCTACCACCGTTCCAATCAGCTAGGTGAGAGCCTGATGGCGGGTGTTGAGCATCAACCGGACTTAGCTCCAGAGCCAACCATTTGGCGCTACCACCGGCCTAATCAACTAGGTGAGAGCCTGACGACGGGTGTTGAGCATCAACCAGACTTTTTCTTAGCCAACCACCTGGCGCTACCACCGGCCCAATCAGGTAGGTAAGAGCCTGATGGCGGGTGTTGAGCATCAACCGGACTAAGCTCCAGAGCCAACCACCGGGCGCTACAACCGGCCCAATCAGTTAGGTGAGAGCCTGATGGTGGGTGTTGAGCATCAACCCGACTTTTTCTTAGTTAACCACTGGGCGCTACCACTGGCCCAATCAGCTAGCTGAGAGCCTGATGGCGGGTGTTGAGCATCAACCGGACTTAGCTCCAGAGCCATAACGATGTCCGTCGAGGATCCCGGTCCTATCAGCTAGATGGAAGCCTGACAGCGGGAGCATCTCGAGACCGACCTCCTGAGCAAGAAATATGTCCAACGAGGACCCCTGCTCTGCTAGCTAGGTGAGAGCTTGATAGGGGGAGAAAGCTCGGGACTTAACTCCAGGGTCATTACGATGTCCATCGAGGATCCCTGCCCTGCCAGCTAGATGGAAGCCTGACCGTGGGAGCATCTCGAGACCTAACCCAAGAGCAAGAAAGATGTCCAACGAGGAGCCCTGACCCGCCAGCTAGGTGAGAGCCTAACAGCGGGAGAAAGCTCGGGACCAAAGAAGACTTTGGCCTGAAGGATGGTATGAAAGATACCACCCCTGGTTAGACTGTTTAACTCTAGAGGGGGGTGAATAGAGTTTTTAAAATATTTTTAGATTTTTATTGCATAAGTAAAATAGTGATACTTATAAATGTTATCAGAGAGTGCAGAAATAAAACTAAGTTATTCAACAATAAGCACACAGAAAGAAATAAGATAGCATCACATACGACACAAGAATTTTATAGTGATTCCCCTAAAACTTGAGTACATCCACTCTTCTACCACCCTGGTAGGAATCCACTCAGGTTTTTGATCAGGTGCCCTGTCACCAATCAGGTTTTTGCACAGGTGTCTGGCACCACAAGATCTACTTCAGGTAGATCAGGAAACCCTTCAGGCTTTTGATCAGGTGCCTAAAAATCAAATCAAGTCTTTTGATCGGGAGACTTGCAACCAAGTGTTTAACTTTTGAATGGAGCTAGAACCATGTGTACAATGGGGGTAAAACAAATAAAACTAGATGTTGTCTTCTCTTTTCTCAAAGCAACAGAGAAGACTTGTGGATCCTTGATGGTGTCAAAGCTTCCCCTGAGATGAAGTTCTGTTCAGGAAGAATGAGAGCTTTGCAGGGTGAGTATGTCTTCTTGAAAAGTTCTTCAGAAAGCAGTAGACAGATAGAAATTGATTGTCTCTTGAAAGCTTGTTGGAGGAAGATCACTTGATGAAGACACTCCAGAGCTTTTTCTTTGTGTATATCAGTTCTATCTTATTCTCTATTGTGTTCTCTGTGTGCTATATTCTTCTCTGGTCTCTATCTACTGAAAGAGAAAATTCTTTTTTTTATATCTCTGCCTAATTCTCCTTTGGATTTTGAAATCCTTTTGCATTAAATCCTGACTGCCTGGAGAATGTAATACGACTGGAGAGAATATCTGCATTAATGAATTTCCTCAACTATCCTTTTAAAAACGACAAGTAATATTCCTGATGAACACCATAATCAATGCTGCCACTAACGGCTATAATCAGAGAATATAAGCATTGATTATTCAGGAATTACTGCAAGAGAATAAGGACAAAATGAGGGAAAATTCCAAGTCTGGAACTGCACAGCAACCGTCGACCAGAGAACAGATTTTGTCGACCTAAGATCAAAGATCGGCGACCAGAGAAATCGTGTTCGTCGACTTGGGAAATCTTGTTCGTCGACCTGAGAACCAAGTTAGTCAACCTGAGTTCAGCGAACTGCTTTCTGTGAAAAACTTCCCAATTATGTGCTCCAAGATCGTCGAGCTGATAACATAACTTCGTCGACTTGAGTTCAGAGAAAGTATTCTGGACTAAATGAGTTAAAGTTGAACTTCCAGAATTCGTCGACCTGAGCTCGAATATCGTCGAGCTGAACTCAGAGAATTGATTCTGAGTTCGTCGAGCGGAACATGACTTTCGTAGAGCTGAGTTCGATGAACGTCGAACTCACTTTCTGAACTTGATTTCCTTCTAAGTCTTTGAGTCTTCTGCTGTCTTCTATTGGCTGGTCCATGTGAGGTTGATTCTAAGGACTTAGCCTAAACTCTACGACACAGACATGACCCTGGCTATACATGGTGGGTCAAATATCCTAGTTAGTGAACCTAGCCCAAATCAAACTAGGGATCCAAAATCTCCTCCTACTTGGATGAGATCACTAATACAAATAAAATGAAAACTTTCACAAAGCAGGAAGAAATATATCTGACAAAAAAATTAAAACATGCAGCAGATATTTACAATTTAGCTTTGTGACAATAAATATATATAAAGTTCAGACAAACAGAGACAAAATAAATTACTCTCATTTCTTCTTCTTCATCTTCTCCTTTTGCTTGTCATCTTTATCCTTGTCAGAAGGTTGTGTAAACTTGATTTCCCTATTTGGATCTGCTGCTTGCTTCTTGGACATTATCATATCAGCAGCTCCAATAATATTCAGAGATGTAGCTCTAGGCACAACAACCTCTAGATGTAGGTTCATATAAGCATCAACATTAAAGAATTTGTTAGCTTTCTCATACCTTTTTAGTTCTTTTTATCTGTATTTGGACATTGTGGAATATTGGGAAGGATCTTTTCTTTCAGCTTTAGCCGTGTTTATCAATGAAAGTCCAACAAGTTTTTGGAACCTGCCCATTCTAGCAGTTGTCTCTGTCTCTGGATCCACAAATGGAATGGGAGGAGACTCTGGCTTTTTTAGACTGTCAGCTTTTTGTGGTTCAGGAGCTTGCTATTGTTATTGTTGATGATGTTGTTGTTGTTGAGGTTGTTGAGGTTGCTTATGTTGCTGTTGTTGAAGTTGCTGATGTTGCTGATGTCTGCTTGAAGAGTACCTCTGTTGGCTGTTTCCTTGAGATGATGAGGATCTACCATGTTGTCTATGGTATGTTTGAGCATATGAGGTATACCTCTGAGGAGTGCTACCTGAAGCACCAGCAGCAAGTGGAGGAGGAGGAGGACCTTTCCAATGTCTCTAAGGAGAAGGAGAATATCTCCTGCTTTTCTTTCTTGCTTTCTGCTCATTTTTAGAAAGCCACATCCAAGCTGGCATCTCACGGTAAGGAGTGATTTTTTGCAAAACATAATAAGGAGTATCATGAGTTAGATTTGGCTTGGGAGCAGCAACTGGAGGAGCCTTTCTTTTCTTAGACACTTTCTTCTTAGCAGAAGGGCTATCATCAGAATCATCAATATCATCATCATCTTTTTCAGAGGAGGATCCCTGAGTATTATCATATAAATCATCCAGAGCTTTCGGAAGATCTTTGTCAATTTGCTTGTCAGCCTGAGGCTGTGCTTGAGGTACTGGAGCTGGAGTTGGAGCTGGTGCTGGAGCAACTGCTTGAGGTTCTGGAGCCTGAGGCTGTTCAGCAACTGATAAGTTTTCTGCCTCTACATCTGCCATGATTATTTCATCCAAATCTGAAAGATGACTGTCATCCATCTTATAGATAGGAGCTGAGACAGCCTCTGGAGAAGAGATATCTTTGGGAGCTGATATTGTATGAATCTCTGTAATTGCAAAACTGTCCTTAAGTTGCTTGGCAACTGTAGGACTAATATGTGTTGTATAAGATACAATAGCCAAGGATGGCTTTAGGCAGACAAAAGGAAGAGAACTTAAATAAATTGAATCAAAAGAATTCAACAAACTGAACAAATCCACTGTGGGATGGACAAAGCAATCACCAACAGTTATTCTTTTTGTATCCTCTATAGCTGTATCTGTATCTAGAACCATATAGATATATGTATCTGAAACTTCTGTTGCTACTACTGAAACTGGAGAAGCTTCTTCATTGAGCATCTCCCCCTGCCTGATTTTAGCGGAAGCTGGAATCAGGTCCCTAGTGGAAGAAGGAGGGACAGAGGAGGAAGCAAAGAGAGCAACAAGAGAAGAAATAGAAATAGCAAGAGGTGTAATGGCCTATGCTATAAGAGTCCTAAGCACTGGAGTGATGTGCTCCAGGATGGTGGACAGGGAAAGAGAATCTGTATCCATAAACTCAGGTGGAGTTTGGGTGGATACAGAGGGATTAACATAAGGAGTGACATTAGGAAGGATGTCATCCTGAGGAGAGGATGGTGCAGGGGATGGTGTGTGATTCAGAATGTCATGGACAGGAGAAGTAGGTGTAGATGGTAATGATGTGAACAGATTAAAGGTAGGGGATGATAAGAATGTGTCAGTGTTGATGGCTTGTAGGTGGGATGAAAGAGGAGATTGAGGAGGTGTGATATGTTGTGGAGATTGAGGAGGTGTTGGCAGATGAGTTGGTGAAGGGATTGAGATGGCTAGTGGTTGCAGAGGAGGAAGTGATGATGGCTGGGGAGAGGGAGGAGTTATTTTTGGAATGGATATGGTTGAAGAAGGAGGTGGAAGAGGAGCTTCTTCATAACTAGGGTGGGGAGTGGATGTATTAGCCCAGGTGCCCTCAGAAGGCCTGGAGGAGGAGAAAACCTTGGTTGGCTTTGTGATCCTCCTCTCCCATCTGCCATACAGGGCAGAGGTTAGCCTCTTGGAGGCATTTATGAACACTGGTGTGGAAACCAGATGTTCAGATGCTTTCT
Source organism: Platanthera guangdongensis (assembly GCA_039583875.1). Lineage (NCBI taxonomy): Eukaryota > Viridiplantae > Streptophyta > Magnoliopsida > Asparagales > Orchidaceae > Platanthera > Platanthera guangdongensis. The sequence goes on along the minus strand of CM077161.1, from coordinate 10,760,272 downwards.
CCTGCAGAAAAATCCCCAAGACCCGTCCAAAACAGACTTCTTTCTTGTTGTTCTTCTTCTTAATCAGATCAAATAATAACTTACCCCAGTTAATTCCTTTCTTATCAACCAAGGCAGCCATCACCAAGAACTGGTGCCTGGTGATGTAGTCATGTACTGTATGCTTGGCTAACAACACCTTCCCGACTACATCTGCTAAGAATTTGTACTCAATAGACAAGTTCTTTTTCAGTAGCTTGTTAGGGTTATCTCCAGAATGACCCATTTTGATTAACATATTGTTATATTCCTCAGAGTCCATTTCTATCTCATCAGCACCATTTAATAGACCGAAGATTTTGGTTAGTATATTCGGAGAGAGGGAAACCTGATTACCAGAAATAGTTCCTGTCATGTTATCTTCAGAGGTCGATGAAGTAAAGACCCATTCTTTGATTTTTGTCATTGAAACCTTGATTCTGAGTGTCATGAACTGCTTCAAATGTTGATCTTCAAACAACTTCAGGATTTTCACAAAGATTGCAACAGAAAACTGGAAAGAGTCGAAATCTATATCAAAACCCTTATCGAATTTCATGATGGAGAGCGCTTGCTGGAATCGCCATGAATGCACCTGCAAGAGAGAAACAAAGATCAAGTGCAAAGGAACTGAAAGTGCGGGGCGGAGGTCGAAGAAAATCTAGATATAAGGTTTTCAGAATATGAACCGTCATACTCCGTTCGACGAAAAACGAAAAGATCTTTGATCTGAGTTCGACGAAGTATTTTAATAGAAAATGAGTTCGTCGATCTCAGTTTGAAGAAGAAAAATAAATCGTCGATCTCAGTTCGACGAAAAATTCACTGAAGCAGGGATCGTCGATCTCCATTCGACGAAAACTATTTCACTAAGAAGTGATCGTTGAACTACGTTCGACGAACTCTTCACGATGAGTTCACAGATCGTCGATCTTCGTTCGACAAACTGTAAACAAATCGTCGACCACAGACAAAATTTAAATTAACTCATCTTCATTGATCATTCCTAACTGATTTAAGAAAAACAGATGTTTCTTCTTATCCAATGGCTTGGTGAAAATGTCTGTCCTTTGTAAATTAGTGGAAATAAAGACAAGATTAATTTTCTTTTTGTCTACACAATCTCTAATGAAATGATGTCTTATTTCTATATGTTTGGTCCTACTATGATGCACTGAATTTTGTGTTATGGATATAGCACTGGTACTATCACAATATATAGTTGAATTATTTAAGTTGTATCCATAATTCAGTAGTTGGTTTTGTATCCACAAAACTTGTGAGCAACAACTGTCGGCAGCTATATATTCTGCTTCTGTAGTGGATGTGGACACAGAGGTTTGCTTCTTATAGAACCAGGACACTAGCCTATCACCAAGGAACTGACATGTTCCAGTTGTGCTTTTTCTGTCCACTCTACATCCAGCATAGTCAGCATCTGAAAATCCAGTTAAGTCAAATTCTGACTCTGATGGATATAGAAGTCATAGATTTGGACAACCCTTTATATATCTCAAAATCCTTTTTAGCAAAATATAGTAAGATTCCTTAGGGTTCACTTGGAACCTAGCACAAATGTATGTAGCAAACATGATGTCTGGCCTACTTGCTGTGAGATATAATAGGGACCCAACAATGGCCCTATACAACTACTGATCAACAGGTTTTCCATGCTCATCAGAATCTATCACAGCATTTGCAGCCATGGGTGTCTTCATTGCTGAGGCATCACACATCCCAAATATTTTGATAAGCTCCTTAGCATATTTAGATTGGGAGATGAACATACCATTAAATGATTGTTTCACTTGGAGACCAAGGAAATATGAAAGTTCACCCATGCTACTCATCTCAAACTTTGAATGCATAAGGTTAGAGAACCTTTTGCATAGTTTGAGATCAGTTGAGACAAAGATAATATCATCTACATAAATTTGTACTAATAAGATTTTATCTTTATGATGCTTAATACAAAGAGTCCTATATACAATGCCTCTAGAAAATTTATGCTCTAACAAGAAGCTAGCTAAGGTCTCATACCAAGCTCTTGGAGCTTACTTTAAACCATAGAGAGCTTTATGCAATCTAAAGACATAAGAGGGATATGTTGGAGAGGTAAAACCTGGTGGTTGCTCCACATATACTTCTTCTTTGAGATCTCCATTTAGAAAAACACTTTTAACATCCATCTGATAGACTTTGAAATTCTTGAATGCAGCATATGCAAGGAAGATTCTTATAGCCTCAAGTCTTGCAATAGGAGCAAATGTTTGATCATAATCAATGCTTTCCTCTTGCCTATAGTCTTGAGCTACCAGCCTTGCTTTGTTCCTCATAATGTTGCCTTCTGCATGCAACTTATTTCTGAATACCCATTTTGTTTCAATGACTGGGTAGTGTTTGGGTCTAGGAACCAATTCCCAAACTCTACATCTCTCAAATTGATTGAGCTTCTCGTGCATTACAATGATCCAGTGGGGATCTTGTTCTGCATCCTTAATGGATTAGGGCTTATGTTGAGAGAGGAAACAAGCAAACATCAAGTCAGGGTTGAGTTGATGTCTTGTTTGCACACCAGCTGAAATTTCTCCAATCACTTGAGATCTAGGGTGATCTCTAAGTGTGACAAAATCAGTAGGAGGAGCTGGTTAGGCAACAGCTTGGGGAATAAATTCCTCTTGTGGAATTTCATTAGCTGTTGAAAAGGGTTCAGTCACCTCTATACTTTCTTCTTCACTTTCTTCTTCAACTTGTGGAAAGGGATATATTGGAACCTCTTGGGTGAGGCTTAGATCATCCACTCTCTCACACAATTGAGGTACCTGCAAAGTGTTGTTGGTAGAAATTTTTTTCTCCTTATAATACATGTTAGCTTCATCAAAAGTCACATGAATAGATTCTTCAATTTTTAAAGTAGATTTATTAAACACCCTATATGTTTTGCTGACTTGGGAATATCCTAGAAAAATTCCCTCTTCAGTCTTAGCTTCAAACTTTCTAATATATTTCTTGTCATTGTTATGAATATAGCATATACAATCAAAAAATTTAAAATAGGTGATTTTAGGTTTCTTCCCTTTAAGCAATTCATAGGGAGTCTTATTCTTAAGTTTATGTATTAAACCTCTATTCAGTACATAGTTTGATGTGCTCACAGCCTCTGCCAAAAAGGATAGAGGCATGTAAGCATCTGCAAGTAATGTGCCTGCAGCTTCAATTATGGTTCTATTTTTCCTTTCAGCTACCACATTTTGTTGAGGAGTTCTAGGAGCTGAGAAGCAATGTCTGATACCTTCCTTCTCACAGAACTCATGCATAAGAAGAGACTCAAACTCAGTACCATGATTACTTTTGATCAATGCAACTTGAGTAGAGTACTCAATCTGTATGGTCTTGAGAAAATATGTAAGAACGTTGAATGTATCTGACTTAGATCTCAGAAAGAACACCCAAGTGAATCTTGAGAAGTCATCTACTATAACTAGGGTATAAGATTTCTCTCCTAGGCTTTGTATAGCAATTGGGCCAAAAAGGTTCATGTGTAGCAAGTACAAGATCCTAGGTGAATCACTCTTATTAACTGATTTAAAGTTAGATTTAGTTTGCTTTCCTAATTGACAAGCCCTACAGAGGCCTTCCTTTTTGTAGGGACCAGAGGGCAGTCCTCTAATAAGGTTGTCTTTAGATAACCTAGCAATGTTTTTCATATTAACATTTCTTAATCTTTTATGTCATAATCATTTTGATTGCTAACAAGATTAAGTAAACATATATCTGATGTTGCAGAAAGAAAATCAACTACATATATGTTGCCTTGTCTATTTCCAATTAAAACAGTTTGTTTTCTTTAGTAGAAGTAATACAAGAGCTGGAGTTAAAATATACCTAATAACCTTGATCACATAGTTGACTTATGGAGATGAGGTTATGTTTCAGTCCACTTACATATGTAACCTTTTTGAAGGTAACTGCTCCAATTTTAATTTCTCTAAAGCCTTCAGACTGTCCACAATTTGAGTCACCAAAGATCACCTTTGGTCTCAACTTGGACTTGTAAATATTTAAGTTGTCCTTGCTGCCAATCATATGCTTGGAGCATCCACTGTCCAGATACCATTGTTGATTAAAAGCTGGACAACACTTTACCTGCAAGGGGAAAAATTAGTTGTTCTTGACCCAGATTACCTTATGTCCTTTGTTTTTCTGATATGAAAAACTTGATATAACAGAAAATTCAGGTTGTGATTTATATCCTAAGGGATGGTATCTCCTAGGTGGAGTTTCCCAATTAGAAAAAGGATCAAAAGGTTTTCTAGGTTGATTAAAGTTATTGTTAAAATTATGATCTTTGTTAAGTCTGACTGGGTTCGACGAAAAGTTGTAAGTTCGTTGATCAGAGTTCGACGAAATGGGATGAGATCGTCGATCTCTGCTCAGAGAATGAACATATTCATTTTTTGCACCCCAAGTTCGCCAATCTCTGCTCGACGAACCATACAAGATTCGTCGATTGCAGTAAGACGAGTTATTATGGCTAAGGTTGGCATTCGTAGATCGTCGATCGGAGTTCGACGAACTAGCCACATTTCGTCGATCTGAGTTCGACGAAATCTGTTGAACTTTATTTTTATTTAGAATTTTCTTGTTTCTGTTCTGTTAGTTTTTAGATTTAAGTAAGTCTTCTGTGGGTTGCTTATTGTTTATTACCTCTTTTCTTTAGCTGAAACAAATTTTATGGGGGTTGATAATATATTTTTCTTAAGTATGAGAGGTAAGCTTGATGAAGCACCTAAGCCCAGCTTGTCATTCAGTATGACATTGACTGTACTTGTGATGTCCATCAGCTTAAGGCTTCTCCCATTGAGAGATTCCTCAAGTTGCTTAGCCTCACATAGTTCTGTTTTTAGAGAAATAATTTGTTCATTAGTAAAACTAGATCATCCTTAAGCTTAGTGTTTTCAGCAAATATATTATCAAATTCAGCTTGTCTATCTCTTAACATTTTGATTTATTTTTCTGATTTTATTAGATCATTACATAAAACTTTGAATTCATTTTTAAAATTAATAGAATTAAAAAGTCAAAGGAAGAGATTATCTGATCCTCTTCTATCTCAGATTCCTCTTCTGATTCTTCAGAATGACTTTCTGCTTGATCTTCAGCATCAGGCATGCTGCATGAGGCATTTATTGCCATGAGGCAAACTTCTCTTGCCTTGGATTCTTCTTCATCTTCACTGGAGCTGGAAGATGAGGTCTCTTCATCAGTGTCACTCCAGGTTTCAGCAATATAACCTTTTTCTTTTCTTTAATATTTACTAGAGGAGTGTTTTCTTGAGTGTCTGCTGGAATTCTTCTTGTTCTCTTTCTCTTTTCTTCTATCTCTTTTCTGAGCTTCTTGACATTCAGGAAGAATGTGCCCAAGCTTTCTGCATCCAAAGCAAACAATCTCCTTGGTGGGAGTTATGTCATACTTAGGCCAATCATCATTCTTGGATGGCCTTCTCCTGAAATCTTTCTTGGCCAGTTTGTAGAAACTTTTGGCCAGCAAACTCATCAGCTCCTCATTGGCAGGAAGGGTTTCAGATTCTTCTGTTGCTTTGAAAGCAATATTATGCTCCTTCCTTGAAGAGGTTGAGGCCTTCATTTCAGCAGCCTCTCTGGTCTTGATTAACTGCTCATAGGATTTGAGCTTTCCCAGAAGAGACTCAGTGGATATCTCATTCAAATTTCTGGCTTCCTTGATTGGCCAGATCCTGGAGTCCAAAGTGCTAGGGAAGAACATCAGGATCTTGTCATTAATCTCAGTTAAGGAGATATCTTTATCTAGGGTTTTTAGTTCATTGACGATAACATTGAGTCTGTTATACATCTCAGCCACTGATTCAGATTCCTCCTTGAAGTTCTCATATTGAGATATTAGGAGGGATCGCCTATCCTTTCTTTCATCTGCTGAGCCTGCCACCATCTGGTTTAGAGAGTCCCAGATTTGTTTTGCAGAGGTGCACTCAGCCACCTTCTAGAAGATATCATCTGACATGGTTTGAGTCAATATATTCATAGCTTTTACATCAGCTATTTTGGCTTTCTTCTGAGCATCAGTCCACTCAAGTGGTGGAACTACATGAGTGCTAGAAGTTGCTGCAGATGTGGATGTTGTTGGTTGAGGAGGACCTGTCAAAATAGAGTTGAAAATATCCTCATAAATAGAATACATGTACAGCTTGATTCTTGCCTTCCATATTGCAAATTTGTTTAAGTTGCAGACTGGAGGTTTGGTGCTAGCATAATCTTTATTTTGTGTCATTGATATAATAACAGAAAAGCTAAAGAAGAGAAAAGCAATCTAACAAGGATCTTGGTTCAGATGTGAATCTGTGAAACCAAAAATAACCCTGCTTTGATACCAATTGAAGGATGGTATGAAAGATACCACCCCTGGTTAGACTGTTTAACTCTAGAGGGGGTGAATAGAGTATTTTAAAATCTTTTTAGATTTTTATTACATAAGTAAAATAGTGATACTTATAAATGTAATCAGAGAGTGCAGAAATAAAACAAAGCTATTCAACAATAAGCACACAGAAAGAAATAAGATAACATCACAGACGGCACAAGAATTTTATAGTGGTTCCCCTAAAACTTGGGTACATCCACTCTTCTACCACCCTAGTAGGAATCCACTCAGGTTTTTGATCAGGTGCCCTGTCACCAATCAGATTTTTGCTCAGGTGCCTATCACCACAAGATCTGGTTCAGGTAGATCAGGAAACCCTTCAGGCTTTTGATCAGGTGCCTAAAAACCAAATCAAGTCTTTTGATCAGGAGACTTGCAACCAAGTGTTTAACTTTTGAAGGGAGCTAGAACCCTGTGTACAGTGGGGTAAAACAAATAAGACTAGATGTTGTCTTCTCTTTTCTCAAAGCAACAGAGAAGACTTATGGATCCTTGATGGTGTCAAAGCTCCCCCTGAGATGAAGTTTTGTTCAGGAAGAATGAGAGCTTTGCAGGGTGAGTAGGTTGTCTTGAAAAGTTCTCCAGAAAGTTGTAGACAGATAGAAATTGATTGTCTCTTGAAAGCTTGCTGGAGGAAGATCACTTGATGAAGACAGTCCAGAGCTTTTTCTTTGTGTATATCAGTTCTGTCTTGTTCTCTATTATGTTCTCCGTATGCTATATTCTTCTCTGATCTCTATCTACTGAAAGAGAAAATTCCTTTTTTATATATCTCTTTCTAATTCTCCTTTGGATTTTGAAATCTTTTTGCATTAAATGCTGACTGCCTGGAGAATGTAATACGGCTGGAGAGAATATCTGCATTAATGAATTTCCCCAACTGTCATATTAAAAACTGCAAGTAATATTCCTGATGAACACCATAATCAATGCTGCCACTAACGACTATAATCAGAGAATATAAGCATTGATTATTCAGGAATTACTGTAAGATAATAAGGACAAAATGAGGGAAAATTCCAAGTCTGGAACTGCATAGCAATCTTCGACCAGAGAACAGATTTCGTCGACCTAAGATCAAAGATCGTCGACCAGAGAAATCGTGTTCCTCGGCCTGAGAAATCTTGTTCGCCGACCTGAGAACCAAGTTAGTCGACCTGAGTTCAGCGAACTGCTTTCTGTGAAAAACTTCCCAATTCTGTACTCCAAGATCGTCGAGCTGATAACATAACTTCGTCGACTTGAGTTCAGAGAAAGTATTCTGAACTAAATGAGTTGAAGTTGAACTTCCAGAATTCGTCGACCTGAGCTCGAATATCATCGAGCTGAACTCAGAGAATTGATTCTGAGTTCGTCGAGCGGAGCACGACTTTTGTCGAGCTGAGTTTGACGAACGTCGAACTCACTTTCTGAACTTGATTTCCTTCTAAGTCTTTGAGTCTTCTGTTGTCTTCTGTTGGCTGGTCCATGTGAGGTTGATTCTAAGGACTTAGCCTAAAATCTAGGACACAGACATGACCCTGGCTATACATGGTGGGTCAAATATCCTAGTTAGTGAACCTAGCTCAAATTAAAATAGGGATCCAACATGGCCTGTCATGAATACCATTGCCAAAAAGAGCTGGAAGATCAAAGGATTTTATTACTCAACAAAGAAAAATACGTACATGCTTCATGGATAAAAGTGTTTCAAGTCATCACCGCTCCAAGTAAGACTTCCACATTCTGGAGGCGATACCCCCATGACCCCAATGCCTCTTGTACAATGTACGGGTCTTCCTAGTTGGGATTGATCTTGGCTATCGTTTTTTTCAAGCTGCCCGTTGGATTGCCCGACACTGCCGATCTTCCGGCTGCATACACTTTTTTCAAGACCAAATCCACCTTCGTGAACTGCTTGATTCAAATGTGCTTATCAAAATACTTAGTCATTCTTTGCCTGACCTCCTCCTGTCGGATAGCTGATAGGTCACGCAGCTCCTCTACCATGTCACGGGAGAGACGAAGCTTGTCCCCGTTCTCGTCCCGCCATTCTTCTCCACCTTCCTCTACTGCCACCACCTGCGGTGTCCGAACCTCGAACTCTATAGGAAGTACTGCTTCACAACCATGAGAGAGTTTGAAAGGGGTCTCCCCTGTGGTCGTTTTGGGGGTGGTTCTTAAGGCCCAGAGAACTGAAGGAAGCTGTTCTACCCAGCTCCCCTTCAAGTTCTCAACTTTCTTCTTCAAGAGCTTTACAATGATCTTGTTTGCCGCCAACACCTGCCCGTTGCTCCTGGGATGGTGGACCGAGGCAAACCTGAGGTCAATCCCAAGTTTCCTACATAAATTGATGAACTCGGCGCTGGCAAATTGTGGACCATTGTTTGTGACAATGGTCCGGGGTAACCCGTGCCGGCAGATGATCTCCCCCCATACGAAGTTCCTGCTTACTTGGGAGGTCACCTTGGCCAACGCCTTCATCTCCAACCACTTAGAAAAATAGTCGATCATGACTATTAAGAACCTCCTTTGCCCACTGGCCAAGGGGAAGGGACCCACCAGATCCATCCCCCAGATGGTGAAGGGCCAGGGTGTCGTGATGCTTCGAATACTTTGGGTGGGCAAGTGTTGGAGGGGGGCAAACAACTGACACTTGTGACATTTCTTCGCGAGCTCAGCGGCATCATGGCCCAGGGTCGGCCAGAAATATCCTTACCTAACTATCCTCCCCTCCAGGGTCCGGCTCCCGGAGTGAATCCTGCACTCCCTGGAATGAACCTCTTCCAAAATCCTCGGGACCTCCCTCTCAGCTACGCAACGTGCCAACATCCCCAAGAGGGTCTTTCTATACAGCTGCACGTCGCGCATGAGGTAGTATGTCGACTTATACTTGAACCGCTTCTTGTTCATCCCCTCCGGGTATTCCCCTGTGGATAGGAAAGTTGTAAAAGGATCCATCCATGAGGGGTGCTGGTCCACTGTTGAAGTATTAGACCGGGCGGCCTTGCGGTCTTGTCCAGCGGTTTGTTGACCGAGCGGTCTGGCGGTCTCACTCAGAAGCCTGGAGACCGGGCGGTCTATCGGTCTCCTATTGCGGCCTGTTCTTATCCTGCTGGAGTTGCCGAGAGGTTAACTCACTTGTCTAACCGCGCGGCCTGTGCGGTCTCCTTTATTTCTAGCCGCTCAATACTATACATGTTTAGTCCCACATTGTTTGTTTGTACTCTCTCCTATCTCCTTCATTCTATAAAAGGGAGGTCATACATTTGTAAATGATATCTTTTTTGGATAATAAAATTTCAATTATTCAAAATTCTATCTGATTTTTCTTGCATGTTCGCTACTTTTTACATGGTATCAGAGGACACGGTCTTTTCCTCCTGATTGTGTGCGCTCTCTGCTTCTCGCGTCTTATTTTCCGCTTCTCGCCACCTGTCTTCGCGGCTTGCCTTCTCTTCTGTCCGCTGCCCTGTTCGCGCGGCTTGTTCCTCCTTGCTTATCTGCTCCAGCTTCTATTCGTCGCCGCGACTTGTTTAGTTGTCGCCGCACCCTGGTTTCTTCTTGCCTCTCCGGCTTCCTAATCGTTGCGGCCTGCTTCTGTTCGCCCGGCTTGCGACTTGTTTTTGTCGCTGCTTCTTGCTTCCTCTTCTCTTCTGTTCGCTCGGCCTTTTCAGTCTGCGCGACCTCTTCCCCGCTGTGCCTTTGTCTGCTTCCTGGCTGTTTGTCTCCCCGCGGCTTCTCTTCTTCTCGCGCGGTTTCTTGCTGGTTTCTATGACTACTTCCGGTCTCACCACCCTCGTTCTCTCCACCACTCCTGCAGCTCCTTCTCCACCTCCTCCGTCGGGCAACCTTGGCACTCTTTCTAAGCTCGTTGGCTCCAACTATCCCGATTGGAGCGTGTCTTTCACCTTTCTTCTTCGCTCTCAGCGCAAGCGTCATCACCTCACTGATGACCCTCCTCCTCGTAACTCTCCTGAGTTTGATGACTGGGATGCGAGTGATGCTCTTGTCCGCACTTGGCTGGCCAACAGCCTCTCTGATGAGTGCCTTCCCGTCATTCGCCATGATGAGACGGTCAAGGCCGCTTGGCTTCACCTCGCTGCTCTCTATTCGAAGGGGGGTCAGATGTCCCGCATTTATACTCTCTATGCGGACCTCTTCGCCCGCCCTTCCATATCTCCTGCTGCGGCTTATCAGCAGGTTCAGGCTCTTGGTGCTGAAATCCTCCAGAATCGCCCCTTCTCCGCGGACTTGGCCGAACAGCACAAACACTTCCAGGAACTCCTGGTTGTTTGTTATCTTCTCCGTCTTCCCGATTCCTATGATATGATCCGCCAGCAGATCCTGGGTGAGGCGGAATCTCCTACTTTGGATGCCACCGCGGCTCGCATTGCCGTTGTTACTTCGCTTCTCCAGCGGCCTCTGTTGGCCTCCCCCCTTCCCAGGACTCCTTTGCTCACCAAGCTCAGAGGGGGGGACCTAGTGGCCGCGGCCACTCCGGCGGATGGGGTTCGTCCCGGTTCCTCTGCTCTCACTGTGGTCGTACCGGCCATTCTGTTGACCGCTGCTGGCAGAAACATCCTCATCTTCGCCCTTCGGTGATGCTCTTCTTCGGCCTCCGCCTCTTCTCGGCCGTCTGCCTCTGTGGCCACGACGTCAGGTAGTGCCCACGTCGTTACCCAAGGTAAATGACTGATTGACTCTGGTGCTACCAATCATATGACTGGCAACCATCATTGCTTCTCCCGTCTTGAGACACATGACCGCTTACCCCTGGTTCGTGTGGCGGATGGTTCACCGTCCCCGGTTCATGGGACGGGCATGGTTCAACTCACCCCATCGCTTTGCTTGGAGGACACTCTCTATGTCCCGAAGTTCCCGTGCAATTTATTATCTGTTACTACTTTATGCCGGCAACTTCAGTGCTCCGTCTTATTCACTCCCACTACTTGTTCTTTTCAGGACCCGAGGACCCAGCGGACGATTGCTACTGGGACTGAGAGCGGCGGCCTCTACTTCCTCGATGATGTTTCCGCTCTGTCTGCCTACTCCTCCTCTACAGATCTCCTTCAATGACATATTTGCCTTGGACATCCTCCTTCTCGGATTCTTCGACAACTTCTGCCCCACTTACCTCCTACCAGTTCTCCCCTCAACTGTGATGCGCGTCAGCTTGGCAAACATCATCGCTCCTCCTTCCCACCGAAGCAAGGTCGTGGCTCCTCTCGCCCGTTTGATCTTATTCATTCTGATGTCTGGGGTCCTGCTCCTACCCTCACTGTTGGTCGGGGTAGTTCCTATTTTGTCACTTTTATAGATGATTTTTCACGATGTACCTGGGTGTATCTATTAAAAGATCGCTCTGAACTCTTTTCTGTTTGGCAATCATTTTATTTTATGATTCAGAATCAGTTTGACATTTCTATTAAAGTTTTACGTTCTGATAATGCCAAGAAATATCTTAATCATGAATTCTCCTCTTTCTTTCACCAACATGGTCTTATTCATCAAACTACTTGTGTTTACACCTCCCAACAGAATGGGGTGGCGGAGCGTAAAAACCGTCACCTGCTTGATGTGGCTCGTACTCTCATGAAGCAGATGCACGTACCTCGCTCCTACTGGGGCTACGCTGTGCTCCTCGCCTGCTATCTCATCAATCGTCTTCCCTCCACGGTTCTCCACGGCCAAACCCCCTTCTCCATTCTCTACCCCCACAAGGAACCTTTTCCTCTCCCTCTCCGTGTCTTTGGCTGTACGGCCTTTGTTCACGCTCCCTCCGCTACCCGCGACAAGTTTTCCCCCCGTTCCACCAAGTGTGTCTTTTTGGGGTACTCTACCACTCAAAAAGGATATTGCTGTTTTGACCCCCTTCTACGCAAGCAATTTGTCTCCGCGGATGTGACCTTTTTCGAGAATGCTTCTTACTTCTCTCCTACCTCCTCTCTTCCTTCTGATATCTTCGTCCCCTCCACGCCTCTCGACGTCTCCCCACCTCCGTCTCCTCCTCCACCATCTCCTTCCCTGTCCGTCTCACCACCCACCCCTCCTCCCTCCTCTCCGACGTCGTCTCTCTCTAGTCCCGGGCCAGCCTTCTCCGCCACGGACGCTCCGGTCGCTGACGCACCCGTCGACCTGGATCTTCCCATTGCTCTTCTCAAAGGGGTGCGGGCGTGTACTCAACACCCGCTTGCGGCAGTTGTTTCCTATGATCGGCTTTCTCCTTCTCGCAGGTGCTTTGCCTTGGCTATCTCCGCTACTTCTACTCTTCGCACCTACCAGGAGGCTCTTGCTCTCCCTCATTGGAAGTCTGTCATGGATGAAGAGATGGCTACTCTTACTGAAAGGGGTACCTGGACCCTTGTTCCTCCTCCCGTGGGCACTGATGTGGTTGGCTGTCGCTGGATCTTCGTTGTGAAGTTTCGCCCCGACGGCACTGTGGATCGCTACAAGGCCCGACAGGTGGCCAAAGGCTTCACTCAGACTTACGGCATTGATTACTTTGACACTTTCTCTCTGGTTGCTCGCCTCAGCACCATCCGGGTTCTTCTCTCTGTGGCTGTTAACCGCGATTGAGCTATTTCTCAGCTTGATGTGAAGAATGCATTTCTCTATGGCGATCTTCAGGAGGACGTCTACATGGAGCAACCTCCTGGGTATGTTGCTCAGGGGGAGACACGCGTATATCATTTGAAGAAGGTCATTTATGGCCTAAAGCAGAGCCCTCGGGCGTGGTTCGACAAATTTAGTGGCATTGTGGCTACCATCGGATTTACAAGGAGTTCGGCCGATCACTCCTTATTCATTCGCAAAACGGCCTCGGGACTGGTGGTTTTGGCAGTATATGTGGATGATATTCTTCTTACTGGCGATGACCGAGATGGGGTGGACTTGACGAAGAAGCACCTCCGTCAACACTTGGTCACGACAGGATATGGGCTCCCCGAAATACTTTTTTGGGGATAGATCTCTCGTTCGGAAATTCGGAAACGTGACTCGTTGGTTCTCTCCCAACGGAAGTATGCCCTTGATCTTCTACAAGAAACAGGATTGACAGGTGTCAAACCGGCTCGGTTTCCCATGGCTATTGGAGAAAACAAAACGTGGACGGATGACTCGCCTCTTCTATCTGATGTCACAAGTTACAGACGTTTGGTAGGCAAACTAATCTATCTCACGGTGATTAGACCCGACATTGCCTATGTTGTAGGCAAGGTCAGTCAGTTTATGCAAGCTCCCAGGGAGTGCCATCTTCAGTCTGCCCTGAAGATTTTAGAGTATATCAAAGCAGCACCAGACAAAGGGATAATCTTTCAGAAGAATGGTCATCTGAGGGTTGAGGCCTACTCAGATTCAAGTTACGCGGATGACAAAGGCGATTGTAAGTCCACTTCAGGTTTTTGTACCTTTGTTGGAGGCAATCTTGTGAGTTGGAAGAGCAAGAAACCGTCTGTTGTCTCCAGATCCAGTGCAGAAGCCGAATACCGGAGTATGGCGTCAACCACGTGTGAGTTAAAGTGGTTGCGGGCTCTCATGCTTGACCTAGGGGAGGTCTATGACTATCCTCTTCCTATGTTCTATGACAACAAGGCCGCTATATACATATCCAGAAATCCAGTCTTCCATGAGAGAACAAAGCATATAGAGGTTGACTGCCACTTCATTCGGGAAGAGATTTTGAAGAAACAGATCTGTACACCGTTTGTCACCTCTGACAAAGAATTGGCAGATATCTTCACAAAGCCGGTCTCTACTTCCTTCTTCCACATTTGTGACAAGCTGGGCATATGCGTCGCCGCGGGCTTCACCCGCAATCAAGCGGGCTTTGCCCGCTTGACTCCCCGGCGGGCTTCGCCGACCCCCGGCGCGTGAAGCGTAATTATAAAAGCCCCCTAGCGCGCGAAGCCTTATTATAAAAGCCCCCCAGCGCGTGAAGCCTAATTATAAAAGCCCCCCGGCGCGCGAAGCCTAATTATAAAAGCATTTAAAATGATTTTAATAAATTTATTAATTATATAACATATAAATTTTATTTTAATAAATTTATTAATTATATAAATTATTAAATTAATAATTTAAAAAAAAAAGAAAAAAAAACTCAACCCGCCGGGGATTGTCCGGCGGCGAGCGGGCAGGGCCACCGCCGGCGGTGGCCCTGCCCGTGAGCCGCCGGACAACCCCCGACGGGAGTCCGGCGAACCCGCCGGTGGGTGCCGAGCAGGCCGCCGGCGGCTCCGCCGCCGGCGACAGAGGAGGTGTGGGAGGGAGGTGCGTATCGGGGTTTTCTAGAAATGAACAGTAGTTTTTTGGGGGGGTTTTGTTATTTGCAGGCCAATGTCTATGAATCCAACGGCCAGAAGCAATTCTTTGGAGATCGGACGGTCGAGATGAGATCCATGGTGTGATTCCAAATATGCATATTGTTTTAAATGATAAAGATATAATATATATATATATATATATATATATATATATATATATATATATATATATTATATATATATATATATATATATATATATATATATATATATATATATATATAGATAGATAGAGAGAGAGAGAGAGAGAGTAAATATAGGGGGAACTGGTTCCCTCCTCCTTAGGGAGGGAACCAGATCCAACCGCCCATCTAAATCACGATGATGAACCGCCTGATGCTTGCTGAACCGGCCAGATGATTTCCCTGCCTGCGGAAATGATGACGTGAACCAAGGCCGGTTCGTCCTCCCTGCCTCAGCGGCCGAAACTCTCTTCTCCTCGACGACGGAAATGGCGTCTCCCAGACGCGCGGTACTGCCTCCCTGCCTGCCGACGACGACGGAAGCTCGGTAGGTCCTCCCTGCCTGCCGACAACGAGGTAAAATCTCTTCTCCTCGGCGACGGAAATGGCCTGGACGCAGACGCGTGGTAGGGCTTCCCCGCCTGCCGACGACGACGGAAACATCAAACTCTCCTCGGCGACGGAAACAATCTCGCCTCCTCCACCAATACCCTGTCCCGTGAACTGTTTTTATTTTTTGTGTAACGTGTGTAAAAAAACAAACAACTCAGGTGTGTCGGGAGATCTCTGAGAATCTCAGTTCTATTCATTGATCTCACTTTTTTGTAGAAGAATTCAAAGTTCTTTATCTGAAAACTGTAGGAATTAACTTGATTTCACAAAAACTAGTAATAAACAAGTAACATCTGTCAGATTAAACCATGTAAATACATATGCAATATAAATAAGCTCAAATGACAACACCAGTCATTAACAAGCAACACATGCTATAACAGAGGGCAGTTTCTTTTATCATGGTTGACTCCACGTTGTTTGCATGAAGTGCAAAGCCTAGCCTTTACGGATTGCTTCTCCAACGGTGACTTTAAACGCTTCCCACTACCCTTTGGTCTTGCTATATCAGGTTCTTTGATGCACAACTTCACATTAGAGGAATGTTGTGAAATTCTCTCGTCTTCTATAGTTGTTTCTTCAACCCTTTCTTCATTCTCTCCTTTCTTTGCTTTCATTCTTTGTATTTCCTCCAAAGCGTCACGTAAAATGATCATTGCAAATGTGAATGTCTCATTTCCACCAAGTGCTTCCTCAATGAGTTGGTTGGCTACGTAGCTTAACTCGGACCTTTTTGTCCTGCCGACACATCCATCATCCAGTTTCTTCAACCTCACTGTGGCACTCCTTGTCCAGCGGTGGACAATATACTCCATTGGTAGCATCGTGTGATTTAAATACTTCAACATAGCTATCAAATGCCTGCAGGGGATGCCTAGGAAGCTCCAAAAGCCTACACTGGCACTTCAACATATTTGTTTCCCTGCAAATAACAACCTTTTTTTATTTCTTTTCCTAATTCTTGGATAAAATATATCATCCCAGATTCGCCCTCACCACCGACGAACACATTATGCATCAAGCTAGAGACAACCTCATCCTGGAACTTATAAAATATCTTTTTGGTGTAAATTTGAGACATTTGCTTCTCCAAAGACCATGTTGTTTTCAGTTTCGGATAAGTATTAATAGTCCGATGCTCATCCTCCAATGCATCCTGCCGCTGCTCCTCGAGTCCATTAGTGAATCTTGCATAAAAGTCCATCAACGTGTTTCTTTCGGTTGAGTATCTTTTTATAAAATTGTTCAAACTCTCACTCCTTTGACTACTATGCATCCTCGCAAAGAAACAACTCTTTAAATAGAGAGGAATCCAATGATGCTTTATTTCGAACATGCTGGCCAACCAATCGTTATCGTGGAGGCGGTGCTCTGTTATAATACTTGCCCAAATGGCGCAAAACTCTGAATCTGTCTCTGAATCCCAAATGCACTTTGTTATTTTCTCAATCACTTCAATTTTGTTTTCTATTCCTCCCAATTTCTCTGTCATTTTTTTTGTTGTGCCATATACAAAACCTATGACGAGCAAATGGAAATACCTGCATAAATAAAGAGATAGGAATTAGAACATAGTACTTTAACAGAAATAAGAGGAATCTAAACAAACAGAGAGAGATATTGCACCTATTCGATTGCAGCTCTCATAGCAGGATCTTGATCAGTTATAATTGTATTTGGTGCTCTGCCACTTCCTTCAACCCAAGTTTCAAACAACCACAAGAAAGGGTCAATAGTTTCATCCTTAATAAAACCACCACCAAGAAATACGGTATTGAAGTGGTTGTCTACTCCTGAAAAAGGAGCAAAAACCATAGAGTACTTATTAGTGTTATAAGTGGTATCAAAAGCTAAAACATCTCCAAAAGCACTACACTGTAATCTTGAATGCACATCCATCCAGAAACAGTGTGCCAACTTGCCCTCTTGATCACATCGAATTTTGTAGAAAAAGTGTGGACTCTTCTTTTGATTTCCTTGAAAAATTTCAATCAATAACTCTGCATATCGTGGCCTCTTAACTCTTCCCTCATTTTGCCTCTTAAATTTCAAGCATCTCTCTTTGTGAAGCCAATGTTGTCATGTCCTCCACTCTCATTCCTCGAGATTCCCATTGTTTGTGACATACAAATGTTCACTGACTGATGATCCTTAAAGAGGATTTGTCTAGCTTCGCATATTTTCCGGCGATTTCTAAGAAAATGTCTCCTACTAGGAGTGCACAGTTCATGATTATGTTCTTCTACAAATGTTCCCACAACATACTGTTTGGTAGCCATATCCAACTTAAAGCGCACCATTGATTTACAGTTGGTCTTTGTCGTTCCACAATTTCTAACTGTCGACCTATCTTTCCAGTAGCCATTCTTGGAGCAAACAAAGATCCTTTGTGTTACCACGCTTACGTTAGTGGCCCTCAAATTTTGAGTTTTTCGGGTCTTCCGGGGAACATCAAATCCAGTGGCACATGCATAATTTCTGTAAAAGGTCTCACATTCATCTAATGACTTAAAGGTCATACCAACGGTCGGTAGTATTTTTGAGTCAACCTTTGGCATAACCTTATAAACAGTATCATCGCTCTGGCAGGCATGGTCTTTTTGGCTGTTATCACCAACAAAATCAGTAGAACTAGGTCTTGGGGAAGACAACATATTAGCAACGCTGAATACATGTAAACACACATTTTGTTAGAACATTGAATATACACAGAGCTATGCATGAAACATCAACAGCAGTCTAACAAATATAAAGCCAATCTTTCTGCATAAGAATAACAGGGAACAAGAATCCAAAGCAGTCAAAATTACTCATTTGCTCCAATCTTTCTGGAAATAAATATAGAGGAGGAAGAGGGAGATGTGCTGGAGAATAAAAATAAAAACAGAGAGAGAGATAGATGTAGTAAAGAGAGTGATGGAGGAAGAAAATGTAGAGGGAGAGAGAGTTGGAGAGGGACATACGTTTCTGCTGCCCGAATCGACTATTTTGACCCCAACGGAAATTCAACGGCCGCAAGTGGCTTGGTGGAGGCGGTGAGCAGAGGAGAGTGGCCGGCGGAGGCAGGCCTTCCCGATCTTAGGGAGGAAACCAGCGGAAATGGCCGGGACGCAGTTACTACCATAGGAAACCAGCGGCAATGGGCTTCGCGATCGATGGGACGCAGTTGCCCCAGCGGAAATGGAGTCTCCCGGTTCACGTGAGGGAAATCATCTGGCCGGTTCAGCAAGCATCAGGCGGTTCATCATCGTGATTTAAATGACGGTCATCGTGATTTAGATGGGCGGTTGGATCTGGTTCCCTCCCTAAGGGGGAGGGAACTAGTTCCCCCCCACCCCCCCCCCCCCCCCCCCCCGATATTTACTATATATATATTTATTTATTTATGTTTATTTATTAATAATTTAATATATATATATATATAGTTTATTATATATAATTATTTATATATATTGTTATCTTTATATAATATATATATTTATATATTTGTGTATATTTTATATTTATTTATTTATTTATATTTTTTATATCTATATATTTAGTTATTTGTCGTTGGAGTAAGGCGGGGAGATCGCACGGGAGTGTGACGAGCTCGGCGGGGAGATTGTGCGGGAGAGTGACGATCTTGACATGAGAGCAGTATCAGGATGAGAATAAAGATATAAATAACTTATTTAATTTGTTTAAGAACTTATGATATATATATATTTTTAAAAGTGTGATGAAAATATTTGGAGGGAATTGAATCTTTCCCTCCATAAATATTTAATCTAAAATAATTAGCATAAAAATTTTGAAAAGAAATATTTCGTTTCTATTTAACAACAAATATTTTGCAACAAAATAATTCGTTGCTATTTTTGCAACGAATTTTTTTGTTACTATTTTTGTAGGTAAAAACAAATATCATTTACCTATCTAAATTTGATGCTAATTAGCAATAAATTATTTAGTCTTCCTAATTTTTGTTGTTAAATGAAGTTTTTTTGTAGTGGTTGCAGATTGAAAATCTGCTGATCGTAGAGCTCATTGTACAAAAACTCTTTGATAAGCTATTTTGAAAAGTTATAGGTAGCTTGGAAGAACGAAAATGGGGAACAAAATGGGGAACAAAATGGGGAGAACAAAGAGCAGTGATCGGCGGGGAACGAAAATGGGTGAACGAAGAGCTCGACGGGAACAAAAATGGGGAAGAAAGCAGCGATCAGCGAGAATGAAAATGGGGAGAATGAAGGGCTTCCGAGAACGAAAATGGGGAAGAAAAGCAGCTATCGACTTCTCCTTCGCAGATCGATGGGACGAAGATCGAGGGCTAAGGGCTCGACGCCGGCGACTCCAGGACGGCGGTGTTCTTGGACGGGATCCATGACGGCAACTCATGGACGACCTCTGGATGGAGACTCCTGCTCGACGCTGGCGGATCCAGGACGGCAACTCCTGGCGGGATCGGGATTGAAGGGGTTGGGCGGAATTGAGGGGAGGGAAGTGATTTTTAGAGCGCTGAAGTTGGGGGTTCCCAGCTTCCTAAAAATCAGTTCTGGAGTGATTTTCACGGAAGAGATTTTGAGAAAGTTGTCCTTCCAAACACCTAAAAAACAGCTCTGGCGACTGGAATAGAACTTTTCCAGCCGCTAGAGCTACGCCAAACTGTTTGCTGGAGCGATTTTGGAGTGGTGCGCCGACACTTTTAAAATCGCAGTGCCAAATAGGAAAAATGGGTGTGATGGTGGGAATTGGCACCGCTCTCAAATCGCTATTTTCGAGCTTTTACGAGTCATGAAAATTTTTCATGACTCGCAAACCGCGCTTCTTCGCGCTCGTCAGTTACGTCTTCCTTTTACATTTTCCCTATGGATGTATTCCTTTCCTTTTCTATTTGGTTCAATTAGATGTTAATTCGGTAGTTAGTTGTAAACGTCAGTTTTATTTCCTTCCGTCATCCATGTTGTATGTATAGTCTTTTGCCTTCTTCCGGTAGAGAATAATGAGAAATATTTCCTCTTCCGAGTTGGTATCGGAACAAAAAGCCTCTTCCACATCGTCGGCACTCTTTTCTTTCCATCGAACCTTTTTTTTGATCAAAGATCATTCCACGGAAATCCTTTTGAAGATCATGATGAACAACATTGAAGATCTTTCCAGCCCATTCTACCTTCATCCTTGGGATAATACAGGTTCTATTCTTGTTTCTCAACCTTTGACTGGTGACAATTACAATTCATGGAGCCGAGCGATGAAGATGGCACTGATTGGCAAAAACAAATGCAGATATGTGGGCGGCTCCATCGCTGAACCTGATCATTCGGATTCATCCATATACCCCGCTTGGAAATGCAACGACAGTATAGTTACATCTTGGCTTTTGAATTCCATATCCAAAGAAATCACAGTTGAGAAATACTTGTTAATATTTCCAAGTCGAGTATTTATTTTCTTTATCATTATTCTTACGAGTATTTATGTGTGTATGGGTTTTAGTCCCACATCACGACTTTATGTTCGTGAGTCCCGTGTAATAGTATAAATGGCCCTTCATTGATGAACAATACCATTAATCATTTTCTAACGATCCAATTCAACTTGGTATCAGAGCTGTGGAAAAAAAACCTAGCCCGCTCGGTTCGCTACCTCTCGCTCCCGACCTCATTCGCCGTCGTTCGCCCATCTCCGCTCGGGATCGACCGCTGAAGTCTCCTCCTGCTCGCCCTATGGGGATGACGAACGGCCTCATCGCCACCGTCGGTTGCTGAGAAAGACATTGCCTCTGTCCTTCCATGACGTAACCAGACCACTATTCTTCTGCGTAACCTTCGGGGCCTCCTCCTGCGTTCCTTCCAGCGCCAGATCCGTTGCACCTGTGTCGACGCCGTCTTCACTACTGCGACCAAACGCCGAATCCTCTGTTGCGTGTCGCCGCCTGTCTCCTCCCGTGTTCGTCTCCTGAAGAGGCCGCTGCTTTTGTTGATGTCGATGTTGTCTTCCGTGATGTTGTTGATGTCGATGCTGCCTCGATTCCGCAAGTCTGACGGGTCCTATAATCTCTCCTATGGCAGTTTGCTCTGGTAGCCTCTGATGTTTTTTTTGGGCTGTATCTCTCTGTTTGCTTGTTGTTCTTTCGTCCTGGTCGAGATGAGTGACTCCTCAATCTCCTTGTCGGGTGTGATTCACACTCAGATGAGTGACCCTCAGCGATCCCACAGCCACTCTAGCTCCATAAGGGTTATCACGGTCCCGTTAGATGACACAAACTATCTCGAATGGTTGTTGGCAGTGCAACATGTCATTCGCAGCCATCAGATATTTGATTACATTGATGGCACGAAAACGGATCCCTCCTGGAAGAGGTGGGACTCAGAAAACTCCCGGGTCGTTCATGGCTTCTTCACTATGTCTCTGAAGATCTATCGGAGTTAGATGTTGATGGACTCCATCTTTGGCATCTGGACCGGTGCCCGTGAGACATACTCTCAGATTGACAGTTCTACACAGGTGTATGAACTTACTCGTCTTTTTTGGAACTGTGACAAGGCTATATGACAGTGTCATCATTTTTTCAGAGTTCGAGCGCCTATATCAGGAATTAGAATTTCTCGCATTTCACTCTAGTATGCACTGCAGATGTTGTTCAGTTACAACAAGGGAGGACAGCTTTCGTCTCCATTTCTTCTTGATGGGGATGAATATGGAGTTTGACATGGTGCGGTCACATATCCTCGCCGCTCCCCTTTCTCGTCTCTTCGGGAGGCCTTCATCATGGTCCTTGGTGATGAAGACCATCCGAAGTCCCTTATTACTAGTACACCTCCTGAGTACTCTGTTCTGACTAGAGTTGGTCGTAGTCATGCTCTCAACCCGAGCTTGTCTGCTCCTACTTGTGATTATTGTGGTCGCAAAGGCCACACTCGGGAGGTGTGCTGCAAACTCCACCCACAACTTGCCCCTCGTGGTCGTGGTCGGTGGCCAGGACGTGGGGGCCATCGTCAAGGTGGCTCCAGACCTCATGATGGTGCTTACTCTACAGACGTCTATGACGAGACCTCAAGTGTTGTTCCCAGACAGCTTATTGCTCATGAATTGGATGTTTTTCGCCGCCTGCTGCACTCTCAGCCTGATCACCGTCTAGGCGTCCCTGCTTCCATTGCCTTTATTGGTATGTTGAGTGTTCATGCAGTCACTGCCTCCACTTCTGAGTGGGTGATTGATTCTGTTGATACTTACCATGTACAACCCCGTGTTCGTCGAACGGGCCCTACCGGGAAGATCGAGCGGACCCAGTCTCGCGACCCGCACCCAAGCAACAAGCAGACATGCGGCAAGAGGCTGGTCCGCTCCCGTTCAGTTCAAGCGAGCGAGCCAGGCGAGACGACTCCCCTACCCCTCCCGCTCGCTCAGAGAATCGTCGACCGGAGCGGCGGGCACCATTCGTCGAACCGGTACTCGCGGATGGGCTCGACGAACCGCGATCTGCAAGCCGTTCTGAGGGTCACAATGGCCGCCAGTCCGTCCCCCATACGCGACACGGCCGCCTATCCGCCTCGGCAGAGGACTGGCAGGTCGCGGCGGCCCGGCTCGCGTTCGCCCAAGAAGAATAGGCGAGCCGCTAGAGCCAAGTCGCGTCCGCCTCCCGCGGAGAGGGATTGGTGGCGAGCTGACTCCCCATGGGTGCGAATAGCTTCTTAGAACAGCGGAGCCACGCTGTTGGCAGACCAGGTTGGACTGCACATAGCTGTTCAGAACAGCGGAGTTTGGCTGTTGGCAGTCCCGACCAAGGGCTTTTTGGTATTTTCAGGTCAGCTCTTTTGGTTATTGGCAGTTCAGATTCCAAAAACTATAAGTAAGACCCAAGGGGTATCCCAGAAGGCACGCTTGGAGTGCCTCCCTATTCCAGTTTTCAAGTGCTTTCTGAGGGTATCTTAGCTCGGCATCTGGCTAAGGAGGGGAAGCGCTCTGAGATCTTCCGGGTGTGTGGTGGGACCTCCCTGTCGAGCCCTTGGGTCTGTTTCTCCTTGTCTTCTTTGTTGTTTTTCTTGCGGGAGCGAAGTAGGCGCGAGACCACCCCTTCCCCAAGGGTCGAACTCCACAGGAGACCGGATTCCGGTTTCAACATTTTGGTGCGGTGAGCGTGGAAAGTGGTCAATGAAGAAAAGCTTCAGCGAGTTCAATGACAGGAGGACAGGGATCTGACGGGCAGAACTAGCCCCCCCCCCCCCCCCCCCCCGCCACTCGCAACGGTGGGGATGTTGGAAGACTTCAGGAATGAGGTGCTGGGCCTCGTCAAGTTCGCACTCGGCACGCGGGCCGAGTGCTCGACTCCGGCAGCCCAGATCGCGGCCGCCCCATCTTTGGAGGAGGACGCTCCCGGCAGGCGAGCTGGGAAGGAGGTGGCCGAGGAAGGCCGGGGGTGCGAGCTCCCCGGGCGCGAGCTCTTCCCCGGCTCGGCAGGCCGAGGCCGGTTCGGCGAGCTGGGCTCGCGAGACTCGCCGGCTCGCCCGGTGGGGGGAGGCAGTCCTTTCAGCGAGCTGGTATCCTCAGCTCCAGTTCCAGATGGGTTCAGAGAACCCGAGATGTCCTACTACACCGGGAAGGGAGACCCGGTCCAGCATGTCCAATGGTTCGAGGATGTGGTCTCCATCCGTCAGATGTCGGACGGATTCAAATGCCGACTCTTCATCATCACCCTCCGAGAGAAGGCGAGGGAATGGTTCCACCAGCTACCGGCCAGCTCCATCTACTGCTTCGAGGACCTGCGCCGAGGGTTCATGCTGAGGTTCACTACCTCGAAGAAGAGGAAGGAGTTCGAGTCTTTGTTCCACATTAAGCAGGGGGTGAACGAGACGTTGGGGAGCTATGTGGACCGATTTCAGGAGGAGGTTACTCAGGTCCAGGAGATGTCGGGCCATAGTCTGATGATGGCCTTTACCCTGGGCCTGCAGCAGGGTTTCTTCCGAATGGAGCTGAAGAGAGTCTCTCCCCTCTCCTACGAGGAGTTGATGGAGAGGGCGGTGAGAGAGGTCGGCGGGGAGGCGTCGAACCCGGAGTTTGCAAGGAAGCTGGCCAGGTGGGCCACGGAGGAAGAGAAGGAGTCAAGAGAAGGGAGAGGACAGGAGGAGAGAAGAGTGGAGCCTAGGCAGAGGGAGCAAAGGCAGCTCCAGGGGCAGCAGCAGTCGAGGTGGGGGCATCAGGAGCTCGACCGTCGGCTGGGCTGGAGACCTGAGTGGCAGGGGCAGGGGCCACAGAGAGGGTACTACGGAAGGGGTCACTACCAGGGGAGGCAAGATCAGTTCCACCCTCCGGGCTGGAGGCAGGTCCAGAGGCCCCGGCTCCCCGATCAAGAGGAGGTCATGGCCATAGCCTTGGGAGCAAGGAGGGGGATTATGAGGAGGAGGAGAAGAGAGGTCAGGGTGGAGTTTCCCTATTGCGACTTCCATCAGGAAGAGGGGCACGCCACAGGCACCTGCCCGGAGTTCCTCGAGATGAGAGGGAATAGGGAACAGCAACAGCAGCAGAAGCAAGGCAGGCAAGAAGTGAGGATTGAGGAGGTCCTGCCTCGGGCGGAGGAGGATCATTGCGAAGACCGGGTGGATGTTGGAACCCGAGGGGGAATCGGAGTGATCCACGGGGTGGGTGGGGGGGGGGTAGGGGTCGATGCTTCCCGCAAGGCAAGCCTCCACACCATGTACCGGCGAAGCGTCGCATCCACAATCCCAAACCCCACCCTTGGAGGAGAGGATCACTTTCTCCAGGAGCGATATGCCAGACCACGAGGACTCATTCTGCGATGCGCTGGTCATCAAGGCAGCCATCGAGAATTTCACTGTCTCTTGGATCCTCGTGGGCAATGGGAGTTCCGTCAACGTCGTCTTCAAAAAGGCGTTCGACGCGATGAAGGTGGAGGCAAAGAGGGTGCTGGCCTCGGATGGGCCCTTGTTCGGGTTTTCAGGAGAAAGGAAGGAAGTGGAGGGAGGAGTAGGCCTCCATGTCACCTTGGGGGGGGGGGGGGGGCAGTCCCGAAACTGCAGGTTCGTCATTGTGGACGCCCCCAGCAGCTACAGCGCCATCTTCGGGAGGCCCCTTATCAGCGCCTTCCGCTGCGTCCCCTCATCTTTCCATCAGTGCTTGAAGTTCAATGCTGAGGGGGTCTAGGTCAGGGTCAAAGGGGACCCGAAGGTGGCGCGGGAGTGTTATGTCACTGCGGTGAACACCATCTCCTGGCAGGATGGAGCCGAGGAGATGGGGCGAAGGATGGAGGAGGCCGAGCAGGAAGCAGGAGGGGAGGAGCTGGAAATGTAGAACTGCGCAGAGGAGGAGGCGGCAGGAGGAGATCAGGAGGAGGTGGCCGAGGTAAGGGCCGTGGGAGAAGAGGTGGAGGTAGAGGTCCCCGTTCCAGAGGAAGGGGATGCTGAAGGATGGGGGGAGCAGTCCAGGCTGGAGGCTGCAGAAGAAGTGGTGGAGCTGGAGGTGCTCACCCGGGGAGGCAGGATGGAGAAGATCCGTGTCAGCGGGGGGCTGACCCCAGAGGACCAAGGCAGGATGCTGGAGTGCATCCAGAAGAACGTGGACATTTTCGCTTGGAACGCCGCAGAGATGCCGGGGGTTGACGCGGATGTAGCTTGCCACCGCCTCAACCTGGACCCGGGAACACGCCCTGTTCAGCAGAAGAAGAGGTCCACTGCGGACAAGCTGGCGGAGCCCATCAGGGAGGAGGTGGCGAAACTCCTCAAGGCCGGCTTCGTGTCTGAGATTCAGTACCCCGGCTAGGTCTCCAACGTGGTTATGGTTAAAAAAGGAGACGGCCGATGCAGGATGTGTATCGATTTTTCCTTACTCAATAAAGCTTGTCCTAAGTGCTGTTATCCTTTGCCTCGGATCGACGCGCTGGTTGACTCAGCCGTCGGTTTTTCTGTAATGAGTTTTTAGATGCTTTTTCAGGTTATCATCAGATCAGGATGCACCCCCCAGACATCAAGGATGTCTCGTTCATCACAGGGGATGGATGCTACTGCTACAGGATGATGCCCTTCGGGCTGAAGAATGTTGGGGCAACCTACCAGAAAATGATGGATAGGGTCTTTAAGGAGCAGAGGGGGGGGAATTTGGAGGTGTATGTAGACGACTTCATGATCAAAAGTCGGTATGTGGACTCCCACCTCCGGGACCTGGAGGAGACCTTTGCCACCCTGCGCAAATACAAGATGCGATTAAATCCCCTAAAATGTGTCTTTGGGGCCAGTAGGGGAAAGTTCTTGGGACACCTCCTCACCCCCGCGGGGGTCGAGCCGAATCCGGATAAGGTCAGGGTCATCTTGGAGCTGGGGTCCCCGCGGAATGCTAAGGAGGTCCAACGGCTGACGGGGAAGCTAGCAGGGCTGAGTCACTTCCTTTCTCGGGCATGGGAGAAGTGCTCCCCCTTCTTCAAAACGCTGAGGGGCGGTCAGAAGTTTGAATGGACCAAGAAGTGCGAGGAGGCGTTCCAGGCCCTCAAAGTGCAGTTGACACAGGCTCCGCTGCTCCAAGGACCAAAGAAGGGGGAGGACCTGTTCCTATATCTCAGGGTCGGGGCGGAGGCCTTGAGCTCGGTCTTAGTTCGTGAAGAGGGGAAGAGGCAGCTCCCTATTTATTACGTGAGCCGGGTCCTGAGGAAGGCCGAGCTCCGGTATCCGATTTTGGAGAATCTAGCCTTCGCCCTGATCATCTCGGCCCGGAGGCTGCGACCTTACTTCCAGGCACATTCAATCCGAGTGGTGACCGACCATCCTCTCCGCAACATCTTTGAGGGGGTGGAACATTCTGGCAGGCTGGCTAAGTGGTCGGTGGAACTGAGCGAGTTCGATGTCTCCTTCGTTCCACGGCTCTCGATCAAAGCTCAAGCGATGGCCGACTTCTTGGCCGACTACGTGGTTGAAGTGGCGGAGGAAGAGCTCACCCGCCCGACTCCTTGGATGGTGAGGGTGGATGGTGCCTCGGGGAGGCATTCCCTGAGAGTGGTGGTGATCCTGGAAAGCCCTCAGGGGACTCGAATCAAGCAGACGGTGGTGGTGCACTTTCCCATTACCAACAATCAGACCGAGTACGAGGCTGTGATAGCAGGGCTTCGCCTGGCCAGGGAGCTGGGGGTGTCAGATGTGGAGGTCCTTACTGACTCCATTGTAGTAGCTTCCCAGATCAACGGGGAGTTCGAAGCAAGGGAGCCCACCCTGCGATCATACTTGGCCAAGGCGAAGGGGGTCATAGGCACTTTTCAAACCTTCACCATCCGACACGTGCCCAGGGAAGAGAGTGAACAAGCCGATCAGCTAGCGAAGCATGGTCCCCAGGTGGGGGGTACCATCACCGACCTGTTCCGCCCCTCCATCGAAGAGGGAGAGCTCATGGAAATTGATCAACAAACTTCGTGGATGGACCCAGTGGTGGCTTTCCTCTCCACGGGAGAGTATCCGGAGGGGGCAGATAAGAAGAAGCTAAGGCACAAGTCAGCATATTACCTCCTCCGGGACGGACAGCTATACAGGAAGACCCTCTCAGGGATGCTGGCTCGCAGCGTGGCCGGGGGCGAAGTGCAGAGGATCTTGGAGGAAGTCCACTCCGGGGAATGTGGGAGTCATTCCGGGAGTCGGACCCTGGAAGGAAGGATAGTCAGACAAGGATATTTCTGGCCCACCCTAGGCCGAGACGCCGCGGAGTTCGCGAGGAGGTGCCACAAGTGCCAGCTGTTTGTCCCCCTCCAGCTACAGCCGGCCCAGCGACTCAAAAGTATCACGCCCCCCTGGCCCTTCGCAATTTGGGGGATGGATTTGGTTGGGTCATTCCCCCAAGCCAGTGGTCAGAGAAGGTTCCTCCTGGTAATGATTGACTACTTCTCCAAGTGGATGGAAGTGAAGGCGCTGGCCAAGGTAACCTCCCAGGTAATCCGGAACTTTGTTTGGGGAGAAATCATCTGCCGCCACGGACTACCTCAGGCCATCGTCACGGACAACGGGCCCCAGTTCGCCAGCGCCGAATTCACCAACTTCTGCGGGCAGCTCGGAGACGACCTCAGGTTCGCCTCGGTCCATCACCCCAGGAGCAACGGGCAGGTGGAGGCCACAAATAAGATCATCGTCAACCTCCTCAAGAAGAAGGTGAAGAATTTGAAGGGGAGCTGGGTGGAACAGCTCCCCGCGGTTCTTTGGGCCCTAAGAACCACCCCCAACACGGCTACTGGAGAGACCCCCTTCAAGCTCTCCCATGGGTGCGAGGCAGTGCTCCCCGTGGAATTTGAAGTCCAAACACCGCGAGTCGTTGGGGCCAAAGAGGGCCGAGAGGAATGACAAGCCGAGAACGAGGAGGAGCTGAGACTCTCCCTTGACATGGTGGAGGAGCTGAGGGACCTTTTCGCTATCCGGCAGGAGGAAGTGAAAAGGAGAATGGCCAAGTACTTTGACAAGCATGTCAGGGTAAAACAGTTCGTGGAAGGGGATTTGGTGCTGAAGAAGGTAGATGCGGCAGGGAGGTCAGCATCCGTAGGAAAGCTCAACCCCAGCTGGGAGGGACCATTCATTATAAATGAAGCTTTGAAGTCAGGAGGCTATCGACTCCAAACTGTAGAGGGCGAGACCCTGAGTCACACCTGGAGTGGTGACGACTTGAAACGTTTTTTCCCCTGAAGCATGTAAGCGATACTTTTATTATAATAAATTTCTTCAACACTCCAGTACTGTCATAGCTAGCCTGCATAGAGAAATAGAATGTGTTTGCACCCCGAGAAGATCCCGCTGTCAGGCTCTCACCTAGCTGGCAGGGCCGGAAGTCACTCGGTATCATCCTTGGCCTCAAGAAGATCCCGCTGCCAGGCTCTCACCTAGTTGGCAGGGCCGGAAGTCACTCGATGGAACGTGTTTGGACCCCGAGAAGATCCCGCTGCCAGGCTCTCACCTAGCTGGCAGGGCTGGAAGTCGCTCGGTGTCATCCTTGGCCTCGAGAAGATCCCGCTGCCAGGCTCTCACCTAGCTGGCAGGGTCGGAAGTCACTCGATGGAATGTGTTTGGACCCCGAGAAGATCCCGCTGCCAAGCTCTCACCTAGCTGGCAGGGCCGGAAGTCACTCGGTGTCATCCTTGGCCTCGAGAAGATCCCGCTGCCAGGCTCTCACCTAGCTGGCAGGGCCGGAAGTCACTCGATGGAATGTGTTTGGACCCCGAGAAGATCCCGCTGCCAGACTCTCACCTAGCTGGCAGGGCCGGAAGTCACTCAGTGTCATCCTTGGTCTCGAGAAGATCCCGCTGCCAGGCTCTCACCTAGCTGGCAGGGCCGGAAGTCACTCGATGGAATGTGTTTGGACCCCGAGAAGATCCCGCTGCCAGGCTCTCACCTAGCTGGCAGGGCCGGAAGTCACTCGGTGTCATCCTTGGCCTCGAGAAGATCCCGCTGCCAGGATCTCACCTGGCTGACAGGGCCGGAAGTCACTCGATGGAATGTGTTTGGACCCCGAGAAGATCCCGCTGCCAGGCTCTCACCTAGCTGGCAGGGTCGGAAGTCACTCGGTGTCATCCTTGGCCTCGAGAAGATCCCGCTGCCAGCTCTCACCTAGCTGGCAGGGCCGGAAGTCACTCGATGGAATGTGTTTGGACCCCGAGAAGATCCCGCTGCCAGGCTCTCACCTAGCTGGCAGGGCCGGAAGTCACTCGGTGTCATCCTTGGCCTCGAGAAGATCCTGCTACCAGGCTCTCACCTAGCTGGCAGGGCCGGAAGTCACTCGATGGAATGTGTTTGGACCCCGAGAAGACCCCGCTGCCAGGCTCTCATCTAGCTGGCAGGGGGGAAAGCCACTCGACGGTGTTGATTAGGGACTGGAGTCGCAAAGATTAACCGAAAGGGGGGTCTAACGTAACCATCCAGCCCCTAAAAAGACGGCCGAAAGGAGGCGAGAACCTAGGCGAGAACCCGCAAGAAGTCTGATGACTCAGGCGAGCAACGAGCCGGCTCGCCTCGCTTGGCGGGCGAGTAGCCACCTCAGCGGGGCTGGGATGCAGAGGCAGGTCACCCCGCGTAGTAATAACAAATATGCATATGAGGCAGGCGAGGAAGCATTTATAAGAGCATTAATAGATGAAAACCGCAAAGTCTAGGCGCGGCTCGCGTTTACATCTCAAACAACTAAAATACATGATATATACACCTAACAAACAAATGTCAAAGAAGCGAGGAGGACGCAAGATCCTTGGCGGGAAGTCCTAGATGGGCTGGAAGGACTTATCCCCGGGATCCGGCACGGGAAGGAACAGCGCCGGCACCACGTCGCCCGCCGAGAGTTCCGCGGCCTCGCTCTTGAGGAGATCCGCACGTCGCAGCATCTGCATCGTGTACTTCGCGGCGCTGGCGGCGTTCTTCTGCATCAGCACCTCCAACTCGTAGTCAGAATGGTGTTCGAGCAGGCAGCCCCAGTTATCTAGCGGAGGGACAGCGGCGGCAGCCTCCAGCTCGCGCACCCGCGCCTCAAGCGCCGACTTGTCCTGACCAAGGGCGGCGATCTCAGCACCCATCCGACTGGCCGTCGCCGCATCCTGAGAGAAGGAAAGAAAATCGTAAGGCGGATCCGCGAGAAGGAGCGGTGATTGGGAGTAAGCACGTACCACCCCTCCCAAGTACTGCGCGAGGGCCTCCTCGGCCGCGTCGGCCCGCTTCCTCTGGAGATTCGCGTCCTCCGGAGCAAGTTTTCGGGCCTCCTCCTTCTCGTCCGCCAACTTCTGGAGAGAGGTGGAGTTTCGCTCCAGCTTGGTGCAGCGCCTCCCAACCATGTGGGCCAACTCCAAGACGCGCAGTTGGGCCCGCGCGCTCTCATGCACCAGTACTCGCGTCGCCTCCTTGTCGTAGATAGTGGCGTCCTCTCGCGAGTAGAGGCCGAACGAGAAGTTGTAGGCCTCCCCGCCGATGGTGTCCTGCTCCAGCCAACTCGGCAACAGGGTCGAGACCACCGCGCGATTTGACTCCTTGTCCCATGACAGAAGCGGAACGCCGAGCTCGTCTAGGTATATCTCGCCGTAGCCGAAGTTGCGGTGCCCTCTCGGCACCGGCTTCGCAGCAGTTTGCAACCCGTCCGGCGGCGCAGAAGTGCCCTCCGCCCCGCCAGGGGTGTCGCTGGTCGAAACGACCAAAGGGGGGAGACCCTCGGTAGGTTGATCCGTCGGGGCCTTACCTTTTCTCTGGCCCCCGGCGAGTTGCTGCCCCGTAGTCTTCGCCATATTGGGCGGGGGAGCAGGCTGTACGCCGCCCGGCCGCTTCTTAGCAGGGACCAACGGGGCGTCGCGCTGAGCGGCGTCTGCGGCCTGAGCCCGGGCGAGGACCCCGGAGGCAATTCGAGCACTCTCGTAGGGGGGATGAAGGGGAACATCCCGCTCGCCTGCCAAGAAGAGAGGGTAAGACCAAAGAAGAAAAGAGCAAGACAGAGCAGTGGAGAGTGGCAAACCTCCCCCAGGCGGGACGGCAGCAAGGTCATCGAGGTTGCGGCGCAAGTACGCGACCTCGAAGTTCTTCCCGACGAAGAACCCGCACAGGTCGGCCACGTGGCCCCCTAGGCTGGGCGGGCGGTAACTCGCCTCGCTGAGCTGCACCGGCGAGAAGGGGACATTTCCGAAATCCCCCTTGACGAACAAGAACTTCTTGAGCCAGTTGTGACTCTTATTAACGGTCTCCCGCACTTTGAGGTGGGCGCTGGAGAAATAGGCGGTCCCGTCCCGGTTCGCGCGGAAGGAGAATAGTTTGCGGAAAACCGCGAGACTGAACTCGACCCGCTCCTCCCGCAGAAAGCAGGCGAACCCTACCATAACAGCTACGGAGTTCGGGGTCATCTGGCCTAGGACGACCCCGAAGTACTTCAGCACTTGACGCACCTCAGGCCACAGGGGAAGCCGAAGACCCACCTCAAAGTGAGCCAGGGGTATGGCCAGCTCGTCCCTGGACAGATCGTTGATCTTCTCCCCCTCCCCGGGTCGTCTCGCCGAAAATCCAGGCGGGACGTGGTCGCCAAGGGCATCTAAGTACTCGCGCTCTGAGAGGACGGCGTGGGGAAAGTCGTGCTCCGAGAAGGTCCAGGCACATTTGCTTCGCCCATCCGCATCGCCGCTGCCGCCACCTGTCTCCTCCCGTGTTCGTCTCCTGAAGAGGCCGCTGCTTTTGTTGATGTCGATGTTGTCTTCCGTGATGTTGTTGATGTCGATGCTGCCTCGATTCCGCAAGTCTGACGGGTCCTATAATCTCTCCTATGGCAGTTTGCTCTGGTAGCCTCTGATGTTTTTTTTGGGCTGTATCTCTCTGTTTGCTTGTTGTTCTTTCGTCCTGGTCGAGATGAGTGACTCCTCAATCTCCTTGTCGGGTGTGATTCACACTCAGATGAGTGACCCTCAGCGATCCCACAGCCACTCTAGCTCCCTAAGGGTTATCACGGTCCCGTTAGATGACACAAACTATCTCGAATGGTTGCTGGCAGTGCAACATGTCATTCGCATCCATCAGATATTTGATTACATTGATGGCACGAAAAAGGATCCCTCCTGGAAGAGGTGGGACTCAGAAAACTCCCGGGTCGTTCATGGCTTCTTCACTATGTCTCTGAAGATCTATCGAAGTTAGATGTTGATGGACTCCATCTTTGGCATCTGGACCGGTGCCCGTGAGACATACTCTCAGATTGACAGTTCTACACAGGTGTATGAACTTACTCGTCTTTTTTTGGAACTGTGACAAGGCTATATGACAGTGTCATCATTTTTTCAGAGTTCGAGCGTCTATATCAGGAATTAGACTTTCTCGCATTTCACTCTAGTATGCACTGCAGATGTTGTTCAGTTACAACAAGGGAGGACAGCTTTCGTCTCCATTTCTTCTTG
The DNA here is from genome assembly GCA_039583875.1 of Platanthera guangdongensis. Taxonomy (NCBI): domain Eukaryota; kingdom Viridiplantae; phylum Streptophyta; class Magnoliopsida; order Asparagales; family Orchidaceae; genus Platanthera; species Platanthera guangdongensis. The sequence goes on along the minus strand of CM077161.1, from coordinate 10,727,060 downwards.
ATGGGGATGAATATGGAGTTTGACATGGTGCGGTCACATATCCTCGCCGCTCCCCTTTCCCGTCTCTTCGGGAGGCCTTCATCATGGTCCTTGGTGATGAAGACCATCCGAAGTCCCTTATTGCTAGTACACCTCCTGAGTACTCTGTTCTGACTAGAGTTGGTCGTAGTCATGCTCTCAACCCTAGCTTGTCTGCTCCTACTTGTGATTATTGTGGTCGCAAAGGCCACACTCGGGAGGTGTGCTGCAAACTCCACCCACAACTTGCCCCTCGTGGTCGTGGTCGTGGTCGTGGTCGGGGGCCAAGACGTGGGGGCCATCGTCAGGGTGGCTCCAGACCTCATGATGGTGCTTACTCTACAGACATCTATGACGAGACCTCAAGTGTTGTTCCCAGACAGCTTATTGCTCATGAATTGGATGTTTTTCGCCGCCTGCTGCACTCTCAGCCTGATCACCGTCTAGGCGTCCCTGCTTCCATTGCCTTTATTGGTATGTTGAGTGCTCATGCAGTCACTGCCTCCACTTCTGAGTGGGTGATTGATTCTGTTGATACTCACCATGTACAACCCCGTGTTCGTCGAACGGGCCCTACCAGGAAGATCGAGCGGACCCAGTCCCGCGACCCGCACCCAAGCAACAAGCAGACATGCGGCAAGAGGTTGGTCCGCTCCCGCTCAGTTCAAGCGAGCGAGCCAGGCGAGACGACTCCCCTACCCCTCCCGCTCGCTCAGAGAATCGTCGACCGGAGCGGCGGGCACCATTCGTCGAACCGGTACTCGCGGATGGGCTCGACGAACCGCGATCTGCAAGCCGTTCTGAGGGTCACAATGGCCGCCAGTCCGTCCCCCATACGCGACCCGGACGCCTATCCGCCTCGACAGAGGACTGGCAGGTCGCGGCGGCCCGGCTCGCGTTCGCCCAAGAAGAATAGGCGAGCTGCTAGAGCCAAGTCGCGTCCGCCTCCCGCAGAGAGGGATTGGTGGCGAGCTGACTCCCCATGGGTGCGAATAGCTTCTTAGAACAGTGGAGCCACGCTGTTGGCAGACCAGGTTGGACTGCACATAGCTGTTCAGAACAGCGGAGTTTGGCTGTTGGCAGTCCCGACCAAGGGCTTTTTGGTATTTTCAGGTCAGCTCTTTTGGTTATTGGCAGTTCAGATTCCAAAAACTATAAGTAAGACCCAAGGGGTACCCCAGAAGGCACGCTTGGAGTGCCTCCCTGTTCTAGTTTTCAAGTGCTTTCTGAGGGTACCTTAGCTCGGCATCTGACTAAGGAGGGGAAGCGCTCTGAGATCTTCCGGGTGTGTGGTGGGACCTCCCTGCCGAGCCCTTGGGTCTGTTTCTCCTTGTCTTCTTTGTTGTTTTTCTTGCGGGAGCGAAGTAGGCGCGAGACCACCCCTTCCCCAAGGGTCGAACTCCACAGGAGACCGGATTCCGGTTTCAACACACCACATGACCGGCTACTCCTTAGGTTTTATTTCTTATACTCATTTGTCCGGTAAGGACAAAGTTATTTCTGTTAATGTCTTGTTGTCTCTCATTGCTGGCAAATGCCATATTTTATGTTCCCCTTCTATTTCTCTGTCGTCTGTACTTCATGTTCCACTTTTCCTCACAATTTACTTTTCATCAGTGATATTACTCGATCCCTTAACTGCTTTGTGACTTTTTTTCCTGATTCCTATGTTTTTCAGGAAATGGGTACGAAGTAGAACATTGGCAGTGGTAGGAACTGCGGTAGACTGTATTACTTGGATCTCCAATCTTCGTCTTCTCAGGCTCTCTCCTGCACTATTGTTACAGCTGATAATGTTCGTCGATGGCACCTGCGGCTTGTACATCCGTCTCCTACCTATCTTCAGAAGTTCTTTCATGTTTTTTCACTTTTTTTACAAACTTTTGTTTGTGATGTCTGTGATAGGTCTAAGCATGTGAGACATAATTTCTCATATTTATCTTCTCTCAGTACCACTCTGTTCGATGTTGTTCATTCTGATGTTTGGGGGTCGTCTCTCGTTTTATATATATCTAGTTTTCTTTGAATTGTCGCCTATATTGATTATTTTTCTTGCACAACTTGGGCGTATTTGTTGAAAAAGAAGAGTGAAGTATTCTTTTGTTTTCAAACTTTTTATAAAATGGTTCGGACCCAATTTAAAGGCTTTATTCGTATCTTGCACAGTGATAATGGGAGGGAGATATGACGATCGGGGAGCATTTGTCGCTTCTCTCTCTTTAGTTGTCATTCCCAAGACATGACAGGAAGTTTTGGGTGTCCCAGCCTGGACTCAGGCTATGAAGGAGGAGATGTCAGCCTTGGACAAGAACCATATCTGGGATGTCTCTTTCCTTCCTCCTGACAAGAAAGTTATTGGCTCAAGATGGGTGTTTTTGGTCAAACAGAATCAAAAAGGGAAGGTCGAACGGTACAAGGCACGGCTAGTCACCCAGGGGTACACTCAGACTCAGGGATTTGACTAGCAGGAGACTTTCACATTTGTGGCTAAGATGGATTCTATTCAGGTATTGTTGTCATGTGCGGGTTGTATGGACTGGGATATTCACCAACTGTATGTTAAGAATGTGTTTCTTCATGGTGAGTTTGATGAAGAGGTATACATGAAATTCCCTCCTGAGTTCATGAAAAAGGAAGCTGAAGGTCTTGTATGTCGACTAAGGATGTCCTTATACAGCTTGAAACAGTCTCTTAGAGCATGATTTGGAAGATTCTTCACGGCTATGCTCAAATTTGAGTACAAACAGGCACAGTCTGATCACACTATGTATATTCGAAGACGTGATCCGGGTATTGTGGTCCTTATTGTCTATGTGGCTGACATCGTGATCACTGGTAATGAATTAGAAGAGATTGCAAACCTCAAGTCTCTTTTATCTGCCGAGTTTGAGGTGAAAAACTTGAAAAGATTATGATACTTTATGTGTATTGAGGTGGCTAGATCGGATCAGGGTATCTTAATATCTCAGCGGAAATATGTTCTAGATCTGTTGCAGGAGGCCGAAATGTTTGGATGTGTTCCTGCGAACACCTCGATGGAAGAAAATCATGGAATCAGTGAAGACGGTGACAATGATCAGCAGATGTCTCACGCTGCCAAAGATTAGTTGGAAAACTAACATATTTATCTCATACTCGTCTCGATATTACTTATGTGGTTGGCATTCTGAGTAGATACATGCATGCCCCCAGGATAAGACATGAAGAGACAACATATCGTGTGTTACGGTATTTGAAGAAAATCTCTAGTTGTGGTCTTTTGTTCTCCAAGAACGACCACTTGGGGATTGAAGTGTTCGTTGATGCTGATTGGGCAGGATGTCGCGATGATCGAAAATCTACAACGGGCTATTGTTCCTTTGTTGGAGGAAACTTTGTGACATGACACAATACATGTGATGGTCAGATCGACTGTTGAGGTAGAATATCGTGCAATGTCACAAGGCATGTGTGAGGGACTATGGTTGCGTACTGTTCTACACGACTTGGGGTTTCCTGTAACGTCCCATTTTTTCTTGTTTTGCGACAACAAGGCAGCGATCAGTATAGCCCACAATCCAGTTCAACGTGACAGGACAACATGTTGAGGTGGATCGATACTTTATCAAAGATCACTTGGATAAAAAAACTGTGGGCACACCATTCGTCCACTCAAAGGATCAACTGGCAGATGTGTTCACTAAGAGCTTGGGAAGTGATATATTTATTGATGACATCAAAAGACTTGGAATGACTGATATCTTTCGTCCAACTTGAGGAGGAGAGTTGAGAAATACTCATTAGTATTCCCAAGTCGAGTATTTATTATCTTTATTATTATTCTTACGAGTATTTATTTGTGTGTATGGATTTTTGTCCCACATCACGAGTTTACGTTCGAGAGTCCCGTGTAATAGTATAAATGGTCCTTCATGGATGAATAATGTCATTAATCATTTTCTCCCGATCTAATTCAACTATCACTGCCAGCGTCATTTATTCGTCTTTGGGGGCAGATATTTGGACAGATCCACGCAAACGCTTTCAACAACAAAAAATGGCCCACTTACTTTCCAACTTAAGAGAGATTTGATGAGTCTCACACAAGGCAATCTCTCTGTTAGTCAGTATTATACAAAGTTAAAATTGATCTGGGAGGAATTGGGTCACGTCCCCTCCTTGATTATCAAAACATGGAATATGTCATGTGTTTCCTAACAGGTCTTGGAAGCAGTTTCTCATAGATTTGAGGACAAATTTTACTGATGGATCCCCTCCCTCCGATAAATAAAGTTTTTTCTCTAATTTTACAAGAAGAAAAACGGTGTGAGCTGGGTTCCATCTCATCCAGCAGTGACCCACCTCTTGCCTTTGTCGTGCATCACTCTACAAAGCCTATTGAGGTTAGGACCAAATCTTTCTGGAAGGATCGACCCATGCGTGCATATTGTGGATTAATGGGACATACAAAGGACAGGTGCCACAAACTCCATGGCTATCCTCCAGTTTATAAGAAAAATTACTCTACACCGCGGCCTACCAATCCAACAATCAATCAAGTTTCAGACACTATCAATATCGGACAGTTTTTCACATCTCAACAGTGTCAACAGATCATGACTTTGCTGCAAAATCAAAATCAAGCATCCACTGATTCTCGACCGGATGCCATTCCTCAACCTTCATCTTCGGGTTTGGTTTTTTCTACAAGTTTTGTGCCTTCATCAGTGCCAAAAACATCTTGGATTTTAGACTGCAACGCAAGTTCGCATATTACTTTTGACATCAATTGCTTTTTATATATATTGTTCAACTCGTTCCATCATTATGTTTCAACAAACTCTCTGTCAGTGCCTTCTTATGTAATCTTGATTTCTCTGTTACTTTCTTTTCTATCTTTTTTGTGATTCAGGACATCAAACACTCCAAGAGGCTTTGCAAGGGTCATGTTGTTGCAGGGCTATATGTCTACTCTCCTGCATCAAGTCCTCTATCCATTGTTGGTGCTTCTATTACTGATGTTTCAATTCCTACTATCAATGTCACAAAAACTTGTATGGCCAATTTATGCCATAATCGCTTTGGTCACATGTCTGACAAAATTCTCAAACTACTAAGTGTGTAAGTTCCTTTTTCTATTTCTACAGCTTTTTCTTCCATGAATCACATTGTTTGCCCTCTTGCTAAATTTAAACGGCTGCCATTCATTTCTCATAATCATCTTTCACCGTGCATTTTTGATTTATTGCACCGTGACATTTGGGGGCTCTTTCATCATGGTACTCATGACTTTGGTTGACGAATGCTCTCGATACACGTGGATTTACCTTCTAAAACTCAAGGCCGAAGTTCCTGCTGCTATTAAGAAATTTTTCCAGTTAGTGCAAACTCAGTTTGGCCTTGTAATCAAACGTTTCAGATCTGATAACGCCAAAGAGTTAGCAATAACGGACTTTTTTCAACAACAAGGGACTCTCCATGATTTTTCTTGTGTTGAATGTCCCCAACAGAATTCGGTGGTTGAACAGAAACATCAGCACCTTCTTAACATTGCTCAAGCTTTGGTTTTCCAATCAAAAGTTCCATTATCTTTTTGGGGTGAGTGTGTCGGGGCTGTTGCATTCCTTAACCGACTACCCACTCCACTTCTTCATGGACAGTCACCTTTTCATATCCATATAAACAAAAACCTGATTATCACTCCACTAAAACAATTGGAAGCTTGTGCTTTGTTGTCACCCTTCATGCTCATCGAACAAAGTTTTCACCTAGAGCTATACCTGCCATTTTCGCTGGTTATTCACTAGGGTACAAAGGCTACAGGCTTTACAATTTGGCAACACAACAATTTTTTGTATCCTATGATGTTGTTTTTCATGAAACACAATTTCCATTTGACAATATCTCTTTGTCAACATTTCACATAGATCCTTTTTCCACCACAGTTATACCTTTACCTCAACTTCATTCTGATGCCTACAGTATCACTTCCATTCAGCTGGCCGCCACTCCACATTTATTACCTGTTGCATCTCAAACTGATTCTGGTTCATCAACTACTGAGATTGTACAAGTTCCTAATCTAAGACGTTCCTCTCGTCAATCCCACCAGCCTGCATACCTGAAAGATTATACATGCTCTGCTATTCCTTACCCTATCCAACAGTATTGCAGTTTGAACAAACTCAGTCCATCCAATAAAGACTTTGTTCTTCAAATTTCTGCCATGCCTGAACCACAATTTTACCATCAAGCCGTTAAAATACCTGAATGGCGTCAGGCATGGATGAAGAACTCACAGCCATAGAGGCAAATAAAACCTGGACTGTTGTTCATCTACCACAAAACAAACGATGTATTGGATGTCGCTGGTGTTGAAGCTAAAATTTGACTTCAACGAAAGTTCAAAATTAGGGGCGTAGTCAATACCTATTTGTCCCAAGCTCTGACTTCCGGCTGGTTGTGAAGGACCAGAAACCGACCGAAAGCCTCAGCAGGGAGGTCACACCGCTTACCCGGAAGATCTCTGAGAGCTTCCCCTCCTAAGCCAAAAGCTGGGCTTGGAGCTCCTCAGAAAGCACAGAAAACTCTTTCAAAGTCTCGGGGAAAAAGTGCTTCTGAAAAACTCCTATGAGTCTATTCATAGTTTCTGAGTTTGAACTGCCAATAATCAAGCTGAACCGACCTGAAATTACCAAAATACCCTTGGTTGGGCCTGCCAACAGCCAAACTTCACTGTTCTGAAGGGTTATATGCAGACCACCGAGGGCAAAAGCGTAAAATCACCTAGGGAAAAAAAGGTGAACCGCCTTACAACTAAACCGGCGCTTGGCGAGAGCACCGTCTCGCGGGCGAGAGCTCCTACCTATGGGGCTCGTCTCGCCTAGCGAGGCTCTCGCCTGAGCGGCTGGGGCCTTTGCTGGGTCCGTCTCGCCTGGGAAGGCTCTCGCCTGAGCCGTTGGGCCCTCTCTCTGGGTCCATCTCGCCTGGGAAGGCTCTCGCCGGAGCCATTGGGCCCTCTCTCTGGGTCCATCTCGCCTGGGAAGGCTCTCGCCTGAGCCGCTAGGCCCTTCTCGCCTGAACCACTGGGGCCCTCTCACCTAGCGAGCCGGCCTTAACCCAGCGAGCATCCCTTTTCCTGGGACCCACTCGCCAGTGAGTAGGCTTCTGTCGAGGAGCCCATCTTGCCTTACCTTCTCCTCTCTTCGAGCCCGAACTGTTCCTTCGAGCCCGAGGTTGTACACAATCTCCGCTCTTTTCGAGATTATTTTAAGCTCGGAAAGAAAGTCCAATCGAGGCTCGTGTCATTAAAGCGTATTTATGGGTGTATTTATGAGGAATCTTTGGTGAGGCTCCACACCGAAGCCTATAAATATCGGGTTCCTGCTTCATATAGAAATCCCCCCTTTTCACACTCCTTCCTTCCTTTGTCATCATGTCTCATAGCCAGAGTTTTCGTGAGCGTCTTGCAATGGTGCGCAAGCAGAATAAGGCCAACGTGGCCGCTCTGACCAAGACTCTGGTTCGTGCCCCACCCTCCTTACCGTCCTCTTTGCCTCGCCAAAAGAAGGTAAAGACAGGCGGCCCTTCCTCCTCGGCCGAGGGGCCATCTCGCGTGTCCTGGAAACCCGCCCCTCTCCTCCCGCATCTCCTAAAGAGAAGGAGGTGAGTTCTTGCTTTCGCCCCTATTATCTTTTCATCCATCTGCATATTTACCATTTTGCTTCTTCAGGGAGCCCCCACGCCTCTACACCGACCAGTCAGCCCGCGGGATGACACCGTTGCCCATCGCGAAGAAACTGACTCACCACAGTCTTCTACTCCTCTATCTACTCCCCCTAACGAGAGGCGAGACGACACTTCTCAGGCCATCGGGACCTCCCTCCATCCTGGTAAAAAACCTTCCCTCTCGCTTATTTGTCCTACTCGCTACTCCCACACCCTCCTGCGAGAGCCTCTATCACCCTGCCCCTTGACTCCTTGCATAGGCGCCCAAACCGACTCTCCCGCTGAGTAGCTCTTTAGGCGACTCGCCGTCTCACCCCCTCCTCCTATAGATGAGATTGAAGACTACCTGGGTGACCCTGCGGACCCGCTGGAGATGAAGCGCAAGACAGCTGAGATGTTCCGAAAACACGCGCGCATCATCAGCAAGCTGGAGCGGGACAAGCAGGCGGCCGATAGGCGAATCAAATGGCTGGAGAATGAATGCGCTCGCCTGTCTTCTGAGGTTGACCCTGGGATAGAGGTTGAGGGGACCGATCCTCGAGCCATTATCAGCGAGGTCGACACGCAGCTCCGTCTCGCGTGCAGTGGGCTTGGCGACGTTCGCGCCTTCCACTCGCACAGTAGGCCCCCCTGCGCGGGGGCTCGCGGTGGCCGCTGGAAATGGTTCCCGTATTAAGGACTGCTCTGCTCGACCTGCCTTATTCATTCATCTCGCTCTTTCTTCTTTGTTTTTGTATTTTACTGCTGTAATAATTGTGAAATACATTATGTTGCCGTCTCGCCGGCAATGTGAGAACATGGTTCCCGCCTTATGCGGGATGATATGTTTAATTATTTATTGCCGCTAGTTTAATCGCTTAATTTTCATTTAATTTCATTTAATTTCTTTTAATTTAATTATTTTGTCATGTGATTGTGATGGGCCACACAAATCGAGGTTTGGGAGAGAGAGAGTGAACCGCCGGCCGACTCTTCCCCTTCCCCTATACGCTTTTCCCGCTCATTTAATCATTTTACTACATCCTCTATAAATACTCCTGCCCCCAGAGCAGAAAGATATCTGCGCCTTCATCTCTGCCGCGTCCAAGCTTTTGTCCCCCTGCCTCTTCCGTCTCGCAGATCCCTCTCGCCCTTTTATTCCTCTCGTCTTTCCTTCTCTTCTCGCTTCTTCTTCTCTCTCAACCCTCTCACCAACATCCGCCTTGCTAAAAAATGGGGAAGAAGAAAGTTGAGGAAGGCGAGGGGCGCAGCCGCTGCGGCAAGCGGTTTACCGACCATGACTTCCCTCCCGCCAGGCTTCCTGACGAAGACTACCGCAGCTTCGTCCGCGAGTACATGAAGGAGGGGCTTGAATCGCGGCCCCCCAAGGTTGGCAAGGCGATCAACACTTATTACCCGGGAGAACTCGCCTTCCCCGTCTCGCACTTCGAGGCGGGGTTGAGATTGCCCCTCTGACCGGAGGTAAAACAGGTCTTGAAGTACTTCGGCGTCGTCCCGGCGCAGCTTAACTCGAATGTCATTTCGGTGTTAATTGCGTTCGCCTGCTACATGCGCCGGGAGCGCATTGAGTTCAGCTTGACGGTTTTCCGCAAGCTCTTCATCTACCACGCAAACGCTGACGGCGTCTCGTACTTTACTGGGCAAGGGCTCAAGGTGTGCGAGGCGCCTAATAAAAATCATCATTGGCTCACCAGATTCGTCTCATCCGCGGCAACTTCGAGTGCGTCCCGCTCGCTCCTGTGTCGCCCGCCGAGATCTTCTACGTGTCCCCGCAGGTGGGCGGCACGGACAAGCTGTTGTACGACTTCTTCGTCGGCAAAAACTTTGAGGTCAACTTCTTGCGGCGAGGCCTCGACTCGCTGCCTCCGGTGCTCCCTGGCGAAGGTACTTTTGCTCTCTTGTCTTGTGTTTGATTATTTTTTCATCTCGCCATCTCATCACCCCCTTGCTTGTTTCAGGAGAGCGGGTTGTACCAGTCCACCCCCCCCCCCCCCCCCACAAGAGCAACATCCAACCAAGCAAGGGCATCAGTCTCGCCAGCGCGGCGGCGAGAGGGTCCTTGGCTCCTGCCCCTCCGAAGAGGCCTGCAGGCGACACGGTCCCCTCTCGCTCCAGCCCTCCCAAGAAAAAGATGAAGAAAGTCGTGGTCATTTCCAAAGGGAAAAAAGAAGGCCCCGGAGGAGAAGGAAGCATTGGGGTCCTTGAGCCCCATCTCTATAGGGGACTCTCAGTCGCCCCGCACCCCTCCCTCTCATGCTGTCTCGCCTGCCCGCGAGACGTCTTTACCCGATCGGCCTGCAATCACTTCTAATCAGCCCGCCATCGATACATCTCACGAGCCTGCTTCTCCCAGTCTCCCAGCTCCCTCTTCTCATCCAAATTTCAACCGGGGCCCTGCGATCCAAGATGGCGTCGACGCCCCCGTTCTGGTGTGGGAGAAGGACGTCAACCGCATGTCTTGTTGGAAAGAACAGGAGGTTCCCACCAGCCATGCCTTCTCTGTGGGCTATGGCCTTTATGGTGCTCCCGAGGCAGTATCCCCCGAGAACGAGTCCTCGCGAGACCTTGTCTTGAAATCCTCCCATGCCCAAGTACGTTCCTTGGAGCTCTCGCATCGCACCTCGCGCCCCCTGATCTATACTAACAAGAAGTGGAAAGACGCCGACGCGGGCCTGGTGGCAGAGCGAGTGAAATCTGACGACCTCGCGAGAAGACTATCTGACGCCGAGACCCTCCTCGCGAAAGCTCAGGGCGGTGTGGTAAGTCTTAAACTTATCCTTGGATTTATTCTTTTCTTTTAATACTCTTTACAAATGACTGGGCGTCTCGCAGGATGTCGAGACGGCGGTGCGGATGCACTCGCGCATGGCGCCCTGGAGGAGGAGATTAAGGATTTGAAAGCCCAGAACACTCGCCTTCGGGACAACGCCGCGTCACTGTCTCGCCGCGAACCCCTCCCGGCCTATCTGCCTCAATATTCTCTGGATGAAGTTGAGGAGCGGTGCCGAGACGCCAGAATCATGACGGCGGAGCTGATCCTAAACATGATGAAGGAGCTGGGGGTCGTGAAGGAAGACTCTGAGACGGTGACCGCTCGCGATCTGGTCCCCCAGCTCTATGGCGAGGAGAGCGAAGATTCATCTTCCGGCGGGGAGGAATGACCTGCTAGTTGCGAGATCCTAGACCCCTCCCCCCCCCCCTTTTTTTGTTGCTGTAGAACTTAAACCTCTTTTTGAGTTTATTTTTGTGATCAAAAATGTATTGATGACACTTGTGATGAACTGATATTGATCAAATGCACACTCTTGTCCTGTTACTTTATTTTGCATTTTGTGAAGTGATTTATTGGCTTTCTTTTATTTGCGAGACAGTGTTGCCCACCCGCCTCACCGCCTCTCTTTTACTTGTTTTACTTTGCTTCATTTCGTTTACTGCGAGACGACCCTGTGATGTGCGCACGCCCGTGAGACAGTGTTATGTCTTGTCTCGCCGCTTCGCTGGGGAGTTGACTTTTTTCAGAGCGCGAGTCGTCACTTCCCTCATCTTATTTGTGTGTGAGGCCTAACTGGTATAACCCTCTCGCCTCGCCTCAGGGTATTCCCGGCGCGAGTGTCCTTTAGTGACTCAACTTGCTCCCCTATTATTAGGCCGAGCCTTCTGTACCGCGCGAGTGCCCACTCGCCGTAGGCGAGACCATCCCCGAGGCCGAAAGCTGGGAGTGCCTCCACTCGCACTGCTCCAACCTTTGCCTCTCATAATTTGTTTTTCATGAGTTTAAGTAAGATGTTCCTTAAGGAGGTCTCCTCAATCACTCTGCCATCGAGTGAGCTTTCCGTCCGCCAACTTGATGAGAGTCTGGGCAACGGGTCTACCGGGGACCGAACCAGGCTCGGGGTGGTGCAAAAATCTCCAAGAACCAAGAACCAAGGACCAAGAACCAATCGTTTCCCACACAGGCGAGCCTTCGGACCTGCCAGCTAATGAGAGCCTGCGTAGCGGGTCTACCTGGGGTCGAGCCGCGCTCGGGGTCCCTTACCCCCACAGGCGAGCCTTCGGACCTGCCAGCTAATGAGAGCCTACGCAGCGGGTCTACCTGGGGCCGAGCCAGGCTCGGGGTGGTGCAAAAGTCTCCAAGAACCAATCCTCTCCCCCACAGGCGAGCCTTCGGACATGCCAGCTAATGAGAGCCTGCGCAACGGGTTTACCTGGGGCCGAGCCGCGCTCGGGGTCCCTTACCACCACAGGCGAGCCTTCAGACCTGCTAGCTAATGAGAGCCTGCGCAGCGGGTCTACCTGGGGCCGAGCCAGGCTCGGGGTAGTGCAAAAGTCTCCAAGAACCAATCCTCTCCCCCACAGGCGAGCCTTCGGACCTGCCAACTAATGAGAGCCTGCGCAGTTGGTCTACTTGGGGCCGAGCCGCGCTCGGGGTCCCTTTCCCCCACAGGCGAGCCTTCGGACCTGCCAGCTAATGAGAGCATGCACAGCGGGTCTACCTGCGGCCGAGCCAGGCTCCGGGTAGTGCAAAAGTCTCCAAGAACCAAGTGTCAATCCTCTCCCCCACAGGCGAGCCTTCGGACCTGCCTAGCTAATGAGAGCCTGCGCAGCGGGTCAACCTGGGGCCGAGCCGCGCTCGGGGTCCCTTACCCCCACAGGCGAGCCTTCGGACCTGTCAGCTAATGAGAGTCTGCGCAGCGGGTCTACCTGGGGCCGAGACAGGCTCGGGGCAGTGCAGCAGTCTCCAAGAACCAAGAACCAATCCTCTCCCCCACAGGCGAGCCTTTGGACCTGCCAGCTAATGAGAGCCTGCGCAACGGGTCTACCTGGGGCCGAGCCGCGCTCGGGGTCCCTTACCCCCACAGGAGAGCCTTCGGATCTGCCAGCTAATGAGAGCCTGTGCGGCGGGTCTACCTGGGGCCGAGCTAGGCTCGGGGTAGTGCAAAAGTCTTCAAGAACCAAGAACCAATCCTCTCCCTCACAGGCGAGCCTTCGGACCTGCCAGTTAATGAGAGCCTGCGCAGCGGGTCTACCTGGGGTCGAGCCAGGCTCGGGGTAGTGCAAGTCTCCAAGATCCAAGAACCAAAGACCAAGAACCAATCCTTTCCCCCACAGGCGAGCCTTCGGACCTGCTAGCTAATGAGAGCTTGCGCAGCGGGTCTACCTGGGGCCGAGTCGCGCTCGGGGTCCCTTACCCCCACAAGCGAGCCTTCGGACCTGCCAGCTAATTAGAGCCTGCGCAACGGGTCTACCTGGGGCCGAGCCAGGCTCGGGGTAGTGCAAGTGTCTCATCTTCCTGCCGTTAGAATTTCACAGTAGGTAAAAGCAAAAGTAATTTGAGTAATATATTACAATAAACTTGACATTGAGTATTACAATTTTTACTCTCCCTTCTCATGGGTAGAAGCGCTTCAAGTCGTCGCCGCTCCAGGTGTGGCTCAGGGACCTACCCTCCACATCCTGGAGGTGGTAACCTCCCGTTTTCAGGACCCTCTCGACAATATAAGGCCCTTCCCAATTTGAGTTGAGCTTACCCACGGGGGCAGATCTTCCCGCAGCATCAACTTTCTTCAGCACCAGATCTCCTTCCGTGAACTGTTTGATCCTGATATGCTTGTCAAAGTATTTCGCCATCCGTCGTTTGATCTCTTCATGTCTGATAGCTGCGACATCACGTAGCTCTTCCACCATATCCAACGAGAGGCGTAACCCCCCTTCATTTTTCAACCTCCAAGCCTCATCCCCATCACCCGCGGTCGCAACTCGTGGGGATCGAACCTCAAACTCCATGGGTAGGACTGCCTCACACCCATGGGAAAGTTTGAAGGGGGTCTCGCCAGTGGCCGTGTTCGGGGTTGTCCGCAAGGCCCACAATACTGAGGGGAGTTGCTCCACCCAACTTCCCCTCAAGTTTTCCACCTTCTTCTTGAGCAGGTTCACGATGATCTTGTTGGCCGCCTCCACCTGGCCGTTGCTCCTGGGGTGATGTACGGAGGCAAACCTAAGGTCTATCCCCAGTTGAGCGCAGAAGCTGATGAACTCTTCGCTGGCAAACTGGGGCTCATTGTCTGTTACTATCGCCTGGGGGAGCCCGTGTCTGCATATGATCTCTCCCCAGACAAAATTCCTGATGACCTGTGAGGTGACCTTGGCCAACGCGTTGACCTCCAGCCACTTTGAAAAGTAATCAATCATGACCAGAAGGAACCTCCTCTGCCCATTAGCCGGAGGGAAAGGCCCGACCAAATCCATCCCCCAGATGGCGAAAGGCCACGGTGTCGTGATGCTTCGGAGCCTTTGAGCGGGCAAGAGCTGGAGGGGGGCATACAGCTGACACTTCCTGCACCTCCTTGCAAACTCAGCCGCATCCTTCATCAGAGTCTGTCAGAAATACCCTTTCCTCACCACCCTTGCTTCCAACGTCCTTCCCCCTGAGTGACTGCCGCATTCACCTGAATGCACGTCCTCCAGGATCATTGGGATCTCCACCTCGGTCGCACACCTTGCCAGGAGCCCTGACAACATCTTCCGATGTAACCCCCCCTTCCAGCATTAGGTAGTAAGCCGCCTTGTGCCTGAAGCCTTTTGAATCCTTGGTCCCCTCCGGAAGCACGCCAGTGGTTAGGAAGGTCATCAATGGATCCCCCCACGAGGGTCGCCGATCTACCTTCATCAACTCTCCTTCCTCGATAGTCGGTCGAAATAGCTCAGTCAAGGTCCCTCCCCCCCGAGATCCAAACTTAGCCAATCGATCGGCAGCTATACTTTCTTCCCTTGGAACATGTTGAATTGAGAATGTCTGGAACCCTCTGATGATCGCCCTCACCTTGGATAAGTACTTCACAAGGGTGGGCTCTCGAGCTTCGAACTCCCCTCGGATCTGTGATGTCACAACCAACGAGTCCGTAAAAGCCTCCACATCCTGGATCTTGAGTTCCTTCATCAAATGAAGGTCGGCTATCACGGCCTCGTACTCCGCCTGGTTGTTAGTCGCTGGGAAGTGCAAGACCACTGCTTGTTCTATAGTGACCCCCTGAGGACTTATCAATACCACCCCTGCTCCGAGGGAGTACTTTCACGAGGCCCCATCGACCATCATCTTCCACGCCTCCTGCGGTCGCGGCTCCTCCGCCCCGACCTCAACAACGTAGTCTGCCAAGAAGTCGGTCACAGCTTGAGCCTTAATGGAGAGCCTTGGCACGAATGAGATATCAAACTCGCTCAATTCGATAGACCACTTGGACAACCTGCCTGAGTTCTCCACTCCCTCAAAAATCTTTTGAAGGGGATGGTCTGTCATCACCCTGATCGAATGCGATTGGAAGTATGGCCGGAGCTTTCTGGCCGAAACGATCAAAGCATACGCCAGCTTTTCCAAGATGGGATAGCGGAGCTCCGCCTTCTTCAGGATCCTATTGACGTAGTAGATTTGCAATTGCTTCTTCCCCTCTTCTCTGACCAGGACAAAGCTCACGGCCTCTGCTCCTACTCCGAGATACAAGGCTAGGTCATCCACCTCCTTTGGGCTTTAAAGTAGAGGAGTCAGGGAGAGCTGCCACTTCAGCATTTGAAAAGCCTCTTCACACTCGGCGGTCCACTCGAACCTTTGAGTACCCCGCAGCACCTTGAAGAACGATGAGCACTTTTCTACCGACATGAAGAGGAATCTGCTTAGCCCGGCCAGCTTGCCGGTCAAGCGCTGGACCTCTTTATCGTTACGTGGTGACTTCAACTCCAGGATGACCTTCACCTTATCTGGGTTAGGCTCCACCCCTGTCGGGGTTAGAAGATGTCTAAGGAACTTCCCGCGGCTCGCCCCGGAAATGCACTTCAAGGGGTTCAGCCTCATCTTGAACTTCCGCAGGGTGGCGAACGTCTCCTCCAGGTCTCAAAGGTGCGAGTCCACACACTTTCTCTGGACCATCAGATCATCGACATAGAACTCCAGGTTCCTCCCCCTTTGACCCTGGAAGACTCGATCCATCATGCGCTGGTATATAGCCCCTGCGTTTTTCAACCCAAAAGGCATCATCTTATAGCTGAAACATCCCTCCCTCGTGATGAAGGAGACGTCCTTGGCATCAGGTGGGTGTATTCGGATCTGATGGTAACCTAAAAAAGCATCCAAAAAACTCATAATAGAAAAACTAACGGTTGAATCAACCAGCGCGTCGATTTGAGGCAGGGGGTAGCAATCTTTGGGGCATGATTTATTTAATAAGGAAAAGTCGATACACATGCGCCACTTCCCTCCCCCCTTTTTTACCATTACCACGTTGGAGACCCAGCCTGGATACTAGATCTCCGAGATGAAGCCAGCCTCCAGAAGCTTCTTGACCTCCTCGCGGATGGACTCCTCCAGCTTGGTAGTGATGGTCCTCGTCTTCTGGCGAATGGTGCGCGTCCGGGGGTCCAAGTTCAGGCGATGGCAGGCCACATCTGCATTGATGCCCGACATGTCAGCCGCGCTCCAAGCAAAGATGTCGACGTTGCTCAGGATGCAAGCCCGGACTCGCTCCTGGTCCTCGGGACTCAAGCCCCCGCTGATCCGCACCCTCTGCACCTGGACGGCGCTGGTGAAGACTTCCATCTCCACCACTTCTCCAGCCGGCTCCAGCCGCGACTGCTCCCAGTCGGCTCTTGCTCCCTCTTCCTGCACATACTCTTCCTCCCCTCCTGCTTCCTCGACCTCCATCGCCTCCCCCAGGCTCTCACGCTGTTGCTGCTCGACCTCCACGCCTCTCAGGGCCTCCCTCCCAATTCCTTCTCCTACTCCTTCCACCTGCCGCCCCTCTTGCGGCTCCGAATCTTCGTCCCTCTGGACCTCATGCACACTTCCTCCTCTTTGCTCCTCCTCAATCTCCTTCGTCGCCTCCTCCAGGCTCACTTCCTCAATCTCCTCCCTTGCCTCCTCCGGGCTCACCTCCTCCTCTCCGACAACCTCTTCCTGCTCCGTCATCTCCCTCTCCAGCTCTTCCGCCTCTATCATCCAAGATATGGTGTTGACCGCCGTCACGTAGCATTGTCTCGCCACCTTCGGGTCCCCCCTGATCCTAACTTGCACCCCTTCGTTGTTGAACTTAAGGCATTGATGAAACGAGGAGGGGACGCAGCGAAAGGCGTTGATGAGGGGGCGCCCAAAGATGGCGTTATAGCTGCTCGGGGCGTCCACGATCACAAACCTGCAATTCCGTGACACGCCTCCCAACTTCATATGCAGCCCTACCCCTCCTTCTACATCTTTTCTCTCTCCTGAAAATCCAAATAATGGTCCGTCCGAAGCTAACACCCTCTTGCCCTCGACCTTCATCTCATCGAAGGCCTTCTTGAAGATCACATTCACGGAGCTCCCGTTGTCCACCAAGATCCTGGAGACTGTGAAGTTCTCGACTGTCGTCTGGATCACCAAGGCATCACAGAACGGGTCCTCATAATCTGGCATATCTGCTGAAGAAAAGGTAATTTTTTCTTCCGGAGCGGGAGCCTAGGAGGTCGAGGCTACCCCCCTTCGGAACATGGTCTGCAGGCTCCCCTTATGAGTTGCCTCGATCCCAACTCCTCCGTGGATCACCCCAATCCCTCCTTGGGTCCCTACGTCCGCTCGGTCCTCACACCTATCATTTGTCTCCCCATGTTGTGCTCCACGATTCTTATCGGCGGATCCTGCCTCCCTTGCCCCCTGGCTTCTCTCATTTCCAAGAACTCCGGGCAGGTGGTTGTCGCGTGACCCTCCTCCTGGTGGAAGTCACAGAAAAGCAACGCCACCCGGCCCCCTCTTCCTTCTCCACCTCCTCTTCTTCCGGCTCCTCCTCGAGCTCCTCTCCTTCCTCCTTTACCTCGGCCGAACTCCATTGCCTCCAGCTGCTGCGGGAAGTGACCCCTCGGCCCCTACCTCGACGCCAGCTGATCAAACCTCCTCGATCGGCTCGCGAAAGTTGTCTCTTCCCTGAAAACCTCCTTCTTGCTCCTGGGGGAGGCCCTCCTGAGGCCTCCAACCTAACCAGTTGTTTGGCTCCCGGGCCCCCCGTCCTTGATGCTGCCCCTGTCCTCGGGGCTCCTCCCTCCTTCTTTCTTCTCTCTGCTCCCTCTGCCTTCCTACTCCCGGCTCCTTCACGTCATCCTCCGACAACCTGGCCAGCTTCCTGGCAAAAGCCGGATTGGCCCTCTCGAAGTCTATCTCCTTCGCCGCCCTCTCCATGAGTTCCTCAAAAGAGAGGGGGGCACTCTCTTCAGCTCCATGCTAAAGAATCCTGGCCTCAGCCACAGGGTAAAAGCGAGCATCAGTGCATACCCTGGGACCTCCTGGACCAGGAGGATCTCTTCCTGAAACCGGTCCTCATAATGGCCCAACGTCTCGTCTTGCTTCTACCTCACCGCAAACAGGCACTCCGCCTCCTTCTTACGCTTCTTTGATATCGAGAACCTCAACAGGAAACCTCGACGCAGATCCTCAAAACTATAGATCGAACTTGCCGGGAACTGGTGGAACCAATCCCGTGCTTTTTCCTTCAACGTGATGGCAAACAGCCGACACTTGAAGGCATCCGTCATCTGCCTTATCGAAACAACATCTTCAAACCAATGCACGTGTTGTACAGGGTCATTTTTCCCCGAGTAGCAGGAAATGTCGGGCTCCAGGAACCCCTCCGGCACTGGGGCCGAGATGATGAGCTCACTGAAAGGGCTCTCGCCACCTGCCTGCCGAGAGGGCACATCTCGCGGCCTCGGCTGGCTGGCCCGATCCGCGAGACCATCCCCAGGGAAGAGCTCTCGCACAGCCGCCTCCCTCTTGCCAACTTTTGTCGGAATCTCCATCCTGGGACGCTGACCTGGGAAGAGCTCTCGCGCGGCCACGTCCCTCTCGCCAACCTCCGCCGGGACCTCCTTCCCGGGACGCTGCCCCGGAGCGTTCTCGCCCAAGAGCGGGATCGCCACCATCGGGACCTGAGGCGTTGCCCACTCACTCCTTGCCGAGAAGGCCAAGCTGATGGTCTGCAAGACCTCTCGCCTGAAGTCCTCCAGCATCTTCCTCGTCTCCTCCTCTCCCTAGGAGGGGGAACCTCCTGAACCAGATGTTTCACCTTCACCTCCTGTCATAGGACCAAACTCAAAACGTTCTTACATCGACTACCTTCCACGCTCACCGCACCAGAACTGTTGAAGCCAAAATTTGACTTCAACGAAAGTTCGAAATTAGGGGCGTAGCCAACACCTACTTGTCCCAAGCTCTGACCTCTGACTGGTTATGAAGGACCAGAAACCGACACAAAGCCTCAGCAGGGAGGTCTCACCGCTTACCCGGAAGATCTCTGAGAGCTTCCCCTCCAAAGCCAAAAGCTGGGCTTGGAGCTCCTCAGAAAGCACAAAAAACTCTTCCAAAGTCCCGGGGAAAAAGTGCCTCTGAAGAACTCATATGGGTCTATTTATAGTTTTCTGAGTTTGAACTGCCAATAACCAAACTGAACTGACCTAAAATTACCAAAATACCCTTGGTTGGGTCTGCCAACAGCCAAACTCCGCTGTTCTGAAGGGTTATATGCAGACCACCGAGGGCAAAAGCGTAAAATCACCTCGGGCAAAAAAGGTGAACCGTCTTCCAACTGAACCGGCGCTTGGCGAGAACACCGTCTCGCGGGCGAGAGCTCCTACCTATGGGGCTCGTCTCGCCTAGCGAGGCTCTCGCCTGAGCGGCTGGGCCCTTTGCTGGGTCCGTCTCGCCTGGGAAGGCTCTCGCCTGAGCCGCTGGGCCCTCTCTCTGGGTCCATCTCGCCTGAGCCGCTGGGCCCTCTCTCTGGGTCCATCTCGCTTGAGCCGCTGGGCCCTCTCTCTGGGTCCATCTCGCCTGGGAAGGCTCTCGCCTGAGCCACTGGGCCCTTCTCGCCTGAACCACTGGGGCCCTCTCGCCTAGCGAGTCGGCCTTAACCCGACGAGTAGCCCTTTTCCTGGGACCCACTCGCCAGTGAGTAGGCTTCTGTCGAGGAGCCCATCTTGCTTACCTTCTCCTCTCTTCGAGCCTGAACTGTTCCTTCGAGCCCGAGGTTGTACAGCTGGATATACCGGGTCAAATACAAGACTGATTGAAGTATAGACCGTTACAAAGCAAGATTAGTCGCCAAAAGGTACACACAACAAGCTAGAATAGATTTTTCCGACACTTTTTCACCAGTTGTCAAACTGACCTCTGTACGGGTTCTATTAGCCGTGGATGTAGCAAAATCATGGTCCATCCAACAACTAGACATAAATAATGTGTTTCTAAATGGTGATCTACATGAAGAAGTTTACATGGAGTTACCTTTGAGATACCCTGTAAAGAAATACAATATGGTTTGCAAGCTTCATAAATCAGTTTATGGCTTACTCCAGGTCTCTCGGTAAATGGTTTCACAAATTTTCCACAACTCTCTTAGCTAATGGTTTTGTACAATCTAAAAATGACTACTCACTGTTTACATCCGACTCAGGTTCTACTTTAGTTCTCCTATTGGTGTATGTCCACGACATTGTTTTAATGTGCCTAATTTACCTTCTCTGTATCAAGTCCAGACCAAGTTACAGAGCCTTTTCAAACCCAAAATTCTGGAAAATCTTAAATACTTTCTGGGGATGAAAATAGCCCGTTCTTCCTGTGGCATTGTCTTATCTCAGAGAAAATACGCCTCAAGCCTTCTCGAGGACACTGGATTTCTCAATTCAGAGCCTCTTCCATTACCAATGGATCCTAATCTCAAGTTACAATCCAATGAGGCTGACCTTCTACCTGATGCTTCTTCTTACTGCCGGCTTCTTTGAGCACTAATATATTTGACAGTTTCTCGACCTGACATTACTTGTACTGTGCAGAAATTAAGCCAATTCATGTATTCTCCATGAACCTCACATATATGCATGCACTCTATCATCTTCTTCAATATCTCAAAAACAAACCAGGACAAGGTTTATTGTTCTCTTCCCAAAATAATCTCAGCCTTACAGCGTATTCAGACGCAGATTGGGGAAGTTGTTAAGACACCAGAAGATCCACCACTGGGTTCTGCATGTTTTTGGGTGATTCCCTTATATCGTGCTCTTGCGTCATTGACCAGTGAAGTTGTCTGGTAACAACATCTTCTACTACATTTTGAGATTAATATCACCACTATTATGTTATTCTGCTACAACCAATCTGCTTTTCATCTAGCTTCCAATCCAAGTTTCCATGAGAGATTCAAGCATATTGACATTGATTGTCATTTTGTTCATGAACTCATTCAAGCAGGGGTTTTAAAGTTGGTACACATTGAAGCTTGTAAAGAGAGCAGGAAAAGAGAGAGACCTCCAACCTTGTATATACTTCTTGAATTAATAATTACAAGTATGAATACATTTATATAGGAAGAGAGGGAGAAGAGAAGATCCCAATCCAAGATGTGGGACAAATACAAGGAAAAAATGGGCCTCTTAAATGGGCCTTTACAAGGGCTTTTCTAACACTCCCCCGCAAGCTGGAGCGTACAAGTCGTAGGCGCCAAGCTTGGATAAAAATTGGTAGTATAGCGGTCGAGAGAGAGCTTAGGTCAGGATATCGGCAACTTGATTTGTAGCAGAGACATGCTCCAGATCTACCTTCTTTGACTGTACTTTTTCCCGAATAAAGTGGCAGTCAACTTCAATATGCTTTGTGCGTTCGTGAAAGACCGGGTTCTTGGCAATATGTATTGCTGCTTGACTATCACAAAAATAGGGTCGCCGGTGATGAGAGACAAACGCTCAAGTCTCCCAGAGGGCTCTCAAGCCATGTTAACTCGGAAACTACAGCAGCCATGACCCGGTACTCAGCTTCAGCAGAAGAGCGAGCAAGCACATTCTGTTTCTTGCTATGCTAGGTTATGAGATGACCACCGAAGAAGGTACAAAAACCAGATGTAGAGCGCCTATCATCAATGGATCCTGCATAGTCAGCGTCCGAGTATGCAACAAGAGATAGAGATGTGGATGGCTTGTACAAAAGCCCTTGTCCTGGAGCGTTCTTGAGATACCGAAGAATGCGCTCGACAGCTTGAAGATGAGATGTCCGAGGAGCATGCATAAATCGACTCACGACTCCTACGGCAAAGGAGATGTCTGGTCGAGTAACTGTAAGGTAGATCAGTTTCCCAACCAACCGTCTGTAGTATTCCGGATTCGTAAGCAGCTTATCGGAGTCAGAGCTATGGGCCGAGAGCCTGTGATTCGCGTCCATTGGAGTATCCGTAGGTTTGCATCCCGAATAGTCAGCATCACGAAAGAGGTCCATACAATACTTCCTTTTGGATAATACAAGACCATCAGGCCGTCGTGCAACCTCAAGCCCGACAAAATACCGTAGGTTGCCAAGATCTTTGGTCTGAAAGACGGAGTTCAACTGTTGCTTGGTATGTTGTATCCCTGTAGTATCGTCGCCAGTAATGAGGATATCGTCAACATAGACAAGTATGATCACAGTTCCGGTTGGCTGGTGTCGAGTGAAGAGAGAGAAGTCAGCCGAGCTCCGAGTGAAGCCAATGTCGCGGACTACCTTGCTGAATTTGTCAAACCAAGTGCGTGGGGACTGTTTGAGACCATAAATAGATTTCCGAAGATGACAAACCCGAGACTCCCCCGCGGTCTCAAACCCGGGAGGTTAATGCATATAAACAGTCTCCTGCAGATCACCATTGAGGAAGGCGTTCTTAACATCCAGCTGATAAAGAGGCCAATGACGGTGAACAGCCAAGGAGAGAAGAACTCGGACCGTGTTCAATTTGGCCACTGGAGAGAAAGTTTCCACATAATTAAGGTTTTGTTGATGAGTAAAACCCCGGGCCACAAGGCGGGCCTTCAGACGCTCAACGGTACCATCTGCGGCATATTTAATAACAAATACCCACTTGCAGCTGACACAGTGTTCGCCAGCAGGAAGGAGAACCAGATCCCAAGTCTGGTTAGCCCAAAGAGCCCTCATTTCATCCTCCATGGCCGCCAGCCACCCCGGGTGTTGAAGCGCCTCCTGCACAGTGTTAGGAATAGAAATAGAGGAAAGTGAAGTGACAAAGGCGTAGAGAGGTGGAGTGAGCCGATGGAGAAAAACGTAGT
Source organism: Platanthera guangdongensis (assembly GCA_039583875.1). NCBI lineage: Eukaryota > Viridiplantae > Streptophyta > Magnoliopsida > Asparagales > Orchidaceae > Platanthera > Platanthera guangdongensis. The sequence goes on along the minus strand of CM077161.1, from coordinate 10,704,248 downwards.
TGGCCAGGGGATTGGCCGTAGAAGCAGGAGCCGGATCCGCCGGTGCCGGAGTATCACTGGGAGCAGGGAGCTGAGGCAGCGAACCATCCTTGGAGCCGCGACAAGTATAGACACGGATAATGGGCGGAGGGACTTTGGGAGCAGGAATAGAGGTGGAGGGAGATGGCAGAAAGGAGGGCGTTATAGGAACGGCATGTCGTGGAAGACCAGGAGAGGAAATCGAGGAGGAAGGTAAGTGAAAGGGTTGATCTTCGCAGAAGGTGACATCCGCGGAGACAACCATCTTGTCATCTGAAGGAGAGTAGCAAACATACCCCTTTTGAGTACGGGAGTAGTCAACAAACATATATTTGGCCGCCCCAGGAGCAAGTTTGTCGGAGGGAGGTCCAAGAAGATGAACATAACAAACACACCCAAAGACACATGGGGGGAGAGAGGTTGGGCAGGTAGTAGGATAGAGGAGTTGGATAGGAATGACAAAATCAAGAACAGAAGAAGGGAGGCGTTTAATGAGATGACAGGCTGTGAAGACTGCGCAATTCCAATATTCGATTGGAACCTGCATTTGAAACATGAGGGAGCGAGCAACATCGAGTAAATGACGATTCTTCCATTCGGTCACCCCATTTTGCTGAGGGTTATAGGCGCACGAAGTTTGATGGATGATGCCAAATTCGATGCAGATGGTGGAGAAGGTACACCCCATATATTCGCGAGCATTATCAGTGCGGAGGATTTTGAGTGGGGTGGCGAACTGCGTACGCATCTCAGTTACGAAGGCACGAAATACATATGTAAGTTCAGTATGATCATACATTAAATATAGTCATGTAGTACGCGAGTAGTCATCAATAAAGGTTACAAAATAGCGGAAGTCAAAGATACTAGGGACCTTATAAGGGCCTCATACATCAGAATGAACTAAGGATAACAGAGTACTACTCCGGGTACATGCAGGGGGAAAGACAAAACGATGGTGTTTACCGTATATGCAAGATTCACAAGAGAACTCCCATAAATGAACATCAGGAAGAGTCCGCTTGAGAATCGGAAGAGCAGCATGCCCAAGGCGGCGATGTCAATGAACAGTAAAGACGGCGGATAGAAGAGTGGGTTGGGTATCCAAGATGTAAAGCCCATTCAGCAGCTGCCCCCTACCAATGATATTTCGGGTTCGACGATCCTGCATAAGAAAGGAAGAGGGAAAGAAAGTTATTGAACAATCAAGGTCATTTGTCAGGCGACTAACAGAAAGTAAATTGAAAGAAAATCCTGGAACGTGAAGAACCGGGGAAAGAGAAAGGGTCGGTGTAAGCTGGAGAGCAGCGGCGCCAGAGATCGGTAGAGTGTCACCATTGGCCACAGTGATACACGGGGGATGAGCCATCTGGAGATAGTGGGAGCGCTTCTGGGAAGTAATATGGTGAGTAGCACCAGAATCAACGATCCAGTGAGGGTTAGGAGAAAGACAGGTTATACCTTCCGCAGAGAAGGACGCAACCGAGCCGGAGGAGCGGCTGAGGGCACCCTGTATCTGATGGAGTTGGGTGCGGAGCTCATCAATATCGTGTCGGGTAGTGGAGGTCGGATCCTGGGAAGAAGCCCCAGTGGGAGCAGAAGCAGCAGAGGAAGTGGCAGCGAGGTGGGGAGGGAACCCATGCTTGCTGTAACAGGTGGCCTCAAGATGGCCACCCCGGCCACAATATGTGCATTTGAGAGACGAACGTCCACCACGTCCGTGTCCCCAAGACGGAGGTCTGCCCCCGAGTGGAAGAGCCACAAGCAGGAGGGGGGGTTGGAAGGAGAGGTTGTTGAAGAAGAGCAGGTGCGAAGCTGGGAGGGGCCTCCGTAGGAGGCGTAACCCGAAGTAGCATGGAGAAGACGTCAGACAGTGACGGAGTCGTCGTGGAAGAGAGGATCTGGGCCCGAACACTATGCAGGTGGGGCGGAACGCGGGACATCATCATCGCCATGGTAACCGCCTCTTTCTGGGCCTGTTGAGTAGCAAGATTCGTAGTAGGAGGCTGATGTTGAATCAAAGCCTCGGCTAGTGTCTTGGCCCGGGCAACAAAAGAAATCATGTCGCCGGGAGCCCCAGGAGCAAGATTCTGAAGGTCGGAGATAATATCATAGAGGTGTTGAAGACTGTTTTGCCCAGAGTAAAAAGAGTGGAGCTCCTCCCACATTGCCTTGGTCGTATCATGATACATGTCCATCCGGTATGTTTCGGTATCCATAGAGTTTAGGAGCCAAGACTGGACCCGACCGTCATCGCGAAGCCAATCATCGGAGGGAGCAACAGGAGTAGCACGGGTCAGCTGGTGGAGAAGACCCTTCGTCTGCAGAACACGACGAACAGAGTGAACTCATTCGACAAAATTGTGCTTGCCAGTCAGAGAGATGGTAGTAATCCGCAGTTCATCATGGAGCTCAGAAGCCGGAGTAGCCTCACGGGCTGGCGGAGCAGAAGTAGCAGCAGATGCGTCGGAAGCCATGCGGCTAAAAGACGAGGCCGGTTGGCAAGAAGATAAGCCGTGCGGCAAGCAAGATGAGAGGTCGGGCGGCTTGGGAAGTGATGTGATTTAAAACCAAGGGTTGTAGTTTCGAAATAGTAAAAATGTGATCTTTTAAAATTAATGCGGCGCAAGAGTATTTGCGGGCTATTTTCCAACGAAATAAACGACCTAAGCGTCGCACACGAACGTAGGGCTGCCGCGCGTGCGTAGTAACGTTATGAATCACGATTTCACAGGCACAGAATATGAGAGCGGACAAATAAGGCAATGAAAAGTAAACAACAATTAGCGATGAAGTTTGTTAGGGCAAGCTCTTTTAGTTACTATTCATTCAAATGTTGACACAATAAAATGTGACGTGGATTAAGGGTAGGAGAATGGCGAGGTATACCATGGGGAAGCAGCAATGACGAGCTCGGGGTTGCCTAGACTGAGGAGTGCTGGCTGGAACCGTTTGTTGGAGAGGAGCTGGACTTTGTAGGAAGCAGTAGTGGCTGGAGGAACATGATGCTGGAAGGGGGAGATCACCGGAGGATTGCTGAAACCGCCAGAGGAACGAGCACAGGAGGTCGCCGGAGACCGGGGGTGTAACTGGAGGCCGGAACGACGGCCAACAAAGCTTCAGGCCACAGAATCGGCGGCCGTTGGAGTTGCCCTGGAGGGTTCCATCGAGGAAGTTGAGTACTATGAGGCCGCGAGGTTTCAGGAGGAGCTGACGAGCGGGTCGACCGACTTGTAGCGGCGGAGGCCCCGGGGGAATAGTCGACTGGAGGGCGTGGAATCGTCGGGGGGTTTCCGGCAAGCTGAGGCGCACGAGAAAAATCGGGGATGCGGGCTTGCGGCGCTGGGAGAACGACGACAGAGAAAAGTTTTTTCTGTTCGTTCTATTCCAGCCGCCTTGGATCAGTGGGAAGGGTTGCTTTTAAATGGGTAGGTTTAGGGTTTCTCCTTTGTAATACTTTGGAGTTTGGACTATTGGCACACCAAGTGGGAGATTTTAGAACTTCTAAATTTTAAAATAAAATAGTTAACTAAAATAAAGCTTGCCCTAAGTTAACACATCCCTAAATTACCGGACCTATGCATTTAGGGTCTTGTTGGCCGGTCACGCTAGCGAGCCAAACCAAAACTTGTGCAAGTAGTGCACACAATACCAAATAACATCCAGGGCACAACTAATACGCGCGACAGAAAGTAATATTCTAACCAAGCGCGAAGACATGCGCGGCAGGAGAAAAGAAAATACAGGTACAATAAAAAAAAAAAGATGCACAACAGGTTGCATCAATTCCCCCGGTGTTGAAAGAACTCGACCCCGTCGAGAAAGTAATGCAACCAATCACGATCAAGTCCAAGACGATGGTCAGAGAGAAGCTGCAAAGGTGATCTGCTGGTGGCGTGGCTGCGTCCCAAAACCTGGAAGTAACCTTTCATCCTCCAAAACTCGAAATCTGTTAGCCAAATTTTATGCAAATCATTTAAAGAAATAGTAATTATCAGAGCTTGCGGAGGATGACAGGGGCGGTGTGTGTAGCAAACAAGTGTTCCTTGTTGATGGGAGGGAAAACGTGAAGCAACTGGAAGCAGGCCGTGGAACCAGTAATTCATGACGCAACATCCTCTTGCTTGGCAGACTCTTACGTTCGTCCGCTAGACCAGGTCCGTCCATCGCTTTGACGTCACCCGATAAAATCTCACTCGAATCACAACATTTTAAGCAGATCTCAAATCTATCGATTATAGGCTTCCACAAAAACACATGGAAATGAGTGTCCCGATGAGGAATATAAGACCAAAGTGTCATCTCAACTCTCCTCGTACGACTCGACCTAAGAATCTCAAACATCAGACGATCGAAGTGAGGAGCCCCAACGTGCTCGACTGGCACTAAGGACAAACGATGCAGACTAAACACGTGCTCATCAAATACGAGGTCAATAAAAGGTGGCGCTACCAGGGCACCTGAAATAGATGACTCGAAAATCAGATGCCTTCCCCTGGAGCGAGGGTCCAGGCTGAAGCGTAGCACTAAATAGGAGTGGTGTAGTGGAGACTAAAGACGACGTTGTAGATGCTAGTGAAGTCATCACAGGTGCTCTAGGAACAGGACCATTCTTCTGAGGAAGAAGAATGATCTTGCGTCCATGATGATCAAAAGAGTGGGAGTTCCTCACACCATCATGCAGAACATGTCGGTCATACTGTCAGGGTCGTCCTAGAAGTATGTGGCAAACGTCGATGGGGGCGACATCACATAACACCGAATCGCGATACACGTCCCCGATAGAGAACTCTACCTGACAATGATGAGTAATGGGTATAGTCAACGGACTACTGACCCCAGATAAATGGTACGGCTGCTCTAAGGGGCGTGTCAAAAGTCCTAACTTCTCCACCATTCACTGAGACACGTAGTTTTCCATACTGCCGCTATCAATAATAATGGAACAGAAATGCTCCTGAATGCGGGCGGTAGTGCGGAAAATCTCTTTTCTTTGAGGATCCTGCTCAATGGTCTCGCCAGAGGTAATCAAACTAGAGTGAAGAACACAAACTAGGTGCTCCTCTTGCTCGCCCTCGACCTCGACAACACCATCAGCCTCGGGCAGGGGCTTGGGCTGGGGGTCACTAAGGAAAACCCCATACTCGGGCTCACCCCCGGAGGTGGAATCAATCACAGCAACGAACTAGCGTCGCGGGCACTCAGAAGACTTGTGCTCGGGCTCCATACACTTGAAGCATCGAAACACTCCAGTGTGGGGTCGGGCTCCCATGGGCTCCTTACCCCGGGACGGGCCAGGGTGAAGAGTCGGGGCCCCAGTAATGGCAAGAGGTGGGGAATCAGTAGTAGCGGATGTGGGTGTGGTAGTGGTGGTGCTCGAAGTGGGTCTATCAGAAGACCTAGGTCCATCAGTAGACCTCTGACCAGATGTCCTCTTCTGGAGGGCCTCCACTCGATGTGCTCGGCTGGAGATTTCTCCCAGGTCCCGAAAATCATGAAGTTCTAACTGATCTCGTATTACGTACCGTAGCTCATTCAGATAACGGGCCACAACCATGTGATCTTCCTCGTTCAGCTCTAAGCGTGACTGGAGGACCAAGAACTCATTTGTGTACTCGTCAACGGTTTGTTTGTCTTGCCGTAGGTTGTGATACCTACGGTACAATGTTTGCATAAAATCAGCGGGGACGTACCTTCTCTTAAGTTGAGTTTTGAACTCAACCCAGGTGGTGATAGGTGGTTGTCTCATCGTGTATCGCATCTGCTCGACTTGCCCCCACCATGCAAGTGCGGGGTCCTTCAGCTTCAGGGTCGCATACTCCACCTGCTGATGGGCAGGAGTGCGCTTCCAGCTGAGGAATCGCTCAAGTCGCTCGCACCAATCAAGGCACACCTCGGGCTCTAGTGTGCCCTCAAAATCCCCAACATCTAATTTAATACCTGCATCCCACCTAGGTGGATGCCCGTGTTCGTGATGAACTGGTTGGGGTTCTGGCGGTGGAGGTGTAGGTGGTCGTGTAGGATGAGTAGGGGGTTGTGCAAGAGGACCCCCTAAGTGATATTGGGCTTCTAAGTTATTGAACGAAGTTCGTAACCCTAACATGACATGATTCGTATCTCTCACGGAGACAGTGAGTGTAGTGACAGCGGCCATGAGTTCTTCCAAACGTTTACCCATGTCTCCTAAACTTCCCTCAATATTTCCGACTCTAGACTTCATCGTTTACTCTCTCCAAAATAACGAACGGCGCTCGACTATCTCACAACAGAAGTGAGATATCCCAGCAGCCACACCAAACTAATGTGATTTAAAGCCAAGGGTTGTAGTTCCGAAATAGTAAAAATGCGATCTTTTAAAATTAATGCGGCGCAAGAGTATTTGCGGGCTATTTTCCAACGAAATAAACGACCTAAGCGTCGCACACGAACGTAGGGCTGTCGCGTGTGCGTAGTAACGTTATGAATCACGATTTCACAGGCGCAGAATATGAGAGCGGACAAACAAGGCAATGGAAAGTAAACGGCAATTAGCGATGAAGTTTGTTAGGGCAAGCTCTTTTAATTACTATTCATTCAAATGTTGACACAATAAAATGTGACGTGGATTAAGGGTAGGAGAATGGTGAGGTATACCATGGGGAAGCAGCAACGACGAGCTCGGGGTTGCGTAGACTGAGGAGTGTTGGCTGGAACCGCTTGTTGGAGAGGAGCTGGACTTTGTAGGAAACAGTAGTGGCTGGAGGAACAGGATGCTGGAAGCGGGAGATCACCAGAGGATTGCTGAAACCGCCAGAGGAACGAGCACAGGAGGTCGCCAGAGACCGGGGGTGTGACTGGAGGCCGGAACGACGGCTAACGAAGCTTCAGGCCACAGAATCGGCGGTCGTTGGAGTTGCCCTGGAGGGTTCCATCGAGGAAGCTGAGTACTAGGAGGCCGCGAGGTTTTAGGAGGAGCCGACGAGCGGGTCGACCGACTTGTAGCGGCGGAGGCCCCGGGGGAATAGTCGACTGGAGAGCGTGGAATCGTCGGGGGGTTTCCGGCGAGCTGAGTCGCACGGGAAAAATCGGGATGCGGGCTTGCGGCGCTGGGAGAACAACGACAGAGAAAAGTGTTCTCTGTTCGTTCTATTCCAGTCGCCTTGGATCAGTGGGAAGGGTTGCTTTTAAATGGGTAGGTTTAGGGTTTCTCCTTTGTAATACTTTGGAGTTTGGACTATTGGCACACCAAGTGGGAGATTTTAGAACTTCTAAATTTTAAAATAAAATAGTTAGCTAAAATAAAGCTTGCCCTAAGCTAACCCATCCCTAAATTACAGGAACTATGCATTTAGGGTCTTGTTGGCCGGTCACACCAACGAGTCAAACCAAAACTTGTGCAAGTAGTGCACGCAATACCAAATAACATCCAGGGCGCAACTAATGCGCGCGACAGAACATAATATTCTAACCAAGCGCGAAGACATGCGCGGCAGGAGAAAAGAAAATACAGGTACAATAAAAAAAATAAAAAGATGCACAACAGGTTGCATCAGCAAGGAAGGTCGGGCGGCTGGGTAGAGAAGGCGGCACAGGGGAAGTTGCACAGTCACGGCGGATACACCAGCGACCAAGCAAGTCCCGACCAGGATGCAACGTAGAGGAGAGGAGAAACCGCTAGCGACAAGACAGATCGCAGCGAGTAGCAGTGGGCGAGTAAAGAAGAAGGCCGCACGGTCAAGGGAGAACGACCAGCGACAAAGAAAGTCGCGACTAGGATGCGGCTAAGGGAGAATGAAAGAGGCCGCGAGCGAGAAGACGCAGCGACTAGCAAGGTGCGGGCCGCACCGTCAAGACAGGCCGCACCGTCAAGACAGGCCGCACGGACAAGACAGGCCGCACGGTCAAGACAGGCCGCACGGTCAAGACAGGTCGCACGGTCAAGACAGGCCGCACGGTCAAGACAGGCCGCACGGTCAAGGTAAGTCTACCAGCGACCAGGAAGGTCGCGACCAAGATGCGGTTATCTCTTGAGGAGAGGCCGCAAGCGACTGGACAGGTCGCCGCGATTAGAGGGGAGAAGGATAAAAGGGAAGTCTGCACGGTCAAGTGGAGTTCGCCAGTGGCAGGGAGAGAGACCCGCATCGTCTTGCGAGAAGCCGCGAGAAGCGGTTAGGGAGAGATCGCAAGGAAAGCAGAGGCAAGAGGCCGCTCGGTCAGAAAAGAAGGCCGGGCAGGAAAAAAAGGCAGAGAAGGTGTACCCCACGTGTGAGAGAAAGTTATAAAAGAGGGAGAGATTGCAGGAGGAGGAGGAGCAGGACACAACAGAAGTGGAGGAACAAGAGCAGCGGGTAGAGAAAGACTAGCCGCCCGATACTGCGGCTAAGCAGGAAAAGAACAGGCCGCGCGGTCAGTCGGGTGACCAGGCGGTTTGCACACAGACCAGCCGGCTAGAAAGAGACCGGTGGCTCTGATACCATGTAAAGAGAGCAGGAAAAGAGAGAGACCTCCAACCTTATATATACTTCTTAAATTAATAATTACAAGTATGAATACATTTATATAGGAAGAGAGGGAGAAGAGAAGATCCCAATCCAAGATGTGGGACAAATACAAGGAAAAAATGGGCCTTTACAAGGGCTTTTCTAACAAAGCTCAATATCAGCTAGCAGATGTACTGACCAAACAATTGCCAAAACATCAGTGTCAGTACATGATTTTCAAGATGGGGATTTTTGATATTTACTCCCTATCTTGAAGGGAAGTTTTACATTATCCCTATGTATGTATTCCTTTCCTTTTCTGTTTGATCCAGTAAGACGTTAATTAGGTCGTTAGTTGTAAATGTCTGTTTAATTTCCTTCTGTTATCCATGTTGTGTATATAGCCTTTTGCCTTCTTCGGGCATAGAATAAAAAGAATTATTTCATTCTTCTTCCGTTTCTTCATACTTCCTCACTCCGCAATTTTCATGTTTCATTTCCTCTTTCTTCACCTCTCGACGATCTTCCACCTCCACCGTTCAGTGCCAATTCCGCCGTCCTCGGTCGTGTCCCTCTTACGTCGGCACAAGGTATTTTCCCCTTTCATTCATCATTAGTTTATGCCTGGCTGATCCTGCACAGTTATTCCATTGTTGCCCTCCTCGAGATTTTTCATCCGTCTTTCTCCGCCGTTGTCTAGGGCAAAAGTTTGCTCAAGTTGGGAATTGAGTTGAGATTTTACATTTTGACAAACATTAGGCTTTATTCTCTCTATTTACTCACTCTTTAGAGCCATGACTGTAATATTTTTAATAATATCGTATGTTAAAGTAATTATGACAGAAAAAATAATTGAATCATGTGCACCTTGATGAATAGAATTGAAAATAGTATTATGCTTGATCATTCTAGCTAAACAGCTTAAACAACTTCTTTGTTTGAAACAACACTGCAAATGATGTTCCTCCAAACAGTTTCACTGATTTTGCCACTACTCAGCAAAGCAACCGCTGCCTCCCACCGCTGCATTAGAGCCAAACAGAGCCCGAGTCCACCTATTAAAATAAGAATTTCCCCCTTCTCGAAAATCAGCCTGGAGAAAATGGAGAAACAGACCATGTTCGTTCAAATTTCTCGATATTTCAGGAAGTTGCATGCCCGACGAATCATCTCTTTTGCATGTTTATACCATCTCGAGGCTCTGTCAATTCCAACTGAAGGAAGGACGACATCCAGCGATGCTTTTCCGTTCCTCATCCATCGACGACCACATGTGATTGTTGTTCAGGACGACAATCATGTTCTTCTCTGATCCCTTCTAGAAGTTGCCCCCTTCAAAGTTTCATTGTTAACCTTTCCTCCTCACCCGTAGCTATCCAGCATCCTAATTCCCTCCACGAGAACTCCCAGCTTCTGACTGGGCCACCAAACCCCTGAACCATACAATGCAAACATCAGTTGAAGATCCATCGATATCCTCTCCCAGTCCACTGAACTACAAGAGCCCTCAATTTTCCGTTAAATCCAAAAAACAGCACCCCATACAGGTCAGGCCCTGTTCATATCCAGGAAATCATCGCATATATAATTTAGGCTTCCTCTATGTTAGAATAATTTTATGCAATTTATTTTTAAGTGATCTCACTCATTTACCTATTCATGTGTGAAACGCTTGAAGCATATTAGCCCTCTTAACCTCTCACTAAATGTTTTTGTAAATAGATTAGGCTCTAGAATTAATACTGAAGAGTCCACTCTCTCGTGATCATAATGCGAACTAATTGACCTAGTCGTGTTTTCTAATTCACCATCTTTTTCCCTCCTAAAAAAAGAAAACAAGCAAAACAAAAATTAGTCTACGGCTCCGTTTGGCAAGGCGGTGACGGTCGTAAACACATGGGTTAAACCGTCATTCGTTAAGGATCACCTAACAAACATCATCTGTTTGATCATAAAAGTGGATGAAGTTCCTTAGGTGGGCGTTAACGAATGACAATTTAACCCCCATGTTCTTAACCGCCACCACCATGCCAAACGGAGCCTACATCAAACACCCCCAACATAAATGGGGAGAATTTCAAGATCTTTTGCAGCATATGTTTTAACTGCCCTTATGCAGTAATCCCCTCAAAAAACCTAGCCTTTTAGGCAGATTTTGACACATGCCAAGTCTTTCATATCGAATAGCAGATTCCAATATTCACCACTGAACTTCAATGGAATTTGTGAATTGACATTGAGTTTGAAAAATCAACCTGATCATGGCCATGATCTTAGCTCAGATTTACTGTTGCATGAAGGTGGAGTGTCTGCCTGATGGAAGATGACCTTGGCAAAACACAGAATCATATAAACCTGTATGGGTCAAGTATCAAATCATGGGGGTTCCTGCTAGAGAGTGTGAGAATATCACTCTATCATTTGTTAAACAACTTTCTAGAGATGAAATAGATAATCGCTGTGCATGGACTAAGCTTTATATGATGGGCCCTGTGTTAAGGGCCGCCAATGAACAAAACTCTTCATGTCAAAACTAGATGAGTTTGATGAGCACATGGAAGACAAGGAATATAGTGGCCCCAAGATCTCACTTCACACCATCTCAGGAATGCAAAACTCCTAAAACATGCAGATCAAGGAATTCATTTTCAATTAATGGTTTTGATCCATCAAATAATGCACCGGGAGGGGTTCGGCGCAAGGCGGGACTCACGTTCGTGTACTCGCGCGGGAGGATTTGATCGGATCGCTGATCAGACTCCGCGGATGCGCCCGGATCCGCGTCGCGAATGGTTTTCATATATTACTTTACTATTTTTGCATTTTATTTGATGTATTTGAGTGGCCCCACCTTCGCCCAATCATAGTCGTCGATGGTGTGATGCTCTAGTTGTCTTCATATTATAAATAGGTAGTTAGTAGGCTGTTCTAGGGAGTTGCATATTTTGGAGGATTGAATCCCGGAATCTCAAGATCCTCCCACGGTGCCGATTCTGTGAAACTCTGGGTAACGACTCCTAGGCTTGTATCTCCCTCCCCAAGGTATTTCTAAACCCTGAGCATCATTTCCCATCATCCAAACACCTTACCGCCGCCCAAAATCCACTCCAACCACTGGTCGTTCACTGTTTCCTCCTTCCCCCCAACAGCCTACCTCCCACTCTAGCAATCTCACTGCCTCCACCCTCTAACCCCCTTCCCAGCAGCCACCGGCCTCCCCTCTACTCCGATCAGCCGCCGCCGCCCCCTTCCCACCCCTCTACAGTCGTCGCTGCCCTCTAACCCCACCCCTACAGCCGCAGCCGCCCTCTAACCCCACCCCTACAGCAGTCGGCCCCTCTTCCACAGCCGCTGGGCTTGGCCACTATGCCCTTCCCTCACATGGTACCACCTCCCTCAACCTCCCCCTTCCAAATCAGTCCAAACCTGGACAATCCAACACCGATCCGCCAATTCCCCTTATCTGCCACTCATCCACTAGCCCGGATCTGTTCCCAAATCATCGCATCCAACCTCCCTCGCCCGGATCCACCCCTACATAGTCGGATCTACTCATTTCCAACCCGATTTTGCCTCTGCCGCCGAGGACCAATCACCTACATCGTCATCCGCCTCTGGTTCCACCTCGGATCGTCGTCTACGCATTTTCGGCTCTGAAATCTTCGTTGTCTTGGGAAGCCCACTACTTGATGAGTTTTTGTAGTATTAGACAATTATTTTCAGCATATTCATATTGGATTGGATGGTATATTTACCTAGAAATTTTGCATGTGGAAAGATCGTCTTGGAGCGCTTGTGATTTGCAGGTGGGAATCATTCACACGCGCTTTGCCTAGGCCCTCCGACCGGAGGAACGCCATTAACTGCTTGTTTGTTGAATGCTCTCTTTGTTTTTAAGTATTTTGCGTGAGTTAAAATATTTATTGCTCATAGTAATTAGTCGTCGTCATCGACGAACACACTGCATATAGGTTAGGGATTAGCGCGGCAAGTCCGCATTCCCCTTCCTAGTAGTCTTGGATTTGTGCACCCCTTAGCCTACACTACATCAATTGGTAATAAAGCCAGGTCGGGCCACTTGCATGCTTTGTAGTGCTAGGGTTTTTAGATCCAGCATGTCAGATCCACTAATCATTGACGACCGAGCGGCGAGCTCGAATGCGGGTGCCGATTTTACCAAGTTTCAACACCGTGTTCAAGATCGTTTAGACGCTTTGGGCATCCAGTTTGACGACGTGTGTAATGAACTTTGAAAAAAATCTAAATAAAGGAATTTTTTTATTGCTCCAAAAGATAAATAATACAAGGGTATGTCCCCCTATTTATAGAAAACGGGGGAGAAGAGAGAGAAAACAAAAGAGAGAATACATAACGCATGTCACATGAGAGTAGGCGGATAGATAAAACACAGTCTGCGCAGGTTGTTCAGTTAGACAGGCTAACCGCACGATTACACAGCTTGAGATGATAACAGGATTGCTCTGGTCTCTATCTGTCACGATTCAGCAGACAACTCATGGGGCAACAGCTGCGGTTAGATTTAATATAATCGCCAGACCGCAACTGTGATAGCACTTGGGAACCGCCAAACTTCAACTGTGGTCAAGCATTTACTCAGCTAACTTCCAGACCCGGTTCTAACAGAACAGTAGTAAGACGAGTCACCAAACCACCCTGCGGTTAACTCTTGATGACCGCCAAACCGCGTTGTTGAACACATGTGCGGTTACAGAGGACAACTGCCAGACTGCCAAACCAGGTCGCCGGAACTAGAGCCAGATCAATCAGACAAGCATATCGCCAAACCAAACCGACAGTCCGCCAGACCTGTGCGCCAATCTTGCCCGCCAGATTGCTAGAACCAGACCGCTGAACCAAACCGACAGTCCGTCATACCTGTCCGTCAATCCTATGAGCTAGACCGCCCGGACTCCACAAGTTCTAACACTCTCCCTCAAGCTGGAGCATATATGTCAATCATGTTCAGCTTGTTTCAGATGTCCGAAAAAGAGGATACTGGTTTGGTAAATACATCGGCTAGCTCTTTATCAGAGATGACAAACGGAGTGCAGATTTGATTCTTCAATACCACTTCTCTGATAAAATGGCAGTCAACTTCAATATGCTTCGTCCTCTCATGAAACACCGGATTCTTCGAAATATACATAGTTGCATTGTTGTCACAAAATATTGGCAAGGGATGATCATAGATCTCTCCTAAATCAAGCATAAGTGATCGAAACCAATTCAGCTCACAAGTAGTCAAAGTCATGCTTCTGTATTCAGCTTCAGCACTTGACCTGAAAACAACAGACTGTTTTTTTCTCTTCTAACTGACCATATTTCCTCCTACAAAGGTGCAAAAACAAGACTTATACTTTTGATCATCCTCGTCATCAGCATAGCTGACATCAGAGTAGGCGTTAACCCTCAAATGGTTGTTATTCTGAAACAGAAGTCCCTTCCCCAGAGATCCTTTCACATATTCCAGGATTTTTATAGTTGATTGAAGATGACACTCCTTGTAGGCTTGTATAAACTGACTCACCTTTCCTACCGCATAACAAATATCTGGTTTTGTGACTGTCAGATAAATGAGTTTTCTCACAGGCCGTTCGTATCTCGTAGTATCTGAAAGAAGTGGTGAATCCTCAGTCCAACACTTGTCATCACCAACGGACATTGCACACCGAGCAGGTTCAGCACCAAGAAGACCTGTCTCTTTTAGAAGATCCAACACATACTTTCGTTGTGAGAGCACTACTGAGTTGGGCTTTCGGGAGATCTCTATCCTTAGGAAGTACTTATGAAATCTCATATCTTTCGTAACGAAGTGTCGAAGAAGATGTTTATTCGTCAAATCAATCATCTTCTTATCATCACCAGTAAGAAGAATGTCATCCACGTAAACAGCAAGAATAACTAGTCATATAGAAGTCTTGCGTATGAAAAGAGAGTGATTTGCAGAACTCCGAGCAAATCCAATAACAGAAATAGCATTGTTACCCGCGGGCTTTGCTTAAATCCATAGATTGTCTTCCGCAACCTACACACCTGAGACTCCCCCTGAGCAACATACCCAGGAGATTTATCCATGTATACCACTTCCTGCAGATCTTCATAAAGGAAGACATTCTTCACATCTAACTGAGACATCTCACAGCCCTTATTAATGGCCACAAAAAAGAGAATCTAAATCATGGTAATGCGAGCAACTGGAGAGAAGGTTTCAAAGAAGTTCACACTATAGGTCTGAGTAAAACATTTGGCAACAAGCCGAGACTTATAGTGATCGATGGTACCATCGGGATGAAACTTGATTACAAAGACCCAACGACAGTCAACCACATCTGCTTCTGGATGGGTAGGGACAAGAGTCCAAGTACCCCTCTCGATTAAAGTTTTCATCTCCTCGTTCATAGCAATTTTCCAATAAGGGATAGCAAGAGCTTCTTGATAGGTAGCCGGGGTGACATTGGTCGAGAGAGCGAGAGCAAAATTTTTACAAGAGGGGGATAGACAAGCATACGAAACGACGTCATGAATGGAATGCTGAGTGCACGTCTGAACCTCTTCTGAAGAGCAATGGGAAGATCAAGGTCCGACTTGTCTGCACTATCAGATCCACCCGTCGAAGAGACTGCTGGCCCAGGAACTGTCAGCAATGGCTCAGGTAGAGAAGCAATATCAGGAGTAAAAGATGGAGAATTAGAAACTGGTGTAGGAGGAGGAAGACATGCAGGTTCAGGTAAAAGAGCAAATATAATAGGTAGAGAAGAGGGATCATCAGACAGTGAGAGAGTAGAGGTGCGAGAAAAGTACGGAGCATCTTTAAAGAAAGTGACATCAGCGGAAACATACTGTTTCCGCAGAAGAGGATCATATCACTAATACCCCTTATGAGTTGGACAGTAACCAAGGAAGATGCACTTAACAGAGCGATGAGAGAGTTTGTCACGACCAGGAGAAGGAGAGTGAACAAACGTCATACAACCAAAGACTCGTGGAGGTAAAGGGAACGATGTTCCACCAGGGTGCCGGATGGAGAACGGGGTTTTGTCGTTGAGAACCAAAGAAGGAATTCGGTTGATTAGATAACAGGAGATAAGAACGGTACGACCTCAATAGGACCGAGAGACATTCATTTGAGTTAAAAGAGTGCGAGCAATATCAAGCAGATGACGATTCTTGCGTTCAGCAACTTCATTTTGTTGGGATGTGTACGGACAACTAATTTGATGTATAATGTCACGATGCACACAAAAAACTGAGAATTGATGACTAAGATAATCTTTGGCATTATTAGTGTGAAGCACTCTAATAGACACATCAAACAGAGTGCATATTTCATTATAAAACATAGTAAAAATAGATAAAACTTCAGAACGGTCTTTCAACAGATACAACCAGGTACATCTAAAAAAGTCATCAATAAAAGTGACAAAATACAGACAACCTCTACCAAAAGACCTAGTAGGAAAAGGACCTCAAATGCCAGAATGTACAAGATCAAAAGGACGAACTACGTCTTTGTTTGGCTAGAAAGGATGAACGGTGGTGTTTACCAAGTTGGCAAGCTTCATAGGAGAGAGAGGAGCCTCCTTTAGGTAGATATGGTAGGAGCTGAAAAAGAAGGCGAGGAGGAGGATGTCCAAGACGAAGATGTCATTGTAGAAGAGAAGTAGAAGCAGAAAGGGTAGAAACATTGTCAAGGTAGAATAAGCCACCACTTTCAATTTCAGTAGCAATCGTCTCCTTGGAGTGTCAATCCTGAAAAGAACAAGTGGCTGAAGTAAAGGTAACAGTGCAATTTAGTTGTTTATATAGAGAGATAACAGAAAGTAAGTTGCATGAAAAGTCGGGATATAGAGTGTCCACAAGTTGGAGAAATGGAGTGACGTGGACGGTTCCAGTTCCACAAACAGGGGATGGAGAACCATCCGCAATAAAAATCGGAGGTGACCGGTTATGTTTGTCCAAATGTGAGAAAAAATGAGGATTGCACGTCATATGATTAGTAGCACCAGAGTCAATGAGTCATCTACCCTTGTGACCACAAGAGCACTACCCGAAGAGGAGGCAAAAGAAGTTGACTTCTTTGAGGTAGTGTCACTCGCAGGAGGGTGGAGATGAGGATGCTTGACCCAGAAGCGATCAACGAGGTGGTCTGTCTTGCCATAGTGAGCAGAGATATCTAGATGGACCACGTCCACCAGAGTGACCTCCACTTCCACTAGGAATGTCATGACGAGCTGGATGAGCAACAGTGTCAGGACGAGGTGGAGAGGTAAGTAAAGGACACTGAAGAAGGGTAGTGACAGCAGAGATGCGCGCAGCAGTGGCATCCAGAGTATGAGTGTCAGCCTCTCCGAGAATTTATTGTCGGATCATATCATAAGACTCTGGCAAACGAAACAGATAACACACCACCAAAAATTTCTGGAAGTGTTTGTGTTGCTCAGCAAGATTAGCAAAGAAGTGGTGATGCTGAAGAAGCTCAGCACTAAGATCTTGCACCTCCTGATAGACAGCAGCAGGAGTTGTCATGGGACGGGCAAATAGATCCGCATACAACGTGTATATGTGCGAAGTTTGAGCTTCGGTGGAGTATAAAGCAGCAAGATGAGTCCAAGCAGTATTAACGTCTCATCATGGCGAATGACGGGAACGCATTCATCAGAAAGGCTATTGGCAAGTCATGTTCTAACCAGGGCATCACTGGCATCCCAGTCATTAAAGGCAGCAGACCCTCGAGCAGGAGGGTCATCAGTGAGATGATGAAGCTTACGCTGAGAGAGTAACAGAAACACAAAGGAAACACTCCAATCCGGATAATTTGGGCCAGTGAGCTTGGAGCAGCGCCCAGATTGCCGGAAGGAATGGGGATAGAAGAAGCGGTTAGAACATGAGGCGTGGACAGAATAGAGGAAGAGGTGGGAATCTCCATAGAAGAGAAAAACAAATAGAAAAGTCTATCCGCGCAGACAAAGAGACCGCTTGAAGAAAAGGTGACCGCGGAAAGCGCGAACAAGAGAAGACAGAGAAACTCTCATCGCACGGTTAGAGAAAGAACTCATATCACAGAAAGCGTGAAGAGTAAAGGGAAGGGCGGGAGAGCGACAAGAACCAGCGATTAAGAAGAGACCGCAAAATAGAAGAGCGCGGTTAAGAAAGAAATCCACGAAAACCACAAGGGAAGAAGAAGAGTAAGCTGTTAAAAAACAGGAGACCGTTTGCACTGCCTCACGCCCGAAAAATAGAAACCGGAGCAAATGGACAGATGAACTATGATAGCATGTGAAAAAATCTAAATTAAGAGATTTTTTATCACTCCAAAAGGTGAATAATACAAAGATATGCCCCCTATTTATAGAAACGGGGGAGAAGAAAGAGAAAACAAGAGAGAGAATACATAACGCCTGTGACATGCGACTAGGCGGATAGATAAAACACAGTCCACACAGGCTATGCGGTTAGACAGGCTAACTGCACGATTACACAGCTTGAGATGATAACTGGATTGCTCTGGTCTCTATCTGTCACGATTCAACGGACAACTCATGGGGCAACAGTTGTTGTTAGATTTAATCTAAATGCCAGACCGCAACTGTGACAGCACTTGGGAACCGCCAAACTTCAACTGCGGTCAAGCCTTTACTCAGCTGACTTCCAGACACGATTCTAACAGAACAGCAGTAAGACGAGTCACCAGACCACCCTGCGGTTAACTCTTGTTGACTGCCAGACCGTACTGCTGAACATCGTTGCAGTTACAAAGGACAACTGCCAGACCGCCAAACCAGGTCGCGAGAACTAGAGCCAGATCAATCAGACAGGCAGACCGCCAAACTAAACCGACAGTCCTCTAGACCTGTCTGCCAGACCGCTAGAACCAGACCGCTAAACTAAACCGATAGTCTGCCAGATCTGTCCGTCAATCATGTCCGCCAGACCGCCCGAACTCCACAAGTTCTAACAAACTTGCCAAGGTAAACCTCCGTTTAGATCACTTAGAGAATGCGAGGGACACTTTCGCTTAGCAGGATGACTCACTTGAGGATGATCTCGATGTTCCTCCTCACTCTGATCAACGTCTGATGGATGGTCAACCTCCCGTACACCGTTACCGTCGTGATATTCCTCCCCAAGCTCCATCACCGCCGCCGAGGCGGAATCCCGATTATGCAATTGAGTGTAGGCAAGCTCCGACTCAGGATGGGCACCCACACCAACGTGATGAGTATTATGTGCCCCGTCAGTCTCAGTCCGACCCCATAGATCGTGTACCCCCACAAGATCACCGCGACCATCACCGAGATGAGTATTATCCCCCGGATCGAAGAGAGTGTAGCCCCTCCGCCTGCTCGATATGATTACGCTCATGATGACTATCCTGAGGATTATCTCGACCCACAGAAAAGTGGTCATGCCTACGACATCACTCGTCGTATTTGCCTTGAAGCCCCTTCATTTGATGGCCGCCTGGATCCGAAAGCCTTTAGTGATTGGCTCCTCAACATGGAACATTATTTTGAGCGGTATGACATGAGAGACGAGCGTTGTGTTCGCTTCGCCGAAATGAAACTGGTCGGAAAGGCCAAAATATTCTGGATTAGCATAGAGAGAGTTGTTGAGAGGGATGGCTATTACCCCATCACCTGATGGGATGATATGAAGCAGAAACTGAAAGATAAGTATATACATGCATCCTACCGAGACTAGTTGCTTGATCAGTTGCAGAACTTACGATAAGGGACAGTTACTTTAGCTAAGTATATGGCTCGTTATGACGAGCTTGTCATTAGGATTAACATCTCAGAGAAGCCCATTGCCACCGCCTCATGTTTCAAGGTTGGTCTGGGTTCTGAGATTCGGAGACAGTTGATTCCCCATCGTCTTGAGATCATCGACCAGATATTTCAGCTCGACCTAGAGTACAAGCAGTATCTCCGCTCATCTAGCACGAGGCATTTTCCATCTTGGACAGATACCTCGACATATAGGAAACTCGCTCCGCCCCAGACTACCACGCATGCGCCCCATGTGTCCCCGCGGACATGAAGGGCAAGTCTGTTGCCACTGATGGCGAGCGATTTGGGTGTATTCAGTGCTTTAGATGTTCTGGCAGAGGACACGTGGCGGCGCAGTGCCCCACGCGAAGCCTGTTAGTTGAGGATGAGGAGCAGGGTTTAGAAGAAGAAAAAGAGGTTACTGAGAAGTTTATAGCCACTGTTGAGGACGGATGGGAGAGTGACGTTAAGCGTTCCTTAGAGATGGGAGTGATTAGGCACCTCCTACACACCCCACGTTTAGATGAGAATTGCGTCGCACTACCATATTCTACATGTACTTTCCTAGTGCAGGCGGTCTCTGCAAGTTAGCCATTGACAGTAGGAGTTGCGTGAATATCGTGGCCCAAAAGGGTCTTGGTCGTATGCAGGTGAAGGTCGAGCCTCACGCACACCCCTATCGTGTCGTCTGGGTAGATAAGACAGCGATTCAGGTCACCCAGCGCTGTCTCGTACCGAGCAGTATCGCTTCATTCGAGGATCAGGTCTGGTGTGATGTCATTCCCATGGACGTCGCCCATGTTCTATTAGGCCTCCCCTGGCTCTTTGATCGCGACATTATTTATGTGGCAGCTGCCACTATGGCTTCTGAGTGCCCTCCTGACGACCATCCCCCAGTTGTGCGTACCCTTTTGGATGAGTTTGCGGATATCATGCCATATGAGCTCCCTGATGAGTTGCCCCCTCAGCGGGATATTCAGCACGCTATTGACCTGATCCTGGGGGCTTCTCTCCTGAACCCGCCCCACTACCGTATACATCCTGATGAGCACACTGAGCTCAAGAGGCAGGTTGATGAGCTTCTTCGGAACCAATTTATTCGTGAGAGCTTGAGTCCATATGTGGTTCCCTCCCTTCTTACCCCTAAGAAGGACGACAGTTGGTGTATGTGCATTGACAGTAGGGCAATTAATAAGATTATGGTCAAGTACCGTTTCCCCATCCCACGACTCGATGACCTACTGGATACTATGTCTGGTGCACAAATCTTTTCCAAGATCGATCTCTGTAGTGGGTACCATCAGATTCGAGTACGTGAGGGGGACGAGTGGAAGACGACCATTAAGACCAAGTATGGTCTGTACGAGTGGCTAGTCAAGTCATTTGGGTTATCGAACGCCCCGAGGACTTTTATGAGGGTCATGACAGACTACGGCCTTATATGGGAAAGTTTCTGGTGGTATACTTCGACGATATACTGATTTATAGCGACCACTTTGATCATCTGAGGCTTCTCTTTGGCACCCTCCGCAAGGAGAAATTGTACGTGAACTTGAAGAAGTACTCCTTCCTTTCTAAGTCTATTCATTTCCTGGGATTCATTGTGTCATCCACTGAAGTATCTGTTGATCTTGAGAAGGTCAAGTTAATTCGAGACTAATCTGTTCCTACGACCATCCACGAGGCTCACAGCTTCCACCGACTTACCACCTTCTATAAGAGATTTGTTCAGGGGTTCAGTACGATCATGACCTCATTCACGAGATGCCTTCGGAAGGGCGAGTTTCAGTGGACCGCCGCAACCACTAGGGAATTTGAGGAGATCAAGGAGAGATTGACGACGGCTCCTGTGCTGAGACTTCCTAATTTTAGCCACGCGTTTGAGGTCACATGCGATGCATCTGATGTTGGTATTGGTGGCATATTGAGCCAAGAGGGACACTCAGTTTCTTACTTTAGAGAGAAACTGAATAATGCTAAGAAAAAATACTCGAACTACGATAGAGAAGTTTATGCTATCGTCCAATCTCTGCGCTATTAGAGGCACTATCTCCTTCCCCGGGAGTTTGTGCTCTATTCAGACCATTGGGCATTAAGATATCTAGACTCGCGACGCAAGTTGGGTCACCGGCATGCTAAGTGGGTCAAGTACCTTGAGGATTTTCATTACGTTCTCAAACACTGAGCTGGTGTCGAGAAAAAGCCGGGTGCTGCGTTGAGTTGACATGTCTCCTTATTACAGACGTTGCGTGCACGAGTAGATGGGCTCGAGAGAGTGATCCAGGACTATCCGACGTGCCCTGATTTTGGCGAGATTTATATTTTCTTGTCCCAAGACCCCCCAGACCCAGTTGAGGGCTTCCAGATCTTTGAGGGATATCTATATCGGGGCTCTCGCCTGTGCATACCCCAGACTTCCTACCGTGATTACTTGATTTGGGAGTTACACGCAGGCGGGGCCGCTAAGCACTTTGGGCGGGATAAGTTCATAGCCATTGTTGAGGATCGCTTCTATTGGCCTAGCCTAAAGAAGGATGTGGCTCGCGTTGTCCGTCACTGCCGTATCAGCCAGACGACCAAAGGTACTAAGCAAAACACGGGTTTGTATACACCACTACCTGTCCCACACTGCCCTTTAGAGGACATTAGCATGGAGTTTGTGCTCGGACTTCCCCTCACTCTACGGAGACACGATTCCAACTTTGCGGCGGTTGATCGCTTCTCGAAGATGGCGCACTTTATTTCTTGTTGCAAGACAGTGGAGGCATCACACGTTGTATCCATTTCTATGAGGAACGTTTTTAGGCTGCATGGTCTACCCAAGTCTATCATGTCAAATCGTGATGTGAGATTTGTAAGATATTTCTGGAAGACCCTGTGGTACAAGACTAACACCACCCTTAGATTTTCGTCGGCTTATCATCCCCAGACGAACATGCAGACTGAGGTAGTGAATCGTATCTTAGGAAACCTACTGCAGTGTCTAATGGGCGAGCATGTAGCTAGTTGGGACTTTGTTCTCCCCATTGCGAAGTTTGCATATAATAGTTCGGTCAATAGGTCCACTGGGTTAAGTCTATTTCATGTAGTGTCAGGATACGAACCTAGTAAACCTATCGACCTTATCCCCGATCCCCTAGAGTCACACCCTGGCGAGTCTACTGAGTTATTTACATGAGTTGCATGAGTCGGTCCGCCCACGAATTATCACGAACAATGAAAATTAAAAAACTCAAGCAGATATGCGAAAGCGGGAACAAGTATTTCAGGAAGGTGAACAGGTGATGGCGTGAATCTGCCATGAGTGACTCCCTTCGGGGCCTGCCAAAAAGCTAATTGATAGGCGAATTGGCCCCTACTCAGCCATAAGTCGCATTGGGACGAACGCCTACAGGCTCCATATCCCTGCAAGAATGGGTATCCACCCGGTATTTAATGTTGAAGATCTGACGCCATACAACGAGCCTCGCGAGTATGCGGACCCGAGCAGTGGGGACTCCCAGCCGCATACACCTCCACTCTCGCGGTCTTGCCACCCTCATAGTCCTCTTACGCCTGATGGCGATCACAGTTCACCCATTTCTAATACTCACCCACCTGGGAACTCGTCTTCTTTGGTTTCACCTGTGGCACCGACGATCACACCGGGATCCACCACTCGCGAGTTGGGCGTTGAGAGCATTACAGAGATCAGATCTCACAAGTTCGTTCCTTCTACAGACGTGCATCTATGGTGTAACTTAGTACACTGGAGGGGCCGCCCGGATGCAGACGATGCCTGAATACTACTAGCGGAGTTCGATTGACTCTCCCCTAGACTTCGACTTAAGTATGATCGTCTTTATTCATCGGAAATGAAGGATTTTCAGTCGGGGGAGTTGATGGGGATCCATCAGATCATGCATCAGGAGGGGTTCGCCGCAAGGCGGGACCCAAGTTCATGTACTCGCGCAGGAGGGCTTGATCGGATCGTCGATCCGACTCCGCGGATGCGCTCGGATCCACCACTACATAGCCAGATCTACTCATTTTCGGCCCGATTTCGCCCTCCGCCACCGAGGACCAACCACCTACATCGTCATCCGCCTCTAGTTCCACCTCGGATCGTCGTCTGCGCATTTTCAGCTCCGAAATCTCTATTTTCTTGGGCAGCCCACTACTTGGTGAGTCTTTGTTGTATTGGACTATTATTTTCAGTATATTTATATTGGATTGGATGTTATATTTGCTTGGAAATTTTGTCTGTGGAAAGATCGTCTTGAAGCGCTTGTGATTTGCAGGTGGGAATCATTCGCCGCGCGTTTTGCCTAGGCCCTCCGAGCGGAGGAAGATTATTAACTGCTTATTTATTGAATGCTCACTTTGTTTTTAAATATTTTGTGTGGGTTAAAATATTATTGCTCATATTAATTGGTCGCCATCATCGACGGACGCATTGCATATAGGTTAGGGATTAGCGCGTCGAGTCCGCATTCCCTTCCCTAATAATCTTGGATTTGTGCACCCCTTAACCTACCCTACATCAAGTTCTTATCCCTAGTGGATTCGTGGAGCACTCACAACTTCAACAGTAAGAGTGTCGCTCTATGGTTGGCCTTACTCATTCTCATGATTGAGTATGTAGGTCAATGTAGCCAATGAGGGAAAAATCAACAATCTAGGTATCTGCAAGGGAATACAGTTGCATGATTTGTATGCACCTTTTCGATGGATCTACATGCCATCCCCTTGGACCAATTTGATGGTGTGTTGCACATGAAATGAATTAGAACACTGAGGCCCATTATGTGGGATTTCATCGCACTCACTTGCCCACTCAGTTGATCAACTGGTAGATAACTTGAAATAGAGAATGACAGAGCTCATTTCCTTGGTTCAGGCTATACACAGTGATAACGCACCAGACTTGATGGATGAGATAATGCATGACTTCTCATATGAGCTTTGAGAGCTCAAAGGCATTCATCCCCAATGAGAACTAGATCATCGCATTTGTCTCTTACTGAACTACAATGTTAGTCCCTACAAATATCCTTTCTTCCAGAGGGATGAGACTGAAACAAAGTCCAACCACATCTTCGAACCAATCACCTTTTTCTTCTTTATTTATTCTGGACCAAAATAAAGATGGGACTTGATGGTTCTATACTATAAAACAAAAAAGAGGATAAGTTCTCATGCTAGTTGAGTAGTTAACGGATGAACTGCAAGGAGGTAGCATGTTCGCCAAACTGGAACTTCAGTTAGGATACCACCTAAGAAAATTGCATATAAAGGATATCGAGAAGACTGTGTACCAAACACATCATGGTCATTTCAAGTTAATGGTTTTTCAATTTGCCCAACGATCCCTCATATATACAACTCCTTGTGCGGAACATCTTCAACATGTGGCACTTAGTACTGTATAGTTGATTAGGCACCACAACATCTTAAAGAGAGAGGAAATGTTCTTTTAGTGGCAAATTGGTGGCGTATATAGGGCACCTAATCACATCTTGACGCACCTCTTGAGGCATAAACTGAAAACATGAACACAGCAGTGTTTGGTATGAAAAAATTGAGATTCAACTTTAGGGTTGAATACAGTGTGGGATGCCTCAGTAAGGCAACGGATGCCTTATTTAGGCAAGACAAAGACACATGAGATTTATTTGTCATATATGGGCCCCCTGTTTGTATCTTTGATACATTCAAGGAGAAAATTATATGGTCTAACATCCTATTAGAGCTACCAGCACGCATCTTCAAGATCGAAACATCATCAATTTGGATAGTCAAGAAAGACCATATATGCTATGAACATAAGGTTTATCTCCTTCCCACTTCCCACTATTCCCTATTATCATAGCTTCAATCCACAATTAAACTCATGAAGTGATTCAAAAATGCTCTAGTGACTATGATCAAACTTTTATTGGAAAGGGCGAAGAAATGAGGTCCACACTTTCATGGGGAACCGCCTAGTATGTCGACCTAACAAGCTCAAGCATCTTCACCCAACTGGATTACTCCAACCTCTCTATATTCCTAACTAATTGTTGGAGGATATATCAATGAATTTAATTGATAGACTACATAAATTTGCCGGGAAAATGATCTTATTCGTGTGGTCGATCGTTTCTCAAAGTGGACTCATTTCATTCAATTGTCCCCACCCCCATACCACTATCAGTGTGTGGCTCAAGACTTCATTGAGCTCATTTTCCACCTCCATTGGCTTCCAGAGACTATCACATAAAGATAATGAGTTCACTAGCTGCTTCTGGCATGAGCATTTCAGATTGAGCCTAGTATTATCATCAGCATGCTACCCAATCCAATGGGCAAACGAATGTGATGACTAGGACCATTGAGATGCACATGTGATGCATTATAAGTCATAAACACAATGGGTCAATTCGATCCCTTGGTCGAATACTATAACAATACATTCTATCACACTTCCCTACAGACACCTTTTCGTCTCATGTTTAGACGAGAACTCGTGCCTTTTTTGTTATGAACTAAATTTTGCGGGGGTGGATGGGATAAACTGAGCACTCGAAAAATGGCATTTAGATCCTAGCCACAATCATGACTGCTAAGAACAAGCTAAGGAATGTATGAATAAATACTATGACGACCACCATCATGAAGTCCGCTTTGAGGTGCGTGGTTGAGCATGTTTGGAACTGCACCCCTACAATAACTATCTTTGTATACTATTCCAACCCACAAATTCTCTCCAAAATTTTATAGTCCTTTTCAGGTGGTTGAATGGGTGGGATCGATGGCTTACAAATTGACTATCTCCTCAAACACGAAGATACGTACATTATTTCATTTCTCTGTATCAAGCCTTACTGAGTTGAATCCCCACAAAGCACTGTCAACTGTCCTCCAATGGTTGAAGACCGCATTTCCAACCACCCATCAAAGAAATACGGGTGCATGTGAACAGAGGCATAAGAGAAGTTCTAATAAAATGAGAAGATATGTCACAATTGAATGTGGTGTAGGGATTGTGCGTTTGAGTATGAGGGCATGCTCATTTTCAAAGGAGATGGAGATATTATTGATTTGTTCTGGGGACAACATTTACGAAGAAGTAAAATTGATAGACATAGAAGTTTTACAAATCTTAATTACCATGATTATTATGTAATCTTACCTAGCGTATTTTTTTGCAATTTTCATTTTATGAAGGAATTTTAGGTAAAAGTGGTTATGCATGTATTCAATCCGAAGAGAATGAAATGAGGATAAGCAAGTTTTAACCTAATTCCTTCCTCCTCTATTTTACACTCTAACCGACGAATATGGGTTACATTTTCATAGAACTTACATGAACTGCTCGATTTCTTCCAATCATTCTTTTAAAGAACAGTAATCCTCTCTTCTTTTCTCTATCTCAGTAGCTTTTCCTCGTACCTTTGTCATCTATCAACAATAAGATATCACAAGCAACTCAAGGAAAATAAAGAGAAGCGTAATGTTGGGGCAAAGAGTGCCCAGACCCCACTTGGATATTCTAAAAAGGTTATGAGGACGGACTGCCTGGTGGAAGAATACTCTGGTCCATGAGTGGTTCAACAAGAAGAGAAAGGTCAAGATCAGTGAAGTCTAGCTTTGCACAACGCAAACATTTAGTGGTGTGTGGTTTTATTGATTAAATTTTATGTTACATCAGAGTACATTCAACAAGGATACTTACAAGAGTATGAGATAGGAACACGAGCACAATTCAGAGGAGGTGAAAGTTCTTGGCGGTTTCTAGGATTAACTCATGTCTCATCACTTTACTGTCCACCACCCAGATATGTACTATTCGAGGACCTTCCTGACGGGCAGCTTACATAAAAAAAGGATGCCAGACCACAGAAAAATGGGCAGATGATAAAAAGAAGCAATGATAGTGCAAAGGGGGAGTAGCCGTCAATGGAGCGCCAATGTGAAGAGTCTTGGAGCTCGTGAGCAATGCGCGGAGCACCAGCAAGTACTATTGCCATGATGAGGGCCACATGCATTGACCATTCTTGAGGGAGATCTCATTCTCCATCGTACAGTGATGTGATTTGTATCGAGGTCAAACAATATGTTTCTCTAAGTAGTGTTATTATTATTATTTAAGTAGAACAGCAATACCAATATTCAACAAAACTCCAAACTAATTTCATAGATGGTACCATGTCATTGAATTTGTAATGATCAAGGCATTAAGGGAATAATTAACAGATGTTGTGATCATAAAGATTAGTTGGAAGATAGAGTCTAATTTTTATTTTATAAAAACAAAACCTTTATTCATGAGAAGGATAATGAATATATAATGACCATTTGCAACTTATCCTATTAAATCTCTTAGTAACATGCCTAGGTCCCTACGCCCCAAACTTCTTCTACTTCCTGTGTATCCTCTCCTCTTACTCCCTTCTTAATCTCTTCATTAATCTACCAAATCCCTCCGACAATTCCTTTCCACAAGCCCCTCCAATTTCCCCCCCCCCCCCAAACTTCTAACAACAATTCTAACAAAATCATTGGAATGAACAAGAGCTGGCGACAACTCATGGATTTCAATGATGAACAGCATCATATTGACCTTTCTCTCTCCATGATGATCAACCTCACTGGCACACCCTATAAGATTTCATCCGTGAATTGCAACTTAGATCCGCAAACCCATGAAACCAAAACACAACAAAACTGTAGATTCATCTTTATAGGTGATATGATGAGAATAGCATTTGCATGCATCATGATGATGCAATTTAGGAAAGATCTGATACATATATAATTTGGATAGGTGCGCTCAGACGACCTTCATCACTACACGAGAGCTCACGCACTGATGCGGTGACCTTCATGAATTATCTTATATTTCAAAATTATTTATGTAATTGTCCTTTGATATATTTCATCATGTAGTGTTTTTGTTCAATAGAAGAACCTTCATCTACATAAGGAACCCTTTATGTGGTGAGATCTTTTCTTTGGAGACTTAGTGTCTTGGGCTCTCTTTGGGAAAGAAGGGTGCTCTGGAGGACCAAACGTCCGGGTGCTTGGTCGGAGCATGTTTCCGGAGTATATCTTTTATTTTCATGCGATACAAGCTACTGTTCATTTTCTTCATTCTTGATATGGCTACCACGTATCAATTGGTCTGATCTGCCGCTCTCCGTCAGCCACTTCGGCCGCCGAGAATCGCCTTTCTTTTGTTTACCCCGCCAAGGCCCCAATTGCACCTTCGTTGCAGGATCCCGTTGCGATCGGCTCGACAAGGCCATGGATACCTTCCTCGCCGTCGCGCACAAGCTTCGGCGCCAACTCCTCGCAGAAGCGCATGTCCAGCCACTTTGCCCTAGCCCCGACGAGAGGCCAACCCACACCCTGCACATCGGAGTTCCAATCCAGTCGCAGTGACACCACCGCATACATCTGCCACTCGACACGAGCACGCGAGCTCTGGGCTTCTTCTCTGTCACAACCAACCCAGATGAGCCATTCGAGCCAGCCGCGAACACTCTCTTCTCTACTGCCGACGAAGAACTAGGAGTGTCAGCTCTACCACAAACGGTCCCAACAAACCCTTTGTTTCTCCTTACCCCATCATGCATGCCGCCAGCCTCTTATTTTCTTCCCTGTTGTTTTACACCTCCACAGACGTTGTCCCTCCCAGGTACGTAGTTCAACCACAGCAGTCGCGTCACAAGCTTTGACATGTCCTCTTCCCCCTTTGTCGGCGTCCGTCTCACCTACCCACAATTCCTCCCCGCCCCTGCAACCATCCATGTTCCACATACCTCTACGCATGCCTCTTTCCACTCACCCTGCAAAGCCCTTCTTGCGCCCCATGCCATTCTCGCGCACCATGCCCTATCATTTCTCACTCCTTGTCAGCTACTCTTTTTCAACATTGATGGGTTCCCCTCGTCAATCTCTCATTTAGTGAAGGCCAAATTTTGTGGACCAGTCTCCACGCCCATGCTACTTTGTTGCCTACTCGTGCCTTCCCATGCCCCTATGGTTAATGTCTCCTTTGTCCCCACCTCATTTTTCTTTCATCTGTCACTTAATTACTCCTCTTCGCGGGGCCACTCCACCTCCCCACCGCATACCTCTATTTTAATATATGTTATAGATAGATCTCCCACATCATTTTTGGATTCGAGCCCGCACCAATTAATAACCGCTCCATTTTTCCCCGACAGTTAGTATTCGTAATTAATTATGTAAATTTCTTTGATGTATTCTGCCATGTAGTGTCTTTGTCATGCAGTGGGGCCTCCATCTATACAAGGAGCCCCTTAAATTATGAGATCTTATCTTTGGAGTCTTAGGGTATGTTTGTTTCGACAGTTGGCTTCCGTTCCATTTTGGCAAAAATGGTGTTTACCAGTATTTCATTTTTGCGGCAAAACTCCTCCAAACGTGTGTTTCGAAAATAAGTCGTGCTTAAGGACATTTCCAACCGCAGCTCACAGGTACTTTCCAAACCCTGATTTTCTTCTTCGTCGCTCGTCATTTCTTCCTCATCATGATCACGCGACGAAATGAGGTCAGGCATCCCAATCACGCTCAATCCAGATCTGCTCGTCGTCGGTCTCCTCATTTCTCTTACAAGGTGTTTTTTCTCCGTCTCCTACGAGTTATTTCCTCCCTCGACTGGTTTTTTTCAAGATCGGCTAGCCAGATTTTATGTTCTCTTCCACCAAGAATTAACAAGAGGGTCTGTCGTATCTTATAATAACTTTAAAACTTTGTTATTTTATTTATATGTTGTGTAACTATTCATGGCACATTTCTAAAAAAAATTAACAAAACTCTGTTTTTACCAAACATTTTCTGCGCTACTTTTTGAACAATTCTGCAAACTCCAGCTTACATAAACAGATTTTTACTGCAAACTTCATTTTCCAAAAACATCTCATTTTTCAAACTCCATCCCTAACTGCTCTTTTTCAATCAGCAACAGCCAAAACAAATGGAGCCTTAGTTTTTTGGACTCTCTTTGGGAGAGAGGAGTTCTCTTGAGGACCCAGCCTCCGGGTGAATGGTGGGAGTGTGTCTCACGAGTGCATATTTTATTTTCATGTAATGCAAACTACGGTTTTGTTCTTTGTTCTTGATACGATTACGTCATATCAAAATTTCACACCTAAAACAGAGATTAGTTGGGCAATCTAGCCTAATCTTGTAAAAAAATGGGCCCCTCCTTTTTCGATCAGCAACAGCCGAAACAAATGGAGCCTTAGATTCTCAGACTCTTTGTGAGAGAAGAGTGCTCTTGAGAACCCAGCCTCCGGGTGAATGGTAGGAGAGTGTCCCCGAGTGCATCTTTTACTTTCATGTTATACAAACTACCATCTTGTTCTGTGTTCTTCATACGGCTACCGCATATCAAAATTTGACACCTAAAACAGAGATTAGTTGGACAATCTAACCTAATCTTCTAAAAAAATGGGCCCCTTCTATGTTTGAAGTATAATGAATACATATTGGCCATTAATGTCCTCAAGCTCTCTCACTCTCCTAACCAAACTAGCTTACCCTTCTAAATAAAGGTATCCTCCCAATAGTGGTCAGCCATCCACCTACATGGAGTACTTATCTAGATCTATATGAGGATTATTTGACACCCTGCTTCATCTGGCATTAACAATATCTTCACTTAGATCGCGTTTAAAAACAGTGAGAACAATATTTGTTGAATTTCATGATCCATGCAACTATGAGGAAATGTAATATAGTACATGTAGTAAAACAGAAGTCATTGAAGAACCAAAGTGCTCATTGTCCACCAAAATCAACAACAAAATTCATGAGAGTGGCTTTGATAGTAGTTAAACGGGTACTACAGTTAATCCATATTTCCTAACTAGATCCCAAGAACGAGCCTCTTAGAAATCACCGGCGTAAAGCCGCCTCCCAATCTCGAAGGAGAGGAAGGCATCAAGGCAAGCATACATGATCTGATCCAGGGTAAGAACCTCCTCATCCCAACGACTCATCCTCACGCGATTGGGTTTACTTACCTGAACGCCCACTATCTCCTCGGCAAGCGCTTTGAGCCCCATCTGTCTCATCTCAAACCGGCCAATCATCTCCACAGCGAGCTCCCTGAGATCGACGGCATTCTGCACCATCATGCCGCTGTCTTGAACCAGGCGATCGATGTCGCCATTGATTCCTACTCCGACGAAGGTGAAGCGCGGGTTTGAGAGGAATTCCTCCAGAGAAAGGGGGATGTAGTCAGCGTGGAGAAGCTGGAAGATGAGACAGCGATGGCCAACGCAGATCTGGAGTAAGGCGGTAGGGTTCCGCATACGGGAGAAGGAGGGACGCCACTCGACGTCGATGCCGACGACAAAGTGACGTCGGTTACGGAGGCGGAGAATATCGGATATCCAGTAGTGAACTTCATCCCCGGAGGCCGTCAACGTCGTAAAAATGTTTTCACTGCCGTTGAAGGTGACGGTGAAGGTGAAATCGGAGTCCTGCTCGATATACGTCGACATCTCCAGGTGCGCCGCCTGTGATCGTCAGAAGACTAGAGGTTTTGACTGGTTTTCGACTTTTCACTGTGTTACTCAAGGTCTCCTTTTACAGTAAAAAATGGTAAACCGGGAAAACCTAGGCCGTGGACTACTCAATTATTCTATTATATTTTGCATTTCGAATTTTTAAAATTGTCATTATGCATCCCAATAATAAATTTTTGGCATTTTGAACCTCAAGAATGAAATTCACCGGGGTATTTAGGTCCTGGCACCACCCAAAATGCTTGTTTTGGCACTTTATAAATAGCCAAAATAAGATAGTTCGGGGTTCAAAGTGTCAAAATGAGCATTTTGAGTGGTGTCCGGAACTAAATACTCTTTAAATATCAGTCTTGGGGAGCGAAGTGCCATTTTTAAAATTTTGGGATACAAAATGACCAAATAGAATAATTCGGGAATACAAAGTGCCAAAAAACCCGAAAAAATCATATATTTTTGTTTTGGGTCAAAACAAATGGGAGTTGCTAAAGTCACGGCAATCTTAGCTAATCGCACCGCAATTTTTCCTATTTTTACATTAAATATACTCTTCAAAAAATACAAGTCGCATCGCGCTAACTCGCACCTCAATTTCTCCTAATTTATGATGTTGGACTTCTAAAAACACCAACACCGGTGGAGCCTTCCGCTTCTTCGGTGTTATCTCCAACGGAATGTGTTTCCCTACTGCCGTTGAGCATAGAGCGGTGGCTGCTGCAGAAGAAATAGCGGATTGCTTCTCTTTGTTGAAGATAATTGTGTTGAAATTATTTATATTGTAGAATAGATGAGCACTTGAATGTTTCCAACAACTATCTGATTCATTATCACAACCGATTGTACTCGTTTTCAATTATTTACTTTTATTTTTATAGAAACATGAAGATCACAATTATTTGGGAAACAAATTTCATGATTTTTTGTATAAAGTATATTTCATGGAGACCACAAAGATTTGGGCAATATTTTTAATGTTTTTTTGTATCAAGTATTTTACCTATTAGGTTGAAATTTATGATGTAATTTACTGAAAACTACTTTTTATTCAAATTTTAAGTGCAGTGTTTTTATCTAAATTGCGGTGCAATTAACAATGTGCGGTATCTTTAACAATACATGAAAATATGTGGTGTTTTCAACAAAGCGGCGCGACTAGCCAAAAGTGCGGTGATTTTAACAATTCCCAGAAACTTATGTTCCTTTGTGATGATTTTCAGATTCATTTGGGGCCAAAATGAAAACTTATGTTCAATTGACGATTGGAGACGGTGGAGGCATAGACAAGCATTTTGATGTTTCTTCCTTCCAAAACACCAACACTGCTTAAACATATTAAAGAGCAAAAAATCATGGAATATAATTTGTAGTTAACTTTTAGAAAAGGCAATATGGGGAGCAAATAAAAAACAACCTACAAACCAACACTACATGCAATATATTCTATTGAAAGAAAGAGCAAATGGTAACACAGCAGCACCAACCAAGCTGTAAAATACATCAGAATAAAAGTGTGCTTGAATAACGATAGTTGAGCATTTGAGTATGTTTATTCCACTGCAGATTTCACCATGCTGCTCGAGCTCGGGGGCGATAGTGTGCTTGGCCCCTGGGAGGCTTCAAAAATTTCAGATCTTCCGCTTGCCTCTCTCGTCGTTAAATTCGTTGGCTACTAATTCATTCAACGATTTTGTCGTACCATGTGTTCCCATCAGCTGACCCACTGGGTCATTGGTAGTGTCCATATAGTTAGATAAAACCAAGAACAAACATGAGCACACTTGCAATATACCAGACATCATGTTCATAATTCTTAAGTCCAGCATTATACTTGGTAAAAAATCTATACTTTGTACTGAAACCAAGCTCACGTGTAGAACACAATGCCCTGGGCGCCAAAAGGCACACCAAATTGACGGAGATTGCTTCATAGCCACGTTCAAAGCTAGAGCAGCGAAAAAGAGAGTTGAGATTGAGCTACATAAATTGGTGATCAATCTCATATTAAATCTCCGTTTGGGGGGACTTAGGTTCCGTTTGGGGGGACTTATTTTCACCGGTCAAGCGGTCATGACCGAATGAACCGGGACTTAATTAAGTCCCGGTTCATGCGGTCATGACCGCTTGACCGGTGAAAATAAGTCCCCCCAAACGGAGCCTTATTTTCACCGGTCAAGCGGTTACGACCGCATGAAGCGGTCAAACGGAGCCTAAGTAAAAAAGCTTATAATTTGATTAAAAATAAATATAATTAGATATCTATAATCTTCCTTAACTAAGCAAAATATATTTATGAAATGAAAAACATACGTTATTAAATTTGATCAGACGGATAGCGATCTTGACAACAACTGAAGATGAAATGCGCATTCATTCCTATACCATAACAAATCCCTCAAACCATAAAAATTTGGAATTAGTGCTGAAGGAAATGCATAAATATAAATTTGTTTTTTTATAAAATGAAATAAATTATCACATGCACTCTAATTTAAGATAACATTAATATGGTGCTACAAAAATCATATGTAACAAAAATTAAGGTATAGTCATATTGAAGTATCAATCATTTTTGTTCAGCTTTAAAATTCTCGTTAGATAACATGATTTTTGCTTTTAAGACATTCAAAATCCATTACATGATGTGATATAAAATAAATTATATTTTCAAAAATTAAATTTAAACTAATAAACTTATTTTGGCCACATACAAACCACTGTTATTTGCAAAATATAAAATATTAAATGTAAATCAACTTATTAAGTGCAAATAAAAAAAAGGCTGAATCGGCAATATGAATGAAGTTGTACGTCACCTCGATTTCTTCTAGTGTTGTCAGTGATCAAAACCAAAATGAAGGGGTGACAGTTCTCATCTCTTTTTATTTATGCAGACAACAGCTTCTTTAAGTAAACAAATGAATCTCCGGCGGCGTTTGCTCCGTTTCCACCCGCCCGCCCGCCTTGAAAAATGATACGCCCGAAATAGTCTACGTATTTAAACGCAAGTGCACGTGCCGTGTCAAGTAATAATAAGTGAGTATGAATCGTCTCCACAGGGAGGTGGTGAATTCAGTGCTTGCAAATACCAGCTAGGCCTTTTCCTTAAATCCAAGTGAGACAAAATTTATGATTTTCTTTGAACTACTAAAATTAGGAATGCAGATTTCTAAATAAAACTACTACGAATATGCGGAACAAAGCTTTTCTTATCAAGGTGGAGATATAATCTTATATTATGATTTCCTAGGTTTAGTATGACGGATGAGTGAATGAATCGTTGTGAAAATGCGCGGTGAGTGTGCCTTGCAACGATCTTAAATTAGATAACCGTATCTCTCGATATCGGCAATCCCTAGTTCTATATTTCTCCTCGGGTGAAATAAGAACCGCTCAAAGAACAAAGACCTAAGTTGCTAACACCAAGAGGAAGTCTCTTTCTCTCTTCAAATGCTATATCAAAATTATGATATACTAGCGCAACCTCTCTCTCGATTTATGAAGCGTAGCATAAATGTGAAACATTGGTCAAACATTTCAGAAATAAAGATCATAAAATTGATAAAGAACATTCACCAAGTATTCTCAACAAAATAAACTAGAAATTATCCATCAAACACAACCTAGTACTCTCATAATATAAGATTAAGGAAGGATTAGTTCATGGCGTTGGAGGAAACACTCAAAATGTTGAAATAGATCTTACAAAACATTGCGGTTCACACTTAATCGCTGCAGGAATTTCTTCCTCGAGTCGCTTCTTTGATCCGTACGAAGATCTCCTTCTTCTTCCTCTTGTCGTCGCTCTCCAATGGAGGTTTTCTTCTTCCCAAGCCAACCCTAGATGATGCTCTCCTCCTTAGATCCGAATTAGTAATGAATAATCCATTTGGTCAGTTTTTAGCATTAAAAACGTCCATACTCCTGAAAGGACGCATCCTTCCATAATTAAAAACAGCGGGAATTCGAATTTAAAATTTAAAATTTCGGACAGACACATGTTGCAGTTTCAGAATTGGATGTTGTAGTAACTGGTCCAGGCCAAAAATAATAATTCTGCATTCACTTCCAAGTTGATTTCTCCGGCGAATCTTGCATAGAAAACCATGGAATAAGATCAACTTAGTACCATAAACATTAAAATACTAATTAATCATATTTTATCATCATTTAAGCTCCTTTTTATTAATTGCGAAGTAGAAATATTAGGCAAGGATAACTTCATTTGAGAAGTTATCACACCTCCACACTTAAATTCTTGCTGGTCCCTAGCAAAGACAAGTTCACAAATAAAAAAAACTGGGGTATAGGGCAATACGCAGCGCATGGTTCAATGATACTTAAGAATTATGTTTGTCTTGAAAAACCAAATAATCGAGGCACACTCAAAATGTTTGCTTTACTAACATGATAGGTTTGGCAATCAAAAGAAATCCAACCATTCACAAATCCCTTAGTTAGATGTTGGATTAGAGCTCAAATAAACATCCTAGTGTGATGTGTGGTAACAAGTAATGTACTCTAATGCAATGCTTCCCTTTTGAACCCCCGCATCTATAGGTAATGACAAGCTTAAGCTAAGCAATTAATTTCGCCTCCATATGAGTTAGTGGTTCTAATAGGAACTAGGATATGTTCAAGCTTGGCTTAGCATTTAGGAATACGTTGATCATGAGATGTAGCTCCCTAGTTAATACTCTTAAAGAATCGTCATATTGTGGTTGTCACATTTTTCTAAGACTATCCATAGTAGGGATCTTTCCAAATATAAGTGCATATAACTAGGTCACATGTCACTATGATATTTCTTCTTTTCCATTTTTTTTATATCATCACAGTTGGGATCATTCCGAGTAT
Source organism: Platanthera guangdongensis (assembly GCA_039583875.1). Taxonomy (NCBI): domain Eukaryota; kingdom Viridiplantae; phylum Streptophyta; class Magnoliopsida; order Asparagales; family Orchidaceae; genus Platanthera; species Platanthera guangdongensis. Next base: position 10,667,606 of record CM077161.1, on the reverse strand, counting down.
GCATTCACATAGTCGGGCCACATATCACTATGACTTTTCTTTTGTTTACTTACTTCTTTTTTTTATCATAGTTGGGATCATTCTAAGTATGTGTACATATATTCAGGTCACATATCACTATGAAATTTTTATTTTGTTAGCAACACTCACAATAGGCTACTTCTTAAGATACAACCAGTGGGGACATATGAAATTTAGCCATGGAATGATGTGTATCAAATGGTTCAAGCTCAACTAATAGCGTGAATGATCAAAAAGCTAGGACGAACTAACTATCCTCATATTTTGGTGTGCATCATTTACTTCGCTCTTACTCACCACTCCCCCTTAAATTTAGAGGACAATGTAGGAAAGCATGCAATGGACGTACATCAAAATTTTAGTGCACGAAAACATTTGCTTAAATGAGCTCAGTCAAACCAACATCCTTCTAGCTTCAAATTCATTAGTTGGGTTCTTAAGATTGACATGCCATACCGATCATTGAATAACTCTAGAGTAACCCATAGATTAATCCAGAACAAAAGTTAGTATCATTGAATTCATATTTAAAGCAGCCCTTACCCAGTGGGGACAGGGCTACACCCCTCCACACTTAGAGCGTTGCTAGGCCCTAGCAACTCTACTTCTAGAGCACTAGATATGTAAATACTAACACCCCTCCGGCCTCCACACTTAAAGTGTTGGTAGGATTAATGATGTTATCGAATGAGCATACATAAATAAGGAATAAAACATTTAAAAGTAAATGACTTCCCTGAAGAATTAAAGTCGCGGGAGGATTGATCCACATGTGCGCAAGATAACCAATCCTGGCGAAGACGTGCTTCTCCATTTGTGTAAGGACCTTCGTTAGTGAACACAACTGCATTACCTGCACTTGAAGTGACATAGGACGCAACGGAATATAAGTACTACGAGGGATGATAACAAGATAATTATTCATCGGATAATAGAAGCAAGCATACTTGATAAGTAGAGCAGTGTAAAAAGTCATGTGCCATACTCACATTAATATTAGCTGGGATAAAAACATGTAATCATTGGAAACACAGTCCAAACACCAGAACAGCTGAACATAGAACCAAAACACAGTTCAACAAAAATGAGTATACTAATAAACAAAAACACAGCTTAACATAGCTGTCCAAAAACCAAAACAGAGTTCACCAAAATAATGTCAGTCCAAAGCACAGCTTAACATAACTGTCCAAAATATAGTATAGTATAAACTAAAACAAAATGAGATTGTCTATTCGTCGTCTCCATCCTTGTCATCTTCATCCTCATCACTCTCTTCATCACCTTCTGCATCATCGGCATCATCTCCGTCGTCATCATCAGCCTCATCTCCAGCAGCTGCATTTTCCTCATCGGCCGCATCATCGTCCGCATCACCTTCTTCATCTTCAGTCTCATCGACATCCTCATTTCCTTTGGATCTACGGATGTGAGGATCTACTCGTAAACTTGCGGAGTTTAACAAGTAACCCTCCTTATCAAATTGACTTATCATCTTCCTCTGCGACTGCGGCCGCGGGAGCTTCGCTTTCTCCAATAATTTGTAGAGGATTGTCCGTTGGTCATCTAATTCCTCCTTGACATATAGATGGTGGCAGCGCTGGTAGGCCTTCATATATTGCATCTCCTCCATCAAAGCATCAGGATCACCGCCTCCGTCTTCTTCCTGAATTTCAATGTCCATAGGTTTATCATCTTGTGCCTTTGAGGGCTTTACCCTGAGAGAATCATCAGCAACCTTTATGCACACCTCCACCACCGTCTTGGTTATGTAGCCCTTCAACTTCTTTATCACATCTTCTTCCTTTTCCGGCACGTCAACTGCACGACAGAGATCCGTGATAAGGACAGGAAACCATAGTTGTTTAGGGTTCTTCTCCCGTATCTTCTCCTTCAACCTATACGCGATGACATTCCCCACATTAAACCTTATGCCTTTGAGTATACAATATAGGATAACAACTTTATAGATAGGCACATTGTTGAGATGCTTTGTTGGAAGTATGGTGGCGTTGATGAACAGGAGCCAAACCTTGGCTTGTCTAGTTAAGCAAGTTGCTTTCATGCACTTGGATGTCACGTTGGTCCATACCGGTCCTGACGGAATGCAAACTACCTCTGCCATTTCTTGTGGGGTGACCTTTGCAAGGACCGTAGTGTAATCAACTTGAGCATGGTCATCCAAAGCAAACAATTCAGAAATTCTCTCAGCTGTAAACACGACCTCCTTCCCCCTCACAATAGTCGTCTCATCTTCCGCTGATACGACATTGGCGTAGAACTCGTAAACGAGGGTAAGGGCAACTTCAGTCCTTGGGTGGCAGAAGTGCTCCCAGTTGAGGGCATAAATTTGATTTGCATAAGTTAGGTTCCAAGCTCTTGTGTCCATTTTGAATCCTCTTTCCATGATGAATGGAGTGGTTCTCACCTCCCTAAACCGTAACTCCTCCGCTTCATTTTGGAATGTTCTACCGCCCTTGTCAATTGATTTCCCCTTTTTCTGCTTCTTCCTCTTCATCCCTTTTTCCTAGATTGCTCGGGTCTCTATTACACTTGGATACAAAAAGAGGAAGCAGTTGGAGAGGAAAGGGGGGGGGGGAAGTTAAAATTACCTGAAGGGGTTTTGGCAACCTTCTCCGGCGCATCCGTCGTTGCCCGCCGCGTCTCTCTCATCTTTTTCGCACGCACTGTCTCCTCGCTTCCTCTTGACTGGTGGTCGGCGTCCGACGAACTAGGAGATGATGTCGCAGCAGCCTCCAGCCGCTCGTCGCTTCAGCAGACACGAATGGAGGGTCGCCGGCCGCCGCGTCGCTCCATCGCGAAGGGGAATATTGTGACCTAGGCGGGGATTTGGGAAAGAAATCGGGTTGGGGAAGATTTTAGGGAGGGTTACTTTTATATTTTAATTTAATTAAATCTTAGGTGATTAATGTGATTTAGGTTTAGAAAGTCTTAATCCTGATTAATTAACCTAACCGCCTCATTTAAAAAGGAATTGAAACGTTTCCGGAAACCGGCAATGGCGGTTCGCTTAAACCGGGCGCCGGTTCACCGCCATTCAGCGATTCAGACGGTAGTAGTCAGTAAAAAAGAAATGACAACCTACTTTTTTAGCGTTGTCATTTTCCGCTGAACCGGCGATTTACTTAAACCGGTTACCAGTTCACAACCCAGTAAAATTCTGCCTAGGAAGTCAGAAAAAAGAAAATGACAACATTCGTTTTACGATGTTGTGATAACTTGCTGAACCAGTTATATGGCGGTTCAGTTAGACCGGTTCTCGGTCCAACTCCCAAGCATAATGACGCCTGTCCAGGCAGAACACGGAAAATGACAACTTCGCATTTACGCTGTTGCAACACCAAGTTTTTTTTCTCAAATGGCTGAATTTTTCCAGAATCTCATGCTCATCCAGCAGCTTTCCTCCGTTCCAATCCTAAAGCTACAAAAACTACTAACTATGAAAACTTAAAACTTTAAAAACAAGAAATAATACAAAAATGCAATGGGTTGTCTCACACCAAGCGCCTGATTTATGAGTCCCGGCAGGACTTCTCCTGATTAGACAAGCTCCAAACGCGACACTACTCGGTCAATGTCGCCTCCCAGATATAACTTCAATCTCTCTCCATTTACCTTGAACTCGGTTCCATCATTCTTATTTAAAATAGTCACAGCTCCATAGGGGTGCACGATTTTAACTTTGAACGGGCCCGACCAGCGTGACTTGAGCTTTCCGGGGAATAATTTCAAGCGAGAGTTGAATAGTAGAACAAGCTGTCCCGGCTTAAAGTTTTTCTCCTTCATGCGTCGATCATGCCATCGTTTCGTGCGCTCTTTATAAATTCTCGAGTTCTCATACGCTTGCATTCTAATCTCCTCTAGTTCATTCAATTGTAAGAGCCTCTTCTTACCGGCGTCGCGGAAATCATAATTAATTTTCTTTTTTGCCCAGAATGCCCGGTGTTCTAATTCTAGAGGTAAATGACAAGACTTTTGTTGGGTACATTGGTCAAATGTACCTGATTTGAAGAAGCCTCACCTAACTCAATGATATGCATCATAATGTATTTGATGTTTGTTTGAGTTACTTGTGCAGGTTAGGTATTCACTAGACTGAAGCTAAAAGTTTCTAAGTCCATGTGTCGACACCCAGAGGGAAAGTGTCGACACTTGAGAAAGCTTGTGTCGACACCCAAACAAGCAGTGTCGACACTTGGAGTCATTGTGTCGACACCTGGGAAGAAGAGTCGACACCAGTCAGAAAGTGTCGACACTTGGAGCTGTGTCGACACTCAGTGTAGAAGAATGCAGAAGAAGCTGTGTCGACACTTAGCAGAAGTGTCGACACCTAGAAGAGCTGTGTCTACACCAGAAAGTGTCGACACTTGGAGCTGTGTCGACACTCAGCAAAAGTCTGCAGAGTCTAAGTAAAAGTGTCGACACTCAACACAATGTGTCGACACTATGCTGAAGAGTCAGTATTTGAAGAAAGTGTCGACACTCAGCACAATGTGTCGACACACAACCAGAAGAGTCAACACTTGAAGAAAGTGTCGACACCCAGCACAATGTGTCGACACTTAGTTGAAGACTCTACACTTGAAGAAAGTGTCGACACAAGGAGCTGTGTCGACACTTAGCAAAGAACAGAAAAGTTACAAAATATTCTAAGTACAAGTGTCGACACTAAAGGAATGTGTCGACACTCAGCTGAAGAATCAAAAGTGAAGACTTGTGTCGACACCAAGAAGCAGTGTCGACACTTGACAGTTTCAACACATGAAGATGTGTCGACACAAAGAACATGTGTCGACACTTAGAAGAATACAGTTAAAGAATGAAGTACAAGTACTTGTGTCGACACTCAATTTCAGTGTCGACACATGCAGAAGAATCTGTGTCGAGACATACAAGGAATTGTGTCGACACCTTGTAGACTTATGTCGACACTTACACAACATGTGTCGACACTTGGCCTATAAGTGTCGACACTTAAGAACAGAAAGTCTCGACACTATCTGACAGTTAGAGGAATTTCAAGAAGTGACTGGTTGACAAGACAGCTGCCGATCCAGCCGGTCTACATCAACTGTCAGAGATATCAGAAGTCTGTTATGAACCGGACCAGCCGGTTACCATGAAGGAAGCCTATAAATAGGCATCCATAGTTTACAGAAACTGTTGTTGAAAAGATTGAAGAAGTAATATAGAAGTGGTTGAAAAAGTTTTTGATAGAGAGAGTTCAGATCTTTGTAAAAGTGGTATATTGAGTATCAACACAAGAAGATCTTGCTGTGCATCGGCAGATCTAAGAAGTTGGAGAGAGAGAGCTCCAACCAAGTATTCAGTCTTTGGAACTAAGGCTGAGAAGAAGAATTCAGAGTCATCTGAATTTCAAGAAGCAGAGGTCAAGGAACAACTGCAGAAGATTCAGACTAATTCAGTTCTAATCAAGAAGCTTTGAAGGAAGCTAAGTCAGTTTGGATCTAACTGAGTTCTTCCAAGAACTCTTCAAGAAACTCTCAACTCCTCTCTTATTTTCTGAGTTGTAGAGTTAGCTTGTGTAATTTCTATTTTAACTTGTAGGATCCATTGGATCTGAGAGAATTGTAAGCCTATATTATAAAGGCTGAGGGTAGGGCTTGCTTGCCTGAGTGTAGGAGTTAAAGAACTCTGAGTGTAGGCCTTAATTGGCTGAGTGTAGGCCTGGGTGGCTGAGTGTAGGCCTTTTGGCTGAGTGAAGGCTTTGGGCCTGAGGTAGGAACCTAGTTGGGTTCTGAGTTAGTGGAGAAGTTTGGCCGAATCTAGTACACTGCTAGATAGGCGAAGGGGGAAAGTGGATGTACCCAAAGATTGGGGAACCACTATAAAGTCTTGTGTATTCTGTGCTGTGATTGTGCTGTGTTGTGAATTGCTGTGTTTGCTGTGTGAACTTATTCAGAAATCTGTGTTATAAACTGTTGTGCTGCCAACAAAGTTTCAAAAAGGTTTTGGTCACCTATTCACCCCCCCTCTAGGTGTTTAGGTACCATATCTTACAAGTGGTATCAGAGGGAGGTTCCTCAAAAAGGACTAACTGTCTGAGGAGATCCAGGTTGGCAGATTCAGTATAAGTCAGGAAACAGTTTCAAGAAACTCAAGAAATATGGGGTCTTCAGAGAATCACAAGGAATTGGGTTCAATGAAACTGCCCATATGCAGAAAGGAGATTTTTGGAATCTGGAAAGAAAGGGTAAGGCTGTTCATGGAGGCCTCTGACCCTAGGATCTACATCACAGTCAAAGAAGGGCCCTATGTGCCCATGAAGATCTCAGTATTGGATGCAAATCAGAGGACTCCTAAGGATTTTTCTGAGATGACCAAGGATGAGATTGTCCTAGCTACAATGGACAAAAGGACACAGAATATCATAGTTAGTGCAATTGATGATGCCACCTTCCAGAACCTTATTCACTGTAAAACAGCAAAAGAAATGTGGGATACCCTCATTGTCTACATGGAAGGTTCTGAAGAAGTAAGACAAGATAGGAAGTCCTTGCTTAATCAAGAATATGAGAGCTTTAGGCAAGGAAGAGGAGATAGCATCACTGAATGCTACAAGAAGTTTTATAGAATTGTTAATGAACTCATGTCCTATGGAAGAGAGTTCACTAACTATGAATTAAATGATAAGTTCTTAAGGTCCCTAACCAAAGATTGGGACACTAAGATCTGTGCCATCAGAGAAATGGCAAAGTTAGGAGAAATTCCTCCTCCCACACTGTTTGGCAAGTTGTTATCTTATGAGATGCAATTGTCAGTAAGAAAAGAAGAGGAAAAGTCAACAAGGACTGAACACAGGGAAAGGACTGTTGCCTTTAAGTCAGAAGTACCTAGAAAGAACAGGACTAAGTCATCAACTCCTCCTCCAGAGGTAGCCGAATCAGAATCTGATGAGTCTGTTAGCACTAAATCTACAAGCAGTAAAAGTGATGAAGATTTTGCTGCATTCACCAGACATTTTCAGAAATTCCTTAAGAAGAAACAGTGGAGGTCCAGACCTTCATATTCCAAAGGGAAAGAAGTCCAGTATCAGGAGAAGAAGCCTTCAAAGAAGGATAAGAAAAAGACAAAGACTAGTAAGACAACTGGGTCTAAGATTGTGTGTTACTGCTGCAATAGACAGGGTCATGTTATTGCAGATTGTCCTGAAAGAAGGAAAGAATCCAGTGACAAAAAGAAGACTCACTTCAAAGGAAAGAAGGAGAAGTCTTTTGTTGCAAAGAATGAGAAGACTCTTTCAGACATTTCTTCTTCAGACACTGAGACAGATGCTGAAGCCTATATAGGGCTATTTGCTGAAGAAGAAGAGGAGTTTATGCAGATCATGGAATCAATCTATGAACAAGAAGAGAGTCAGTGCCAAGGACTGATGGCATTGACTGAAAGTACCAAAATCCTGGAGCAGCCAGGACCTAGTCAGGTACAAAGTCTAACCTTAAGTTCAGATTCCAGTTCTAGTTCAGAGTCAGAATCATCTTCATCAAGTGATGGAAGTGTTTCTGAATCTGAGGGAGATATTCATCAGCTCTTAGATGAATACCAAGTACTGTTGCAAGCCTATAAGAAAAGCAAGATCCTAGCCAAAAGTCAGGCTAAGGAGATTGCTGATCTCAAGGCAGCTGCAACAGATTTTGAGAAGCAGTATGATCAAAAACTGAATGAAGTAGCCAGGCTGAAACACATTACTGTGATTCAGATGGGTACTATTACATTTAAGAATGATCAAATTAAGAGACTGGAGACAAATCTCCAGAAGGAAAAAGAACTTGCTGCCAGGTTTTCAAAACCTAAATCAGTATTACCATTAATTGATGAATTTGTTCATCAAAAAGGCAAAGCTGGACTAGGTTTTGTTAGACCTGCAGGGACTGTACAGTCCAAGTTCAAGTCCAAGGGTAAAGCCCCAACATTCAACAAGCCTGCCTTAGTCAAGACAGCAAAGGTTGTATCTAAGCAAAGGTACAACAAGTTTGAATGCTGGTGCTGTGGCAAGGTTGGCCACTTTGCCTTGGATTGTTGGCACAATGCTAGTGCCAAGTTGAGTAGCAAGTTACCTGATGGAAAGCCAGTAGGTAGCTATGTCAAGTTGCAAACTAACAATCACCAAGGACCCAAGTTTACTCTGGGTTCTAAGGTTCATTAATTTGTTTTGCAGGTGAATCCAAGTGTCCATACCCCTACATGGTACTTGGATAGTGGATGTTCCAGACACATGACTGGAACTAGGGGATTACTGAAGGACTACATCCCAATCAAAAATGGTCCAAAGGTGACCTTTGGTGGTTCTGAAAAAGGAATCATCAAAGGGTTTGGTAACATTTCTTCTAACCTTGTTACCATTACTCAAGTGGCTTATGTTAAAGGTTTGAAACACAATCTTATAAGTATAAGCCAATTAAGTAATGTAGAGTATGACATCTCATTTGTTAAAAATGGCTGTCATATCAAGAGGTCAAGTGATCAAGAGATCATTTTGACAGGATATAGAAAGAGAAATGTCTATTGTTTAGACATTATGGTTGAGAACAATAGTTCTCCAGTTTATCTTGTAGCTGATGAGACAGTCTCTCAATGTGTCAAATGGCACAAGAGGCTTGCTCATCTTAATTACAAGACTATTGGCAAACTCTTTAGTAAAGAGTTAGTGAGGAATGGTCCTCAAGTTAAGTGTGTCAAAGATGGCATTTGCTCAGCTTGTCAAAAGGGCAAGCAGACTAAATCCACCTTTAGAAGCTTAGACAACAAAGATGCTGTGAGGTGTCTATACCTCTTGCATATGGATCTATTTGGTCCAATGCCAGTTCACAGCTTAGGTAGGAAGGTCTACACCTTTGTAGTGGTTGATGACTACTCAAGGTTTTCCTGGGTGTTCTTCTTAAAGCAGAAATCTGAGACACCTAGTGTCTTCTATAGTTTTGTTAAGCAAATTCAGAATGAATTGAACTGTACAGTGGTCAAAATTAGAAGTGACCATGGTACAGAGTTTCAGTCTGAAAGCATGACAAAGCTGTGTGAAGACTATGGGATATTTCAAGAATTCTCTTCACCTAGAACACCTCAGCAAAATGGCATTGCTGAAAGGAAAAATAGGACCTTGATAGAGGCTGGTAGAACCCTATTAAGTGATTCATCACTGCCAGAATATTTCTGGGCTGAAGCAGTTAACACTGCATGACATGTGATAAATAGGGCTACCATCACTAAAAGGTTAAACAAGACCCCCTATGAAGTTGTGAAAGGCAGGAAACCAAACCTATCCTATTTTAGGATCTTTGGTTGTAAATGCTTCATACTTAACAATGGAAAGTCTTACCTAACTAAGTTTGCTGCCAAGTCCCAAGAGGGAGTATTTGTTGGGTACAGCAATAATAGTAAGGCTTATAGAGTCTATAACTTGACTACACAAGTTGTAGAGGAGTCTGTGCATGTAGTTTTTGATGAGACACAACTAATTAACAATGAGTTGTCTAGCAATGTATGCAGCCCCACAGGTCTTACTAAGAAGATGGACAAGCTAGCCATAGAAGATGTACCTGCTGCAAGACAGCAAGTAGAAGAAGATAGCTTATGTCCAGGGGGAGAACTACATGTACCAGGAGCTGAAGAAGTACAAGGAACTCAGCATGATGAAGATGCTGTAGAAGTACAACCAGAAGTAAGGATGCCTCCAGCCAACAGGCATCTAAGAGATCATCCAATAGAGCTGATTATTGGAGATCCAAGACAAGGTGTTCAGACAAGGAGCAGAAATCAGAATGCTGAAGTATATTCAAGTTTTCTGTCTCAAATAGAACCAAAGAGATTTGAAGAAGCTATACAAGATCCACAATGGACAGAAGCTATGCAAGAAGAACTTAATCAGTTCAAAAGGTGCAAGGTTTGGGAGCTGGTTCCAAAGCCTATAGACCACAATGTTATAGGAACAAAGTGGATCTACAGGAACAAGTTAGATGAACAAGGTGTCATTATTAAGAATAAGGCAAGACTGGTTGCAAAAGGATATAGGCAAGAAGAAGGTATTGATTTTGATCAAACCTTTGCTCCAGTAGCCAGACTGGAAGCCATAAGGATGTTCTTGGCCTATGCAACCTATTAGGGATTCAAAGTATACCAAATGGATGTCAAGTCAGCATTCCTAAATGGTAATTTGAAAGAAGAAGTCTATGTGGAGCAGCCTGCAGGTTTTGTTGATTCAACTCTACCTCATTATGTCTATAGACTTAGGAAAGCATTATATGGGTTAAAATAAGCACCTAGAGCTTGGTATGAAACCCTATCTAGTTTCCTCATTGAGAACAAGTTCTCAAGGGGGAAAATAGATAAGACTCTATTCCTTAGGGAATCTAGAGGCAAAGTAATACTTGTCCAAATATATGTAGATGACATTATATTTGGGTCTACTGAAAGTAGCCTTTGCAAAAAGTTTGCAAAGCTTATGCAAAGTCAATTTGAGATGAGTAGTATGGGAGAACTGAAGTTTTTCTTGGGTCTCCAAGTTAAACAGACTGGAAGTGGTCTATCCTTATGTCAGTCCAAGTTCACCCTAGAACTCATAAGGAAGTATGGTATGGATTCATCCAGTACCATGAAAACTCCTATGGGGTCAAGTATGTCTCTAAGCAAGGATGATGTAGGGAAACCTGTAGATGAAACCTTGTATAGAGGGATAGTTGGCTCCCTACTATACTTGACTGCAAGTAGGCCTGACATTATGTATGCTACATGTGTTTGTGCCAGGTATCAAGCTTGCCCTAAAGAGTCTCACTTGACTGCAGTCAAGAGAATCTTGAGATATCTAAAGAGCACTCCTTATCTAGGCCTCTGGTACCCTAGGAATGGAGATTTTGATCTAACAGGCTATTCAGATGCAGACTTTGCAGGATGCAAAGAAGATAGAAAGAGCACTACTGGATCCTGTCAATTCCTAGGTGGAAGACTCATTTCATGGAGCAGTAAGAAGCAAACCAGTGTGGCTATTTCCACAGCTGAGTCAGAATATGTAGCTGCAGGAAGTTGCTGTGCTCAACTTCTATGGATTCAACATCAGTTAGAAGACTATGGAGTTCAGGTAAGTAGAACTCCACTTTACTGTGATTCTACTAGTGCTATTTCAATAGCTAACAATCCTGTATCACATAGTAGAACTAAACATATTGAGATCAAATATCACTTTCTTAGAGAGCATGTAGAAAGAAATGATATTGCACTTGAATATGTTAGAACTGATAATCAGATAGCTGATATGTTCACTAAGCCCTTAGAAGAAGCTAAGTTCAATAGATTCAAAATTGAACTAGGAATGATAAACTTAGACTAAGTTTACAGAACTAAAAATTGGCTAAGTAAAAAGGTGTCGACACATAGACAAGTCTATGTCGACACAGAATAGTAAGTGTCGACACTTCAGGAAAATAGTGTCGACACATCTAGGAAGTTGGTGTCGACACTTCAGAATGTTAGTGTCGACACATTCAATAAGGTGTCGACACTTAAGTTTTACTCAGAATTTTCTACGTAAAGTCTCGACTACATGTCGAGTAGTGTGGTGTCGACACTTAACCAAGTGTCGACACATAAAATCTGTTGACTAAACTTGTGTCGACACATGTGTGTCGAGACATTATAAGTCTGTGTCGACACTTATTGACAGTGTCGACACATCTTTAGAAATTCATCCCTCCTGTTCGTCTTCAAACAAGAAAGGTATAAATAGGGTTCTGTCTTTGTTTGTCGACACGCTTTCAAAAGTTTCGAGACCAAAACTCTTGTGTCGACATTTCTCTTCTCTAAAGACTACTTCTCCAAACCCTAATGGCTCCCAAGCTGGAAGAGAACGTTAACGAAGGCTATGAGCTCGTGCGAGGCGCATTCGACGACGGTGATCATGACATCAAATCAGTGATAACCCTAGTCAGCAATTCAGGACTGGAATACTTGGTTTCCGAACCAACCAAGATATGGAAGAAAGAAGTGCTTGAATTTCTTACTGGAGCAACTGTAGACGACTCTGGATACAGAATCAAATCCAGAGTGCATGGAACCAAGGTCAAGGTATCACCCAAAAGTCTGAGAAAGGTACTTCAGCTACCTAAGACTCAAGAAGAAGAAGAAATTTCTACATCCAAGACCAGGGAAGCTTTGATTTGGTGTGGTCTTGATTCAAAGATGAAAATAGGTTCAGTCTTTAACAGAAAAGGCATGAACAGTCAAGGAAAATTTCTGTCTGAAGTTGTAGGCAAAGTTATACTAAGCAAACCAGGAGGACATGACAGGGTGTCAGCCTCTATGTTCAGTATTATGACCAGAATCATCTTCAACATCAAAACAGATTGGTCTATGATTGTCTTTGAGAAAGTGAAGGAAAGTCTGAAGAAGCCCAATCTGGGCAGGATACTAAGTCTCTACCTGGCTGGATCAATTCCAGAGGTAATGAGCACTGCTGCTGGAACTAAAATCAACCACATGAGAAGGATGGACATGAGAATCTTCTCCAGGTGGGAAAGGGTACTGTCTAAGGAAGTTCCTACTCCAGAGAAGCCAGTTTCTAAGAAGGACTCTCCTCCTAGGAAGAAGAGGAAGATAGCTGCTGTGACTCAGGAGTCCTCCAGCAGCTCAGGCAGTGAAGAACATGTTGTTTTCACTCCTGATAATTATGAGGATGAGGCTGCAGAGAAGTCACCTGCTCCTCAGGAGCCAGCTGACATCCAGGGGGAGCCTCCAGCTGTAGAACATCCCTCTACACTGGAAAGTGAGCAGGCTACACAGATTATCCAAGAGGTACTTTCTGACCTTAATACATTAGATTTTTCTGTAATGGATTCTGATTTGTCTGATGTCCATCAGCAAAATCAGCAAGCAACTCAAGAACCAGATGTTGTTCTTCAGGACACATCTGCTGTTGTGCCACAAGTTCCTGATAAAGTAGTTGATAAAACCAGTACTTCTCCTGCACAGTCTCCTGCACAGTCTGAATTTAGATCAAGATGATTTTGATATGGATAAGAATGCTGCTGATGAAGAGAAGGATGCTGCTATTGAGGGGGAGAACTTGGATGTTCAAGAAGAGCCTATAAGGCTAGATACTGAGAAGGCACAAGATGTGCAAACTGAAAAACCCTCAAGCCCTAAGGATAGGGTAGATATAGCCAGTACATCAGAGTCTGAGGATGATGAAGCTGAGCAAGCTCAAAAGAAGAAATTCTTTGTCTTCAAAAGAAGGAGTCAGAGCTATAAGAAAGCTCTACAAACTGTAGCTCAACACTCACTAGTCCAACAAGCTCCATCAACTGATTATAGTAGCCTAATGGTAGCAATGCAAGTAAAGCTGGATGAGCAAAGAAGGGCAATAGAGACATATATTGATGAAAGCCAAAAGTCCCTACAATTTGATTTAGCTCAAGATATCAAATCAATAAGGTTTGAAATGAATTTGAATAAGAAGGAAGTGACTGACTTCTTCCACAAGGGTGGCAATGCAGTAGTATTCCTGGCTAAACATCAAGAAACCATAAAAGAGAAGGTAGAAGATATAGCACTAAAGCAAGGCTATGTGCTGGAGAATCAATTGAGGATGAATGATAATTTGACTGCATCTCACAATGCAATAGTCACTGAACTGAAGAGTAAGTCTAATGAACCATCAACCTCCTCTGCTGCTGCCAAGGCTGAATTTGATAAGATATTTCAAGAAGAAATTGCTGCTGTCAAGAATGCAATCAAAGATTCACAGAAGGTCATTTCTGAACAGCTTACAAAGCTTAGACCTTTCTTTAAGGATGGAATAAGGTATTTGGATAGCCAAATCAGATTCCAGAAAGATGATGTGAGAGATCATGTAGCACAAGAAGTCATAAAGGGGGAGAGGGTGTTAGTCAAGGCCAGTTCTGAGCATGCAAAATGGATATCCAATTCCATCAGGGCTACACTGGGCTATCCTCCCCTGTGTGATGATGATAATGTAGCTGAATCTGGTATTCAAAGTGCATATCTTGGAGGTGAGCAACAGGAAGTAGCTCAGGTGATCTATCCACCTCCAGATTTTGAAATGGTTCATGCTGATGTAAGCACAATGTATAGTCCAACTGCTGGTAAGCCTAATTGTTGAAACCGGAAACCGGCCTCTTGTGGAGTTCGACCCTTGGGGAAGGGGTGGTCTCGTGCCTACTTCGCACCTGCAAGAAAAACAACGAGAGAGACAAGAAGAGACAGACCCAAGGGCTCGGCAGGGAGGTCCCACCACAAACCCAGAAGATCTCTGAGCGCTTCCCCTCCTTAGCCAAGAGCCGAGCTAAGGTACTCTCAGAGAACACTTGAAAATGAGAGCAAGGAGGCACTGAAAGCGTGTCCTCTGAGGTACCCCTTGGGTCTTATTTATAGATTTTCAGAATCTGAACTGCCAATAACCAAAAGGACTGACCTGGAAGTACCAAAAGACCCCTGGATGGGTCTGCCAACAGCCAAACTCCGCTGTTCTGAACAGCTATGCGCAGTCCAACCTGGCCTGCCAACAGCGAGGCTCCGCTATTCTGAGTAGCTATTCGCACCCCCGGGCGGTCAGCTCGCCTTCAGTTCTCCCGCAGGAGGCGGGTGCGACCCGGCTCTGGGGCTCGCCTACCCTCACTGGGCGAGTGCGAGCCGATATGGGCGAGCCGCCTGCCTTTTGCCGGGCGGATCGGCGGTCAGGTCGCGCTCGGGGTCCGGATCGCTTGCGGCGGGTCGCCAATCGCGGGTCCGGCTCGCTTGCGGCGGGTCGCCAGCTCGGGTCCGGCTCGCTTGCTGCGGGTCGCCAGCTCGGGTCCGGCTCGCTTGCTGCGGGTTGCCAGCTCGCTCGCCTGAGATGGGCAGGAGCGGGCCAGCCCTTCAGTCGTTCAGCCCGTCCTGCCGCTTGGGTGCGAGTCGCGGGGGCAGGCCTGTTCAACCTCCCTGGTGGGACCCGCTCGCCGGACACAGGGTTGTACACAATCCCCGCTCTTTTTGAGCTTGAACCAAGCTCGGAAAGAACCATCCAACCCGCGTGTTCGGCGAGCCCCTGTGCTGAGCTGGCAGGGAATCTTCTGGTGGGGGCCCACTGTTCTGCTATAAATACATACCGCTGACCCATGTAGGAGGCCCCCCAAATCCCTTTATTTTCTCTGAGCAGACTTTTGTTCCTCGATGCCGGTTAGCGAAGAAGTGCGAGCTCGCCTGGCGGCAGCGGTCCTGCAGACTCAGGAGGAGGCCCTTGAGGCCGCCCCATGGCTAGCTCGCGGATCCTCCGGCCCCCTCTTCAGGCCGGCGAAGGGAAAGATCGTTAAGCGTTCTCTGGCGGGCGACTGCCCGGCCTCCAGCTCGGCGGCGGGTGCTGAGGTAGTCCCCGGGGTGCGTGGCCTTCCGCCGATTATCGCTATTCGTCTGACTCCCTGTTTTGCAGGTAATTCCCTGTGAGGAGGTGGAGAACCGGGGAGAGGATCGTCCTCCGCCTCCATCGCCTGAGAAGATCGCGAGTTCCCCAGGTCCGGATCGCCCACCTCCGGAAACTCCCCGTCCAGCGGTCTCCCATGGGCTGGGGAAATCTCTTGAGACCCTCGAGGGAGGGGACTTTCGGGATCGGCCGGGCTCTTCCCGCCCATCTGTCGGTGCGGGCGATGTGCCCACCCCTGGTGAGCTGGTTTTTATCGTTGACTTTGCCTCTTGCTCGCTCATTCTGACCCCTCTCCGCTCGCAGGCTTTCGCAGGGCCTCGCCTGAGACCGAGATGAGCGAAGGGTACTCGCCCCCGCCTGACGTGGACAGTATATCTGACTATCTGGGCGACCCGAACGATGCGGCGGGGATGAAGAGGCAGGTGACGCGGCTATTCCAGAAACACACAATGCTGCTGCAGGAGGCCATAAGGAGGATCGAAGGCGACAAGGCCGAGACCGATGCCCGGCTCGCGGCCTTGGAGGGCCCTCGGCGTGAAGCGGAAGACGACGACGTCACCTCGCCGGGCGTGCATATAACGCGAGCCGAGGGGCATCTTAAAAGCGCCGTGGAGCAGGTCGGCCGGGCTCAGCGGGAGCTGGTGGCGGTTCGCGATTACCACGATCCCCGCGTGCCGCCTCGGGCGGGAACGAAGAGGCGGCACAGGTGGAAGTGGGTCGAGTACTGACCCAGTTGTTTGCCCCTCGCTCGCGTGATACCGCGGGGTTACCGTCATCTCGAATTTATCTTGTATTTGTATTTGTAATTGCTTGCGACTCTTTTAGCCTGCCTATGGGCCTAACTATTTTGTTGCTGAGATGTATTGGAATTGTTGCGCTGCTCTTCTTTGGTCTTCTGTGTGCGGGTTAGGGGGAAAGGTCCATTCTTCTCTTCGCGCTGATCGGGGCGGGGGCGAGCCGAGGAGCTCGCTAGACGGGGAATCTCCCGTCTCGCGCGGCACACCGTGCAGGTGCGGGTTGGGGTTGGTTCGCCCGCACCGGTCTCCCGCGGCTGCAGCCGGGCGAGAACCGTGCCGGCTCGACCTTTGAGGTGTGCTCGCGCGCGGGAAGTCGAACCGTCGGATTAATTTTTGCTATCCGCACCCCATCTTTTGGCGGGAAGTTTCCCGCCCCTTCTCTTTTCCTATAAATAGGTCCTGCCGGCCCTTATTTCTTCACCGACTCCAAAACGTCTTCTCGCTTCCCCTTTTCTCGCGAAGTGCGATTCTAGCTCGCCTCCCGGCTTTTTGTCTCGCGTTCGGCGGCGAATCAACGGGGATGGGCGGAGGCGGCGGCGACGCGGACGGCCGAAGCAAATGCGCTTGGACCTTCTCCGAGCACGATTTCCCTCGCGCCGTCATCACAGAGCGCGAATACTTGGAAGCTCTAGGCGACCACATCCCGGCCGGGTTTTCTGCGAGGCGACCTGATGAGAGGGAGAAGATCAACGACCTATTTGGGGATGAGCTCGCCATCCCTCTCGCTCACTTCGAGGTGGGCCTGCGACTTCCCCTGTGGCCCGAGGTGCGCCAGGTGCTCAAATACTTCGGGGTCGTCCTGGGCCAGATGACCCCGAACTCCATCGCCGTCATGATGGGGTTCGCCTGCTTCTTGCGAGAGGAGCGGGTGGAGTTCAGCCTCGCAGTATTCCGGAAGCTGTTCTCTTTCAGGGCGAACCGAGACGGGACGGCCTACTTCTCCAGCGCCCACCTCAAGGTGCGGGAGACTGTCAACAAGAGCCACAATTGGCTGAAGAAGTTCCTGTTCGTCAAGGGGGACTTCGGCAACGTGCCCTTCTCGCCGGTGCAGCTCAGCGAGGCGAGCTACCGGCCACCCAACCTAGGCGGCCATGAAGCCGACCTGTTCGCGTTCTTCGTCGGGAAGAACTTCGAGGTCGCGTTCCTGCGCCGCCACCTTGACGATCTCGCGGTTGTCCCGCCGGGGGGAGGTTTGCTACTCGTCTCCATTAGTCCTTACTTTCCCACTCTTCTTTCATCTCACCTTCCCTTCTTCGCAGGCGAACGCGACATTCCCCTTCATCCTCCTTACGAAAGCGCCCGGATCCCCCCCGGGGTTCTCGCCCGCGCCCAGGCCGCGGATGCCGCTCAGCGCGACATCACATCGGTCCCGGCCAAGAAGCGACCGGGCGGCGGGCAGTCAGCGCCTCCGCCGAAGTCGGCGAAGACCGCGGATCAGCAACCATCCGCAGGCCAAAGAAAGGGCAAGGCCCCCGCGGTCTTGCCGACTGAGGCCCCCTCGCCCCCGCTGGTTGTTTCGACCAGCGATTCCCCGGTCGGGGCGGCGGGCACCTCCGCGCCGCCGGGCGGGTCTGGAGCCGCTGCGGAGCCGGTGCCGAGAGGGCATCGGAACTTCGGCTACGGCGAGACGTACTTGGACGAGCTCGGCGTCCCGCTCCTGGCTTGGGACAAGGAGTCGAATCGCGCAACGATCTCGACCCTGCTGCCGAGCTGGATGGAACAGGACACAATCGGCGGGGAGGCGTACAGCTTCTCCTTTGGGTTGTACTCGCGCGAAGACGCCGCCATATTCGACAAGGAGGAGACACGGGTGCTGATCCATGAGAGCGCGCGGGCCCAGCTGCGCGGCCTGGAGCTGGCGCACATGGTGGGGCGACGCTGTACCCAGGTGGAGCGGAACGCCGCGTCCATCCAAAAGATGGTGGAGGAGAAGGAAGAGGCCCGGAAGCTCGCTCGGGAGGACGCGGATCTTCAGAGAGGGCGAGCCGCCGCCGCCGAGGAGACCCTCGCGCAATATCTGGGCGGGGTGGTACGCTCTCAACCGGAGCTAATCTCTTCTTCTTGCGAACGCAGCTTATGATGATTCCTATTCCGTTTTTCAGGACGCGGCGACGGCGAGCCGGATGGGCGCCGAGATTGCCACCCTTCGCCAGGAGAAGGCGGCGCTGGAGGCCCGGGTACGCGAGCTGGAGGCCGCTGCCGCTGTCCCTCCTCCGGCCAGCGGGGTCTGCCCGCGCGAGCACCTCTCCGACTACGACCTGGAAGTGCTAATGCAGAAGAATGCGGCCAGCGCAGCGAGATACACGATGCAGACGCTGAGGCGCGCGGATCTGCTTACGAGCGAGGCAGCGGGACTCTCGGCAAAAGACGTGGTGCCGGCGCTGTTCCTCCCTGTGCCGGAGCCCGGCGACAGAAGCTTCCAGCCGCTTTAGGGTTTCTAGGTCTCGTGTTTTTTGTAATCTGCCTTGTAGATGAACATTATGTGTAAAAATCTGGTCTGTGTTGTATGCGCGAGTTGCGCTTATACTCTATTTCTGTCTATTGTTCCTTTTACACACTGTTCTTTTTACACTTCTCGCCTGTCTTGTTTTCTAACGATGTCATTGCCGGACGGCGCGACCCGTCCCAGCGGCCCGGCTCTGACGAGGCGAGCTGGCTCGTCCGCCGAGCCAGGTGAGCTTGCTCGTCTGCCGAGCGAGGCGAGCTTGCTCGTCTGCCGAGCGAGGTGAGCTGGCTCGCCCCTCGGCCGCATGCTTAGATCTCTGTGGACTCTCGCCCAGGCCTTTGTGTTTACTCGACCACCTTTCCCGGGGCTTGAGGGTGGGGCTATGCTAGACCCTTTCCTTCTTTTCTGGCTAACTCTTGCGATTCCGTCCTGCTGCGCACGCTTTTCGGGCAGTTTCCGGCCTTGCCGGCTAGGTGGGAGTCTGACAACGCAATTTGCTCTAGGTCGCAGGCCATTGCTTTCTGGATCATTCCATCGAGTGATTTCCGGCCCTGCCAGCTAGGTGGGAGCCTGGCAGCGGGATCTTCCCGAGGCTAGGGATGACACCGAGTGACTTCCGGCCCTGCCATCTAGGTGGGAGCCTGGCAGCGGGATCTTCTCGGGGTCCAAGTTCATTCCATTGAGTGACTTCCGGCCCTGCCAGCTAGGTGGGAGCCTGGCAGCGGGATCTTCTCGAGGCTAGGGATGACACCGAGTGACTTCCGGCCCTGCCAGCTAGGTGGGAGCCTGGCAGCGGGGTCTTCTCGGGGTCCAGATCCATTCCATCGAGTGACTTCCGGCCCTGCCAGCTAGGTGGGAGCCTGGCAGCGGGATCTTCTCGAGGCTAGGGATGACACCGAGTGACTTCCGGCCCTGCCAGCTAGGTGGGAGCCTGGCAGCGGGATCTTCTCGGGGTCCAAGTTCATTCCATCGAGTGACTTCCGGCCCTGCCAGCTAGGTGGGAGCCTGGCAGCGGGATCTTCTCGAGGCTAGGGATGACACCGAGTGACTTCCGGCCCTGCCAGCTAGGTGGGAGCCTGGCAGCGGGATCTTCTCGGGGTCCAAGTTCATTCCATCGAGTGACTTCCGGCCCTGCCAGCTAGGTGGGAGCCTGGCAGCGGGATCTTCTCGAGGCTAGGGATGACACCGAGTGACTTCCGGCCCTGCCAGCTAGGTGGGAGCCTGACAGCGGGATCTTCTCGGGGTCCAAGTTCATTCCATCGAGTGACTTCCGGCCCTGCCAGCTAGGTGGGAGCCTGGCAGCGGGATCTTCTCGAGGCTAGGGATGACACCGAGTGACTTCCGGCCCTGCCAGCTAGGTGGGAGCCTGGCAGCGGGATCTTCTCGGGGTCCAAGTTCATTCCATCGAGTGACTTCCGGCCCTGCCAGCTAGGTGGGAGCCTGGCAGCGGGATCTTCTCGAGGCTAGGGATGACACCGAGTGACTTCCGGCCCTGCCAGCTAGGTGGGAGCCTGGCAGCGGGATCTTCTCGGGGTCCAAGTTCATTCCAACTCTCTGAGCAAGCATAGATATGACATTCCTGGGGGGGAGGAGAAGAAAAGCTTCATTATGAGAAATCAGGTTGTTTACAGAAAATTAGGGAAAAAATCTCTTCAAGTCGTCTCCACTCCAGGTGAGACTCAGGGCCTCGCCCTCTACATTTTGGAGCCGATAGCCCCCCGACTTCAAAACTTCCTTCACAATGAATGGCCCCTCCCAGCTGGGGTTGAGTTTCCCTACAGGCGCTGACCGCCCTGCCGCGTCCACCTTCTTCAGTACCAGGTCCCCTTCCGTGAACTGCTTGACCCTGACATGCTTGTCAAAGTATTTCGCCATCCTCCTTTTGACCTCCTCCTGTCGGACGGCCGAAAGATCCCTCAACTCTTCTACCATGTCGAGGGAGAGTCTCAGCTCCTCCCCATTCTCGGCTTGCCATTCCTCTCGGCCTTCCCTGGCCGTTCCGACCCGCGGCGTTTGAACTTCAAATTCTATGGGGAGCACCGCCTCGCACCCATGGGAGAGCTTGAAGGGGGTCTCCCCCGTGGCCGTGTTTGGGGTGGTTCTAAGGGCCCAAAGGACGGCGGGGAGCTGCTCCACCCAGCTCCCCCTCAGGTTTTCCACCTTCTTTTTGAGGAGATTGACGATGATTTTGTTCGCCGCCTCCACCTGCCCGTTGCTCCTGGGGTGGTGGACCGAGGCGAATCTGAGGTCGATCCCTAGCTGCTCGCAAAAACTGGTGAACTCGGCGCTGGCGAACTGAGGCCCGTTGTCTGTGACGATGGCCTGGGGCAGCCCATGGCGACAGATGATCTCCCCCCAAACGAAGTTCCTGATTACCTGGGAGGTCACCTTTGCCAACGCCTTCACCTCCATCCACTTTGAGAAGTAGTCGATCATTACCAGGAGGAACCTTCTCTGGCCGCTAGCCTGGGGGAACGGCCCGACCAAATCCATTCCCCAGATTGCAAAGGGCCAGGGGGCCGTGATGCTCTTGAGTTGCTGGGCCGGCTGTAGCTGGAGGGGGGCAAATAGCTGGCACTTATGACATCTTCTTGCGAACTCCGCGGCGTCTCGGCCCAGGGTGGGCCAGAAATACCCCTGCCGGACTATCCTCCCCTCCAGGGTCCGACTCCCGGAATGACTCCCGCACTCCCCGGAGTGGACTTCTTCCAAGATCCTCTGCGCCTCGCCCTCGGACACGCAGCGAGCCAGCATCCCGGAAAGGGTCTTTCTGTATAGTTGCCCGTCTTTGAGGAGGTAGTAGGCGGACTTGTGCCTCAACTTCTTCTTGTCTACTCCCTCCGGATACTCTCCCGTGGAGAGGAAAGCTATTACCGGGTCCATCCACGAGGGCTGCTGATCGATCTCCATGAGCTCCCCCTCTTCGATGGAGGGGCGGAACAGGTCGGTGATGGTGCCCCCCATCCGGGGGCCATGCTTCGCCAGTTGGTCGGCCTGTTCATTCTTTTCCCTTGGCACGTGTTGGATGGAGAAGGTCTGGAAGGTCCCTATGACCCCCTTCACTTTGGCCAAGTATAACTTCAAAACGGGCTCCCTTGCTTCGAACTCCCCGTTGATCTGGGAAGCCACCACCATGGAGTCGGTCAGAACTTCCACATCCAACACCCCCAACTCTCTGGCCAGGCGTAGTCCCGCTATCACTGCTTCGTACTCGGCCTGGTTGTTAGTAATGGGGAAATGTACCACCACCGTCTGCTCAATCTGAGTCCCTTGGGGGCTCTCCAGGACCACTCCTATCCCGAGTGAATGCCTTCCTGAGGCTCCATCCACCCTCACCTTCCAAGGAGCCGGGCAAGTGAGCTCCTCCTCTGCTACTTCTACCACGTAGTCGGCCAGGAAGTCGGCCATCGCTTGAGCTTTGATCGAGAGCCGTGGCACGAAGGAGACATCGAACTCGCTTAGCTCCACCGACCACTTGGCCAGCCGGCCCGAGTGCTCCACCCCCTCGAAGATATTGCGGAGAGGATGGTCTGTCACCACTCGGATCGAGTGCGCCTGGAAGTAAGGCCGTAGCCTCCGGGCCGAGATGATTAATGCGAACGCGAGCTTCTCCAGGATCGGATACCGGAGTTCGGCCTTCCTCAGGACCCGGCTGACGTAATAGACAGGGAGCTGTCTCTTCCCCTCTTCTCGAACCAAGACGGAGCTCAGGGCCTCTGCCCCGACCCCGAGATATAGGAACAAGTCTTCACCCTCCTTCGGCCCCTGGAGCAGCGGGGCCTGTGTTAGCTGCGCCTTGAGGGCCTGGAACGCCTCCTCGCATTCCTTAGTCCATTCGAACCTCTGGCCCCCCCTCGGCGTTTTGAAGAAGGGGGAGCACTTCTCCCCTGCCCGAGAGAGGAAGCGGCTCAGTCCTGCTAGCTTCCCCGTCAACCGTTGGACCTCCTTCGCATTCCGCGGGGACCCCAACTCCAAGATTGCCTTGACCTTATCGGGATTCGGCTCGACCCCCGCGGGGGTGAGGAGATGCCCCAAGAACTTCCCCCGGCTAGCCCCGAAAACACACTTAAGGGGGTTCAGCCGCATCTTGTATCGGCGCAGGGTGGTGAACGTCTCCTCCAGGTCCCGGAGGTGGGAGTCCACGTCTCGGCTCTTGATCATGAGGTCGTCCACGTAGACCTCCAAGTTTCTCCCCCTTTGCTCCTTGAAGACCCTGTCCATCATTTTTTGATAGGTGGCACCAGCGTTCTTCAACCCGAACGGCATCATCTTGTAGCAATAGCAGCCGTCCCCTGTGATGAATGAGACATCCTTTATGTCCGGGGGGTGCATCCTGATCTGATGGTAACCTGAAAATGCATCTAAAAAACTCATTACAGAAAAACCGACGGCTGAGTCAACCAGCGCGTCGATCCGATGCAAGGGGTAACAATCCTTAGGACAAGCTTTATTAAGAAGGGAAAAATCGATACACAGGCGCCAGCGGCCGTCTCCCTTTTTGACCATCACAACGTTCGAGACCCAGCCGGGGTATTGAATTTCGGACACGAAGCCCGCTTTGAGAAGTTTTGCCACCTCCTCCCTGATGGGCTCCGCTAGCTTGTCCGCCGTGGATCTCTTCTTCTGCTGGACGGGGCGTGTTCCCGGGTCCAGGTTGAGGCGGTGGCAAGCCACATCCGCGTCAACCCCCGGTATCTCCGCGGCGCTCCAGGCGAAGATGTCCACGTTCTTCTGGATGCACTCCAGCATCCTGCCCTGGTCCTCCGGGGTCAGCCCCCCGCTGACGCGGATCTTCTCCACCCTGCCTCCGCGGGTGAGCACTTCCAGCTCCACCACCTCCTCTGCGGCCTCCAGTCTGGACTGCTCCCCCCATCCCTCGGCATCCCCTTCCTCCTGAGCGGGGACCTCTACCTCCATCTCCCCTGCCACGGCCCTTACTTCGACCACTTCCTTCAAACCTCCTCCTCCCGCCTTTCCTGCGCAGCCCTTCACCTCCAGCTCCACCTCTCCGGCTCCCTGCTCGTTTGCCTCCATCCTCCGCCCCATCTCCTCGGCCCCTTCCTGCCAAGAGATGGTGTTCACCGCGGTGACGTAGCATTCCCGTGCCACCTTAGGGTCTCCCCTAACCCTGACCTGCGCCCCCTCAGCGTTGAACTTCAAGCACTGATGGAAAGATGAGGCGACGCAACGGAAGGCACTGATCAGGGGCCTCCCGAAGATTGCGCTGTAGCTGCTGGGGGCGTCCACAATGACGAACTTGCAGTTTCGGGACTGCCCCCCCAGGGTTACGTGGAGGCCGACTCCTCCCTCTACCTCCTTCCTCTCTCCCGAGAACCCGAACAAGGGCCCGTCCGAGGCCAGCACCCTCTTAGCTTCCACCTGCATCGCGTCAAACGCCTCCTTGAAGACGACGTTCACGGAACTCCCATTGTCCACTAGGATCCGAGAGACAGTGAAGTTCTCGATGGCGGCCTTGATGACCAACGCATCACAGAACGGATCCTCGTGGTCCGGCATATCACTTCTAGAGAAAGTGATCCTCTCCTCTGGCGGCGGGGTTTGGGACGTAGAGGCGACGCTCCGCCGATACATGGTGTGGAGACTCGCCTTGCGGGAAGCCTCGACCCCCACTCCCCCGTGGATCACTCCGATCATTCCTCGGGTCCCCACATCCACCCGGTCTTCACAGCGATCCTCCTCCGTCCGAGGCAGGACCTCCTCGATCCTTACTTCCTGCCGCACCTCCTCCTGCTGCTGCCGCCGCCCCCTGTTCTCTCTCATCTCCAAGAATTCCGGGCACGTGGCCGTTGCGTGCCCCTCTTCCTGATGGAAGTCGCAGTAGGGCAGTTCCACCCTGAACTCCCTTCTCCTCCTCCTCATGACCCCTCTCCTTGCTCCCAGAGCTATGGCCATGGCCTCCTCCTGATCGGGGAGCCGCGGCCTCTGACCCTGCCTCCAGCCTGGGGGGTGGAACTGGTCCTGCCTCCCCTGATAGTGGCCTCTCCCGTAGTATCCCCTCTGTGGCCCCTGCCCCTGCCACTCTGGTCTCCAGCCCAGCCTACGGTCGGGCTCCTGACGCCCCCATCCCGGTTGCTGTCCTTGGAGCTGCCTCTGCTCCCTCTGCCTGGGCTCCTCCCTCCTCTCTTCCTGTCTTCTTCCTCCCCTCGACTCCTTCTCCTCCTCAGTCGCCCACCTGGCCAACTTTCTCGCAAATTCTGGGTTCGACGCTTCCCCGTCGACCTCTCTCGCCGCCCTCTCCATCAGCTCCTCGTAGGAGAGGGGGGGAATCCTCTTCAGCTCCATGCGGAAGAAACCCTGCTGCAGGCCCAGTGTGAAGGCCATCATCAGACTGTGGCCCGGCATCTCCTGAACTTGGGTAACCTCCTCCTGGAACCGATCGACGTAGCTCCCCAACGTCTCGTTTACCCCCTGCTTTATGTGGAACAGGGACTCAGACTCCTTCTTCCTCTTCTTTGCGGTTGTGAACCTCAACATGAACCCTCGGCGTAGGTCCTCGAAGCAATAGATGGAATTGGCCGGCAGCTGGTGGAACCACTCCCTCGCCTTATCCCGGAGGGTGATGGCGAAGAGACGGCACTTGAATCCGTCCGACATCTGACGGATGGAGACCACGTCTTCGAACCACTGGACGTGCTGAACCGGGTCTCCCTTCCCGGTGTAGTAGGTCATCTCGGGCTCTCTGAACCCGTCTGGTACTGGAGCTGAGGAGACCAGCTCGCTAAAAGGGCTGCCTCCCCCCACCTGGCGGGCCGGCGAGTCACGCGGACCCAGCTCGCCGAATCGGCCTCGGCCTGCCGAGCCGGGGAAGAGCTCGCGCCCCGAGAGCTCGCTCCCCCGACCTTCCTCAGCCACTTCCTTCCCGGCTCGCCTGCCAGGAGCGTCCTCGCCCAGAGAGGGGGCGGCTGCGATCTGGGCTGCCGGAGTCGAACACTCGGCCCGCACGCCGAGTGCGATCTTGACGAGATCCAGCACCTCGTTCCTGAAGTCTTCAAACATCCCCACTGTCGCGAGAGGTGGGTTGGGCGGCGAGTTCTGCCTGTCAGATCCTTGACCTCCCGTCATTGAGCTCGCCGAAGCTTTTCTGCACTGACCACTGTCCACGCTCACCGCACCAAAATGTTGAAACCGGAAACCGGCCTCTTGTGGAGTTCGACCCTTGGGGAAGGGGTGGTCTCGTGCCTACTTCGCACCTGCAAGAAAAACAACGAGAGAGACAAGAAGAGACAGACCCAAGGGCTCGGCAGGGAGGTCCCACCACAAACCCGGAAGATCTCTGAGCGCTTCCCCTCCTTAGCCAAGAGCCGAGCTAAGGTACTCTCAGAGAACACTTGAAAATGAGAGCAAGGAGGCACTGAAAGCGTGTCCTCTGAGGTACCCCTTGGGTCTTATTTATAGATTTTCAGAATCTGAACTGCCAATAACCAAAAGGACTGACCTGGAAGTACCAAAAGACCCCTGGATGGGTCTGCCAACAGCCAAACTCCGCTGTTCTGAACAGCTATGCGCAGTCCAACCTGGCCTGCCAACAGCGAGGCTCCGCTGTTCTGAGTAGCTATTCGCACCCCCGGGCGGTCAGCTCGCCTTCAGTTCTCCCGCAGGAGGCGGGTGCGACCCAGCTCTGGGGCTCGCCTACCCTCACTGGGCGAGTGCGAGCCGATATGGGCGAGCCGCCTGCCTTTTGCCGGGCGGATCGGCGGTCAGGTCGCGCTCGGGGTCCGGATCGCTTGCGGCGGGTCGCCAATCGCGGGTCCGGCTCGCTTGCGGCGGGTCGCCAGCTCGGGTCCGGCTCGCTTGCTGCGGGTCGCCAGCTCGGGTCCGGCTCGCTTGCTGCGGGTTGCCAGCTCGCTCGCCTGAGATGGGCAGGAGCGGGCCAGCCCTTCAGTCGTTCAGCCCGTCCTGCCGCTTGGGTGCGAGTCGCGGGGGCAGGCCTGTTCAACCTCCCTGGTGGGACCCGCTCGCCGGACACAGGGTTGTACACTAATGTTATTCTGGAAAAGGTTGTTCAACCTATTACAGCTGCTATGCAAGAGGCTTTGGACAAAGAGGAAGAGACTAGGCTATCAAAGAAGAAGTTCAGGGAACTTGCTGAGCAAAAACCTGATTTTGAACAGTGGAGCCCTACTTCTAGGAACATCATTCTCACAGCCTGGAAAGCGGCCAAGGACAATGCCCATGAGAGGAACAAGTGGTTCTCAGAGACAGAATGGAGGAAGCATGAAAGTAGGCAGGAAGCCATTGTCCAACATAGAAGGAAGGCTAAGTTAGGAAAGCTACCTCCAACAGCTGTGGAGCCTAGCAAGTACTTTCCTAAGCCCTATCATTACTTTGAGAGGCAAAAAATCAAGGCTGAAGAACAGAAAAAGAAGGACTCCAAAGGGAAGAAGACTGCTGAAGCTGAGCCTGCTGCTGCTGCTGGTGTAAAGGCCAAAGTGCAAGCTGGAAAAGGCATAGTCATAAAAGAACCAGAGCAGAATTAGACTAAGATTAAACTGAAGAATGTTGTAATCTGTTACATCAAACATTTTGTGTAAATCATTGTAAATGTATTAACAACAATGTATGAACAATTTTTGATAAATATAAATTTCATGATTGTTCAGATGAATGTGTCTAATTCTTGTTTGTTCTGTAATGCTAAATGAGTATACATGTGTGCTTTATTACATGTTTAAGTTTAACTCTGTTGACATATACCTGTTTTACATCATTTTATAATTTTTAATTATGAGTGGTATATATCATTGACTAAGGGTTATGACTTCTCCAAATAAGGGGAGATTGTTGGGTACATTGGTCAAATGTACCTGATTTGAAGAAGCCTCACCTAACTCAATGATATGCATCATAATATATTTGATGTTTGTTTGAGTTACTTGTGCAGGTTAGGTATTCACTAGACTGAAGCTAAAAGTTTCTAAGTCCATGTGTCGACACCCAGAGGGAAAGTGTCGACACTTGAGAAAGCTTGTGTCGACACCCAGACAAGCAGTGTCGACACTTGGAGTCATTGTGTCGACACCTGGGAAGAAGAGTCGACACCAGTCAGAAAGTGTCGACACTTGGAGCTGTGTCGACACTCAGTGTAGAAGAATGCAGAAGAAGCTATGTCGACACTTAGCAGAAGTGTCGACACCTAGAAGAGCTGTGTCTACACCAGAAAGTGTCGACACTTGGAGCTGTGTCGACACTCAGCAAAAGTCTGCAGAGTCTAAGTAAAAGTGTCGACACTCAACACAATGTGTCGACACTATGCTGAAGAGTCAGTATTTGAAGAAAGTGTCGACACTCAGCACAATGTGTCGACACACAACCAGAAGAGTCAACACTTGAAGAAAGTGTCGACACCCAGCACAATGTGTCGACACTTAGTTGAAGACTCTACACTTGAAGAAAGTGTCGACACAAGGAGCTGTGTCGACACTTAGCAAAGAACAGAAAAGTTACAAAATATTCTAAGTACAAGTGTCGACACTAAAGGAATGTGTCGACACTCAGCTGAAGAATCAAAAGTGAAGACTTGTGTCGACACCAAGAAGCAGTGTCGACACTTGACAGTTTCAACACATGAAGATGTGTCGACACAAAGAACATGTGTCGACACTTAGAAGAATACAGTTAAAGAATGAAGTACAAGTACTTGTGTCGACACTCAATTTCAGTGTCGACACATGCAGAAGAATCTGTGTCGAGACATACAAGGAATTGTGTCGACACCTTGTAGACTTGTGTCGACACTTACACAACATGTGTCGACACTTGGCCTATAAGTGTCGACACTTAAGAACAGAAAGTCTCGACACTATCTGACAGTTAGAGGAATTTCAAGAAGTGACTGGTTGACAAGACAGCTGCCGATCCAGCCGGTCTACATCAACTGTCAGAGATATCAGAAGTCTGTTATGAACCGGACCAGCCAGTTACCATGAAGGAAGCCTATAAATAGGCATCCATAGTTTACAGAAACTGTTGTTGAAAAGATTGAAGAAGTAATATAGAAGTGGTTGAAAAAGTTTTTGATAAAGAGAGTTCAGATCTTTGTAAAAGTGGTATATTGAGTATCAACACAAGAAGATCTTGCTGTGCATCGGCAGATCTAAGAAGTTGGAGAGAGAGAGCTCCAACCAAGTATTCAGTCTTTGGAACTAAGGCTGAGAAGAAGAATTCAGAGTCATCTGAATTTCAAGAAGCAGAGGTCAAGGAACAACTGCAGAAGATTCAGACTAATTCAGTTCTAATCAAGAAGCTTTGAAGGAAGCTAAGTCAGTTTGGATCTAACTGAGTTCTTCCAAGAACTCTTCAAGAAACTCTCAACTCCTCTCTTATTTTCTGAGTTGTAGAGTTAGCTTGTGTAATTTCTATTTTAACATGTAGGATCCATTGGATCTGAGAGAATTGTAAGCCTATATTATAAAGGTTGAGGGTAGGGCTTGCTTGCCTGAGTGTAGGAGTTAAAGAACTCTGAGTGTAGGCCTTAATTGGCTGAGTGTAGGCCTAGGTGGCTGAGTGTAGGCCTTTTGGCTGAGTGTAAGGCTTTGGGCCTGAGGTAGGAACCTAGTTGGGTTCTGAGTTAGTGGAGAAGTTTGGCCGAATCTAGTACACTGCTAGATAGGCGAAGGGGGAAAGTGGATGTACCCAAAGATTGGGGAACCACTATAAAGTCTTGTGTATTCTGTGCTGTGATTGTGCTGTGTTGTGAATTGCTGTGTTTGCTGTGTGAACTTATTCAGAAATCTGTGTTATAAACTGTTGTGCTGCCAACAAAGTTTCAAAAAGGTTTTGATCACCTATTCACCCCCCCTCTAGGTGTTTAGGTACCATATCTTACAACTTTCCATAGACCATTCGGTACGGGGTTA
This sequence comes from Platanthera guangdongensis, assembly GCA_039583875.1. Classification (NCBI taxonomy): domain Eukaryota; kingdom Viridiplantae; phylum Streptophyta; class Magnoliopsida; order Asparagales; family Orchidaceae; genus Platanthera; species Platanthera guangdongensis. The sequence continues at coordinate 10,638,020 of CM077161.1, read as the reverse complement.
GCCCAATGGGAGTTTTGAAGGCAGTGTGATATGCCCATAATGCATCAACTAGCTTTTGTGACCAGTCTCTACGGTTCACGCTCACTGTCTTTTCTAGAATTTTCTTAATCTCCCTATTGGATACTTCCGCTAACCCATTCGTCTGGGGATGATATGCTAAGGCGACTTTATGAGTTACCCCAAATTTTTTTAGTAATGCGGCGAACTGATTATTACAGAAATGACTGCCACCATCACTAAGGATTGCCCTCGGGATTCCAAATCGACTAAATATATGGTGCCTTAAGAAGTTAAGGACTACCTTCGCATCATTCCTGGGCGTCGTGATTGCTTCCACCCATTTAGATACGTAGTCCACAACCAACAATATGAATAAATTACCATTCGAGTTCACGAACGGCCCCATGAAGTCTATACCCCATACATCAAATAGTTCGACCTCAAACATTATATTCATGGGCATCCCATCGTTCTTGTGTATATTCTCGCTCCGTTGGCATCTATCGCATTGCTTTACAAATGTATTTGCATCCCCGAATAAATTAGGTCAATAGAAGCCAGCTTCTAACACCTTCATTGCCGTTCTCGTTCCCTTGAAATGACCTCCGTAGGGGGAGCCATGACATTTCTCCAATATCTCTCTCATCTCCTCCTCGGGGATGCATCTTCGTACGATTCCGTCGGCAGCAACCTTGAATAACAAAGGATCATCCCACATGTAAGACCGTACCTGATGTAAAAATTTTTTCTTTTGTTGGTAGGATGTTTCAGGTGGCAAAATATTGCATGCTAAATAGTTTACTAAGTCAGCATACCAAGGCGTAATACTCTCCGAAATCGCTAGTAACTGCTCATCAGGAAATCTCTCTTCCACTTCAGAATGTAGTGTCGACTGTGTACTCTCAATCCTAGATAAGTGATCTGCAACCGGGTTATCCGTTCCTTTCCTATCCTTAATTTTTACATCAAACTCTTGTAAGAGAAGGACCCATCGAATCAAACATGGTTTTGAGTCTCTCTTCTCCATAAGATAACGGATCGCTGCATGATCGGTGTACACTATAACCTTCGTACATAAGAGATACGATCGAAATTTTTCGAATGCGAATACCACCGCCAATAGCTCCTTCTCGGTGGTAGTGTAGTTGGTTTGGGCCTCGATTAGGGTCTTGCTAGCATACGCAATCGTATGAAATATCTTGTCATGCACTTGTCCCAAAACAACTCCTACCGCGTAGTCGCTCGCGTCACACATCAAGATAAATGGCTCTTCCCAATCAGGTGTTACTACAATAGGAGCGGTGGTTAACCGATATTTGAGCTCGTCGAACGCTCTCAAGCAATCGTCATTAAAAGAAAATTTTGCATCCTTCTCTAGAAGTCCACTCAAGGGTTTAGCTATTTTCGCGAAGTCTTTGATGAATCTTCTATAGAAGCCCGCGTGTCCAAGGAAGCTTCTTAGAATTTTCACATTTTTGGGTGGAGGTAATTTTTCTATCACATCTAGTTTTGCTTTGTCTACCCCCAACCCAGTCCTGGAAACATGATGTCCCAACACGATGCCTTCACGAACCATGAAATGGCATTTCTCCCAATTCAATACTAGGTTTGTCTCTACACAACGTGTGAGTACCTTCTCCAAACACTCTAGGCATTCGTCAAATGATTTTCCGAAGATGGAAAAATCATCCATAAAAATCTCAATACCCTGGTCCATAATATCAGAGAAAATGGCAATCATGCAACGCTGGAAGGTAGCCGGTGCGTTGCATAGACCAAAGGGCATTCTCCTAAACGCGAAAGTCCCATAGAGGCAAGTAAATGTGGTCTTTTCTTGATTAACGGGGTCGATAGCAATTTGATTATACCCGGAATACCCATCAAGAAAACAGTAAAAATCATTCCCCGCCATTTTATCTAGGACTTGGTCGAGGAAGGGAAGAGGGAAATGATCTTTTCGGGTGGCTTTGTTTAACTTTCTATAATCCATGCAAATCCTCCACCCCGTGATCGTCCTAGTGGCGACCATCTCTTCCTTCTCGTTCCTTGTAACCGTCATCCCCCCCTTTTTGGGTACACACTGAACAGGCGAGACCCACAGACTATCCGAGATGGGATATATTATACCCGCATCTAGCCACTTAATAATCTCCTTTTTAACTACCTCCTTCATTGGCGGGCTTAAGAGGCGTTGAGACTCAATCGACCCATGAAATGACTCCTCCAAAAGAATCTTGTGCATACATAATGAGGGGCTTATCCCCCGGATATCAGCGATGGTCCATCCTATGGAAGTTTTAAAATGCTTAAGTAGTTCAATTAGTTGTTTTCGTTGATCCGGTGTTAAGTTTGAATTTATGATGACCGGCAGTGTCTTGCCATCCCCTAAATATACATAAGTAAGATGCTCGGGAAGTGGTTTTAACTCGAGTGATGGTGGCTCAACGATGGACGGTTTAACTGACAAGGATTTCTCGGGCATCTCTAATGGTTCCGGCTTACGAAACCAAGCCATTTGCTTCTCGAATGCTTGTAAGCATTCTTGAATCACTTCATCATCCCCAGACTGGTCATCATCCGTCAATAATTGATTCAATAAAATATCATGTTCATCTGAGAGTGAACTAGGCATGTAATCGCTTATAGAAACGTGATTGACCGCCTCCATATTATCTTCCTCCCGGTGGGGGAACTTTAACGCTTTGAGTACGTTAAAAGTGACTTGTTCGTCATTCACCCGCATTATTAACTCTCCTTTATGCACATCAATAAAGGTTCTACCCGTCGCTAGGAAAGGTCTTCCTACAATAATCGGAACTTCTCTATCCTCTTCCATGTCGAGAACCACAAAGTCCGCCGGAAATATAAATTTATCCACCTTCACCAACACGTCCTCCACTATCCCCTTTGGAAACGCTAGGGTCCTATCGGCCAACTGCAAGGTTATGGAAGTCTTGGAGATTTCTCCCAAACCCAACTTCCTATATATCGATAATGACATTAAATTAATTCTCGCCCCTAGGTCACATAATGCTTTACCCTCGAATTTATATCCTATGGAACAGGGAATAGTGAAGCTCCCCGGATCTTTCAACTTGGGTGAGAGTCTTTTTTGGAGAATGGCGCTGCACTCTTGAGTAAGTGCCACCGTCTCATTCGTTCCAAATCTTCTTTTCTTTGATAGGATATCCTTCATGAATTTCACGTAGCTTGACATCTGTTCCAACGCTTCCGCGAAAGAGATATTGATTTGCAATTTCTTAAATATCTCCATAAACTTTTGGAATTGGTGGTCTAATTTACTTTTCCTTAATCGTTGAGGGAATGGTGGTGGTGGATAGACTATCGCACCACTCTTCTTTTTAGAACTTTCAACGGTCGACTCACGTGTCTTTTCTCCTAACACCTCCACTCCTTCACTAACATTCTCTTCTTGTATCAACTCCTCCCTAGGTATCGCGGGACTAATCTCCTCCAACTCATTTCCTTCATGATTCGTCTCAGATTTTTCTCTCTTCGGTGCTCCCACCAACTCTTTTCCACTCCTTAAAGTGACTGCCTTACAATGTGGATTATCTCCCTTTGGATTTATAATAGTGTCTGATGGGAGTGTTCCTTGGGGTCTCAGGTTTAAAGCACTCGCGATTTGTCCTAATTGCGTTTTGATTACCCTCAAAGAACCCTCTAAACTAAGAATGCGAGCGTCACTCTTTTGTATTGATTCTACTATCACCTCTTCGGAGTATTTTCTTGAAGCACCTTGTTGATAATAATTGTTATTATTATGTGGATTCGGGTGTGGGTTTGAACTAAATCCCGGTGGGTGTGCCAAACCGGTGTTGTTCTTCCACGAGAAGTTTGGGTGGTTTCGCACTTCGGGATTATAATGATTAGGAAATGTGTTGTTGTTATTATAATTGTGATGATGATTATTATACCTCGGTTGTCCCCCTACATAGTTAATCTCCTCGTTATGACCAACAAGTTGTTCTACCGTAAGAGATGGGTTCATGGGAATCGAAGAGGCAACCATGCTATTAACCTGAGGGTGTGTTTGGGCTTGATTTAAGGTCAAGGCATCTAATCTCTTATTCATAGCATTGAACTGCGCCGACATTTGTGCGGCGAATGAGGTCAACTGGTCCACTTGGTAAAGACCACCTACCGAAGAAGAAGGAGCCTGTCGATCGAATGACTGATAATTATTTGAAGATAAATCTTCAAGAATAGCGTAAGCGTCCTCGGGGTACTTGTTCATAAGGGAACCTCCTGCAGCTCCATCTACTTGAATCATCGTAGATGTCTGGAGGCCGTTATAAAATGTCCACACCTGTTAGTGCATCTGCAAACCATGGTGAGGACACTTTCGTAAGAGTTCTTTGAATCGCTCCCATGCGTCATACAACGTTTCCCCATTCCCTTGCATAAATGTACTAATGTCTCGCATGAGTTTCGCTGTTTTTGCACGTGGGAAGTACTTGGCTAAGAATAAGTCAACCACTTGCATCCAAGTAGTGAGACCGTGTTGGGAATCAAGCCACTCCTTCGCTCTATCTAACAGAGAGAATGGAAATAGACGAAGTTTAATCGCTTCATCCGATGCACCATTAATCTTGAATGTGTCGCACACATCCATGAAAGTTCGTAAATGGGAGTTTGAGTCCTCATGATTCAGTCCGCTAAATTGTTTCTGCTGCACTAGGTTCATAGTCATGGAGTCAATTTTGAAGTTATTGGCTTTAATGACAGGCTTGATAATGCTATATTGCAGTCCTCCCCTATAAGGCATATTGTACTCGCGACAGGTTCGCCTAATTTCAGCAGGTCGTCCATTCTGTTCTACCTGACCTTCTTGACCTAAGCCTTCCTGGTCAACTTCATTAGGAGCGTTATGATTATCAGGATTCATTATTATCACGTTATTGTTCCCTAATCGTAACGTTCTCCTATTCTGTCTACACGTCCTTTCGATCTCTAGGTTTAATGGTAGTAATTCAGGTGATCGATATCTGGACATAAAATATCACACCAACAATTGATGATTGCTATTAAACAAAACAAATAAAACAAAAACAAAACAAAACAGCAATAATAATCAAAACTAATAATGACAAAACAAAAACTTGATCTCTAATTACTAGGGATTCACCAATATTGCAAGAAAATAACATTAAACTTCTCGCACCTCCCCGACAACGGCGCCCAAAACTTGATACGCCCGAAATAGTCTACGTATTTAAACGCAAGTGCACGTGCCGTGTCAAGTAATAATAAGTGAGTATGAATCGTCTCCACAGGGAGGTGGTGAATTCAGTGTTTGCAAATACCAGCTAGGCCTTTTCCTTAAATCCAAGTGAGACAAAATTTATGATTTTCTTTGAACTACTAAAATTAGGAATGCAGATTTCTAAATAAAACTACTACGAATATGCAGAACAAAGCTTTTCTTATCAAGGTGGAGATATAATCTTATATTATGATTTCCTAGGTTTAGTATGACGGATGAGTGAATGAATCGTTGTGAAAATGCGTGGTGAGTGTGCCTTGCAACGATCTTAAATTAGATAACCGTATCTCTCGATATCGGCAATCCCTAGTTCTATATTTCCCCTCAGGTGAAATAAGAACCGCTCAAAGAACAAAGACCTAAGTTGCTAACACCAAGAGGAAGTCTCTTTCTCTCTTCAAATGCCATATCAAAATTATGATATACTAGCGCAACTCCTCTCTCGATTTATGAAACGTAGCATAAATGTGAAACATTGGCCAAACATTTCAGAAATAAAGATCATAAAATTGATAAAGAATATTCACCAAGTATTCTCAACAAAATAAACTAGAAATTATCTATCAAACACAACCTAGTACTCTCATATTACAAGATTAAGGAAGGATTAGTTCATGGCGTTGGAGGAAACACTCAAAATGTTGAAATAGATCTTACAAAACATTGCGGTTTACGCTTAATCACTGCAGAAATTTCTTCCTCGAGTCGCTTCTTTGATTCGTACGAAGATCTCCTTCTTCTTCCTCTTGCCGTCGCTCTCCAATGGAGGTTTTCTTCTTCCCAAGCCAACCCTAGATGATGCTCTCCTCCTTAAATCCGAATTAGTAATGAATAATCCATTTGGTCAGTTTTTAGCATTAAAAACGTCCATACTCCTGAAAGGACGCATCCTTCCATAATTAAAAATAGTGGGAATTCGAATTTAAAATTTAAAATTTCGGACAGACACATGTTGCAGTTTCAGAATTGGATGTTGCAGTAACTGGTACAGGCCGAAAATAATAATTCTGCATTCACTTCCAAGTTGATTTCTCCGGCGAATCTTGCATAGAAAACCATGGAATAAGATCAACTTAGTACCATAAACATTAAAATAATAATTAATCATATTTTATCATCATTTAAGCTCCTTTTTATTAATTGCGAAGTAGAAATATTAGGCAAGGATAACTTCATTTGAGAAGTTATCACACACCCCCAAAAAGTTCCGTTTGGAGCAGCCACCTCCCCCTCCGGTTCGAATTCTCCGTTTCCACCCGCCGGATCGACCCGCGACCGCTAAAACAAATGAAGCCTAAGTAGGAGAAGATGCTTGGTTCTCAGCTCTCAATCCTTCCCCTCCCATTGCTTTTGATTAGAAGAATACGAGTATGAACCATCGCTAATCCAACATAGCTATATCTGATTTGTAAGGTTGTGCTCCAAGGCGGCTTGATCAATATTCGGTAGTTATGTTCCATGGCTGCTTGATTGATATCCAGTAGTTATGATCCAAGCTGCTCGATGTTGCCGGCTACGAACCATTGCTGATCCCACAGTTCCAACGAAGGAGACATCCCAAGCACTCTACAGCCCCTAAATCCTGCAGCAACAGCCTCTTTGATTTCAAACTTTCACCAGCAAAGATCATTAATGGTTGCAATTTCCCAAACAACCCTCGCATTTCAGATGAACTTCTCCACTAGAAACGGTTGCTGACTAGAGTTGGTGAGGGAGGGGGCTAGCAGGATCGTGAGGAAAATAGGTCACAAATGGCGTGAACTACACCTAGGTGTTTTCTAAATATCAATATCTTAATATTAGTTTTTTTTTTTTTGGAATGACAAAGGAATGTGAGCTCTACAAATAAATCACTTGCATTTAACCATGAATAGGTAATGATCAAATAGGTGATTACATACAAAAAAAAAACTCATAAAATTGAAATAACAAAAGAATATGAGCTCTACATATAAATGTTTTGCATTTAACCATGAAATATGAGATTAATTTCTTCCATATAAGACATGTTATTAATAACATGTTGATAAATTAATAACAACGATAAACTCCAAATTATAAATATATCAGAGTTAAATAATATTAATTGTGGTGTGGTACCTGCTTGACACCTCAGTTTTTCCAGAACTTGAGCCTCAGGAAGCTATCGCGCGGCGATAGGTTGCTATCGTCCGGCGATAGCCATGTTTCGTCGAAGCTTGACGTCGAGTGGAAAGCGTTGAGAGCGTTGAGTACTAGCGTGCGGCGTTAGTTAGATACCGCTCGATGGTAGCCTGACGTTGAGTGCATTGAGTAGCAGACGTTGAGTGGAGGCGTTGAGTGGTAGGCGTTGAGTGAGCTACCGCGCAACGTTATTCCTACCATCAGCGGTAGCGCGGCGCGGTAGGTAGTTACCGCCCGGCGATAGCGGTCGGGAGCAGTTCCGTCGTTTGGCTTTTTAACCGTCTGATTTCTATTAGGATTTGATCCTATGGCCCAGGACACTCCGTCCAAAGGGCATAAATAGGGCTGAAACGTTCTAAACCCTCATTTTTTTCTCATTTTGAGAAAGAATTACGAGTTTGGAGAGACTTTGGAGGAGGAAGAAGAAGGCATTTCTCCAGCATTGACGAAGCTTCGGGGCTCTGATCGTTGATCCGAGGCCAGATCCGTGGAGAGGACTTGAAGGCGCACATTTTCATCAGTGCAAATCGAGTTTTCCATGGCAAGGAAGGAGTTGTAAGGTAACGACACTTCTCCTCTTGGTCTTTAGGATGCGTGCATGACATCCGTTTTAATGTTGTTTTCTTTCAAGCATTTAGGAAGCAGATCTCTCAAATGAGAAGGGTTCGGGTTACCATGGTTCAAGAGGAGCCACTGGGTCGATTGTGTCCGTCCCCGACATGATGTTGCACTAGAAATCCGCTCCGCTAGTAGATTAGACATTGTGGGTGAAACCGTAGTCGCGATCGTTACTCTGACTCGGTGATGTTGCATAACGAGGCTTAAGGATTTTTGTTAGAAATCTGTTAGCGGCGAGATGTCGTTTGTGATGTGTATTCCCCCTATTTTTCGTGTGAGTACGAATGATGGACTAGGGAGGGAAAGGATTTTGATCGTGATGTGTTAAGGCGTGACTTTGTCTCTGTGGTCAGCTGGCTAGCCCGTGACGTGCAAGTCATGTGTGGAGAGTGTCCCGGCGAGACAAGTCCCCTTCTATGAAACTGACGAGAACGCCAAGCTTTGGACAAGCCCGGACGATGAAGCCCACGAGCGGGTGGGGTCTTGCAACGGTTCTTATCATCGGTTTTGTTGGGTTCATTGCCCACAATGTTTCGTAGAGTGGATTTGAAGAGGCATCACCATCAACACTAAGAGCATAGTTGCATTTGATGTTGTTTAAGCTCATCTTGTGCATGATGTTTCATGGAACAAGTTGAAAGAATTGGTTCCTAAACACCTAGAGGGGGGTGAATAGGTTCAATTCTGTCTTAGCTTTCTTCAAAGCTTCTTGAATCTGAACACAGTAGGGTTGATCTCCTCTGAAGTTGATCTTCAATCAACTTCTTTCTTGAAAATCAGAAATCAATCTGAATTCTTCTTGGCAGACTGGTTCAGAATCTGCACTTAAGAGACTTGTTGATGTAAGTCCCTTTCTTCACTTGAATAGATGAAGCTCTCTCTCTACAAATTCTTCTGAAAATTCTTCTGAATTCTTATTTGAATTCTCTTGACAAACTCTGAGTAGATCACCACTTGAGAATGTCTTCTTAGATCTTCTGTTGAAAATCTTCTTCTGTTTTTCGTGTGTTGTTGGTTATCTCATCAATCATATATGTATATTCTGTTGATAGAGAATGACTTTATATAGACTTTCTCCATGGTAACCGGCTGATCCGGTTTCTAACGAACTTCTGACAGATCTGACAGTTGTAGTAGACCGGTTGGTTATGGCAGCTGTCAAGTCTCCAGTCACTTCTTGAAACTCTGTCTCTGTCAGCAAAGTGTCGAGACTGAATTTCATCATGTGTCGACACAAGTAGACTAAGTGTCGACACAAGCATTGGTGGTATCGACACAACTCCCTTGGTGTTGATACTGTTTCTCGACACAGCTTCTGTAGAATGTGTCGACACTAGTTTGGTGTGTCGACACAGTCACTTCTTCTCTTCAAAAAAAAATCAACTTTGTTGAAACTCTGCAATGTGTCGACACAAGTCCTGTGTGTCGACACAGTTGATGTCGACAAAGTCTTCTGTGTGTCGACACTGTCTCTGTGTGTCGACACAGTTTATGTCGACTAAGTTTTTCTGTGTATCGACTCTGCCTCTGTGTGTCGATACAGTTTCTTCTGGTGTCGACACAGCCTTTCCAAGTGTCGACACAATTGACTCCAGGTGTCGACATAACGTTTCTCCAGTGTCGACACAAGCCTTCATAAGTGTCGACACAGCTTCTTCTGGTGTCGACTCATGGACTTAGAAACTTTTTCTGCATTCCTGCATTTTCTTAACCTGCACATATAAACTCAAAACAACATCAAATACACCTTGATGTATATCATTGAGTAAGGTGAGGCTTCTTCAAATCTGGTATACATTTTCCAATGTACCCAACAATCTCCCCCTATTTGGAGGAGTCATAATCCTTAGTCAATGATATACACCATTCATAATAAACACACATTATGATGTATAAAAACATTACATGACAGGGTAACTTATAAACAAAACATGTATAAAATGTCATTATAGAATAATGATGCAAATATAGTGAGCATTAATCATTATTTTGTTTAAACTTTCAAAAGTTTCTTAACAATAGTTTACATAGTTTTTTAAAACTAAAGATTACAATATTGTAAAATCTAGTTAATCTATTCTAAGGCTGATCAGGCTCCTTGATGACTATTCCTTTGCCTGACTGGATCTTGGCTTGTATTGGAGCTTCAGTATCTTCAGTTGGCTTCTTGCCCTTCAGATCTTTCTTCTTTTGTTCTTCAGCCCTTATCTTTTGCCTTTCAAAATAGTGAAAAGGATTTGTGAAGTACTTGTTAGGCTCCTGAGCATTAGGAGGTAGCTTCCCAGCTTTTGTCTTTCTTCTATATTATAGAATCACTTCCTGCCTAGCTTTATGCTTGTTCCATTCTTGCTCAGTGTACCATTTTCCCCTTTCATGGGTCTGGTCCTTTACAGCTTTTCAAGCAGTCAAGATAATATTCCTGGAAGTAGGACTCCACTGCTCAAAATCAGGCTTCAACTCAGCCTGTTCTCTGAATTTTTTCTTTGAAAGTTGAGCTTCTTGCTCCTTATTCAAAGTTGCCTCAGATATTTCTACTTTCTCAATGATAACATTTTTAGTACCCTCTGGAGGACTGTACATTGACTGTACTTCTTGCTGAATCATATCAAAATCTGCTGGAGGGTAAATGATCTGAGCAACTTCAGGTTGATCACCTTTAAAATAAGCAGGTTTGTTGGAACACCCTATTACTGATTTGGGCAAAGATCACTATGTCTCTTAGGAAACCTATTTTGACCTCCTTGTATAGATCTAAAGGTCAATTAGAATTGAGTCTAAGGGTTAGTAGTTAGGTTTGAAGGCCGCCCTCAAGACCAGACAATTCAGTTCAGGAGACTAAGTCATTTCGTCGAGCTCAGTACGACGAATCGTCGAACTCCATTTGACGATCGTTGAGCTCACTTCGACGAATCGTCGAACTCCATTCGACGATCTCTGAGCTCAACTTCAACAAGACGTCGAACTTCATTCGACGATCTTCGAGCTCAGATCGACGTTCTTGACTCCAGTGTGTTTCCCTATCTCTGAGCTCAGTTCGACGATAGTTGAGCTCAGATCGACGATCTCTATTTCTGTCTAAGTCCAGGCTCTGAGCTCAGTTCAACGATAGGGGAGCTCAGTTCGACGTTTTTCTGAAGAGTTAGACATTTTTCAAGATTCAAATTCAGACAGTTGAGGAATTATTCTCAGCATTTATGTCAAGGATCTTGTAGCCGTTTTTCAATTAATCTGGAGCAAGTTTCAAGCAATTTTCAAGGAATGTTTTATTGGACTTTCCTCCAGAAGACAAATACAGTTAAGGAAGTCATTTATGATAGGCCAACGGCTATCTTGGACAGAGGATCAATTCTATTCAGACAAAAGGAATAAAAGACATATTCATTCTCTGAAACAATAAGATTATTACAACTTCTACAACAACTCTAACAACAACAAATACACAAGAGAAAGAGAAAGAGTTGCAGACATTCTAAATCTTAAGAATTCATACAAGAACACCATCACCAAAGGAGATCAACTGACTGAAATTTCAGATCTCTCTTGATTCAAGTGTTCAAAGGCCATCATCATCATTCAAGACTCCAGACACCTCACATTTCAGTTGTTGCTGAAATCATCTTTTGCTGGAGATCAAATCATCTGAAGGCCTATCACCCTACTGCAAAGCTTCACTTCTTGAACAACTCAAGATCTCAGGGGGAGCTTTGACAACATCCACTATCTTCTCTCTGACTGTTGACAGAGAAGATCATCTCATCCCTTCTCTCTCTCTCTCTCTCTCTCTGCTGTAAAGGGTTTTTCAAACTCCCTTCAAAAGTTTGTGATTGGTTTTCTGAGATCTTATCAAAACTCAGTGGTGGCAAGACACCTGATCAAAAAATCTGGTTTGGTTTTTGAGCACCTTATCAAAAGCTCATTGGTGCCCAGGACACCTGATCAACTCATCCCGCAGTGGATTCCTATCTAGGGTGGTAGAAGAGTGGATGTACCCAGGTTGATTGGGGAACCACTATAGCTTCTTGTGTCATCTAGTTGCTTGTCTTTCTTTTTGTTTCTGGCTGTGGTTTGTGATTAGATTGCTCTGTGATTAGATAGTTGCTGTGTTTAGATTTACTTTATATTATTTGCTTCCCTGTTCACTTAGGAATACAACAACTATTGTAAAAAGTTTTTAGCAAGCACTATACTCTATTCACCCCCCCGTCTAGAGTATATTAGATTTAACTTGCACTTTCAATTGGTATCAAAGCAAGGTTGGTTAAAAATACCATATCTCAGTGGTTGCACAGGCTAACACCTGAACCCAAAGATCCCTAGTTAGATCTGCTTGTTTTTATTTTGTTATTAGAATTATTTCTTCACAAAATATGGCCCAAAACAAAGATTATGTTAGCATTAGACCTCCAGTGTGCAATCTATCCAAGTTTGCACTTTAGAAGGCAAGGATTAGATTGTACATGAATTCTATTGATGAGGACATTTTCAATTCTGTTCTGACAGTGTGTCCAAGGACTCCAGAGAATACAAGCATAAGTGTTGTTCCACCTCCTTCAGGGACAGATGCAGAAATAAAGAAATGGAAATTGGCTGATGCAAAGGCTATGAACATTCTAGCCCAAACTATGTCTGATGAAATTTTCCAAAAAGTAGCTGAATGCAACTCAGCAAAGGACATCTGGGACAAGCTATCTGAAATAGTCTCAGGATCTGCTGATGAGAGAAAAGATAGAAGATCTCACCTTATAACCCAATATGAGAATTTCAAGAAATGAGAAGCTGAGTCAGTAGCAGACATGTATAACAGACTCAGTATCATAGTCAATGAGCTGAAAACTTTTAACAAAGAGATCTCCTTGACTGAGCTACATGATAAAATCCTAATGTGCTTCCCAAGCACTTGAGACTCAAGGATCTGGCCAATCAAGGATGCCAGAAGTCTCAATGAGATCACCACTGAAGCTCTCTTGGGCAAGCTCAAGTCTTATGAGCTGCTCATCAAAAATAGAGAAGAAGAACAGAAGGCTGCCTCACTAGCCACAAGAAAAGAGAAGTCAATAGCCTTCAAAACCACTGAAGATCAGCATGAAGACAAGGTCATAAGCAATGAGGAATTGTTAAGTCTACTGGCCAAAAGATTTTATAAAATGGCAAGAAAGGACTTCAGGAAAAGATCATACAAGGAGCATGACAAGCCAATGTATGATAAATCAAATAACAAAGAGATTATCTGTTTTAGTTGCAGGAAACCAGGCCACATTATGGCTGACTGTCCAGAAAAGAAAAACAAGAACAAAAAGGACAGGAAAGAAAGAAGAAAAGACAAGGACTTCAAGAATAACAGCAATGACAAACCCTCCTCCAGCAAGAACAAACACACAAGGAAGGGATTTGTTGCTGAAACTTGGAGTGAGACAGAAGAAGAATCAGAAGTTTCATCCAGCTCAAGTGATGATGAGTATGATGCTGAAGAAAAGGAATTCTGCATGATGGCTATCAATGCCTCACAACACAATTCTGATGCAGAAGAATCAGAGTCTGAATCAGAGACTCAAATTGAAGAGGACCAGGTAATTAGTTATTTTGATTTTAATTCTGAGGACTTTAAGTATGAATTTAAAGCACTATGTTTAGACTTATTAAAATTTGAGAAGGAAATTATTTCTCTCAGAAATCAATTATCTGAACACAGTACCTTAAAATCAGAAAACCTCAAACTCTCTGAGAAGTTGGAGTGCTGTAGGGAACAGATAGCTTCACTGAAAAGTGAGCTATCAGAGGCCAAAAAGCTTGAAGAATCCCTTAATGGGAGAAGCATCAAGCTACTGGACATCACAAGCACAGTGAACTCTAGATTCAATAGTACACTGGGCTTGGGTGCTTCATCCAGCCAACCTATAGTTCTAACAACCCCAATTAATTTTATCTCTGATAAAGGGAACGGAGTTATAGAGGTAGCTAGGAAAAATTCTGACTTACCCAAGAAAACCAAGGTTCAACAGAAATCGTCGAACGGAGCTAGACGATCACCGAACGGAGATCAACGATCTCAGGCAAAATCGTCGAACTCAGGTCGATGATCTCTAAATCCTGAACTCTGTCACAGTCGATCTTCGAACGGAGCTCGACGATCTGACCCAAGATCGTCGAACTCAGATCAACGATCGTCGAGGAGAGATCAGAGCTTTGAAAAAATTTTCAAGGGTAAATCAAAATCCAAACCTAGGGGTCCTTCATCCCAAAGCTTTAACCCTTATACTGAATGGATAATACCTCCAAGGAGATATCATCCTGAAGGTTATAAGAGTCAACCAGGGATGTCATTTATTTCTGAATTTAAAGGTTATCAACCTAGGCCCAAGGTAAACTGGGTCAAAAACAAGTAAATTATTTTATGTGCAGGTGAAGACCTATCCAACATCAAACCAGCAATGGTATTTGGATAGTGGGTGCTCCAAGCACATGACAGGAAGCAAGGACAACTTCACATCCTTTAAAGCCAAGCTTGGACCCAAAGTCATATTTGGTGATTCAAACTTTGAACTAACAAAAGGATATGATGCAGTCCAAATTGGCACAGTCACATTCAAGAAATTAGCCTATATGGAAGGACTGAAGCACAACCTGATAAGCATCAGCCAACTATGTGATGAAGGCTACCAAGTGACTTTCAGCAAATCCTTATGCAAGATCAAATCAGAGGACAACATAACTGTGTTGACAGATAAAAGGAAAGATAACATCTATTTAGTAGACTTTCTTTCAACAGAAGTAGATATTTGCCTGTTTAATTCTATTTGTAGACCTAATGTATTATGACATAAGAGATTAGGACATATAAACCTTAGAACCATTGCTAGGCTATCCAAGGACAACCTTGTTAGAGGACTACCTTCTGGCCCCTACAAGAAGGAAGGACTCTGCAAGGCTTGTCAATTGGGCAAGCAAACCAAAAATAGTTTCAAGTCACTTAATAAGAGTGATTCTCCTAGGATTTTGTATCTGTTGCACATGGATCTTTTTGGACCCATTACAGTACAAAGCTTAGGAGGGAAATCTTACACCTTAGTGGTTGTAGATGACTTCTCTAGATTCACATGAGTGTTCTTTCTGAAGAAGAAGTCTGATAACTTTAACTGTTTGACAGAGTTTCTCAAATGCATACAGACTGAGTTCAATACTCACATTGCCCTGATCAGAAGTGATCATGGGACAGAGTTTGATTCTCTTCTTATGCAAGAGTTCTGTCAGAGTGAAGGGATCAGACACACTTTCTCAGCTCCTAGAACTCCTCAACAAAATGGGGTAGCTGAAAGGAAAAATAGAACCCTTATTGAATCTGCCACTACATTGTTGTCAGATGCTCACCTTCCTCTATCTTTTTGGGCAGAGGCAGTGAACACCTCCAACTATGTGTTGAATAGAAGTTTAATACATAAACTGAAGGACAAGACTCCCTATGAATTACTCAAAGGGAAGAAACCTAAAGTAGATTACTTTAAAATTTTTGGTTGTATTTGATATATTCATAATAATGACAAGAAATATTTAGCAAAATTTCAAGGAGAAGAATACTTCTACCATAGAACCTTTGTAGGTATACTCTCTTGCTGAAGACTTGAACATGTTTCAAATTATTCAGAAAGAGGAAAGCAGTGAAGATGAAGAAGACATTCAACATCTTGAAGAGAAACCTCTTGAGGAGCCAGTTGTTGTACCACAAGAGGAAACAACAACACAGGTTGGTGAACAATCAACACCCCATGTTGATTTAGTAACATCAAGAGACCATCCAATTTCCCAAGTAATTGGAGACATCTCAGCTGGTGTGCAAACCAGAAATCAGGTCAACCAAAACCTGATGCACACTTGCTTCCATTCTCAAATTGAACCTCAATCCATTCAAGATGCAGAGCAAGATCCACACTGGATCATTGCAATGCAAGAAGAGTTGCATCAATTTGAAAGGAACAAAGTTTGGGAACTAGTACCAAGGCCTAAGGATCACTCCATTGTTGGAACAAAGTGGGTGTTCAGAAACAAATTGGATGATCAAGGAGTCATTGTAAGAAATAAGACAAGGCTAGTTGCTCAAGGGCACTCTCAAGAAGAAGGGATAGATTATGATCAAACTTTTGCACCAGTTGCAAGGTTAGAGACTATAAGAATCTTCTTAGCATATGCAGCACACAAATGTTTCAAAGTATACCAGATGGATGTAAAGAGTGCTTTTCTCAATGGAGATATCAAAGAAGAAGTCTATGTCAGACAATCGCCAGATTTTATCTCTTCAACTCATCCTGATTATGTTTTCAAATTGCATAAAACATTATATGGTCTAAAGCAAGCTCCTAGAGCATGGTATGAGACCCTAACATGCTTTCTTCTGAAAAATGA
This sequence comes from Platanthera guangdongensis, assembly GCA_039583875.1. Classification (NCBI taxonomy): domain Eukaryota; kingdom Viridiplantae; phylum Streptophyta; class Magnoliopsida; order Asparagales; family Orchidaceae; genus Platanthera; species Platanthera guangdongensis. Next base: position 10,621,558 of record CM077161.1, on the reverse strand, counting down.
GTTTATAAGGGGTAAAGTAGACCAAACTCTTTTATTAGAACCCATAAGTCTCATACCCTACTAGTACAAATCTATGTAGATGATATTATCTTTGGTTCTACTGATTCAAATTTGTGCAGAAGGTTCTCCAATCTAATGCATTCTAAATTTGAAATAAGTAGCATGGGTGAGCTATCCTTCTTTCTAGGATTGCAAATCAAACAGCATGCTGAAGGCATATTCATTTCTCAAACCAAGTATGCAAAAGAATTTGTTAAGAAATTTGGTATGTCTGAAGCATCATGTATGAAAACACCTATGCATACTAATGCTGTATTAGATGCTGATGAACATGGGAAACCTATTGATCAGACAACATATAGAGCAATGATTGGCTCTTTATTATACCTTACAGCTAGTAGACCTGACATAATGTTTGCTACATGCATATGTGCTAGATTCCAAGTGAGCCCTAGAGAGTCACACCTAACCTTAGTAAAAGGGATTCTCAGGTATGTAAAAAGTTGTCCAAATCTAGTTCTCTGGTATCCAAAAGATTCAGCATTTGACTTAACTGGATTTTCTGATGCTGATTATGCTGGATGCAGAATTGACAGGAAAAGCACCAGTGGAACTTGTCAGTTTCTTGGTGACAGACTTATCTCCTGGTTTTGCAAGAAACAAACATCTGTGTCAACTTCAACTGCTGAAGCTGAATATATGGCTGCAGGTAGTTGTTGTTCACAAATATTGTGGATTCAAAACCAACTCCTAGACTATGGCTAGTACTTAGAGAAGTCAAAAATATTTTGTGATAATATTAGTGCTATTTCCATAGCACAAAATCCAGTCCTCCATAGTAGGACAAAACATATATAAATTAGGCATCACTTTCTAAGGGATAATGTTGAGAAAAATAAAATTGAACTTCAATATATCCCAACTGATTTGCAAAGGGGAGATATTTTCACCAAACCCTTGGATGAAAAGAAACACACCTTCTTCCTGAATCAGTTAGGAATGTTAGATGGAGGAAGTCTAAAATAATGTCCAAGATTTTAAAACTCTAAAATTGACCAAGACTAGGCAAACATCTTAATTTTTCTAGTGTATAAGAGTGTTGCTGGTCTCTGAACTGCGCTCGACGATTTTCCCCCAAATCGTCGAACGGAGATCGACGCTTTCCGAAATCGTCGACCAGAGTTCAGCGCTTCTCAGATAGTGCTAAACTATCTTTTTCAGGTCAGCGATCGTCGTGCAGAGCTCGACGATTTTGTTTTCTGAACTATCGTCGAACGGAGCTCGACGCTCTCCGATATCGTCGAACGGAGATCGACGATATTGAAGACCTTTCAGATTCCTTTAGAGGCCCAGATCGTCGAACAGAGTTCAACGATCTTTCCTTTTCTGCGTCGAACCCTAATATAAAACTCTTTTTTCGGCTGTTGTTCTCGTTTTGCGCTTTCATTCTCTCTGTAAATTTTCTTTTTCCCTCCAAACGTCTCTACACTTGGTCGGTTGTTTGTTCGTTTTTTTGCAGGAATCAATGGCCGTCTCAGTTGCAACCCTGACCGCGATGAAATTTGATGCAGGTTTTGACATCGACATGGACTCATTCAATAACAGCGATCAAATTTTCAAAGATATTCTGGAACTTTTCAAGAAACAACAGCTAGTTACCATCATGACCACCAGGATCAAATTAGCTGCAGATGAGATCAAGGAATGGGTGTATACTGCCCACAATCAGGATCAGAATACAGTGATTGGAACAATTTCAGGAACACAGGTATCCCTAACACCTGCTGCCTTGACAGAGATTTTTGAATTAAAATCTGGAGAAGACTCTGCTGAACTTTTTGGAGATGAGTTTTATGATTTGCTTGAAAGAATGAGACATTCAGATGCAAACCCTAGCAAGTTGCTGAAGAAAAATCTATCTGTTGAGTACAGATTCCTAGCTGATGTGGTTTGGAAGGTATTGTTGGCCAAACACTCAGCCCATGATACCATATCCAAGTATCAGCTCTACTTGATGGGTGCCCTAGTGGATAAGAAACAACTGAACTGGGGAGAAGTCTTCTTTGACTTGATTAAGAAGAAAATTAACAAAAACTTTGTTAATTTTGGAAGGATATTAAGGCTGTTTCTTCAGAACAGATGCCCTGCACTGCTAGTTTCAAATGGGATGCACATCAATGCCTCCAAGAGGCTCACCTGTGCCCCGTTTGGAAAGTGGGACAGGCAAATTGTGAAGCCCAGCAGGCCCTCTGCAAGTACTACTTCAGGCACATGGACTGCTCCAATCACTTTCCCTCAAGTTTCTGCCCCTGCAGAAGACTTGCCTGCTTCTTCTCCTCCTCCTCCACCTCTTGTTTCATCTATCTCAGTCACATCCACCATCATAATCTCCACCCCCTCTCCAACCTCAATTTCTTCTCCAACTCCACATCTCACAGAAGAAATTTTCCACCCTCTACATCCATACCCACACCTAGAGATTGACTCATCATCCCACATTCCATCTTTCAATCTTATATATGATTTCTTTATGGATGATTCTCCCTCATCCCCTACTAATCAACCATCTTCATCCACCTCATACCAACAACTACTTCAAGATATCATTGAACAACCATCCTTCACACCTTATATTTCCATTCCATTATCTTCCATTTCCACAATTCCCATATCTCCACCTTCATTTCCACCATCCACCAGTTCTCCACCCACATCTCCTGCTGCTCCACCTTCAATTCCTACCTCTGCTCAAGACCCCATTGAGCATGTAAATCTTCCAGCACTTGCAGACAGGCTCTATGAGCTGATAGCTCCCAGGCTATCACTCTTGATGGATACCTCCTTGGCTCCACTTATAAAAACAGTTCAAGAACTGTCTGTCAGACTCTCCTCTCTCCTTCCTTCTCAGGCAATTCCTTCTCATGAGTGCCTTGATCCAGTTGCCACTGAATCTAGGCAGGGGGAGATGCCTCATGAAGTGGAAAGATTGCTGCTGCTGCTGCTGCTGTATCTTCAGTCCAAGCTTCAATACCTCAAGTTGCAGTTATCACAGTGGACCTCAGGTCACTGTTATCAGTGTTTGATTTTGCTTATTTCAACTATCTTCCAGTCCAGCACACTGCAGTCCAGCAATCTGAAGATCTCTCTAAGGCCATTGTGCCTATTTCAAGCTGTGACACTAGCTTAATAAATTCTTTCATAAACTCCCTCTATACTGTTGCTCCTCCTGCTGTTACTGTTGTTTCTGTTGCCCTTACTGCTGCTGCTAATGTTGATATTTCTGATAATTCTGTTACTGCTATTTCTGAGGATATGAATATGACAGAGGCATTTGATTTTGAGCCTCCTGTTACTGCTGATGTTATTCCTGTTGCTGCTGTCACAACCTCTTCTGCCAGTGCTTCTACTATTCCTCTTCCTGCTGTTACTACTGCTACTGTTGCTGTTTCTGATGTTTCTCCTGCTCAATCTCAACAACAAAAAGATTAACTCAAAAGGATTGATGCATTATATGTGACCAAAGCTCAGAAAGTGATCAGTATAGGACTGACTCAGATGACTCCTCTGCTACAATTGCAAGGAAAAGAAAAGCCAGAAGCAAAGCAATGAAGAGAGTTCCCCCAGTAAAAGTAAAAGACACAAATGACATTCCATACTACATTCTGCATGACTGTCCTATCACAGAACACTGGATACAATACTCCAAAAATCAACTGAAAGCTATGAAGAAAAAGAGAAAATATGATAAAGGATCATCCAAGTTCAATCATCCTCCTCCTCCTCCTCCTTCACCTGGTGCAGGTGCAAGTGGAAGTTCTGCATCTCAACCCTCTGCCAGAAGCCAAAGCTCTTATCAACCTCAAGGTAGATCCCAATACAGAGGAAGTCAATCTAGAGGCTACCAGTCAAGAAGAGGAAATTACAGAGGAAATCAAAGAGAATTCCAAGTTTAATCCAAAGGCTATTCCAGGCAACATCTATATTCAAGGGAAGGATAAGGTCCATCTGACACAACCTCTGGTCCCTTTCCTTATAAACTGAAAGATTTAGTCTCTACCAGAGCTCCTCCAGACAATCCATCAAATAGATATGAGCCTCCAATTCCATTTGAGGATCCTGAAAATAATCCTACTTCATGGACAGCTAGGATGAAAGAATTGGCTGCTTTAGATCAGATCAAGAAAGCTAGAGAACAAGGAAGGGATACTTCAAACATAACTACCTTATCAGATCAAAGGAAGAAGGAACTTGAAAGATATTCTTCCAGTAAGTTCTTTGATTCGGAAAGCTACATGAAGCTGTATCCAGAAGCTGTAGTGCCCAGGCCAAAGCAACAAACTTCTCTAGGTGCAACTGATGATAGAAGATCTAAAAAGGAAGCTCTCAATCCCAACAGAGAAATAGTACTTATAAAGAGAAAGGAAAAAGAGTAACTCTGTAAGGTAACAATACATTTTGATTTCTGAAATATCTGAGATAATGTCTGTGAATCTGCAATATTTTGTTTGTTGCATTTCTGTTTGTATGTTTTATTTTCCAATATCTGTAAATAGTAATCCTAACCCAAATAGGGGGAGATTGTTGGAACACCCTATTACTGATCTGGGAAAGGATCACCATGTCTCTTAGGAAACCTGTTTTGACCTCCTTGTATAGATCTAAAGGTCAATTAGAATTGATTCTAAGGGTTAGTAGTTAGGTTTGAAGGCTTCCCTCAAGACCAGAGAATTCAGTTCAGGAGACTAAGTCATTTCGTCGAGCTCAGTACGACGAATCGTCGAACTCCATTCGATGATCGTTGAGCTCACTTCGACGAATCGTCGAACTCCATTCGACGATCTCTGAGCTCAACTTCAACAAGACGTCGAACTCCATTCGACGATCTTCGAGCTAAGATCGACGTTCTTGACTCCAGTTTGTTTCCCTATCTCTGAGCTCAGTTCGACGATAGTTGAGCTCAGATCGACGATCTCTGTTTCTGTCTAAGTTCAGGCTCTGAGCTCAGTTCAACGATAGTGGAGCTCAGTTTGACGTTTTTCTGAAGAGTTAGATGTTTTTCAAGATTCAAATTCAGACAGTTGAAGAATTATTCTCAGCATTTATGTCAAGGATCTTGTAGCCGTTTTTCAATTAATCTGGAGCAAGTTTCAAGAAATTTTCAAGGAATGTTTTATTGAACTTTCCTCCAGAAGACAAATACAGTTAAGGAAGTCATTTATGACAGACCAACGACTATCTTGGACAGAGGATCAATTCTATTCAGACAAAAGAAATAAAAGACATATTCATTCTCTAAAACAATAAGATTATTACAACTTCTGCAACAACTCTAACAACAACAATTACGCAAGAGAAAGAGAAAGAGTTGCAGACATTCTAAATCTCAAGAATTCATACAAGAACACCATCACCAAAGGAGATCAACTGGCTGAAATTTCAGATCTCTCTTGATTCAAGTGTTCAAAGGCCATCATCATCATTCAAGACTCCAGACACCTTATATTTCAGCTATTGCTGAAATCATCTTTGCTGGAGATCAAATCATCTGAAGGCCTATCACCCTACTGCAAAGCTTCACTTCCTGAACAACTCAAGATCTCAGGGGAGCTTTGACAACATCCATTATCTTCTCCCTGACTGTTGACAAAGAAGATCATCTCATCCCTTTTTTTTCTCTCTCTATTGTAAAGGGTTTTTCAAACTCCCTTCAAAAGTTTGTGATTGGTTTCTGAGACCTTATCAAAACTCATTGGTGGCAAGACACCTGATCAAAAAATCTGGTTTGGTTTTTGAGCACCTTATAAAAAACTCATTGGTGCCCAGGACACCTGATCAACTCATCCTGCAGTGGATTCCTACCTATGATGGTAGAAGAGTGGATGTACCCAGGTTGATTGGGGAACCAATATAGCTCCTTGTGTCATCTGGTTGCTTGTCTTTCTTTTTGTTTTTGGCTGTGGTTCGTGATTAGATTGCTCTGTGATTAGATAGTTGATGTGTTTAGATTTACTTTATATTATTTGCTTCCCTGTTCACTTAGGAATACAACAACTATTGTAAAAAGTTTTTAGCAAGCACTATACTCTATTCACCCCCCTCTAGAGTATATCAGATTTAACTTGCACTTTCAAGGTTGCACATCTGACTCAGCTACATTATCATCATCACATACGGATGGATATCCAAGGGTGGCTCTGATGCTATTAGATATCCATTTAGCATGATCTGAGTCTGCTTTGACTAACACTATCTCTCCCTTTATGACTTCTCTCTCAATATGAGCTCTGAGTTCATATTTCTGAAATCTTACTTATTCATCTAGATAATTAACACCATCTTTATAAAGTGACCTTAGTTTCAGTAACTGATCAGAAATGATCTTTTGAGAATTCTTAATAGCTGTTTGTACAACAGCTAGTTCTTCATGGAATTGTTTATCAAAGGCTGACTTGTCTTTAACTCTTGCCTCAGTCAGGGCAGTAGCAGTATTCTTTAATTCTGCAACAATCACATTATGGGGATTCAGTTAGATTGTCATTCATCCTTAGTTGATTTTCTAGGGCATAGCCTTGCTTAACAACAATATCATCAACTTGAGTCTTTATGCCTTCTTGTTGTTTTGCAAGATAGACTACAACATTGCCACCTTTGTGGAAACAATCTGTCATTTCCTTCTTATTCTGATTTACTTCAAATCTTATGGATTTGATATCTTGAGCCAAAGAGAATTGCAGATCTTTATAGGTCTCATCCATATATTTCTCCATAGCTATTCTTTGTTCATCTAACTTTACTTGCAAGGATACCAGTAAGGAGCTATAATCAGTGGCTAGGGCAAGTTGTGGAGCAGTTTGCAATGCCCTTTTATAGCTTTGGCTTCTCCTTTTGAAAACCATCAGCTTTCTCTTCTTGTCTTGAATTTCTGCTTCATCTTCAGAAGCTGAGGTACTTTCTAGATTCACAGTGTCCTTTGGACTTGTGGGCAGCTCTTTGTCAGATCTAGGTAACTCCCCCTAAGTCCCTTGCTCCTCCCCCTCAGTCCTGACTTGCTCCCCCTCAATTCCAGCTTGCTCCCCCTCAATTCTTGCTTTCTCCCCCTGAGTCCCTTTCTCCTCCCCTCAGTCCTGACTTGCTCCATATCAGGAAACAACTCTTCAAGGGTAAACTCTTGTTGAGTATGAACTGGAGATACTCTTAACTCTGGAGCATCAGCAGCTGTAGATGTATCCTCCATGATAACATCCTGTGCTTGATTGTTGAGTTGATTGGTCTGATCAACATCAACCAAGGGCACAGTTAGTGTTTCATTCTTATTATTGAAAATTGATTGATTAACTTCTTGGATTACCTCAAGAATAGTTTGAGTAACCATTTCACTTTTTAAGTGTGTTGGCACTTCCTCAAGATGAGGCTCCCCCTGCACCTGAGCACCATCTGTAATGTCTTGTGGAGGAGATTTTTCAGCAATCTCTCGCCTCTCTTCATCAGGCATGTCCTTTGTTAGTACTATATCTCATCTGGAGATTATCCTTATATCCATTCTTCTCATGTGGTTGATTTTAGAACCAGTAGTCTGTTCCATTACTTCTGTAATTGTTCTAGCCAAGTATAAACTCATGATTCTTCCCAGATTTGGCTTCTTGATACCTTCCTTAATCTTTTCAAAGATTACTTCAGACCAATCTGTGTTCAGTCTGAAGATAATCCTGGTCATCAGGCTGAACATATAGGCTAAAACCCTATTATGTCCCCCTGGCTTACAGAGAATGACCTTTTCAACCACTTCAAAAAGGAATTTTCCTTGCAGATTCATCCCTTTCCTATTCATTGTAGATCCAATCTTCATGGTGGGATCCAATCCACACCACTGAAGTGCTTCCCTAGTCTTGAATGAGGGTACTTCTTCTTCTTCTTCTTGAGTTCTTAGGAGGTGAAGAGTTTTCCTCAAGCTCTTCAAGGTAAGTTTAACTTTAGCTCCCTGAACTGTAGATTTGATCTTAAGTCCAGTCAAATCTAAAGTAGATGCGCCATAGAATTCCAATATTTCTTTCTTCCATATCTTTGTAGGTTCGGATACCAGAAATTCCAAACCATTCGCAGTAATTAGGGTAACTACTGTTTTAATCTCCGGTTCCACATTATCAAAAGCGTTGCGAACCAGCTCATAGCCTTCGTTGATGTTATCTTCAAGCTTTGACGCCATTGAGGTTGAGAGAAATCTTGGATTGAGAAGAGAGAATTTGTCGACACAAGATTTTGTTCTCGAAAATATGGAGAGTGTGTCGACAGAATATGTTGTTGACCTATTTATACCCTTCTAAATAATGAAGTTCAAAAGGCACGTCAAAATTCTCTTAATGTGTCGACACAGTTGAAATGTGTCGACACAGACTTCTAATGTCTCGACTGAAGTGTTGACTTATATGTGTCGACACCAATTGATGATGTGTCGACACAGACATTCTTATCAGTTCGATAGAAATTCTGTGTCGACTCTAATTCTAAGTGTTGACACAACTTCTGGATGTGTCGACACAACTGCTCTGAAGTGTCGACACCAATTTTCTAGATGTGTCAACACCACTTTCCCGGAGTGTCGACACCAACTACTATGTGTTGACACAGACAACTTTTTTTGTCGACACAATTTTACTTAGCCAAATTTGTTAAACTAATTTATGTTCAACATTCCTAATTCAATTTTAAAATTATTGAATTTAGTTTCATCTAAAGGCTTAGTGAACATGTCAGCAATTTGTAAATCTGTATTAACAAATTCTAAAGAAATATCTTTTTTTTTCTACATGATCTCTAAGAAAATGGTATCTTTTTTCTATATGCTTTGTTCTATTATAAGAAACAGGATTATGAGAAATAGAAATAGCACTAGTAGAATCACATAATAATGGAGTTCTACTTACCTGAATACCATAATCTTCTAACTGATGATGTATCCACAACAGCTTTGCACAACAACTTCCTGCAGCAACATACTCAGACTCGGCTGTGGAAATTGCCACACTAGTCTGCTTCTTACAACTACATGACACCAATATTCCTCCTAGAAATTGACAGGTGCCTGTTGTGCTTTTCCTATCTACTTTGCATCCTGCAAAGTCTGCATCTGAATAGCCTATTAGTAGAAAATCTTTATTACTATGATACCAGTGGCCTAGATTAAGTGTGCCCTTAAGATATCTCAAAATCCTTTTGACAACAGTATAATGAGATTCTTTAGGGCAGGATTGGTACCTAGCACAGACACATGTAGCATACATGATATCAGGTCTACTAGTAGTCAGATAAAGGATGGAGCTAACTATCCCTCTATACAAAGATTCATCTACAGGTTTCCATGCATCATCTTTACTTAGAGATATACTTGTCCCCATTGGAGTTCTCATGGTAGTGGATGACTCCATACCATACTTCTTAATTAACTCCTGGGTGAACTTACACTGGGATATGGACAAGCCATCATCAGTCTGTCTTACTTGGAGTCCCAAGAAGAACTTAAGTTCTCTCATACTGCTCATCTCAAACTTCCCTTGCATAAGTTTTGCAAACTTTCTACAAAGGTTGTTTTTAGTAGAACCAAATATTATGTCATCAACATATATTTGGACTAGGATGATCTTTCCTTTGGATTCTCTAAGGAATAGAGTCTTGTCTATTTTCCCCCTTGAGAATTTGTTCTCAATGAGGAAAGTAGACAGGGTTTCATACCAAGCCTTTGGTGATTGTTTCAACCCATATAAAGCTTTCCTAAGTTTATAAACATAATTAGGATTGAGTGGATCAACAAAACCTGAGGGCTGTTCTACATAGAACTCCTCTTTTAAGTCTCCATTTAAGAATGATGACTTAACATCCATTTGGAACACTTTGAAGCCTTGATATGCTGCATAGGCAAGGAATAGCCTTATTGCTTCCAACCTTGCCACTGCAGCAAAAGTCTGATCAAAGTCTATGCCCTCTTCCTGCTTGTATCCTTTGGCAACTAGTCTTGCCTTGTTCTTCACTATGATCCCACTCTCATCAAGCTTGTTTCTATAAATCCACTTTATCCTTATGACAATGTGGCCCTTTGCTTTTGGAACCAACTCCCAGACCTTGCACCTTCTGAATTGATGTAACTCCTCCTACATAGCATCAATCCAGTGTGGGTCTTGAATAGCTTCTTCAAATCTCTTGGGTTCTAGTTGAGATAAGAAGCTTGAGCAAAGAACTGTATTTAAGTTCCTGCTTCTTGTTTGTACTCCATGTCTTGGATTACCAATGATCCGGTGTGCAGGATGATCCTTTAAATGTCTAACTGCTGGAGATAATCTATCAACAGTTTGACCTTCATCAATCTCTTCATTATGCTGCACCTCATGGTCTTCATCAGCCTTTTGAGTGTCTTGTACTCCCCCTGGACAGCAACTACCATTTTCCACATCCTGCTTTGCAGTTGGATCTTCTCTGATAGTAAGCTGGTCCATCTTCTACTGTATACCTATAGAGCTACAAGAACTACTAGACAACTCACTGTTAATAAGTCTAGATTCATCAAATATGACATGAACAAACTCTTCTACAACTTGAGTTGCCAAATTGTAGACCCTATAAGCCTTACTATTGTTGCTGTACCCAACAAATATCCCATCTTGGGATTTGGCAGCAAACTTAGTTAGGTGAGACTTGCCATTGTTAAACACATAATACTTGCAACCAAAGATCCTAAAATAGGATAAGTTTGGTTTTCTGCCTTTCATAACCTCATAGGGTGTCTTTTTGTGGCTTTTGGTGATGAAAGCCCTATTAAGCACATGTCATGTAGTGTTTACTGACTCAGCCCAGAAATATTCTGGGAGAGTAGTGTCACTCAATAGTGTTCTTCTAGCCTCAATCAATGTCCTATTCTTTCTTTCAGCAATGTCATTTTACTGAGGTGTTCTAGGTGAGGAGAATTCCTGATGAATCCCAAATTCTTCACACAACCTTGTCATACTTTCAGATTGGAATTCAGTTCCATGGTCACTTCTAATTTTGACCACTGAACTATCTAATTCATTCTGAATTTATTTGACAAAATTGTAGAAGATATTTGGGGTTTCAAATTTCTGCCTCAGAAAGAATACCTTTGAAAATCTAGAATAGTCATCTACAACCACAAAAGTGTAGACCTTCCTACCTAGACTATGAACTAACATAGGACCAAATAAATCCATATGCAAGAGGTATAAGCACCTCACCGAGTCTTTGGTTTCTAGGCTATGAAAGGAGGATCTGGTCTGCTTGCCTTTTTGACAAGCTGAGCATATTCCATCCTTAAAGCACTTAACTTGAGGATCATTCCTCACTAACTCTTTACTAAAGAGTTGGCCAATAGCCTTGTAGTTAAGATAAGCTAGCCTCTTGTGCCATTTGACACAATGAGAGGCTTTCTCATCAGCCACAAGACAGATAGGAGAATTTTTATTCTCACTCTCAAAGTTTAGGCAATACACATTTCTTTTTCTATAGCGAGTCAATATGACTTTTTGATCACTTGACCTCTTGATATGACACCCATTCTTGATAAATGAAATGTCATATCCAGGATCACTCAGCTGGCTTATGCTTATTAGGTTGTGTTTCAAACCCTTCACATAAGCCACTTGAGTGATAGTGATTAAGTTGTTAGGAATTTTACCAAACCCTTTGATGACTCCTTTTTCAGAACCACCAAAGATTACTTTAGGCACATTCAATATTGGTGAGTAGTCCTTCAGCAATCCTCTTATTCCAGTCATGTGTCTGGAACATCCACTATCCAAGTACCATATAGGGGCGTGACAACTTGGACTCACCTGCAACAAAGATTACTTAACCTTAGAACCCAAATAACTTTTGGGTCCTTGGTTCAAGTTAGCCTGAAACTTGACAAATCTGCCTGCAGCTCTTCTAACAGGTAGACTGCTATCCTTTCTAACACTGGTGTTGTGCCAACAGTCTAAGGCATAATGGTCTATCTTGCCACAGCACCAGCACTCATACTTATTATACCTCTTTTTAGGTGCAATCTTAGCTATATTGTTGGCAGCAGATCTTTTATTTTGTGCTGGGGCTTTGCCTTTATTATTGGACTGGGCAGCCCATGCAGTTCCCTTAAAGCCTAATCCCGCCTTACCCTTTTGAGACACAAAGTCATCAATTAAGGGTATGACAGATTTTGGCTTAGAGAAACTAGCCACTATTTCCTTCTCTTTCTGAAGTCTGTCTTCCAGACTTTTGATCTGATCATTTTTGAATGTGATTGTACCCAACTGAATAACAGTTATGTTTTTCAGCTTGGCAATCTCATTCATCTTCTGATCCAGCAGCTTTTCTGAATCAGATGCAGCCAACTTAAGAGTTACAATTTCCTTAGCCTGATTTTTGGCCAAGTTTTTGCTTCTCTTGAGTGCCTGCAACAAATCCTCATATTCATTTATAAGCTGATGAATATCTCCTTCATATTCAGACTTATCCACATCTCTTGATGCAGATGCATCTGATTCTGACCCAGTATAGTAATCAGAATCTACAAATAAACGTTTTACCTTACTGGGACCAGGTTGATCCTAGCACTGTTCTTCTTCAGACATAGCCATCAGTCCTTTGCACTGATGGTCTTCTTGCTCATTGATAGAGTCCAGTAATTTCAAGAACTCATCCTCTTCTTCTGTTGCAAACAAACCAATATAGGCCTCAGCCTCAGATTCAGACTCTGAAGTTGATTAATCTGTGCAACTTTTCTCTTTCTTAGCTACCAAGGATTTCTCCTTCTTGCTCTTGTGCTGAGACTTCTTTCTATCAGCAGACTCCTTCCTTTTGTATGGACAATCAGCCACAACATGTCCAGGTCTGTTGCAGCAATAGCAAATAATCTTTGATGTAGTTGACTTGATAGGCTTTGTCCCACTCCTGTCCTTCCTGGATGATTTCCTCTTCTGATAATAGTCATCCTTGGACTGAGATGAGAATGACTTAGATTTCCACTGCTTCTTCTTTAAGAATCTCTGAAACTGACTTGTGAAAGCAGCAAAGTCTTCATCAGAATTACCGCTGTCTGAACTGTGATTATCTGAATTTTTTGAGATCACTTATGCAGCATTCTTAGGAGAAGATGGAGACATCCTCCTATTCTTTCTTGTGGCTTCTATCTTGAAGGCCACTGACTTTTCTCTAGAGCCAACCTTTGTATTTTTCTCTTCCTCCTTTCTGGCCAACAGCTGCATCTCATAAGACAGCAATTTGTCAAATAGTGTTGGAGGTGAAATTTCTGCCAGTCTGACCACTTCCCTTATGGCACAGATCTTTGTATCCCAATCCTTAGTCAAAGACCTAAGGAATTTGTCATTCAGCTCATATGTACTGAAGATTCTTCCATAGGACATTAGTTCATTTACAATTCTGTAGAATTTCTTATAACATTCAGTTATGCTATCAGACTTAGCTTGTCTGAAACTCTCATATTCTTGATTAACCATAGACTTTCTATCTTGCCTAACCTCTTCAGAACCCTCCATGTAGACAACCAATGTGTCCCACATCTCCTTGGACGTTTTGTAGTGAATCAGATTCTAGAATGTTGAGTCACCTATGACACTCACTATAATATTCTGTGCTCTTTTATCCATTATAGCCAAGATGATCTCATCCTTAGTCATTTCTGAAAAATCCTTAGGAATCCTTTGATTAGCATCAAGAACAAAAACCTTCATTGGAATATATGGTCCTTCCTTAACTGTTATATAAATTCTAAGATCAGATGCCTCCATAAATAGTCTGACCCTTTCCTTCCATATTCCAAATATTTCTTTCCTGCAGATAGGCAACTTCATTGAACCAAGTTCTTTATGTTTTTCTCTTGAACCCATCTTATTTAACTTACTTCTGGCTCACAGATCTTACTCAGACTGTTAAGTCTTTCTTTGAGGAACCTCGCTCCGATACCACTTGAAAGAATTGGTTCCTAAACACCTAGAGGGGGGGGGGGGGTGAATAAGTTCAATTCTGTCTTAGCTTTCTTCAAAGCTTCTTGAATTTAAACACAGTAGGGTTGATCTCCTCTGAAGTTGATCTTCAATCAGCTTCTTTCTTGAAATTCAGAAATCAATCTGAATTCTTCTTGACAGACTGGTTCAGAATCTGCACTTAAGAGACTTGTTGATGTAAGTCCCTTTCTTCACTTGAATAGATGGAGCTCTCTCTCTCTCCAAATTCTTCTGAAGATTCTTCTGAATTCTTCTTTGAATTCTCTTGACAAACTCTGAGTAGATCACCACTTGAGAATGTCTTCTTAGATCTTCTGTTGAAAATCTTCTTTTATTTTTCGTGTGTTGTTGGTTATCTCATTTATCATATATGTATATTCTGTTGATAGAGAATGTCTTTATATAGACTTTCTCCATGGTAACCGGCTGATCTGGTTTCTAACAAACTTCTGACAGATCTGACAGTTATAGTAGACCGGTTGGTTATGACAGCTGTCAAGTCTCCAGTCACTTCTTGAAACTCTATCTCTGTTAGCAATGTGTCGAGACTGAATTTCATCATGTGTCGACACAAGTAGACTAAGTGTCGACACAAGCCTTGGTGGTGTCGACACAACTCCCTTGGTGTTGACACTGCTTCTCGACACAGCTTCTGTAGAATGTGTTGACACTAGTTCAGTGTGTCGACACAGTCACTTCTTCTCTTCACAAAAAATCAACTTTGTTGAAACTCTTCTATGTGTCAACACAAGTCCTGTGTGTCGACATAGTTGATGTCGACAAAGTCTTCTGTGTGTCGACACTGCCTCTGTGTGTCGACACAGTTGATGTCGACTAAGATTTTCTGTGTGTCGACGCTGCCTCTGTGTGTCGACCCAGTTTCTTCTGGTGTCGACACAGCCTTTCCAAGTGTCGACACAATTGACTCCAGGTGTCGACACAGCTTTTCTCCAGTGTCGACACAAGCCTTCATAAGTGTCGACACAACTTCTTCTGGTTTCGACTCATGGACTTAGAAACTTTTCCTGCATTCCTGCATTTTCTTAACCTGCACATATAAACTCAAAAAAACATCAAATACACCTTGATGCATATCATTGAGTAAGGTGAGGCTTCTTCAAATCTGGTACACATTTTCCAATGTACCCAACACAAGTTTAGACAGATTGTCTAAGTGATGTGACAGGTGGTTATAAGGCAGAAAGGTGGACAACAAGAGAAGATGCTGAGACAGTTAAGCCAGTGTTTTTTAACACATAAAATTGGCTAAGGCAAAAGGCATTGAGTGTGGCGTGCTCACTCAACGCTCTCAACGTCTAAGAAACTGCAGAGGTAGAAATATGGCTAAGGCAAAAAACGTTGAGTGAGACATGCTCACTCAACGCTCTCAACGCCTAAGATACTGCAGAAGCAAAAATATTGGGTAAGGCAAAAAGCATTGAGCGAGGCATGCTCACTCAACGCTCTCAACGCCAGAGAACCAGGAAGATTTTGGCTAAGGCAAATTACGTTGAGTGAGGCGTGTTCACTCAACGCTCTCAACGCCTAGATAGATAAAAATCTATCTAAGTGTTTTGGAGTTGAGTGATGATTACTCACTCAACGTCTATGCTAATGTTGCTTAAGTTTTGGCTAAGTCCACAGCTGATGACGTCAGCAAGTCAACAAGTCAACATAATTCAAATTACTGTCCGGATGGCTACAGTACGCGATTAATGTTGCAGCAGACCTACAGTACAACAGGTGGCGTTAAAAAATGTTGTTGCTGGACATTGAATGTGTGGGGCCCACTGTTCAAGCTTGCTACTGGCCATTAAATGTGTGGGGACCACTGCTCAAGAGTCATTGGGTCAAAATCAATAAAAGAAAAAAGGCGTACTGAGGAAGATAGTCTTCAAGAAAAAGCAATCAGGCAGTTCTTCTTCTCCACCATTGTCGTGGAGCAAAACAACAGGAAGCTCAAGTCAGCAAGACGAAGAGCAAATTAGCTGTTGATATCAAAATTGTCAACAGCAAGATAGTTGGTGTGATCTTAATCTGCACCAACAAGCAAGTCCAGAATATCTCTCTGAGGAAAGAGGAAGCAGCCAAGGGCCGACCCTTGCTGCAAGTTCTTCACAGTTCCAGTTGTACAAGCATCCTGAAGATTTTAATTTGGAAGCTGTGAAGAGAAGAATCTTGAAGAAGCAAAAATCTGAAAGAAGACTCAAGGGACTTTTCCTCAGGAGTCAAAGTCAGGGCTGAATCACCTCGTCCCAGGAAAGGAAGAAAAGACAGAGCTATTTTAGTCTGCAAGGTTAGAGCTGAGATTTTCTTAGCTCAGCTAGCAGCAATTAGCTGCAGTAACATCACTGACCAGCGGGAAAAATCCCTGGTGCTGTGAAGTAGTAGTTAGGGCTGAGCTTCAGGCTCAGTTCAGAAAGAGGCAGAACATTGCTCTTCAAGTCACTTCCAGCTCAAGCAAATACTTGTTGCTATGGAAGTAGTTAGGACTAAGTACTTCTTAGTTCAGTGAAGGTAGACTCAGGAAATATAATTCTTGGAGTCAAGGTTGGGCTGAGTTTATCTCAGTCCAGGTAGATTAGCACAGTGAAATTTCACTTGTGGACAATCATCACTTCAACTCACTTTCATCCTGTAGGATCCAAGTGTGGATCCAAGTGAAAGGTCTTTGTGACCTGAGGTTTGGCTTAGTGTCAAGTGAAAGGTCTTTGTGACCTGTGGTTTGGCTTAGTGCCGAGTGAAAGGTCTTTGTGACATGTTGTTTGGCTTAGTGCCGAGTGAAAGGTCTTTGTGATATATGGTTTGGCTTAGTGCTGAGTGAAAGGTCTTTGTGACATGTGGTTTGGCTTAGTGCCGAGTGAAAGGTCTTTATGACCTGTGGTTTGGCTTAGTGCCGAGTGAAAGGTCTTTGTGACCTGTGCTTTGGCTTAGTGCCTAAGTGGTAGGTCTGTGTGACCTGTGAGGTCCTGCGGGATCTGAGGTGTAAGCTCCTTGGAGCAAGTTTTGGCGAAGTGTCTAGTCCAACAAGATAGTTGGATAGGCGGGAGGGAGAGTGGATGTACCTAGTTGGGGAACCACTATAAATCACTGTGTGCTTTTTTGTGTTATTTTTCTTTGTCCAGGTTGTGTACTTCTTGAAAGCATAATATAACTTAAAGCCAAAGCTCTTAAAGAAGAACTATTTAAGAAATCAGAAAATATACCAATAACATATTCACCCCCCTCTCTAGGTGATTTATCTATCCTTGAATTAATGACTTTCAAGTGGTATTAGAGGGAGGTTGCTCAAAAAGGACCTAACAGTCTGAGTTGACCTCCAAGGATAGCTAAAAGGTTTGGAACTTTATGGAGCATCAAAATTGCAGAGAGGATAAGAACATCATTGGGCTGTTGGCTGCTCTTGGTGAAGAAGCTGAAAGTAGATGCTATGGACCAATGGCTACACCAGAAGATGAATCTTGACAGGATCAGTCTGATCAACATAAGGTATATTCCCCATCTAGCTCATCCTCAGAGTCTAGATATGAATCCTGTACAGACTCTGATGTCTCCTCATCAAGTGATGATGAGGGTCCTTTGATAGCGGATGATATCAATCAATTGATTGACAATCATGTTGTCCTTCTGAAAATATTCAAGGAAAGCAGGCTGCTTGTTAAGAAACAAGCAGAGGAAATAGCCTCCCTACAGAAGACTGCTTCCCAGCAAGATGAAGTCTCATCCCTGCTATGTCTAAAAGAGAGGGAAGCAGCCTATCTGAAAATCATGGTAGATATCCATGTCGAGTCCTTAAAATACAAGGACTATATTATCAAGAATCTTGAAGAGAAACTTGATAGGGAGAGGCGAATTGTGACTAACTTCTCTAAGATAGATTCTATCAAGAAAAGATCTGAATCTGAGTGGATTTCTAAAGTGATCAAATCTCAGAAAAGAGTCCAAGTTCTTGTCAGGCCTCAGCCTACCTTTCACAAGGTAATTCTCTCTTCCAACAGGTATGGCCAAGACCCCAGGGATGGTCACTGGAGGAATGCGAATCTTCCTTGTAATACTACAATGTCTCTTACAATAGAAGAAGAAAGGACAAGGGAATGAGTGTCTTTAAGGCTCCCCATGAACAAGTACAAATGACCCATTCTGGATCATTTATATTTGGTGCCTCAGCCCTAATCATATGGGAATGGCAGTGGCTTTCACTCAAGCCGATCCAACAAGGACTCAGACCAATGGTCAGTCTACCAGTAAGCCTAACTTGGCGAGTTCTGATGATAAAAATAGTTTGTCTCCTGCAAAGAAGATAGCTGTAAATACCATTTAGGGCAAGCAAAGAAAGCCTGCTGGAAGAATAACCTCCAGTCAGATCCTTGCTGAAAGAAATCTGAAGAAAGCTGCTGCTCCTCTTCCTTCTGTTCAGTTAACAGTTAACCACACTGCTAGATTTGCTCAGAAAAGAAGTTATAACATTCATGAGTGTTGGTGTTGTGGTAAGGTGGGGCATTTTGCCCTAAATTGCTGGCACAATCCTTCTATTTCTAGAGCAAGAGTTAGCCTACCTGTCAGAAATTCTGCTGGTAGGCAAGTTAGATTTCAGTCTAATCAGAACCTAGGACCCAGTACTTATTGGGGTCCTAAGGTAAGATAATTCTATTTTACAGGTTAGTCTAAGTGTCCATCTCTCATGTGGTACTTAGACATAAGATGTTCCAGAACATGGACTGGAACAATGATGGTTTCCTATGGTTCATACCCCAAGGATAAGAATGTGGTGTGCATTCCTAAATATGGATAAAGTGCACAAGTCTTGGACAAAGACCAACAGGATTCAGCCAGCAGGACTGTCTATTTGGGCTAAGCATTGCTGACACATCAACAAACTAGGAAAAGAACAAGTAGGGTGTACTTATCACTGAGGAAAATCACTAGGAGTAGCTTCTCTATGAGCAACAAGGAAGAGGCACACTGTGCTCAGCTGATCAGACTTACTATACAAAAGGGTCAAACTGTCAAGTGATATCATCAAATGAAATGATGATTGACAGTCATGTGGACATGATCTGTGCAAATGATGATGGGGAGCATGTTCAGTCAAGGTTGATTGATAAGCTTGAATCTTACCCAAAATTCCCCCAGCACAGAATAGATCAGCATTACTACTGAGGATCAGCTTGACCCCATGAACATTGGAAAGGCTGAGAGGGAAACTACCCAGGTGATGGGACCTGCTGGAAGATGGCAAGCCAATCAGTTTAATAGAACAGCTGGATTGCTCCAGTTATTGTTGATACAAGTCATCACATTCCTATTGGAATAACAGTATAAAGAAAGACTTGGTGTTGGGTACGCCCCGAAACTCAAAGGAGCAAAGGGGGACGTTTTGGGCCAGTTTGAGGTGTTCTGGCAGAAGGCACACGGCCTGGGACACGGCGTGTCCCAGGGCGTGTCAAGCGTGTGTCGACTCCTAGCCGCGAGTGTCGAGTTATACTCGACGATTCGTCGAGAATGGGCAACACGGCCTGCGACACGGGGCGTGTCGCAGGGGCGTGTCGAACCGTGTCGACAATTAGCCGTGAAATGTCGAGTTATTCTCGACGATTCGTCGAGAATGGGCACAGGCCCGCGACACGGGCGTTGTGTCGCACGGGCGTGTGTCGACCCTGTCGTCATTCGTCCCGGGAATTCGTCGAGATTCACTCGACGATCGTCGAGACAAGGCACACGGCCTAGGACACGGGCGTGTCCAAGGCCGTGTCATCCAGTCGTCGTTATTCCCTCGACGAAATGTCCGTGTACACGGCCTGGGGGTCCAGGCGTGTTATGTGACACGGGTTAAGGACAGGGCGTGTCCTAGACCCGTGCAGTGCTCGGGTTGAAAACAGGGGAAAATCATGGGGTTTACACGGCCGGCTACACGACCGTGTCAGCTGGAACACGTGCGTGTCAGCTCGAACACGGGCGTGTTCGATACCCGTGTGAGGGTCCAGGAGATTCGTTTTGACGGCGAATGCGGCACACGGCCCTGGACACGGGCGTGTGGTGTGCCTGGCCGTGTTCGGTCCAGATTGGGCATTTCAGCCCCGAATCAAAGCCGTTCGTTTTTTAGGTTGAAGATCCAACGGCTGGGGATGGTTCCTGAGAGGATATACCGGGTTTTGACTTAGAAAATCATTCTTTCTTCCTTTTCATCTCTCAAATCCTTGGAGAGAAGAGAAAAAGCCATTGGAGGAAGAGGAGCTAGATCCGCCATTGGAGGAGCTTCGGAGCTCCAAATCGCAAGCCGACTCCGGATCCACGGAGGCAACGCAAGTGCGCGGTGATTTCTATCCGATTACTTTCGATGGCGCCAAAGAGGAACTCAAGGGTAACGATCCTCATCTTGAGCATGAATAGCTCTCTTTCTTAGCATAGGAAGCCCGCTCTCGTGAGTTTGCGGAGAGTTGGAGGCGTTCCTTCGGGTAGATATGTAAAGTCCCGTTGTTTAGAGTCCGTATGCGAGAACAGACATAGGCATTTTGGTTGAAGCCTACCCGAACATGTTAGTCCGGATCGGTGATGTTGCATTGCATAAGGCCGGAGAAGACTCCGTGCTATTGGTTGTTTTCGGGTTTTCTACGCGGTAGATTGCAGCAGGGAGCCTTGGGGACTAACCCAAAGGTGCACCCGGAAAACTGGGCGGATACGAGATCTTGCCAACTTGGTGGCCTGAGAGCCAACTTGAACATAACGTGGTTATGTGACTTGCGGTAGTAGAATGGGACTCGGCGAAAGTTTGACCCGCGCAAATGGCTTAAATTGTCGTTGCGATGTGAGCACGGGTTAGATGGAACCGTACCCGCTCTATGTCGTTCGGGTTAGAGAGACCTAAGGTTACGTGGCACTCGCGTTGGCATAGATGTGAGTCTTCGGCGGTCAATGGCTTAAATTGACGTGACCAATGCCAGGAAGACGAATTGCTCATAGGAATGGCCGTCTAAGTGGCGGTGGTGAGTCCGGAATGTTAATGGCTTTAATTGGACATACATCGACGGTTCAGAGAATGTGCCTGAGTGCACGGGACGTGTGGCCGTATGAGCCAACGTTTGTGATGAAATGGCTATGGTTATATGCATTGCTCGCTTGTGCTAATGAAATGCAGGGAAGGAGCATCGCCGCCCCGAGTTGGGGGCGGGATCGTTATAATTTGGTCAGCATTGCTGACCGTTACCTTATTTTGCCACCGTGCGGTGGTTTGTTGCTTGCAGGTGCAGCTGGACCAAGCGGTCAATAGCGGGCTAAAGCCCTTTTTGCGAAGCTGGCCCTCGAAGGCCCAAGTGGAAATGTTTCTGTTTTATTCATGTATGACCGGCCTGCGTGCCGAGGTTGTAAATCATGTATTATCAAGTGAAACATTCTGTAAGGCCTTAAGGCGATTTGGGTATTTTGTATACATTCCTAATTATGTACTAGTGGACATTCGTGCTCTAATGCTGGGTTCTTGTTTATAAACTTTATAAACTGCTTCCGCTAGAATGCTCTGTGTAGGACGTTGAGATTGGTTGGATGGTTTCCATACGTAACCACCGGTCTGTCTGTGGTATATGGCGTCGGGCCCCGGCCGGACCTACTGCTTTATACTATGCGACGGATAGGGGGTGTTACAATTTGGTATCAGACTACTGGTTTTGGTCGGGCTTAAGTGAATTCGTGGGCAGATTCTTTTTAAGGGGTGGTGAGACATTGTGTGCGTCATCGTTATAATGGTAAAAAGAACCATGAATGTCCACTTAGGAATGAAATACTCGTGTTTGAGGAACCTGCGTGTTCCTATAATTGCTGTTTGCAATGTTATGTGGTCGCTTAACGGTGTTTTGTACCACTATAGGTGACCAGAAGTGGTGTTGGGCCGTCAGAACGCCGAGTTTCTGAGGCTAGCAGTGCACCGGATGTTGCTCCCGTACACCTTGTCGGCTGAGAATATACGTTTGGTGGCTGAAGCGGTGTTGGCCGTGATTAATGCGCAGCCTGGAAGGCAGAGCGCAGCAGCCCACTCCCGTGATGGAGCAAGAACCTCTGCAAGAGGCTGAGCGAGGAGGGTGGAGCAAGTGGTTGCGGTAGGAACCGATAGTGCCAAGGAGGGCAACTGAGAGGCAGTTGAGCATGTAATGAGCTTTAACCCTCCGTTATTCTCGGGGTTGGGAACCCCATCTCAGGCTGAAGACTGGCTCTCTTAGGGTGAAGAGAGTCATGACAGCGACGGAGACGGAGGAGTGGCAAATGACCACCATCGCTACGTTCCTGCTGGACGGGTGAAGCAAGGATGTGGTGGGAAGGATTGGAGCTGCATCATTTGAGAGGTAGACAACTGATAGACGTTCCGATGGAAGAGTTCTCGGGATTGTTCTTAGCAAGATACCTCCCTTCTACTCAGAGGATTTCAATGGAGAATGAGTTCCTGAAGTTGGTGCAGGGTGAGAGGAGCGTGGATGAATATCTCCACGAGTTTACGCGTTGAGTCGTTATGCTAGCTCCACCATCATGGATGAGGAGCGCAAGACTAATCGTTTTTATGAAGGCTTGAGGGATGAGCTGAGACTATTACTGTCGGGGCCGATGACGCAGGGTTTCTTAACCTTGGTCAATACTGCCCGGTCCTTGGAGAAGGACATGAAGAATGTACAAGCGAAAAAAGGCTGGACTGATTAGAAATCTGAGTTCAGAGTGCCGACTACTTCAAAGTCCGGCTATCGGAGGCTTTCAAGAAGCATAGGACTTCGGGTCCAGCTCCTTCTGGCGCTTCTGGGGCGACTACGGGTCGGACCCCGGGTGCGTGCTTTAGTGTGGAAAGACGGGGCACTTTGCCCGTGATTGTTGGAGCGGACGTCCTAAGTCCGAGAGGAGGCCGGGAGCAATTATGAAGAGAAGGGAAAGGCGGTGGAGTCGACCGCATCCCATTATGCTCCGGCCCAACCAAGGGTCTACATCTTGGCCAACAGGAGGCCATTAAAAAGCTGATGTGGTGACAGGTACGTTTTAATTTATAGCAAGTCTTTCCTTTATATGCTTGTTATGCACATGTTACCTTACCACTACTTGTTTAGGATTCGTATTGATTTGTGAAAATCCGGCACGAGCACTCTTCGATACGGGAGCTTCACACTCCTTCTTGTCCGAAGGATTTATATCACGCATCGGAGTCCCTTCTTCGATGGCGAAGGATAAGTTGGATGTGTTGTTGCCCAATGGGTGTTCGATGCGAGCGGTTAGGATCTGCGATGTTAAGATTCGTATTGGGGAGCAGGAGTTCGACCTGCGGGCGTCTTTACTTCCGTTAGTGGAGTTCGACGTCATATTTGGCATGGACTGGCTCTCGAGCAGCAGGCAGGCCATATAGATTGCGGTAGCAAGGAAGTCAAGCTGGGAGCAAGTCGTGAGACGACTTTTACGGGCTTAAAGGGGTCGAGCAAGACATTGATGTCTGCTCTTCAGGTGGTGAAGGCGGTTCGTGCCGGAGCAGAACTGTTCTTTACACTAGTGGAGGTTGCAAAGCCGAAGCCGCTTTGGATTGTATTTCAGTGGTATCGGAATACCCTGATGTGTTCCCCGCAGATCTTCCTGGAGCCCCGCCTCAACGGGAGATAGATTTTACGATCGAGCTAGTGCCAGGTGCAAGCCTGTGTCACGATCTCCATATCGGCTAGCGCCTAAGGAAATGGCGGAGCTGAAAGTTCAACTGCAAGAGTTGTTGGAGCAAGGGTATGTGCGCCCGAGTTCTTCGCCTTGGAGCGCACCGGTCCTCTTTGTTAAGAAGAAGGACGGAAGCTTGAGGTTATGTATTGATTATCGGGAGCTAAACAAGCTGACTGAGAAGAACAAGTACCCGATCCCTTGGATTGATGATCTCTTTGATCAGTTAGTCGGGTCGACGGTGTACTCGAAGTTAGATCTCAAGTCTGGGTACTATCAGCTGCGGATAAGGGAGAGTGATATCCCGAAGACAGCGTTTAGTACGAGATACGGGCATTATGAGTTTACGGTCATGCGTTTGGGCTGACAAATGCGCCGTCAGTATTCATGGATTTGATGAACAGGACGTTCAGGGAGTACTTGGACCATTTCGTGATCGTCTTCATCGACGATATTTTTGTGTACTCGCAAAGTGAGGAAGATCACTTCAAGCATCTTCATTTGGTGTTGGAGACGCTAAGGAGAAACCAGTTGTATGCCAAGTTCTCGAAGTGCGAGTTTTGGCTATCCTCAGTGGCGTTCCTCGGGCATATAGTGAGTGGAGAGGGGATTGCTGTGGATCCGGCGAAGATTGTTGCGATACGAGAGTGGCCTGAGCTTGCTACGGTAGCAGAAGTCCGGAGCTTTTTGGGGCTTGCCGGCTATTATAGGCGCTTCGTAGAGAACTTCTCGCGGTTAGCGTTACCTCTCACTACTTTGACGAGGAAGGAGCATAAGTTCGTTTGGACGCCGGAGTGCGCGCGAGCTTTTGAGGAACTGAAGTGTCGGTTGACCACGGCGCCTGTGCTGAGTTCGCCATGTGGAACCGAAGGCTATGAGATTTATAGCGATGCTTCGGGCAGCGGTTTGGGTTGCGTGCTACTGCAGCACGGAAGCGTGATAGCTTATGGCTCGAGACAGCTAAAAGTGCACGAGAGGAATTATCCGGTCCATGACTTGGAGTTAGCGGCCGTGATTTTTGCCTTGAAGCTGTGGAGACACTATTTGTACGGTGTGAAGATTGATATCTACAACGATCACAAGGAGCCTAAAGTACCTGATTGATCAGAAGGATCTGAATATGCGGCAGCGTAGGTGGATGGAGTTCCTGGGGGACTATACTTCAAGATCCACTACGTGCCTGGCAAAGGGAAGGAATGCGGTTGCGGACGCGTTGAGTCGACGAGCCCCAGCTCAAGCCAATTGGCTATCGGTGCATGATGAGCGGTTGGTGCGGGAGTTGGAGGCGTTGGAGATTGTTTGTGTGGATAAGCAAGCAAGTGCTGAAGCAGTTCTGAATTGGACTGAAGTCCAATATGACCTGGCTGATCGGATTCGACAGGCTTTGGATATGGATGCTCATATGAAGCAGTTCATGATAGAGGCTCTGGATGGGTCAAATTCCCAATTCGTCGTGGAGGACGGATTGCTGTGGAAAGACGGTCGTCTGTGCGTCCCAAGTGTGGGCAATTTACGGGTGGAGTTGTTGTACGAGGACACATACCAAGTACTCGATTCACCCGGGGAGCACGAAGATGTACCGCGATGTAAAGAAGCTATTTTGGTGGCCGGGTTTGAAAAAGGATGTGGCGCTATACGTAGCGAAGTGCCAAACCTGCGCCTTGGTAAAGGCAGAGTGCAAAAGCGGGAGGATTTCTTAAGTCCTTGCCTATTCCGGAGTGGAAATTTGACGACATCTCTATGGACTTTGTGCACGGTTTGCCAAGGTCGCAAAAGGGGAACGACGCCATTTGGGTGGTCGTGGATCGATTAACGAAGGTGTCGCATTTTATTCCGCATAGGAAGGATGATCCGGTGGAGAAGCTGACAAAGCTATATGTGGATAACATAGTACGGCTTCATGGTGTGCCCACGCATCATGAGTGACGAGATGGGCGGTTCACGTCCAATGATTGGAGGCTGGTGCAGCAAATGTTGGGAACTAAGTTGAAGTTCAGCACAGCCTTCCATCCGCAAACGGATGGGCAGGACCGAGAGGGTCAATAGAAACATGGAAGACATGCTTCGCATTGTGTGTCTTGGATTTCGGAAAGCAATGGGAAGACCACTTTATTTGGTGGAGTTCGCATACAACAACAGCTACCAAGCAAGTATTCAGATGGCGCCCTTCGAGGCCCTATATGGTAGAAGATGTCGCACGCCGTTGTCTTGGATAGAAACGGGTGAGTCAAAGTTGTATAAGCGATCGAAAGTGAGGGTGTGCTACTTCTTTGGTGAGAACCATTCAGGAGAGGTTGCTTTCGCTCAGGACCGGCAAGCAAAGTACTATAATGCCAAGCACAGGAACGTGGAGTTCGCTGTGGGCGATTATGTATACTTAAAAATCAAGCCATTCAAAGGTGTCTCGCGGGTGCGGCGATTGAAAAAGCTAAGCCCAAGGTACCTTGGACCGTTCGAGGTTCTGGAGCGAGTTGGAGAAGCGGCCTATAGATGAAGCTTTCAGTGGAGCTAAGTGGTTTACACGATGTATTCCATATTTCGGTGCTTCGGAAGGCGGTGCAAGAGCCTACGCAAGTGATCGCGGTCGATCAAGTGCCGGTGGAAAGTGGGCTAACGACAAAGGTCAAGCCGTGGGATTGAGGACTAGGAGGTCAAGCGGCTACGCAATAAAGAGATCAGGATGGTCAAAGTCCGGTGGGACAATTGCGGTCGTGAGGAGCTCTCTTGGGAGCGAGAGCAGACGATGCTTGACGAATATCCGGGAGTTGTTCCGCTCAGGTACAAATTTTGTTTTTGTACATGTTTTTCCTTTATGATTATTTCGTGGGCGAAATTCTTTTAAGAGGGGTAGAGTTGTAACGCCCCGAAACTCAAAGGAGCAAAGGGGGACGCTTTTGGGCCAGTTTGGGTTCTGGCAGAGGCACACGGCCTGGGACACGGGCGTGTCCCAGGGCGTGTCAAGCGTGTGTCGAACTTAGCCGCGAAGTCGTCGAGTTATACTCGACGATTCGTCGAGAATGGGCACACGGCCTGCGACACGGGCGTGTCGCAGGGCGTGTCGACCCGTGTCGACACTTAGCCGTGAAATCGTCGAGTTATTCTCGACGATTCGTCGAGAATGGGCACACGGCCCGCGACACGGGCGTGTCGACGGGCGTGTCGACCCGTGTCGACGATCGTCCCGGGGAAAGTCGTCGAGATTCACTCGACGATCGTCGAGACAAGGCACACGGCCTAGGACACGGGCGTGTCCAAGGCCGTGTCATCCAGTCGTCGTTCTCCCCTCGACGAAATGTCCCGTGTACACGGCCTGGGTCCCAGGCGTGGTAATGTGACACGGGTAAGGACACGGGCGTGTCCTGGAAAACCGTGCAGTGCTCGGGTTGAAAACGGGGGAAATCATGGGGTACACGGCCGGCTACACGGCAGTGTCAGCTAGAACACGGGCGTGTCAGCTCAAACACGGGCATGTTCGATACCCGTGTGAGGGTCCAAGGAGATTCGATTTTGACGGCGAATGCGGCACACGGCCCTGGACACGGGCATGTGCCAGGCCGTGTTCGGTCCAGATTGGCATTTCAGCCCCGAATCAAAGCCGTTCGTTTTCTTAGGTTGAGATCCAACGGCTGGGGATGGTTCTGAGAGGATATACCCGAGTTTGACTTAGAAATCCATTCTTTCTTACCTTTTCATCTCTCCAAATCCTTGAGAAAAAGGGGAAGGCAAGCCATTGGAGGAAGAGGAGCTAGATCCGCCATTGGAGGAGCTTCGGAGCTCCGAATCGCAAGCCGACTCCGGATCCACGGAGGCAACGCAAGTGCGGTGATTTCTATCCGATTACTTTTCGATGGCGCCAAAGAGGAACTCAGGGTAACGATCCTCATCTTGAGCATGAATAGCTCTCTTTTCTTAGCATAGGAAGCCCGCTCTCGCGAGTTTGCGGAGAGTTGGAGGCGTTCCTTCGGGTAGATATGTAAAGTCCCCGTTGTTTAGAGTCCGTATGCGAGAACGGGACATAGGCATTTTGGTTGAAGCCTACCGGACATGTTAGTCCGGATCGGTGATGTTGCATTGCATAAGGTCGGAGAAGACTCCGTGCTATTGGTTGTTTTCGGGTTTTCTACGCGGTAGATTGCAGCAGGGAGCTTGGGGACTAACCCAAAGGTGCACCCGGAAAACTGGGCGGATACGAGATCTTGCCAACTTGGTGGCCTGAGAGCCAACTTGAACATAACGTGGTTATGTGACTTGCGGTAGAATGGGACTCGGCAAAAAGTTTGACCCGCGCAAATGGCTTAAATTGTCGTTGCGATTGTGCAGGGGTTAGATGGAACCGTACCGCTCTATGTCTTTCGGGTTAGAGAGAACTAAGGTTACGTGGCATCGCCGTTGCATAGATGTGAGTCTTCGGCGGTCATGGCTTAAATTGACGTGACCAATGCCAGGAAGACGAATTGCTCATAGGAATGGCCGTCTAAGTGGCGGTGTGAGTCCGGAATGTTATTGGCTTTAATTGAAGTAACATCGACCGGTTCACGAGAATGTGCCCTGAGTGCACGGGACATGTGGCCGTATGAGCCAACGTCTGTGATGAATGGCTATGGGTTATATGCATTGCTCGCTTGTGCTAATGAAATGAGGAGAAAGGAGCATCGCCGCCCCGAGTTGGGGCGGGCGGGATCGTTATAATTTGGTCAGCATTGCTGACCGTTGCCTTGTTTTGCCACCGTGCGGTGGTTTGTTGCTTGCAGGTGCGGCTGGACCAAGCGGTCAATAGCGGGCTAAAGCCCTTTTTGCAAAGCTGGCCCTCGAAGGCCCAAGTGGAAATGTTTTCTGTTTTATTCATGTATGACGGCCGCGCTGCCAGAGTTTGTAAATCATGTATTATCCAAGTGAAACATTTTGTAATGCTTAAGGCCGATTTTGGGCATTTTGTATAATTCTAATTATGTACTAGGGGACATTCGTGCTCTATTTGCTGGGGTTCTTGTTTACAACCTATATAAACTGCTTTCCGCTAGAATGCTCTGTGTAGGACTTGAGATTGGTTGGATGGTTTCCATTACGTTTCCCATCCGGTCTGTCTGTGGTATATGGCGTCGGGCCCGGCCGGACTCCTACTGCTATATACTATGCGACGGATAGGGGGTGTTATGGTGTTGGGTACATTGGTTCTAATGTACCTGATTTGAAGAAGCCTCACCCAACTCAATGATATACATCAAAATGTATTTGATGTGTTTTGAGTTCACTTGTGCAGGTTAAGTATTTACAGGAAAGAAGGAAAAGTTTCTAAGTCCATGTGTCGACACCCAGAGGGAAAGTGTCGACACTTAAGAAGACTTGTGTCGACACCTAGGCAAGCAGTGTCGACACTTGGAGTCATTGTATCGACACCAGGGATGCAGAGTCGACGCCAGACAGAAAGTGTCGACACAAGGAGCTGTGTCGACACTCAGTGAAGAAAAGTGCAGTGAAGCAGTGTCGACACTTAGCAGTTGTGTCGACACCCAGAGAAACTATGTCTACATCAGAAAGTGTCGACACTTGGAGGCTGTGTCGACACTCAGCAAAAGTCAGCAGAGACTAAGTATAAGTGTCGACAACCAGAGCAATGTGTCGACACACAGCAGAAGAGTCAACACTTGAAGTAAGTGTCGACACCCAGAACAATGTGTCGACACTCAGCTGAAGACTCAACACTTGAAGAAAGTGTCAACACAAGGAGCTGTGTCGACACTTAGCAAAGTTCAAGAATATTCTAAGTACAAGTGTCGACACTAAGGAGTTGTGTCGACACTCAGCCAGAGTCTCGACAGAAGAAGAATGTGTCGACACCCAGAGCAATGTGTTGACACTCAGCAAGTATCAACACTGAAGACATGCGTCGACACCAAGAAGAAGTGTCGACACTCAGCGAGTTCAACACATGAAGATGTGTCGACACAAAGGTATTGTGTCGACACTTAGAAGAATTCAGCAAAATACTCAAGTACAAGGACTTGTGTCGACACACATTATCAGTGTCGACACATGAAGAAGAAGCAGTGTCGAGATATAAAATCTACAACACAAGGAGTTGTGTCGACACCTTGTAGACTAGTGTCGACACTTAGACAACTTGTGTCGACACTTGGTCTATAAGTGTCGACACTTAAAGACAGAAAGTCTCGACACTTTCAGATAGTTACAGAATTTTCAAGAACTGACTGGATGACTTGACAGCTGCCATTCCAGCCGGTCTACTGCACCTGTCAGAGTTGTCAGAAATCAGTTATGGACCGGACCAGCCGGTTACCATGAAGAAGGCCTATAAATAGGCTTACACTGTCTACAAAAACTGTTGTTGAAGTTGTTCAAAAGATCAACACATCAAGTTATACAAAGAAGATCTAGCTATTCCTTGAAGAATCTAGTGAAGATCTAAGAAGTTGGAGAGAGAGAGCTCCATCCAAGAAATCAGTCATTGGAACCAGACTGAGAAGAAGGGTTCAGATTTATTCTGAATCTTAAGTAGTAGAGATCAAGGATCAACTGCAGAAGAGGTCAATCTTATTGAGTTCTACATTCAAGAAGCTTTGAAGAAAGCCAAGTCAGATTGATTTCAGCTGAGTTCTTCCAAGAACTCATCAAGAAACTCGCAACTCTTCTCTCTTGTCACTGAGTTGTTGAGTTATAATTTTTGTATTCATTTTATCTTGTAGGATCCTTAGGGATCTGAGTCTTGTAAGCCTGTAATTATAAAGGCTGAGTGTAGGGCTTGAGTGCCTGAGTGTAGGAGATTGAAATCTCTGAGTGTAGGCCTGTTGTGGCTGAGTGTAGGCCTTGGTGGCAGAGTGTAGGCCTTGGTGACTGAGTGTAGGCTTTGTAAAGAAGCTAAGTTGTAGGGCCTTGGGCCTGAGCTGTAGGAACCTATTTTGGGGTTCTGAGATAGTGGAGAAGTTGGGCCGAATCTAGTACACTGCTAGATAGGCGAAGGGGGAAAGTGGATGTACCCAAACATTGGGGAACCACTATAAAACTATGTGTCTACTGTGTGCTGTGATATTCTGTGATTGCTGTGTGATTGCTGTGTACAAATAGATATAACTCTGAGATAAAATCTGATTGCTGCCTTAAAAAGTTAAAAAGATTCAAGTCACCTATTCACCCCCCCCTCTAGGTGTTTAGGTACAATATCTTTCAAGTGGTATCCGAGGGAGGTTACTCAAAAAAGGACATAACTGTCTGAGTAGATCCTATTGGCAGATTCAGTGTAAGTCACATTACAGAATCAAGAAAATCAAGAACCATGGGTTCCACTGAGAATCACAAGGAATTGGGATCCATGAAGTTACCCATATGTAGGAAAGAGATCTTTGGTATCTGGAAGGAAAGGGTGAGACTGTTTATGGAAGCCTCAGACCCTAGGATTTATATCACAGTAAAAGAAGGACCATATGTGCCCATGAAGGTGTCAGTCTTAGATGCAAATCAGAGAACACCTAAGGATTTCTCTGAAATGACAAAGGATGAAATTGTTCTAGCCACTATGGATAAGAGGGCTCAGAACATCATAGTGAGTGTCATAGATGATGCAACTTTTCAGAATCTGATACACTGTAAGACAGCTAAAGAAATGTGGGATACTCTTATTGTGTATATGGAGGGTTCTGAAGAAGTGAGGCAAGACAGAAAATCCTTGCTAAACCAAGAATATGAAAGTTTTAGACAAGGTAAGGCTGATAGCATAACTGAGTGCTATAAGAAGTTCTACAGGATTGTGAATGAGCTCATGTCCTATGGCAGAGAGTTCAGTAATTATGAACTCAATGATAAGTTTTTAAGGTCCCTAACAAAAGATTGGGACACCAAGATCTGTGCCATTAGGGAAATGGCAAAGTTGTGAGAAATTCCTCCACCAACACTGTTTGGCAAACTGCTGTCCTATGAAATGCAGTTAATGGTGAGGAAAGAAGAGGAGAAATCTACAAGAAGTGAACATAAAGAAAGGACAGTGACCTTCAAAACAGAAGCCCCCAGAAAGTACAGAAATAAGTCACCAACTCCACCTCCAAAAGTTGCTGAAACTGAGTCAGATGAGTCAGCAAGTAGAAAGTCTGAAAGCAGTGAAAGTGATGAGGACTTTGCTGCCTTTACAAGACATTTCCAGAAGTTCTTAAAGAAGAAACAGTGGAGGACAAGGCCTTCTACTTCACAGGAAAAAGAAGACTTTTATCAGAATAAAAAGTCTTCAAAGAAAGACAGGAAAAAGACTAAGTCTAGCAAAGCAACTCTTTCAAAAATAGTTTGCTATTGCTGTAATAGACAAGGTCATGTTGTTGCAGATTATCCAGAAAAAAGGAAGGAGTCTAGTGACAAGAAAAGAACTCAATACAAGGGCAAGAAGGAGAAGTCTTTTGTTGCCAAAAAGGACAAGAGCCTGTCAGATATTTCTTCATCAGAAACTGAGTCAGATGCTGAGGCATATATAGGACTGTTTGCTGAGGAAGAAGAAGAAGAGTTCATCCAGATTATGAACTCTATATATGAACAAGAGGACAGTCAGTGCCAAGGACTAATGGCATTGACAGCAAGTGACAAAATCCTGGAGCAGCCAGGACCTAGTAAGGTACAAAGTTCAACTTAAAGTTCAGTTTCTTGTGCCAATACAGAATCAGATTCATCATCATCAAGTGATGAGAGTGCATCTGAGTCTGAAGAGGATATTCATCAGTTGATAGATGAATATAAAGTTCTGTTGCAAGCTTATAAGAAAAGCAAGTCCCTAGCCAAAAGTCAGACAAAGGAAATTGCTGATCTCAAAGCTGCTGCAACTGATTTTGAGAAGTTGTTTGATCAAAAACTTAATGAGATAGCTAGACTGAAGCACATCACTGTGATTCAGATGGGGACTATATCATTTAAGAATGATCAAATCAAGAGTCTAGAGATTAATCTTCAGAAGGAGAAAGACTTAGTTGCTAGGTTTTCTAAACCCAAGTCAGTTCTGCCCTTAATTGATGAATTTGTTCATCACAAAGGCAAAGCTGGACTGGGATTTACTAAACCTGCAAGGACTGTTCAGTCCAAGTCCAAGTCCAAGGGCAAAGCCCCAACTCTCAACAAGTCTGCTGTAGATAAAACAGCAAAGACAGTACCTAAGAAAAGGTACAATAAGTTTGAGTGTTGGTGCTGTGGCAAGGTAGGCCACTTTGCAATGGACTGTTGGCACAATGCTAGTGCCAAAGTGAGTAGCAAACTGCCTGTTGGAAAACCTGCAGGTAGCTTTGTTAGGATGCAAACTAACCAGTACCAAGGACCCAAGAATTCTTTGGGTTCTAAGGTTCACTAATCTGTTTTGCAGGTGAGTCCAAGTGGCCATGCCCTAATATGGTACTTGGACAGTGGATGTTCCAGACACATGACTGGAACAAGGGGTTTACTAAAAGACTACACACCTATCAAGGATGGTCCAAAAGTCACCTTTGGTGGATCTGAAAAAGGGATCATCAAGGGTTTTGGTAACATATCTAACTCCTTTATTACAATCACTCAAGTAGCCTATGTTAAAGGTTTGAAACATAACCTAATTAGTATAAGTCAATTGAGTGATGTAGGATATGACATCTCTTTTGTGAAAGATGGTTGTCATATCAGGAGGTCAAATGATCAAGAGATCATTTTGACTGGTTATAAAAAAAGGAATGTTTATTGCTTAGACATTATGGTTGAGAACAATGGTTCTTCAGTATGTCTTGTAGCTGATGAGACAGTCTCTCATTGTGTCAAATGACACAAGAGGCTAGCCCATCTTAACTATAAGACAATTGGCAAACTCTTTAGTAAAGAGCTTGTGAGGAATGGTCCTCAAGTTAAGTGTATTAAAGATGGTATTTGCTCAGCTTGTCAAAAGGGCAAGCAGACTAGATCCACCTTTATAAGCATTGAAAACAAAGATGCTGTGAGGTGCTTATACCTCTTGCATATGGATCTCTTTGGTCCAATGCCAGTTCACAGCCTAGGTAGGAAGGTCTATACCTTTGTAGTTGTAGATGACTACTCAAGGTTTTCCTGGGTGTTCTTCCTAAGACAGAAATCTGAAACACCTAGTGTCTTCTATAGCTTTGTCAAGCAAATTCAGAATGAAGTAGACAGTACAGTGGTCAAGATTAGAAGTGACCATGGTACTGAATTTCAGTCTGATAGCATGACAAAACTATGTGAAGAATTTGGGATATTTCAAGAGTTTTCTTCACCAAGAACACCTCAGCAAAATGGCATTGCTGAAAGGAAGAATAAAACCTTGATTGAGGCTGGTAGGACCCTATTAAGTGATACATCACTACCAGAATATTTCTGGGCTGAAGCAGTTAATACTGCATGTCATGTTATTAATAGGGCTACCATAACTAAAAGCCTCAACAAGACCCCCTATGAGGTTGTGAAAGGCAGGAAACCAAACCTATCCTACTTCAGGATCTCTGGTTGTAAATGCTTTATACTTAACAATGGAAAGTCTTACTTGACTAAGTTTGCTGCCAAGTCCCAAGAGGGAATTTTTGTTGGGTACAACAACAATAGTAAGGCTTATAGAGTCTACAACTTGACTACACAAGTTGTAGAAGAATCTGTACATGTAGTATTTGATGAAACTAGACTTATTAACAATGAGTTGTCTAGTAGTATTTGCAGCCCCATAGGTATAACTGAGAAGTTGGACAAGCTCACTATTGAAGAAAGACCTACTGTAAGACAGCAAGTAGAAGACAGTGGCTGTTGTCCAGGGGGAGTACTACATGTACCTAATGCAGAAGAAGTACAAGGAGTACAGCAAGATGAAGAAGTTGAAGAAGTTCAACCTGAAGTCAGGATGCCTCCAGCAAATATGCATCTTAGAGATCATCCAGCAGAACAAATCATTGGTGATCCAAGACAAGGGGTACAGACAAGGAGCAGAAACCTGAATGCAGCACTCTACTCCAACTTTCTATCCCAAGTTGAACCAATGAAGTTTGAAGAAGCCATCCTAGACCCTCATTGGATTGAAACAATGCAAGAAGAGATGAATCAGTTCAAGAGGTGCAAGGTCTGGGAGCTTGTTCCTAAACCAAAAGACCACAACATAATTGGAGCCAAGTGGATCTTTAGGAACAAGATGGATGAACATGGAGTCATCATTAAGAACAAAGCAAGATTGGTTGCTAAAGGATATAGACAGGAAGAAGGTATTGACTTTGATCAAACCTTTGCTCCAGTAGCCAGACTGGAAGCCATAAGGATGTTCCTGGCCTATGCAACCTTTCAAGGATTTAAAGTTTACCAAATGGATGTCAAGTCAGCATTTCTAAATGGTAATCTTAAAGAGGAAGTCTATGCGGAACAGCCATCAGGTTTTGTTGATTCAACTCTACCTAATCATGTCTATAGTCTTAGGAAAGCTTTATATGGGTTAAAGCAAGCCCCTAGGGCTTGGTATGAAACCCTGTCTAGTTTCCTCATTGAGAATAAGTTCACAAGGGGGAAAATAAACAAGACTCTATTCCTTAGGGAATCCAGAGGCAAAGTAATACTAGTCCAAATATATGTAGATGACATTATATTTGGGTCTACTGAAAGTAGCCTTTGCAAAAAGTTTGCAAAACTAATGCAAGGTCAA
The DNA here is from genome assembly GCA_039583875.1 of Platanthera guangdongensis. Classification (NCBI taxonomy): domain Eukaryota; kingdom Viridiplantae; phylum Streptophyta; class Magnoliopsida; order Asparagales; family Orchidaceae; genus Platanthera; species Platanthera guangdongensis. The sequence goes on along the minus strand of CM077161.1, from coordinate 10,586,254 downwards.
TTTGAGATGAGTAGTATGAGAGAACTTAAGTTCTTCTTGGGTCTCCAAGTAAGACAGACTGAGAATGGATTATCCATATGCCAGTCCAAGTTCACCCTAGAACTCATAAGGAAGTATGGTATGGATTCATCCAGTACCATGAAGACTCCTATGGGGTCAAGTATGTCTCTTAGCAAGGATGATGCAGGGAAACCTGTAGATGAGTCTTTGTATAGAGGGATAGTTGGCTCCCTACTATATTTGACTACAAGTAGACCAGATATCATGTATGCTACATGTGTCTGTGCAAAGTATCAAGCCTGCCCTAAAGAGTCTCATTTGACAGCAGTCAAAAGGATATTGAGATATCTAAAGGGCACTCCTTATCTAGTCCTCTGGTACCCTAGGAATGAGGATTTTGAACTAACAGGTTATTCAGATGCAGACTTTGCAGGATGCAAAGAAGACAGAAAAAGCACAACTGGAACCTGTCAATTCTTAGGTGGAAGACTGATTTCATGGAGTAACAAAAAGCAAACAAGTGTGGCTATCTCCACTGCAGAGTCAGAATATGTGGCTGCAGGAAGTTGCTGTGCTCAACTTCTGTGGATACAACATCAGCTTGAGGATTATGGATTTCAGGTAAGTAGAACTCCACTCTTCTGTGATTCTACTAGTGCTATATCAATTGCACATAATCCTGTTTCCCATAGTAGAACTAAACATATTGAAATAAAATATCATTTTCTTAGGGAGCATGTGGAGAAAGAAGATATTTTACTAGAATATGTTAAAACAGATAATCAACTAGCTGATATGTATACTAAGCCCTTAGAAGAAACTAAGTTCAATAAGTTTAAAATTGAACTAGGAATGATAAACTTAGAATAAGTTTATAGAAATGGTTAAGTCAAAAGGTGTCGACACACAGAGATATCTGTGTCGATACAGAATAGTGGTGTCGACACTTCAGGAAAAAGGTGTCGACACATCTAGGAAATTGGTGTCGACACTTCAGAAAATTAGTATCGACACATGACAAGTAGGTGTCGACACATCCAAGGTGGTGTCGACACTTAGTGTTTACTCAGAATTATCTAAGTAAAGTCTCGACTATATGTCGAGTTATGTGGTGTCGACACATAAACAAGTGTCGACACATAGATATGTTGACTAAACTTGTGTCGACACATAGGTGTCGAGACATTATAAGTCAGTGTCGACACTTATCGCCAGTGTCGACACAATTTAAGTTAGCTGCCCGCCTTTTCATCTTCAAACCTAGAAAGGTATAAATAGGATTTTGCCTTAGTTTGTCGACACACATTCAAAAGTTTCGAGACCAAACTTGTGTGTCGACACCTCTCTTCTCTCCAGTCAAATTCTTCAAACCCTAATGGCGCCAAAGCTCGAGGAGAACGTCAATGAAGGATACAAACTGGTGCGATAAGCATTTGAGGATGCAGACCCAGAGATCAAGAACGCGATAACCCTAGTTGCAGACTCAGGGTTGGAATTTCTTGTTTCTGAACCCACAAAGATCTGGAAGAAGGAAGTACTGGAATTCCTTAATGGAGCAACCCTAGACGACACTGGATTCAAGATCAAGTCCAGGGTCCATGGTGAAAAGGTGAAGGTGTCACCTAAAAGTTTGAGGAAAGTACTACAGTTACCAAGAACTAAAGAAGAAGATGAAGTTACTGCTTCAAAGACCAGAGAAGCTCTAACTTGGTGTGGACTAGATTCTAAAATGAAAATTGGATCTGTTTTCAATAGAAAAGGCATGAACAGCCAAGGGAAATTCATGTCAGAAATTGTTGGCAAAGTGATATTGAGCAAACCTGGAGGGCATGATAGGGTATCTGCCCATATGTTCAGCATTATGACCAGGATAATCTTCAATCTGAAAACTGACTGGTCAGTAGTGATCTTTGAGAAGATCAAGGAAAGCCTGAAGAAGCCCAACTTGGGCAGGATCTTAAGTCTATACCTTGCTAGAAGTATTCCAGAGGTAATGAGTCAAGCTGCTGGAACAAAAATCAACCACATGAGAAGAATGGACATGAGGACCTTCTCCAGATGGGACAGGGTATTGTCTAAGGAGATGCCAACCCCTGAGGAGATAATTCCTGAGAAAGTATCACCTCAAAAGAAGAAGAGGAAAGCTGCCCCAGTGGCTCAAGTTTCCACTAGCAGCTCTGGTAGTGAAGAGCAAGTGGTCTTCACACCTGATGAGAATGAAGAAGAAACTGCTGTAAAGTCTCCAGCTCCTCAAGATGTTGCTGAAATCTAGGGGGAGCCACTAGTTGTGGAAGAGCCCACTCCTCTTGAGAGTGAGCAAGCTACAAACACAATTCTAGAGGTAATCACTGAGCTTAATGCTTTAGATTTTCCTTTAGAGGATACTGATTTGTCTGATGTTTATCAGCAACCACAGATTCATAGTCAAGTCCCAGATGTTGTCATGCAAGACACATCTGTTGAAGTTGAAGTTATATCTGATCCAGTGGTAGATGAGCCCAGAGTTTCTCCAGCTCATTCTCCACAAGAATTTACTATGGAAGATCTCTTTCTTAATCTGGATCAAGAAGACTTTGGCAAACAAAGTACAGCTGCTGAAGGAGAGAATGCTTTTGTTGAGGGAGAGCAAGTGCAAATTCCTGAAGAACCTGCAAGGAAAGAGACTGAGAAGGCACCAGAAGTGCAGGAGTTACCTCAAAGCCCTAAGGAGAGGGTAGATATTGCCAGCACCTCAGCTTCTGAAGATGAGGAGGCTACAAGGGCAAAGAAAAAGAAATTTCAAGTATTCAGAAGAAGAAGCCAGAGTTATAAGAAGGCTCTCCAAACTGTTGCTCCACAGCCTATATCACAGCCAGCTCCAACTGTTGATTATAGTGCTCTCATGGTTGCTATGCAGATTAAACTGGATGAACACAGGAAAGCTATTGAAACTTATGTGGATGAGGGGCACAAATCACTTCAATTTGATCTTGCCCAGGATATAAAGTCAATAAGATTTGAGATGAATCTTAATAAGAAGGAGATGACAGACTGCTTCCACAAGGGAGGGAATGTAGTGGTGTACTTGGCTACTCATCAAGAAAAGATCAAAGCTCAAGTAGATGACATTGCACAGAAGCAAGGATATGTTCTTGAGAACCAAATCAGAATGAATGATAACTTAACTGCTTCCCATAATGCAATTGTTACAGAGATAAAGAACATAGCTGCTGGCCTGCCTACTTCTACTGCTACTGCTAAAGCAGAATTTGACAAAGTATTCCAAGAAGAAATAACTGCTGTTAAGACTGCCATCCAAGACTCACAGAAGATCATCACTGACAAACTCCAAAGGTTAAAACCTTTCTTTAAAGATGGAGTCAATTATTTGGATAACCAAGTGAGATTTTAAAAAGATGATGTGAGAGATCACATAGAAAGAGAAGTCATAAAGGGGGAGAGAGTGTTAGTCAAGGCCAGCTCTGATCATGCTAAGTGGATATCTAATTATATCAGAGCAACTCTTGGATATCCTCCTCTTTGTGATGATGATAATGTGGCAGAATCTAGAATACATCCTGCATATCTTGGAGGTGAGCAACCTGAAGTAGCTCAAGTTATCTACCCTCCTCCAGATTTTGACATGATACATGCTGATATACAGTCCATGTATAGCCCACCTAGGGGCAAGGACAATGTTATTATAGAGAAAGTTGTTCAGCCAATATCTGAAGCTATACAAGAAGCACTGCAGAAAGAAGAAGAAACTAGATTGTCTAAGAAGAGGTTCAGGGAGCAAGCTGAACAAAGACCTGACTTTCAGCAGTGGAGCCCCACCTCTAGGAACATTATTTTGACTGCATGGAAAGCTGCAAAAGATAATGTGCAAGACAGGAACAAGTGGTTTTCTGAATCAGAATGGAGAAAGCATAAGACAAGGCAGGAGGCTATAGTCCAATATAGAAGAAAAGCCAAGATGGGAAAGCTACCTCCTACTGCCCAGGAGCCTAGCAAGTACTTTACCAAGCCTTATCATTATTTTGAGAGGCAAAAGATCAAAGCTGAAGAGCTAAAGAAGAAGGAGCTTAAAGGGAAAAAGCCTGCTGCTGCTGAAGACACTGAAGCCTCAGTACAAGCCAAAGTACAATCTGGGAAGGACATAATAATTAAGGAGGCTGAACAAAAGTAGCATAGAAATTTTCTTAAGTTTACTATGTAATCTTTTGATAATAAACATTCTGTAAACTTTTGAAATATGAATATGACAAAGTATTGGAACAATGTGTTGTGTGATAAATTTGCTGTGTGTTAAATTTATTTCATAGTTGTTCTGAGATTATGTCTTTGTATACATGTTTGATTGATACATGTTTATGGTTGCCCTGATTATATATTCCTGTTTTACATCATGTTATAATTTTATTATGAATGGTGTATATCATTGACCAAGGGTTATGACTTCTCCAAATAGGGGGAGATTGTTGGGTACATTGGTTCTAATGTACCTGATTTGAAGAAGCCTCACCCAACTCAATGATATACATCAAAATGTATTTGATGTGTTTTGAGTTCACTTGTGCAGGTTAAGTATTTACAGGAAAGAAGGAAAAGTTTCTAAGTCCATGTGTCGACACACAGAGGGAAAGTGTCGACACTTAAGAAGACTTGTGTCGACACCCAGGCAAGCAGTGTCGACACTTAGAGTCATTGTGTCGACACTAGGGATGCAGAGTCGACGCTAGATAGAAAGTGTCGACACAAGGAGCTGTGTCGACACTCAGTGAAGAAAAGTGCAGTGAAGCAGTGTCGACACTTAGCAGTTGTGTCGACACCCAGAGAAACTATGTCTACATCAGAAAGTGTCGACACTTGGAGGCTGTGTCGACACTCAGCAAAAGTCAGCAGAGACTAAGTATAAGTGTCGACACCTAGAGCAATGTGTCGACATACAGCAGAAGAGACAACACTTGAAGTAAGTGTCGACACCCATAACAATGTGTCGACACTCAGCTGAAGACTCAACACTTGAAGAAAGTGTCGACACAAGGAGCTGTGTCGACACTTAGCAAAGTTCAAGAATATTCTAAGTACAAGTGTCGACACTAAGGAGTTGTGTCGACACTCAGCCAGAGTCTCGACAGAAGAAGAATATGTCGACACCCAGAGCAATGTGTCGACACTCAGCAAGTATCAACACTGAAGACATGTGTCGACACCAAGAAGAAGTGTCGACACTCAGCGAGTTCAACACATGAAGATGTGTCAACACAAAGGTGTTGTGTCGACACTTAGAAGAATTCAGCAAAATACTGAAGTACAAGGACTTGTGTCGACACACATTATCAGTGTCGACACATGAAGAAGAAGCAGTGTCGAGATATAAAATCTACAACACAAGGAGTTGTGTCGACACCTTGTAGACTAGTGTCGACACTTAGACAACTTGTGTCGACACTTGGTCTATAAGTGTCGACACTTAAAGACAGAAAGTCTCGACACTTTCAGACAGTTACAGAATTTTCAAGAACTGACTAGATGACTTGACAGCTGTCATTCCAGCCGGTCTACTGCACCTGTCAGAGTTGTCAGAAATCAGTTATGGACCGGACCAGCCGGTTACCATGAAGAAGGCCTATAAATAGGCTTACACTGTCTACAGAAACTGTTGTTGAAGTTGTTCAAAAGATCAACACATCAAGTTATACAAAGAAGATCTAGCTATTCCTTGAAGAATCTAGTGAAGATCTAAGAAGTTGGAGAGAGAGAGCTCCATCCAAGAAATCAGTCATTGGAACCAGACTGAGAAGAAGGGTTCAGGTTTATTCTGAATCTTAAGTAGCAGAGATCAAGGATCAACTGCAGAAGAGGTCAATCTTATTGAGTTCTACATTCAAGAAGCTTTGAAGAAAGCCAAGTCAGATTGATTTCAGTTGAGTTCTTCCAAGAACTCATCAAGAATCTCACAACTCTTCTCTCTTGTCACTGAGTTGTTGAGTTATAATTTTTGTATTCATTTTATCTTGTAGGATCCTTAGGGATCTGAGTCTTATAAGCCTGTAATTATAAAGGCTGAGTGTAGGGCTTGAGTGCCTGAGTGTAGGAGATTGAAATCTCTGAGTGTAGGCCTGTTGTGGCTGAGTGTAGGCCTTGGTGGCTGAGTGTAGGCCTTGGTGGCTGAGTGTAGGCTTTGTAAAGAAGCTGAGTTGTAGGGCCTTGGGCCTGAGCTGTAGTAACCTATTTTGGTGTTCTGAGATAGTGGAGAAGTTGGGCCGAATCTAGTACACTGCTAGATAGGCGAAGGGGGAAAGTGGATGTACCCAAACATTGGGGAACCACTATAAAACTGTGTGTCTACTGTGTGCTGTGATATTCTGTGATTGCTGTGTGATTGCTGTGTACAAATAGATATAACTCTGAGATAAAATCTGATTGCTGCCTTAAAAAGTTAAAAAGATTCAAGTCACCTATTCACCCCCCCCTCTAGGTGTTTAGGTACAATATCTTTCACTTGGTATCAGCATGAAAGGATGGTTCAAGGAAAGATCATTTAAGGACCAAATGGTATCAAGTTCAGTAGTTGCAGGAGAAAATTCAACCTCATGAGAAGAGAAAGCTGATAGCTGCACCATTAGTATGATTTGCAATCAGCTAGGGGGAGCAAAAAATCAAAAAAATCCATGATTAGAAAGCTGAAGCCAAGAAGAAGGATACAAGTGGTACAATCACTATGGAAGTGGTAACTGACCATGATCAAGGATGAAGGCAATGATCTAGGAGGAGAAGTAAGTTTGAGATGCCAATGCAAAAAGGGTCATTGTGGCTTGAACAAAAAGCAGATGCTAGAGGCAAGTTTGTTACTAAAGGAAAGGAAAAGACCAGGCTCGGTAAGAAGTGATCATGGTGCAAGGGAGATGCTGTGATCAACTAATAAGAATCCTGCTGCAGCTCCAGAACCATAACCTCCAAATAAGTAGAACATCTTTATATTGGTAGTCTACTAGTATAATCTAAGTTGTTAGTAATCCTGTCTGTCATAACAGGACTATGCATATGTAGATTAAGTATTAATATGTTTGAGAGCATAAGGAAGAACTCAACGTTGAGTTTGTCCTGACTGACAATGTTGAAGCCAAAAATGACCTTAACGGGAGTTCAAAACAGGGGTGCAGCCAACACCTACTTCTCTCGAGCCTCTAGCCTCGACTAGATTCAAAGGACCTAAGACTGACCAAAAGCCTCAGCAGGGAGGTCCCACCTCACACCCGGAAGATCTCTGAGAGCTTCCCCTCCAAAGACAAAAGCCGGGCTAGGAGCTCCTCAGAAAGCACTAGAGAATTGGAGGATAATGAAAGCTTGCTTTCTAAGGAGCCCTTATGGGTCTATTTATAGTTTTCTGAGTTGGATCTGCAAATAACCACACTGAACTGGCCTGAAATTACCTAAGTACCCTTGGTTGGGTCTGCCAACAGCCAAACTCCGCTGTTCTGAGAAGCTATATGCAGACCATCAAGGGCAAAAGGGTAAAAATACCCGGGGTAGAAGGGTAAAAACCCCCTTGGGTATAAAAATGTGAAAAGGTCTTTTACCATACTGCGAGTGGGAGAGCACCTGGTGGCGAGACAGGCCTTCCCGCTCGTCTCACGGGTATCCTTTGCTAGGGGACCCTCTCGCCTATAAAGGCCTACTCGCCCCCCAGAGGGGGCGTCTCGCCTACTGCAGAGACCTCCCGACTCGCCAACTGCGAGTGGACCATATGGTCCCACTCGCCCATCAATTCTACTCGCCCTGCCTCGTCTATCTCGTACTTTTGAGGTCCTTTCATGAGCCCGAGGTTGTACATAATCCACACTCTTTTCGAGATTAATCTAAGCTCGGAAAGAACATCCAACCGAGGCTCGCTGTTAATACGTATTTATTGACGTATTTATGAGGGAATCTTCTGAGTCCCCTCATTGAAACCTATAAATATGGGATTCCTATCTTGAATGGAGGTTGCCCCTTTGAATATCCCCTCCTTCCTTCCAGCACTGTTCATCATGTCTCACAGCCAGAGCTTTCGCGAGCGCCTTGCCAAAGTGTGTAAGCAGAACAAGGCTGTCGTGGCTGCTTACACCTCAACCTTAGTTCGCCCCCTACCTTCTGTTCCATCCTCTCCCTCTCGCCTGAAGGGGGTAAAAAATGGTGGCCCCTCTTCCCCTATCGAAGGGCCTTCTTGCGTGGTGCTGGAGACCTGTCCTTCCCCTCCTCCCACACCTCTCAAAGAGAAAGGGGTGAGCTCTCGCTTCTATCCTTATTACTACTTCAATATTTGTATCTGCTTTCTTAATGGTTTCTCTACAGGGAGCTCCCACGACTGTACATCTATCGGAAAACCCGCGAGATGATTCTATCGGCCACCGCGAAGATTCCGACTCGCAGTTACCTTCCACTCCTCTATCTACTCCTCCCTGCGAGAGGAGAGACGATCCCTCCCAGGCCGCCGGGACCTCCTGTCCCCCTGGTAAGGAATCCATCCTCTCGCTTCTATGTCCCACTCGCTACTCCCACACACTCCTGTGAGAGCCACTTTCACCCTGCTCCTTTACTTCTTCCGCAGGCGCCCAGACCGACTCGCCTGCTGAGGAGAACCCTGGGCAATCTGTCGTCCCGCCTCTACTTCCTCTTGACGGGATTGAAGATTTTCTTGGAGACCCTGCGAACCCGGTGGAAATGAGGCGCAAGACTGCCGAGCTGTTTAGGAAGTACGCGCGCATTATCCACTCGCTGGCGCTGGATAAGCAGGCACCGGATTGATGCATCGAATGGCTGGAGAACGAATACGCTCCTCTATCCTCTGAGGCCAATGTTGAGTTAGATGTTGATGGCACCAACCCTGACGCCATCATCAATGAGACTGACATACAGCTCCGTCTCGCGCGTCGTGGGCTTGAGTTCGTTCGCGCCTTCCACTCGCGTAGTAGACCTCCCTGCGCGGGAGCTCGCGGTGGCCGCTAGCAATGGCACCCGTACTGATGGCCGTCCGTCTCGCCCCTTTTCTTCTATTTTCTCTGAATGATGTAATAATAATTAAATAATGTTGTTCGTTGCCGTCTCGCCGGTATTTGTCAGAACTGTTGACGTTAAACGCTGGATGGTGTTTTTGATTTATTCATTACTGCTTTTTTAACTTTATTTTTCTTTTAATTTCCTTATTTAATCACCTCGTGATTGTGACGGGTCGCGTCGATCGAGGCTCAGGAGAGAGAGAGAGAGAGAGAGAGAGAGAGAGAGAGAGCCTACCGCCGACTCTTCCCCTTCCCCTGTACTTTTTCCCGCCTATTAATCATTTCACCATATTTGCTATAAATATCCCGACCCTGGATAAGATGGATATCCGCGTCTATTACTCTTGATGCCTAAGTTCTTGCTTCTTTGCTTTAGCCATCTCGCCGATTCTTCTCGCGTTTCTCTCCCAACCCTTTTGTCGGTCTTCTTTCTTGTTACTCCATTCTCTCCCCTTCTCACCTGAAGCCGTCTCGCCAACTTTGTCTCGCCAAGGATGGGAAAGAAGAGAGTTGAAGAAGGCGAGGGGCACAGCCGCTGCGAGAAGCGGTTCACTGACCACGACTTCCCGCTCGGCAGGCTTCCTGAAGAAGACTATCGCGGGTTTGTCCGCGAGTACCTGGCGGAGGGGATCGACTCGCGACCTCCCAAAGATGGAGAGTCCATCAACACTTACTACCCGAGAGAGCTCGCTTTCCCCGTCTCGCACTTTGAGGCGGGTTTGAGGCTGCCTCTATGGCCTGAGGTAAAACAAGTTTTCAAATACTTCGGCGTCGTCCCGGCGCAGTTCAACCCGAATGCTATTTCGGTGTTGATCGCCTTTGCCTGCTATATGCGCCGGGAGCGCATTGAGTTCAGCCTGACGGTCTTCTGCAAGCTCTTTATCTACCATGCCAACGCTGATGGCGTCTCGTACTTCACCAGCCAAGGGCTCAAGGTGTGCGAGACACCCAACAAAAATCACCACTGGCTCACGCGGTTCATCTTCATCCTCGGCGACCGTGGTTTCTTTGGGGGCATCCCGCTCGCGCCGGTGTCTCCCCTAGAAAGCTTCTATGCCACCCCGCAGGTCAGCGGCCCAGAGAAGCTGCAGTATGAATATTTCATCGGCAAGAACTTCGAGGTCAACTACCTGCGGCGAGGCCTCGACTCGCTGCCTCCGGTACTTCCTGGTGAAGGTACTCTCTCTTTTCTGTCTCGCTGTGTCTGATTGTTTCTCCGTCTCGCCTTCTCACCGCCTTTGTTTGTCTTTCATGGGAGCGAGAAGTGCCAGGCCATCCCCCATACAAAAGTAACATCCACCCCTCCAAGGGCCTCGATCTCGCCTACGCGGCAGCTGAGGCGGCAAGAGAGTCCTTGACTCCTGCCCCTCTCAAAAGGCCTTCAGGCGACATGGCCCCCTCTCGCTCCAGCCCTCCAAAGAGAATGAAGAAGGCTGTGGTGGTCTCCAAGGGGAAGAAGAAGGTGACCCCAAAGGAGAAGGAGACAACGAGGTCTCTGAGCCCGATCTCTTTGGATGGGTCTCCATCGCCCCGTTCTCCTCGCCAACAGGGCGTCCTGCCCGCTCATCAACAGGCCATCTCGCCTACCCGTGAGACGACACTCCTCAATCAACATACTGCCGCCTCCAATCAACCAGTTGCTGCCATCAATCAACCAGCTGCTACTGCCTCCCGCGAAGGCACTTCCTTCAGCCGTCTCGTCCCCTCTTCCTACATGAATTATAACTTGGGCCCCACGGTTTCCGATGCAGCTGGGGACCCTGTTCTGTTGTGGGGGCAGGACGCCAACCGAGTCTCCATTTCTACCCTCCTTCACCCTTGGAAGGAGCAGGAGGAGCCCACCAGCCATGCCTTTGCCGTGGGATACGACCTCTACGGTGGTCTCGACGCAGTCTCCCCTGAGAGCGAGTCTACACGAGACCACGTTATGAAGTCCTCCCATATCCAGATGCGGGCTTTGGAGTTCTCGCACCGTGCCGCTCGCCGTCTGATATATATCAATAAAAAATGGTCAGTGAGCGAGACGAGCCTGGAGGCGGAGCGGGAGCGGTCAGAAGATCTCGCCAAGAGGTTGTTTGATGCCGAGAGCCTCCTCGCCAAAGCCCAAGGCAGAGTGGTAAAGCTCTATCCTTACCCTTATTCTTTTTATTTAGGAGCTGCCAACTAAAAACATGACATCTCTCAGGTTGCCGAGACGGCGGAACAGTTGCGTTCGCGAGCAGCGGCCCGGGAGGAGGAGGTCAAGGACTTAAAAGCCCAGAATACTCGCCTCCAGGCCGACGTGGCGTCATCGTCTCGCCGCGAGCCCTTTCGGACACCTCCGCCGCACTATTCTTTTGACAAGGTTGAGGAGCAGTGCCGAGATGCTGACATCAGGGCCGCGGAGCTAATCCTAAAGATGATGAAGGACCTAGGGGTTGTGAAGGACGATTCAGAAACGGTGACTGTTCGCGACCTGGTCCCCCAGCTCTTTGGCGAGGAGAGCGAGGATTCTTCATCCGGCGAGGAGGAATGACGTGCCACCTCCATGATCTAGAATCCCTCTCTTCTTCCTTCTGCTGCTGCTTGTAAAATTAAGACATCTTTTTTGAGCATTTTTGTGATACATAATGACGATCAAAAGTACATGTTTGTTGTTTTGCTCTTTATTATGCGAAATGAATTTCTGGTTTGCCTCGGCCTGCGAGACGGTGCTACCCATCCGTCTCGCAGCCTTGCCCCTATTCTTTATTTTGTTTTACTTTGCTTATTGTGAGACGTTCCTCTGATGTGCTAATGCACGCGAGATGATGCTTCTTCTTGTCTCGCAGCCTTGCTGGAGAGTTGGCCCAAGTCACGAGCCGTCACTTCCTTTACCTTTGCGCGTGAGATTTGGCTGGCATAACCTTCTTGCCTTGCCCTTAGGTACTCCCCGCGCGAGTGACTCTTGGTGATGCAATCTGCCCTCCGATTATTAGAGTGAGCCTTTCGCCTCGCGTGAGTGCCCGCTCGCCAAGCGAGACCATCCTTGGAACTGCCAGCTGCGAGTGCCCCCACTCGCACTACTGCAAATTTTTGCCTTAGTTTATTTCTTTTCTTCTAAGTTTAAGCCGGGATGTTGTTTTAAGAAGCCTTTCCCAACCATTCCGTCATCGAGTAATTTTAACGCCTTGCTGGCTTGGTGAGCCCGAGCAACAAGTCCACCGGGGACCGCGCCGAGCTCGAAGTGTTGTAGAATTTCCCAGGTTTAGACCTGTTCCCAAAAACTTCGGACCCAACCTTCAAGAACCTGACCTATCCCCCACAGACGAGCCTTCGGACCTGCCAGTTAGATGAGAGCATGCGTAGCGGGTCTACCTGGCGCCGAGCTGAGCTCGGGGTGCCGATGAAGTTTCCACTAACCAGACCTATCCCCCACAGGCGAGACTTCGAACCTGCCAGCTAGATGAGAGCCTGCGCAGCGGGTCTACCTGGGGCCGAGCCGAGCTCGGGGTGCCGATGAAGTTTCCACTAACCAGACCTATCCCCCACAGGCGAGCCTTCGGACCTGGCAGCTACATGAGAGCCTGCGCAGCGGGTCTACCTGGGGCCGAGCCGAGCTCGGGGTGCCGATGAAGTTTCCACTAACCAGATTTATTCCCCACAGGCGAGCCTTCGGACCTGCCAGCTAGATGAGAGCCTGCGCAGCGAGTCTACCTGGGGCCGAGCCGAGCTCGGGGTGCCGATGAAGTTTCCACTAACCAGACCTATCCCCCACAGGCAAGCCTTCGGACCTACCAGCTAGATGAGAGCTTGCGCAGCGGATCTACCTAGGGCCGAGCCGAGCTCGGGGTACCGATGAAGTTTCCACTAACCAGACCTATCCCCCACATGCGAGTCTTCGGACTTGCCAGCTAGATGAGAGCCTGCGCAGCCGGTCTACCTGGGGCCGAGCCGAGCTCGGTGTGCCGATGAAGTTTCCACTAACCAGACCTATCTCCCACAGGCAAGCCTTCGGACCTGCCAGCTAGATGAGAGCCTACGCAGCGGGTCTACCTGGGGCCGAGCCGAGCTCGGGATGCCGATAAAGTTTCCACTAACCAGACATATCCCCCACAGGCGAGCCATCGGACCTGCCAGCTAGATGAGAGCCTGCGCAGTGGGTCTACCTGGGGCCGAGCCGAGCTCGGGGTGCCGATGAAGTTTCCACTAACCAGACCTATCCCCCATAGGCGAGCCTTCAGACCTGACAGCTAGATGAGAGCCTGCGCAACAGGTCTACCTGGGGCCGAGCCGAGCTCGGGGTGTTGCGAAACACATAATTACATCCTATCATAAACAATTCGCAATAGACAAGAGAAAAGCAAGTCAATTGATGTATTAAACAAGCTTGATTTTGAATACATAATTACATTTTCCCCATTTCACGGGTAGAAGCGTTTTAGGTCATCGCCGCTCCAAGTGTGGCTTAAGGTCCTCCCCTCCACGTCCTTTAGGTAGTAACCTCCCGGTCCAAGGACCTCCTTCACTATGTAAGATCCTTCCCAGTTCGGGTTGAGCTTGCCCACGGGAGCCGACCTTCCTGCCGCGTCAACCTTTCTCAGCACCAGATCTCCTTCGGCAAACTGCTTGACCCTGACATGCTTATCAAAATACCTGCCCATCTGCCACTTGATCTCTTCTTGCCTGATGGCTGCCACGTCCCACAGCTCCTCCACCATGTCTAACGAGAGGCGTAACCCCTCCTCATTCTCCAACCTCCACGTCTCGTTTCCTTCACCTGCGGATGCGACCCGCGGGGACCGAACCTCGAGCTCCACCGGTAGGACCGCCTCACACCCGTGAGAAAGCTTGAAGGGGGTCTCACCGGTGGCCGTGTTCGGGGTCGTTCCCAAGGCCCACAGGACCGAGGGGAGCTGCTCCACCAAATTTCCTCTCAAGTTCTCCACTTTTTTCTTGAGTAGGTTCACAATAATCTTGTTTGCCGCTTCCACCTGGCCGTTGCTCCGGGGGTAGTGGACAGAGGCAAATCTGAGGTCTATCCCTAGTTGGGCACAAAAGCTGATGAACTCTTCACTGGAAAACTGGGGACCGTTATCTGTCACTATCGCTTAAGGCAGCCCGTGCCTGCATATTATCTCCCCCCAGACGAAGTTCCTTATGACTTGCGAGGTAACTTTGTCCAAGGCCTTAACCTCCAGCCACTTTGAGAAGTAATCGACCATGACCAGGATGATCTTCCTCTGCCCACTAACCGGAGGAAAAGGTCTGACCAAGTCCATCCCCCAGATGGCGAAAGGCCATGGCGATGTTATGCTTCTAAGTCTTTGAGCAGGCAAGAGTTGGAGGGGGGCGTACAACTGGCACTTTTGGCACCTCTTTGCGAACTCTGTTGCATCCTTCCTTAGGGTCTGCTAGAAGTACCCCTACCTTATTACCCTTGCCTCCAATGTCCTTCCTCCTGAGTGAGTGCCTCACTCTCCTGCATGAACCTCCTCCAGGATCCTCGGGACCTCCTGCTCGGTCACACACCTTGCCAGGAGCCCTGACATCATCTTCCGATGCAACCCCCCTTCCAGCATCAGGTATTGAGCTGCCTTGTGCCTGAAGCTTTTCCCGTCCTTGGTCCCCTCGGGAAGCTCACCGGTGGTTAGGAAGGTCACCAATGGATCCACCCACGAGGATTGCCGATCCACCACCATCAACTCTCCTTCCTTGATAGCCGGTCGAAATAGCTCCGTCAAGGTCCCTCCTCCCCGAGGTCCAAACTTAGTCAATCGATCGACAACTATACTTTCTTCCCTTGGAACATGTTGAATTGATAACAACCGGAACCCACCGATGATCGCCCTTACCTTGGATAGGTATTTTATGAGGGTAGGCTCCCGAGCTTCAAACTCTCCTCGGATCTGCGATGCTACTACCATTGAGTCAGTGAAGGCCTCCACATCCTGGATCTCAAGCTTCTTTGCCAAGCGAAGGCCGACGATCACGACCCCATACTCTGCTTGGGTGTTGCTCACCAGAAAGTGGTAGGCCACCGTCTGCTCTATCGCGACTCCCTAGGGGCTTATCAGCACCACTCCTCCCCCGAGGGAATGCTTTCCCGAGGCCCCATCAACCATCATCTTCCACGCTTCCTGTGGCTGCTACTCCCCCTCCTCGAATTCAACAACATAGTCCGCCAGAAAGTCAGTAATCGCTTGCGCCTTAATGGAGAGTCTCGGAACAAAAGAGATGTCGAACTCGCTTAGTTCGATGGACCATTTGGTAAGTCTTCCCGAATGCTCGACCCCTTCAAAGATCTTGCGAAGAGGATTGTCAGTCACAACCCTAATCGAGTGCGCTTGAAAATATGGCCGGAGCTTCCTTGCCGAGATGACTGTACAACCCCGTATCCGACCGAGTGGGATCCTCCCCAAGTGGAGGGCTCTGGGGAAGCTATGAGCGGCGTTTTGGTGCACCCCGTTCGAAGACGTGCGGGTGCTCGCGCATGCGTGTCGAGTTTTTATGTTTTATGTTGCAATATATATTTATTATATATATATTTATCATATATATATATATATATATATATATATATATATATATATTTATGAGAAAGGAAAAAAGAAATAAAGAAGAGTGATAGAGGGGGATGAGAGGGGGACAAAAGAAAACAAAAAAAGAAAAAGAGAAATAGGAGCAGGCAGGGGGTGGGGGGTGGAGTAGAGCCCAAATAAAAAAGAAATAAAAAGGGGGGGGGGGGGAGGGGGTAGAGCGGTGGAGCAGAATAGAGGGAAAAAAAAAGATAAAGAATAAAAAAGAGGGAAAGGGGGGAAGGGATAGCAGGGGTGGACAACAAGAGATAAAAGGAAGAAAAGAAGAAAAAGGGGGCAACGAGTTTTCTGGGGAAGAAAGGCAAGGGCAACCACATCTCTCGCCCCCGTTTTCCTGAGCTCATCTATACCGATCTCTCTCTCCCGTCGCTGGACAAGCAAGGGCCTCCCCGAGCTCATCTCTCCCAATCCCTCTCTCCCATCGCCGGCCAAGCAAGGGCCACCCCGAGATCATCTCTCCCGATCCCTCTCTCGTCGCAGTCTAGGAAGAGCAAGCCCAGCCCCCTCCACCTCTCTCAGTCCAGGCTGCCGCAAGGAGGGCTTCCCGAGCCCCCCCTACACCTCCCTCAGTCCAGACTGCCGCAAAGAGGGCTGCCCGAGCCCCCTCCACCTCTCTCAGTCCAGGCCGCCGCAAGGAGGAGTGCAGCCCAACCTCTCCAATTTTCCTGTCTAGGCCGCCTCCAGCAAGTGTTGCCCGAGTCTCTCATGAAGAGGGTTATTGCTATCAAGATCGACAGTAGGAAAAAGGATCAGAGTTCATACTGCGACGTCCGGATCCGTGCGTGTACAGTCGATACACGGTCGCGGCTTCGTCAACATACGTACAAATGGTAACGAAATTTCTACTTGGGCAGGTGAAACCCTCATTTTCCATATTTGCATGGAAGCTCCTCTCCGCCGACGGGTGGAGGAAGGGTGCTCTCTGACGGGTTGATGTTCACATCCTCGCTATTAATTGCATTTAGTATCCGGAAGCGTGAGTACGGATTTAGGCATGCTGTGTGAAGCCCATCCGGACATATGAGCCAGATTAGTGATGTTCTGTGGTTCCCGGGGAAAACCCCGTGGAAGTTGTTTATTATTTGTTCTTAGGAGATAAACATCACCGCCCCGAGGCAGAGACGGAGCCGATGTTTATTTTGCCACCGTTTGGCGGGACGTTGGCATACAGGTGCTGCAGTACCAAGCGGGGAATAGCGGGCTTAAGCCCAAGTTTGTGCCGGCCCTCGAAGGCCTATTTTTGCTTATGTTGCCGGCCTGCACGCCGAAGTATGGAATTTATATTCCTGTAATTATTTATAATATCTGTGATGCTCTGTGTATGTGTAGTTTACTTCTTCTGTCTTGGGCGAGTGGTGTGCTCGTGAACCGCTCGCCCCATGGGGGCCCCGAGGTATAGTTGTCGGGAAGCCCCTGATGGCCTGTTCTCATCCTTTTAAAATAACGGAGTTACGCTGTTAGTGGCCCAACTTGGGCAGCATGTCGTAGAATTGCTCGGGGAGATCACACCTCTAGTCAGGAGAGAGTTGGTCTTGAGATTCTCCTTAGAGGTTCCGGTCGGCCAAGAGAGCCCTCCGAAGGTACCTTAGCTCAGCCTTTGGCTTGGGAGGGGAAGAATTTGCTAGTCTTCTGGGTATGCGGCGGGACCTCCATGCTGAGACCTTGGGTCTGTTCCTTGTGTTCCTAGTGTTGTGCCTAGATCGTTCGCTTTAGAGTAGTAGGTGTGCAGTCACCCCTTCCCCAAGGGTGAATTCCACAAGAGACCGAGATTTCGGTTTCAACATTTTGGTGCGGTGAGCGTGGAGAGTGACCAGCACAGAAGAACTCAGATGGACGTCATGGCTATAGAAGTAGAACCAGGTAACGACCAGGGTCGTACACTGACACTTTGTATGTAAGGTCTTCATACCCGGAGTCATCCCATCATATAGATGTTGTTGGAATCCCGTAGCGCTCGGGGTAGGATTTGCACCTATTTGAAGGGCTTTTTTCCTTAAGGTATTTAAGTGGTTTCTTATTCTTAATAAAATCCCTTGATGTGTCAGTTCTGTCGCAGTAATTCGTATGAAAGGGTGACGTGCACTCAGACCTCGAGCAGATCTCGCTATCAGGCTCTCACCTAGCTGACAGGGCTGGAAGTCACTCTATGGCGTTAGCCTTAGACCTCGAACAGATCCCGCTATCAGGCTCTCACTTAGCTGACAGGGCTGGAAGTCACTCGATGGCTTTAGCCTTGGACCCCGAGCAGATCCTGCTGTCAGGCTCTCACCTAGCTGGCAGGGCTGGAAGTCACTCGATGGCTTTAGCCTTGGACCCCGAGCAGATCCCGCTGTTAGGCTCTCACCTAGCTGGCAGGGCTGGAAGTCACTCGATGGCGTTACCCTTGGACCCTGGGTAGACTCGCTGTCAGACTCTCACTAGCTGGCAGGGCTGTAGGCACACCTGGGAGATAAGGGAGAGAGTTTGGATTTTGGAGAGAGTTTGGATACTTTGCAGGACCCCGAGTGATGCTCGGACCTGGGTAGACCCGCTGCCTTGATCCTACTAGCTGGCAGGTCCGTAGGCTCGACTGGGGGGTAAGGGACCCCGAGTGCTGCTCGGCCCCAGGTAGACTCGCTGTTAGGCTCTCATTAGCTGGTAGGGCTGTAGGCACACCTGGGGGAAAAAGATTCGTTCTTCGAGATTTTTGCAGGACCCCAAGTGATGCTCGGCCCTGGGTAGACCCGCTGCCTGACTCCTACTAGCTGCCAGGTCCGTAGGCTCGCCTGGGGGGTAAGGGACCCCGAGTGCTGCTCGGCCCCAGGTAGACTCGCTGTCAGGCTCTCATTAGCTGGCAGGGATGTAGGCACGCCTGGGGGGAAAAGATTGGTTCTTGGAGATTTTTGCAAGACCCCGAGTGATGCACGGCCCAGGGTAGACCCGCTGCCTGACTCCTACTAGCTGACAGGTCCGTAGGCTCGCCTGGGGGGTAAGGGACCCCAAGTGCTGCTCGGACCCGAGTAGACTCATTGTCAGGCTCTCATTAGCTGGCAGGGCTGTAAGCACACCTGGGGGGGGGGGAAAGGATTGGTTCTTGGAGATCTTTTGCAGGGACCCCGAGTGCTGCTCGGCCCCGGGAAGACTCGTTGTCAGGCTCTCATTAGCTGGCAGGGCTGTAGGCACACCTGAGGGGAAAGGATTGGTTCTTGGAGATTTTTGCAGGACCCCGAGTGATGCTCGTCCCCGAGTAGACCCGCTGTCTGGCTCCTACTAGCTGGCAGGTCCGTAGGATCGCTTGGGGGGTAAGGGACCCCGAGTGCTGCTCGGCCCCGGGTAGACTCGCTGTCAGGCTCTCATTAGCTGGCAGGGCTGTAGGCATACCTGGCGGGAAAGGATTGGTACTTGGAGATTTTTGCAGGACCCCGAGTGATGCTCGGCCCCTGGTAGACCCGATTCCTGTCTCATACTAGCTGCCAGGTCCGTAGGATCACCTGGGGGTAAGGTACCCCGAGTGCTGCTCGGCCCCGGGTAGACTCGCTGTCAGGCTCTCATTAGCTGGCAGGGCTGTAGCACACCTGGGGGGAAAGGATTGGTTCTTGGAGATTTTTTGCAGGACCTCGAGTGATGCTCGGCCCCGGGTAGACCTACTGCCTGGCTCCTAATAGCTGGCAGGTCCGTAGGCTCACCTGGGGGGTAAGGGACCCCGAGCGCTGCTCGGCCCCGGGTAGACTAACTGCCAGGCTCTCATTAGCTGGCAGGGCTGTAGGCACACTAGGGGGAAAGGGTTGGTTCTTGGAGATTTTTGCAAGACCCCGAGTGATGGTCGGCACCGGGTGGACTCGCTGTCAGGCTCTCACAAGCTGGCAGTGCTGTAGGCACACCTGGGGGGAAAGGATTATCTCCGCGTGTACAAGAAGATACAAAATATATGGCTTTGTCATTTCACAATGTCATGAGAAATCATATACTGATTGTAAGAAATAGTATAAGGGCAATTGAATAGCAGGGAGCATTACAAGTATCTAGTGGTTCAAAAAGATCAAAAGGGGCATGGAGAGATTAGTGATTTAAGTGCAAGTTTCAGTTTCTCTCAAACTTTTTTTCGGGTCAGCTACCACTTGGTAGATACTTGGGGTTGGATGTTTCTTTTCGAGCTTGTGCCGACCTCGAAAAGAGCGGGGATTGTGTACAACCCCGTATCCGGCCGAGTGGGATCCTCCCCAAGTGGAGGGCTCGGGGGAAGCTATGAGCGGCGTTTTGGTGCAGCCCCGTTCAAAGATGTGCGGGTGCTTGTGCATGCGTGTGGAGTTTTTATGTTTTATGTTGCAATATATATTTATTATATATATTTTTATCATATATATTTATTATAAGATATATATATATATATATATTTATGAGAAAGGAAAAAAGAAATAAAGAAGAGAGATAGAGGGGGATGAGAGGGGGACAAAAGAAAACAAAAAAAAAGAAAAAGAGAAAAAGGAGCAGGCAGGGGGCGGGGGGTGGAGCAGAGCCAAAATAAAAAAGAAATAAAAAGGGGGGAGGGGGTACAGCGGGGGAGCAGAACAGAGGGAAAAGAAAAAAAGATAAAGAATAAAAAAGAGCGAAAGGGGGAAGGGATAGCAGGGGTGGACAGCAGGAGATAAAAGGAAGAAAAGAAGAAAGAGGGGTCAACGGGTTTTCTGGGGAAGAAAGGCAAGGGCAATCGCATCTCTCGCCCCCGTTTTCCCGAGCTCATCTCTACCGATCCCTCTCCCCCGTTGCCGGCCAAGCAAGGGTCACCCCGAGCTCATCTCTCCCGATCTCTCTCTCGCATCGCCGGCAAAGCAAGGGCCGCCCCGAGCTGAACTCTCCCGATCCCTCTCTCGTCGCCATCTAGGAAGAGCAAGCACATCCCCCTCCACCTCTCTCAGTCCAGGCTACCACAAGGAGGGCTGCCCGAGCTCCCTGCAGCTCCCTCAGTCCAGACTAGCGCAAAGAGGGCTGCCCGAGCCCCCTCCACCTCTCTCAGTCCAGGCCGCCGCAAGGAGGAGTGCAGCCCAACCTCTCATATTTTCCTGTCTAGGCCGCCTACAGCAAGTGTTGCCCGAGCCTCTCATGAAGAGGGTTATTGCTATCAATATCCACATCAAGAAAAAGGATCAGAGTTCATACTGCGACGCCCGGATCCATGCGTGTACAGTCGATACACGGTTGCGGCTTCGTCAACATGCGCCAAGGGTAACAAAATTTCTACTTGGGCAGGTGAAGCCCTCATTTTCCATATTTGTATGGAAGCTCCTATCCACCGACGGGTGGAGAAAGGGTGCTCTCTGATGGGTCGATTTTCACATCCTCGCTATTAATTGCATTTAGTATCCGGAAGCGTGAGTACGGATTTAGGCATGCTGTGTGAAGCCCATCCGGACATGTGAGCTGGATTGGTGATGTTTTAGGATTCCCGGGGAAAACCCCGTGGAAGTTGTTTATTATTTGTTCTTAGGAGATAAACATCACCGCCCCGAGGCAGAGGCGGAGCCGATGTTTATTTTGCCACCATTTGGCGGGACGTTGGTATATAGGTGCTGTAGTACCAAGCGGTGAATAGCGGGCTTAAGCCCAAGTTTGTGTCGGCCCTCGAAGGCCTATTTTTGCTTATGTTGCCGGCCTGCGTGCCGAAGTATGGAATTTATATTCCTGTAATTATTTATAATATCTGCGATTCTCTGTGTATGTGTAGTTTACTTCTTTTGTCTTGGGCGAGTGGTGTGCTCGTGAACCGCTCGCCCCGTGGGGGCCCCGAGATATAGTTGTCGGGAAGCCCCTGATGGCCTGTTCTCATCCTTTTAGAATAACGGAGTTATGCTGTTAGTGGCCCAACTTGGGCAGCGTGTCGTAGAATTACTCGGCAAGATCGCGCCATTAGTAGGGCGGGTGAGGAACATTTTGTATAGACCCGAGGAGGCACCTCCAGTCAGGAGAGAGTTGGTCTTGAGATTCTCCTTAGAGGTTCTGATCGGCCAAGAGAGCCCTCTGAAGGTGCCTTAGCTCGGCCTTTGGCTTGGGATGGGACGAGTTTGCTAGTCTTCCGGGTATGCGGCGGGACCTCCACGCTGAGACCTTGGGTCTGTTCCTTGTGTTCCTAGTCTTGTGCCTAGATCGTTCGCTTGAGGGTAGTAGGTGCGCGGTCACCCCTTCCCCAAGGGTGAATTCCACAAGAGACCGAGATTTCGGTTTCAATAAAGACCAAAGCGTGAACCATCTTTTTGAGGATAGGGTAGCGGAGCTCTGCCTTCTTCAAGATCCGGCTGACGTAGTAGATTGGCAGTTGCTTCTTCCCCTCTTCCCTTACTAGAACAGAGCTCACTGCCTCAGCTCCTACTCCAAGGTACAAGGTCAGGTCCTCCCCTTCTTTTGGGCTTTGAAGCAGAGGAGCCTGAGAGAGCTGTCTCTTCAGCCCTTGGAAGGCTTCCTCACACTCGGCGGTCCACTCAAACCTTTGGTTTCCTCGCAGCACCTTGAAGAATGAAGAACACTTGTCCCCTGACCTGGAGAGGAACCTGCTTAGACCAGCCAATTTACCTGTCAAGCGATGGACCTCCTTGGCATCGTAAGGTGATTCCAAATCTAGGATGGCCTTCACCTTATCCAGGTTAGGCTCCAGCCCTGCCGGAGTCAAGAGATGACCGAGGAACTTCCCGCGACTGGCCCCGAAGACACACTTCAAGGGGTTCAGCCTCATCTTGAACCTCCGCAGGGTGGCGAACATCTCTTTTAGATCCTGCAGGTGCGAATCCACACACTTGCTCTTAATCATCAGATCGTCGACATAGACCTCCAAGTTTCTCCCCCTTTGATCTCGGAAGACCCGATCCATCATGCATTGGTATGTAGCCCTTGCGTTTTTCAACCCAAAGGGCATCATTTTATAACTGAAGCATCCCTCCCACATGATGAAGGAAACATCCTTGACATCGGTAGGGTGCATCCGGATCTGGTGATAACCTGAAAAAGCATCCAAAAGGCTCATAATAAAAAAACCGACGGCTGAATCAACCAGCGCGTCGATCCGAGGCAGGGGGTAGTTATCCTTAGGGCATGATTTATTTAACAAAGAGAAATCGATACACATTTATCATTTCCCACCCCCTTCTTAACCATTACCATATTGGAGATCCAGCCTGGATACTGGATCTCTGAGATGAAGCCGGCCTCTAGGACCTTCATGACCTCTTCGCAGATGGGTTCCTACAGCTTGGTGGCGATGGCTCTCATCTTTTGGCGTATGGGGCGAGTGCGGGGGTCCAGGTTCAGGCGATGACAGGCCACGTCCGCGTCGATGCCCGACATATCTGCCGCGCTCCAGGTGAAGATGTCGATGTTGCTTTGAATGCAGGCCCGCATTCGCTCCCGGTCCTCGGGACTCAAGCCTTCGCTGCCCCGCACCCTCTGCTCCTGCCCTGCGCTGGTGAAGATCTCCATCTCCACCACTTCCTTGGCCGGCTCCAGCCGCGACTGCTCCCAGCAGACCCTTGCTTCTTCCTCTAGCTCCAACTCCTCCCTTCCTACTTCCTCCTCAATCTACATTGCCTCCTCCGGCCCCTCCTGCTGCTGCTCGATCTCCACACCCCTCTGGGCCTCTCTCTCCATCCCTCCTGCTACTTGCTCTTCCACCTCCATCGCCTCCTCCGGGCTCTCCCGCTGCTGCTCGACCTCCACGCCCCTCTGGGCCTCTCTCTCAGCTTTCTCCTGCTCCTCCACAGTCTCCTTCCTCGCCTCCTCTAGGATCATCCCCTCTTCCTCAACGTCCTCCTCCTGCTCCGCCATCTCCCTATCTAGCTCTTCTGCCTTGGCCATCCAAGTCACGGTGTTGACCTCCATCACATAATATTGCCTCGCCACCTTCGGACCCCCTCTGATCCTGACCTGCACCCCTCCGTTATTGAACTTAAGACATTGGTGGAAAGAGGAGGGAACACAACGAACGACACTGATGAGGGTACGCCCAAAGATGGCATTGTAACTGCTCGGAGCGTCCACTATCACGAACCTATAGTTCCGTGACACGCCTCCCAACTTCACATGCATCTCTACTCCTCCTTCTACTTTCTTCCTCTCTCCAGAGAATCCGAACAGCGGTCCATTCGAAGTCAAGATCCTTTTCCCCTCAACCCTCATCTCATCAAAGGCCTTCTTGAAGATAACATTTACTGAGCTCCCGTTGTCCACCAGTATTCTCGAGACCGTGAAATTCTCCACCGCCGTCATGATCACCAGAGTCTGGCATGTCTGCTGACGAGAAGGTGATCTTTTCTTCCGGTGGGGGAGCCTGGGAGGTAGATGCGACCCCTCTTTGGTACATGGTTTGAAGGCTCCCCTTGCGGGTTGCCTCGTGTTGAGAACCAAGGTCCAGCGGGATTGGGTGTGTGTGGGAACGCATATTTGGGCTTCCCCATCGCGTTCCAGGTCTGGGTGTTGACCCCGGTGGGCCCCCCGTGTGGCGGAATATCTCCACCATCCCGTGGATGGATTAGTCCCAGATTGCCTGCAGCGGGTGGTCCTTGGTGTTTATGTACCCCCGTCCCCCCTTCCTACTATCTCAGGGTTTTGGGAAGATGTGTGGTGACGGGTGGTTTTCACATAGTATCAGAGCCATCCCGCTGCGGGGGTGTGTTGAGAACCAAGGTCCAACGGGATTGGGTGTGTGTGGGACCACATATTTGGGCTTCCCCATCGCGTTCCAGGTCTGGGTGTTGACCCGGTGGGCCCCCCGTGTCGCGGAATATCCCCGCCATCCCGTGGATGGATTAGTCCCACATTGCCTACAGCGGGTGGTCCTTGGTGTTTATGTACCCCTGTCCCCCCTTCCTACTACCTCGGGGTTTTGGGAAGATGTGTGGTAACGGGTGGTTTCCACACCTCGATCCCCACTCCCCCGTGGATCACCCCGATCCCTCCCCGGGTTCCCACGTCTACCCAGTCTTCACATCTATCCTCCATTTCCCCCTGTTGTACTTCCACGATCCTAACCAGCGGATCCTACCTCCCTGCTCCTCTTGCTTCTCTCGTCTCTAAGAACTCAGGGCAGGTGGCCGTCGCGTGACCCTCCTCTTGGTGGAAGTCACAAAAGAGCAACGCCGCCCTACCCCTTCTTCCTTCTCCTCCTCCTCTTCTCCCAGCTCCTTGAACTCCTCTCCTCGCTCCTCTTCCTCTGCCCACCTCCATAGCCTCTTGCGGCGGCGGGACGTGACCCCTTGGCTCCTGCCTCCATGACGGTTGGTCGAACCTCCTGGGTTCTCGTAAGTTATCTCTTCCCTGGTAGCCTCCTCCTTGGCCCTAGGGGCGACCCTCCTGGGGACTCTAACCCAACCAGTTATTCAGCTCTCGGGCCCCCCATCCCTGCTATTGCCCATGTCTTCAGGGCTCTTCCCTCCTTCTTTCTTCTCTTTGCTCCCTCTGCTCTCTCGGCTCCTTTTGCCTTCCTGCTGCAGGTTCCTTCACATCATCTTCCGCCAGTGAAGGAAAATGGTTGTCAACCTAAATCACCTAGAGGGGGGTGAATAGGTGAGTTGTGCGTATTTTGCGGAATAAAAAATATTTAGAGCACAGGACAGAACTATCTACCAAAATCACAGACGACACAAGATTTATAGTGATTCCCCGACCTTGGGTACATCCACTTTCCTCACCGATCTAGCAATCAACTAGACTCGGTTACTCCACTATCTCGGATCAAAAATCGATCCTACCCTCGGAACAAAGTTTCTACAAACTCGATCCAAACAACGGGATCTACACCTCGAAAGATAACACTTCCTACAAACTCGGAGTGAAAAACTCCTACACTCGGAGAAACTTTCTCCTACAAGATTAATAACGTTTTGAAAAATTATACAAACAGTAAATCTAATCAGATCTGATGAAACGGCCAGAAACTTCTTCTTATGGACTTTGCAGCACTATCAGAAATTGGTGAAGAGAATCTCGGCCCAGATCTAGATCTTCTTTGCCTTTACAGAATCAGAGAGAGAAGATGAACAGTGATGTCGATCTCGATCTGTAACTTTCTTCAGAATGAGTCCTCTGAAATTAGAAGCGGTGGCCGGAAAAGAGGGCGGCGGCGGCAGCTTCCGTTTCGTGAAAAAGGACAGAGGAGTCGGCTGAAAACTTTCTCAAAATGAAATGACAAGAAGGCTTGGAGAAAACTTAGGGTTTGTCATTTTCTGATAAGACTTTATATAGGAGAGAATAACAATCATAATCGGTCATAAAGATGTACACGTGGACCAATCATGTCGTGTGATTTGAAAATCCCGTCAGAAAAAAGACTTAGACAAATTTCGGGAAAGTTCAGCCATATACACGAGTAATATAAGATCTACTCGAGTAGTTGAATAACTACTCGAGTACAAGAAGGGGAACATACTCGGGTATATAAAGATGGGCTACTCGAGTAGGCAGAAACCAACTACTCGAGTAAGCAGAAAGAACTACTCGAGTGTGTATAGAGAACTACTCGAGTACATAAAGGAACTACTCGAGTATAAGAAAAACTACTCGAGTATATTACATAAACTACTCGAGTACATGAAAGACTACTCGAGTGGAATACTTAGAATAAATTCTGAAGATGTCAGCAAGCAGCTACTCGAGTAGTTGAACTAAACTACTCGAGAGGAAGTGATCTACTCGAGTAGGTGAAAGTTCTACTCGAGTAAAAGACTTAGAAAATTCTGGAGTTAGGAAAATTTCAAAGTACACGAGTGAAACACGATCTACTCGAGTAGGTATAATGAACTACTCGAGTATGATTCTATCTACTCAAGTATGTGAGTATACTTACTCGAGTGTATGAGTGTTTACACTCGAGTCCATGACTTAGAATAATTTTGATGAGAGAAGCCTTAACTACTCGGGTATAATGAGTGATCTACTCGAGTATATAAACATGCTACTCGAGTATATGACTAAGTCTACTCGAGTACATGACTTAGCTACACGAGAGGTACACTTAAGTACTCGAGTACAAGGTTTCTTTACTCGAGTAAATTATGCCCAATCTACTCGAGTAGTTATGGACCTACTCGAGTAAAAGGCTTAGAGAATTTTTGTTGTTGGAAAACTCTTTCTTCTAATGCAGTCAACTTCCAATCCTTTTCCCAAGGTCCAATAGCTTGAATATGAAGTGTATCCCAATAGAGAGACCACACATGAGTCAACACTTTGGAATATGTAATGAGGGATTACATTGCACAGTTCCTGTGTTTGGTGACCCACTGTGGACTGACATTGGTCTACACTTCCCAGTGAAATTCCTGCAAACATATAACTCAAACCAAGCATCAAATACAACTTAATTCATCTTAGTTCCAGGGTGACTTCATCAAATCTGGGTTAGTGTGGATGTAATACCAAACAATCTTCCCCTATTTGTTGAAGTCAGAACCCTTTACACTAAGGTGAATTATATACATAAAAGAAACTAAGTAGAAAAACATGACCAGGTAAGCAATAGACAATGAAAAAGATAATTAGACAGAAATTTAGAATTGTATATATGTAAATTTTCAAAAACATCAATTCTACAACTTGTCATTTCAATCTCTCAACATCTTTTAGGTTTAGGCTTGGGTTTGCTGCTTTTCCATCTTTTCTTGTTGTCTCCTTAGATAACTGAAGGGCTTAGGGAAATTTTAAGGAGGCCTTGGAGGAGCAGCAGGATTATTTCTCCCAAACTCTCTGTCATGGATCTTCCTTTTAAGCATTGATTTCTCATATAACTCCCATTCCTGGGAACTGTAGTGAATGCTCCTGTTCTCATTGTGATCCATAACTAGCCTGAGTGTGTCCAAAATTAGAGACTTGGAAGTTGGAGACCAAGCTTCAGCATGGTCGGGAGCTCTAGTAGGAGCAGTCCTGCTAGCAGAGGGACCTTCACCATACTTCCTTTTCTTCTTGTGGATTCTGATCTCTGGAGGAGCTTGAAGGAAGATATCAGCAGGGTCTTCTGGAGCATAGGATTCTGGAGGGTCAACTGTGTCTCCAGGCCTGGGAGAGAAGGAAGGTTGCAAAGGAACAGCCGGGGCAATAACATCTGTAGCTAGTGGGTTTAAGTGATGAGGAATGATGTTGGGGTCAATTGCAAGATCTGGCAAGATCTGATTGTGCATTCAGACAGCAGTGTCATAGGTGTGAAACTTGACACTCTGTATCTGGGCTAGCACATCATCATGAATGGCCTTCACATGAGCTTCCCATACAGCTGTCTTCTGAGCAGCAGATTTTTCTACCTTTTCTTTGATTTCTTTTATCAAACCCTCCCCCTTTCTGATTTCAACAGATAGCTGGGCTATAGTATCATCTTTGAAAATACCCACTTCTTCATAGATTTTCATTTTGTTTGCTTCATTTCTCTTGTCTAGCTCTATCTGATTGTTAGCAAGAGTGACACCTTGTTCCATAACATTGCCAACACTAGTAATAGTGTGGTCTATGGATTTCCCACCAAGTTGAAATAAATACTGGAGCTTATCAGTATTATGCTGAATTTCAGCAAAGCCTCTGCTCATCTCAGTCTCAAGAGCAGTTACCTTGTCAGTGACTATTTTTATAGAGGTGTCAAAATAAGTTCTCTGTTCTTGAAGAAGAAGTGCAATATGTTGCAGCAAATCTGAGGAGGAAGAGACTAGAACAACAGTAGAGGGAGCAGCAGTAAGGATAGGAGTGGTTACCCAAGGAGCTATGTCTTCAATGATGATAGAGCTGAGAGCTCTGGTGGTATGAATTATAGCATCCATTTCTTCTGTATCATGGGGGATGGAGAAATCTAGGTTTTTGAGAGGGGCCTCAGCTGGCTCAGGAGAGGTCTCATCATAAATAAGAATGGTGTCTTGCTTGTCTTTTGGGGGATCTGGAAATTGTGTTGGAGTCCTGGCTGGAGAATGGGCAGGAGACTTGGCTGGAGAAAAGTCCTTGTGACCTTCAGAGGTTGGAGCTGGAGGAGATAGAGGAGGAATGGGCAGTACTTCTTCAGAAAGCTCTGCAATCATAGCATCTATGGCAGCAGCTGTGGACAGAAGAGAATCATGATGTATCTGATCTGAGGGAGTGGCTGGACTTCTTGGAGTATGAGGGAGGGAAGAAAGTGCTGGCTGAGGAGAGGGCTGCCTGACTGGGATAGAAGGAGCAGGCTTCCCCTCACTTAGTGCACCAGAGGAGCTGGCCACATGATGAGGAGAGGGAGATGGAGTCCTGTCCTCTATGACTGGAACTTCTGGACCTTTTGAGAGCTTTGCAGCTTGGGCAGAATTCTTGAGCTTGAGATCCCATCTCTGAATGGAAGAGATGGAGACCTTCTTCATGTGGTGAAGAGGGGTCCCTTTGGAGAAGTTGAAGACCTCAGGATTGGTTTCATGGAGGAGCAGAGAGATGATTCTAGCGTAGTTGGGGGATTTTAAGCTGTCTTTTATTTTATCCAGAATCAGCATACCAAATTGGTATTTCTTGCGGCAGACAATTGCTTGCATTATGTCGAAGAAATATGATGGAATGTCTCTGATGGAGTGTGTCTTGCACAGTAAAATTTTGCCAATAATGCCAACTAGGAATTTTCCTTCAGCGTTCATGTCTGACCTTTTAATATACTGAGCTTCAGGAGAAATGCCACAGAAAAGGGATGTTCGGTCAGAGTCTTCATCATCTTCTTCATCGACAATCGGCATTCGGAGAAGCTGAGATACAGAGGTCTTGGTGAGCTTAAGTTTCAGACCCTTCACCTTGGATTTGAGGACTTTTCCATTCCTTCTGACCTTGAGATTGGAGAAGAATTTGGCAACTTCTGGGAATAAAACTCGACAGGGTTCCTGGAGAATGAAGGAGAGGCCGGTGGTGTCGAGAAGGATGAGAAGGTTGTGGAAGTCATCTGAGAGCTCTGCAATACCGGCGGTGACGAGTTCTGATCCGACGCCTATCTTGGAAGAGGCGTCCATGGCTGTGGTGACTGGAAGTGATGAGGAGGGAAGCGGCTCTGCAACAACGGCAGTGGCGAGTAGGCAAAGCGGCAGAGTAGGCGAAGGGGCAGAGGGTACTCGAGAGGATGAAATGTTTTCGTGTAGATTGGTGTTTTCGGAAATTCATATATATAAAACCCTAAATTACGTCTAATTACATATAATTAGTTTGACAGAAATTAACTAACGCGCGAGAAGAGGCGGCATTTAGCCTTGGGTGGAGAATAAAACAAATTTCAAAATCTGGGAAACACTTACACGAGAGAGATATAGACTACGCGAGTAGGTAAGAGATTACTTTAGTAGATCTCCAGAAATTACTCGAGTCGGTCTGTAGAAAGTACTCAATTAGGTGGAGGAGAATACTCGAGTAGATATGTGACTTACTCGAGTAGGTAAGTGACTTACTCGAGTAGGTAAGGGACTTACTCGAGTAGGTAAGAGACTTACTCGAGTAGGCATACTCTTATACTCAGGTAAGTAGAGAAAAGTGCTCGAGTAGGTAAGTTAATGTACTCGAGTATGTCAGTAGAGACTCGAGTAGGTCTGCAGTTAAGGTGAATTCACATACTCAAGTATGTCTTATGCTTCTCGAGTCAAACTTTGAAAAAATTTAGAAAAATAAAAATTTTGACTAACCCCTTGGAATTTCTTGCTTCTTAGACATACAACCATCTTTAGTCCTCTTTGTTGAGCATCCCAAGCTCAGTCTTGAAGAGCGAGAACTTGGTCTCGTCCAACGGCTTTGTGAAGATATCTGCAACTTGCCTATCTATAGGCACATATTGGAGATCTATGTCTCCATGCTCCACATGTTCCCGGATGAAGTGATACCTTAGCTCGATGTGCTTTGTCCGACTGTGGGAGACTGGATTGTTGGCTATTGCAATTGAGCTGGAGGAGTCACAGTACAAAGGAATATCCTTGAACTGCAGGTTGTAGTCCTCGAACTGATTCTTTATCCATAGCAACTGTGCGCAACAACTGCCTGCAGAGATATACTCTGACTCAACCGTTGAGATTGCGACACAGTTCTGCTTCTTGCTACTCCAGGAGATTAGCCTTCTTCCGAAGAATTGACAAGTCCCTGAGGTGCTTTTCCGGTCGTCCTTGCTACCTGCAAAATCTGCATCTGAAAACCCAATTAGTTCGCAGTCATTACTTCTTGGGTACCATAAGCCAAGATTTGGTGTGCCTTTAAGGTATCTCAGGATCCGCTTTGCAGCAGCGTAATGAGATTCCTTAGAGTTCACCTGAAATCTAGTGCAGGCATATGTTGAAAACATTATGTCAGGCCTACTGGCAGTAAGGTAGAACAAGGATCCAATTATGCTTCTGTACTTGGTCTCATCAAAAGGTTTCCCTTTTTCATCCTTGTCCAGAGACATTGTTGAGCCCATTGGAGTCCTCATAGATGTTGCGTTCTCCATTCCGAATTTCTTAATTAGCTCTTTGGTGAACTTGGTCTGTGAGATGAAAATTCCATCTTCAGATTGTTTCACCTGAAGCACTAAGAAATACTTCAGCTCGCCCATACTGCTCATTTCAAACTTCCCTTGCATAAGTTTTGAGAACTTTTTGCAGAGGTTGTCATCTGTAGAGCCAAAAATAATGTCGTCGACATAGATTTGTACTAGCAAAATCTTGCCTTTTATTTCCCTAAGAAATAATGTCTTGTCTATCTTTCCCCTTGTGAACTTGTTCTCAAGTAGAAAGGTAGACATCATTTCATACCAAGCTCTAGGAGCTTGTTTCAGACCATATAGGGCCTTGTGCAGAAAATAGACATGATCAGGAAAGTTAGGATCAACGAAACCTGGAGGTTGCTCCACATACACTTCCTCCTTTATGTTACCATTTAGGAAGGCCGACTTCACGTCCATCTGATAGACGGTGAAGCCCTTGAAGGCAGCATATGCTAGGAACAACCTTATTGCCTCCATCCTCGCCACTGAAGCATATGTCTGGTCGAAGTCGATTCCTTCTTCTTGACGATAGCCTTTAGCGACGAGTCTGGCCTTGTTCTTTATGATAGTTCCGTCTTCGTCCATCTTGTTCCTGTAAACCCATTTTGTTCCAATGATGTTCTTCCCTTTGGGTCTTGGAACAAGCATCCACACATTGCAGCGCTTGAACTGATTTAGCTGTTCTTCCATTGCCATTATCCATGATGCGTCTGAGTTTGCTTCCTCAAATTTCTTCGGTTCAACCTGCGAGAGAAAACTCAAATGAAGATTCTCATTAATTGTACCTCTTCGAGTTCTGACACCATCCCGGGGATCTCCTATGATCTGGTCCATGGGGTGATCCTTCAGATGTCTGAGCTCTAAAGTTCTTGCATCTGGATTATCTTCAATCACTGGAGTGATTTCTTCATCCTGGATGATTTCTTCATTTTGATCATCAGCCTCCCCAATAGGAGTTAGAGTGGTGATCTTAATGAACTTCTCGCCTTTGTCTTTGGACGGATCATCCAAGCTAGTTTTTTTCAGCTTTTCACCTGCATGTTCAAAGAGCACACTAGACGGATTGCTTTGCAGCAAGCTCGTCTCATCAAATACAACATGTATCGATTCTTCCACCACCAGGGTTTTTCTATTAAATATCCTATATGCCTTACTATGGATACTATAGCCTACAAAAATACCTTCAAAGCTCTTTTCGCTGAACTTGGTGGTATGATACTTACCATTGTTAAGTACGAAGCATTTACAACCAAAGATTCTAAAGTATGAGACTGTTGGTTTCTTGCCTTTCAGAAGTTCGTAAGGTGTCTTATTGTGGTCTTTGTTTATGAGTGCCCGATTTTGCACGTGGCATGCAGTGTTGACGGCTTCAGCCCAGAAGTACTCCGGTAGTGAAGCATCACTCAACATGGTCCTGTAGGCCTCTATGAGTGTTCTGTTCCTTCTCTCAGCCACCCCATTCTGTTGTGGAGTACGAGGAGAGGAAAACTCATGAAAGATACCTAAGCTTTCACAGAATTCTGTCATGGCCCCAGATTTGAACTCTGTTCCGTTGTCACTTCTGATTTTGACTATGAAGTAGTTGTATTCATTCTGGACTTGCCTGACAAAATTAGTAAAGATGTCGAAGGTATCTGACTTGTGTTTCAGAAAGAACACCCATGCAAAGCGCGAGTAGTCATCAATAATTACCAATGTATAGTCCTTACCTCCCAAACTTCTAATTTGCAGTGGACCAAACAAGTCCATGTGCAGTAGATGGAGACATCTGTTAGAGTCTTTGTCAATAATGCTTTTAAAGGTAGCCCTTATTTGCTTGCCTTTTACGCATGCATGACAAGGTCTGTATTTGACGCATTTGACATTCGGGGCATCACGTACTAAGTTCATTGAAAATAGTTTATTAATAGTTTTGAAATTAATATGTGCTAGTCTCTTGTGCCATTGGTCACTAAGAGACGCACTATCTTTTGCTAAAAGACACACTAGTGTAGAGGAATCAATACAAATGAAATTTAAGCAGAAAATATTCCTGCTTCTAGTGTCGGATAGAATCATTTCCATATTGTCAACGGATTTTATTAGGCACTTATCAGCATGGAATTCAACTATGTATCCTTTATCATAGAGTTGGCTTATGCTTATGAGATTGTGTTCCAATCCTTCGACATAAGCCACATCCGAGAAGGATACATTGCCGTTAGTAATCATTTCATAGCCTCTAGTAATTCCACGGTCTGAACCTCCAAAGATGACCTTTGGTCCATTCATGACTGGAGTAAAGTTCTGAATGAGGCTTCTAGTCCCGGTCATATGCCGAGAGCATCCGCTGTCCAAGTACCAGATGGGCGTTTTGTTGGCCTTTAGACATCCCTGTAATCATAATCAATTTGCCTTAGGAACCCAAACACGTTTGGGTCCTTGTTCTCGGGTTAGAGTGCTCCCCCTACGAGTATTAGCATTATGAGCGGTCTTTCTCATACTGCTGACATGAGGGGTTGCAGCATTTCTAGAATTGAACCAGCAATCTATGGTGAAGTGACCAACCTTGCCACAACACCAACAGTCAAATCTGTTGTACATTTGCCTCAAGATTTCCTGCTTGAATTTTTGGAATTTTGGTCTAGCAGGGGTAGCATTCATGGAGGAAGATGCCTCATGATGATGACAATCACATGGCTTCTTCTCCTTTATGGGCTTCTCGACAACAGGCTTTGTCTTTGGTGGCTTCTTGAAGTTATGCCCATGATTGAAAGGGCCATAGCTCTGAAGAATAACTTCTTCATAAGGAGCCTCAAAGACACTTTCGCCAAAGTTTCGGGGTCGAGTCCATCCTTGATAGCGGGACTTTGGCTCGACATAGGTAGGCATAGCAAAGTGCCCGTAGAATGAGTCAAAATCAAACTCATTTGATGGAAAGATGACCTTTTTGAATGTAGTTTGATTTTGAGGGGCTTTTCCCTTTTCTTCGGCTGAGGCCTTTTTGGCGGCCTTATTTTTCCGTTGATTCTTGTTTCTCCTAGAGGATTTACTAGGAGCTTCTTCATGGCCTAGTCCAACTCCCTTAGCCTTTGCTGAGAATTCAGCAACGAATAGAAGAACTGTTTTGGGCTTCGAGAAACTCTCAACAAGTTTCCTTTCAGCCGCAAGTTCGGCTTTCAATCCCTTGATGATCTTCTCCTTAAGGTCAAGGTGCTCAAGAGCCTTGTTGTATTCTTCAATAGCATTATTGAAGTTTTCTTCGAGGGAGTCAGTCTTTGCGACTTTCTCTCTCAAGATGCTCTCTTCGGCTTTTAGAGATTTGATCTCTTTAGTCTGGGTCTTCACGACTCGACGACATTTGTCGTAAGCCATGATTAACTCCTTATACTGGGTCATTAATTCTGACTCATTGTCAGAGGAGCTACCCTCGCAATCATGCTCAGAGACTTCAGAATCTGAAAGAGGGGTATGCGAGTTTACCTTCCGAGTGAACTGGGGCTCTTGTTCATCATCTGTTTGAGCCATTAGCCCAAAGTAAGCTTCTTCGTCTTCGCTTGACTCAGATGAGTCGGAGTCGCTAAGAGTCTTGCTCCTTTTGGCTATGAGGCTCTTCTCTTTCCTCTTCTTGTTGTGTGAGGATTTCTTATCTTCTCTTCTACCACCCGCCTTCTTCTTATGAGGGCAGTCAGCAATGACGTGACCTGGCTTATTACAGCAGTAGCAAATGATGTCAGTTGAAACGTATTTGTTCTGTTTAGTATTATACCTTTCGTGGCTGCTTGAGCCTTTTCTTTGTCGATCGCCATCGTGCCGCGATCTTCTGTATGAGGCATCCTTGCCTTTCCATTGTTTCTTTTTATTAAGAAACTTCTTGAATTGCCTCGTGTTGGGTACATTGGAATATATGTACCTGATTTGAAGAATGTTGGGTACATTGGTTTAAATGTACCTGATTTGAAGAAGCCTCACCCAACTCAATGATATACATCAAAATGTATTTGATGTGTTTTTGAGTTACTTGTGCAGGTTAAGTATTTGCAGGACTGAAGCAAAAATTTCTAAGTCCATGTGTCGACACCTAGAGGCAAAGTGTCGACACTTAAGAAGACTTGTGTCGACACCCAGGTAAGCAGTGTTGACACTTGGAGTCATTGTGTCGACACCTGGGATGTAGAGTCGACACCAGACAAAAAGTATCGACACAAGGAGCTGTGTCGAAACTTAGTAAAGAAAAGACAGTAAAGCTGTGTCGACACTTAACAGTTGTGTCGACACCCAGTGAAGCTGTATCTACATCAGAAAGTGTCGACACTTGGAGCTGTGTCGACACTCAGCAAAAGTATACAGAGACTAAGTACAAGTGTCGACATCCAGCACAATGTGTCGACACTTAGCAGAAGAGTCAGCACTTGAAGTAAGTATCGACACCAAGAACAATGTGTCGACACTCAACAGAAGACTCAACACTTGAAGAAAGTGTCAACACAAGGAGCTGTGTCGACACTTAGTAAAGAACAGCAAGATCAACAAATTATTCTAAGTACAAGTGTCGACACTATGGGAATGTGTCGACACTCAGCTGAAGTCTCAACAAGAAGAAGAAATGTCGACACCCAAAGCAATGTGTCGACACTCATCAAGTATCAACACTGAAGACTATGTGTCGACACCAAGAAGTAGTGTCGACACTTAACAGATTCAACACAAGAAGTTGTGTCGACACAAAGGAGATGTGTCGACACTTAGAAGAATTCAGCAAAAGATAGAAGATCAAGTACTTGTGTCGACACTCAATTCTAGTGTCGACACATGCAGAAGAAACTGTGTCGAGACATAGAATCTACAACACAAGGAGTTGTGTCGATACCTTGTACACTTGTGTCGACACTTACACAACTTGTGTCGACACTTGGTCTATAAGTGTCGACACTTAAAGACAAAGTCTCGACACTTTCAGACAGTTAGAGAACTTTCAAGAACTAACTGGATGACTTTACACCTGCCGTTCCAGCCGGTCTACAGCACCTGTCAGAGATGTCAGAATTCAGTTATGGACCGGACCAGCCGGTTACCATGAAGA
The DNA here is from genome assembly GCA_039583875.1 of Platanthera guangdongensis. NCBI lineage: Eukaryota > Viridiplantae > Streptophyta > Magnoliopsida > Asparagales > Orchidaceae > Platanthera > Platanthera guangdongensis. The sequence goes on along the minus strand of CM077161.1, from coordinate 10,550,176 downwards.
AGGCCTATAAATAGGCTCATACAGTCTACAGAAACAGTTGTTCAAGTAATTGAAGTAATTCAACAAGTGGTTCACAGAGTTATTGATCAAGTGTTAAGACAAGAAGATCTTGCAGTCCAAGTGCAGATCTAAGAAGTTGGAGAGAGAGGGATCCATCCAAGAAATCAGCCATTGGAACTAGGCTGAGAAGAAGGATTCAGATTCATTCTGGATCTTAAGAAGCAGAGGTCAAGGATCAACTGCAGAAGGAATCAGTCTTATTCAGTTCTACTTTCAAGAAGCTTTGAAGAAAGCTAAGCTAGATTGAATCCAGTTGAGTTCTTCCAAGAACTCATCAAGAAACTCACAACTCCCCTCTCTTGTCTTTGGGTTGTTGAGTTAATATTTGTAAAATCATTTTTATCTTGTAGGATCCTTTGGATCTGAGTGATTGTAAGCCTGTATTTATAAAGGCTGAGTGTAAGGCTTGAGAGCCTGAGTGTAGGAGATTGAAATCTCTGAGTGTAGGCCTTGTTGGCTGAGTGTAGGCCTTGTTGGCTGAGTGTAGGCCTTTGTGGCTGAGTGTAGGTTTTGTGGAAAAGCTGAGTTGTAGGGCCTTGGGCCTGAGGTGTAGGAACTAGTTTGGGTTCTGAGACAGTGGTGAAGTTTGGCCGAATCTAGTACACTGCTAGATAGGCGAAGGGGGAAAGTGGATGTACCCAAAGCTTGGGGAACCACTATAAAACTCTGTGTCTGCTGTACTATGCTGTGTTTTGCTGTGTGATTGCTGTGCAAAAGTAAAGTAGATTCTGTGATATAACTGTTTGCTGCCATTAAAGTTTAAAAAGGATTAGGTCACCTATTCACCCCCCTCTAGGTGTTTAGGGACTATATCTTTCAAGTGGTATCAGAGCCAGGTTCCTTAAAAAGGACTAACAGTGTAAGGAGATCCTGATTTGCAGATTCAGTCTAAGACAAATTACAGATTCAAGAAAATCAAGAACCATGGGTTCCTCTGAGAATCACAAGGAGTTGGGTTCCATGAAATTACCTATATGCAGGAAAGAGATATTTGGGATCTGGAAGGAAAGGGTAAGGCTGTTTATGGAAGCCTCAGACCCTAGGATATACATCACAGTAAAGGAAGGGCCTTATGTGCCCATGAAGATATCAGTTCTAGATGCAAATCAGAGAACCCCAAAGGATTTCTCTGAAATGACTAAGGATGAGATTGTCCTAGCCACCATGGACAAAAGGGCACAAAACATTATAGTGAGTGCCATAGATGATGCAACATTTCAGAATCTTATACACTGTAAGACAGCCAAAGAGATGTGTGACACTCTTATTGTGTATATGGAGGGTTCTGAAGAAGTTAGACAAGATAGAAAATCCTTGCTAAATCAGGAGTATGAAAGTTTTAGACAAGGAAAGGGTGATAGCATAACTGAGTGTTATAAGAAGTTCTACAGAATAGTGAATGAACTCATGTCTTATGGAAGAGAGTTCAGCAATTATGAACTAAATGACAAGTTCCTAAGGTCCCTAACTAAAGATTGGGACACAAAGATTTGTGCCATTAGAGAAATGGCTAAGTTGGGAGAAATTCCTCCACCTACACTGTTTGGCAAGTTATTGTCTTATGAAATGCAGTTGACAGTGAGGAAAGAGGAGTAGAAATCAACAAGAATTGAACACAAGGAAAGAACAGTAGCTTTCAAGACAGAAGCCTCCAGAAAGTGCAGGAATAAGTCATCAACTCCACCTCCAAAGGTAGTTGAATCAGAGTCAGATGAGTCAGTCAGCACAAAATCTGAAAGCAGTGAAAGTGATGAAGACTTTGCTGCCTTCACTAGACATTTTCAGAAATTCTTGAAGAAGAAACAGTGAAGGTCAAGACCTTCTACTTCAAAAGGAAAAGAAGATGTTTATCAGGATAAAAAGGCATCAAAGAAGGACAGGAAGAGGACTAAATCTAGCAAGGCAACTATTTCTAAAATAGTGTGCTATTGCTGCAATAGACAAGGCCATGTTGTTGCAGATTGTCCTGAGAAGAGAAAAGAGTCTAGTGACAGGAAGAAGACTCATTTCAAAGGCAAGAAGGAGAAGTCTTTTGTTGCCAAGAAAGAGAAGACTCTATCAGATATCTCTTCTTCAGAAACTGAGTCTGATGCTGAGGCATACATAGGGCTGTTTGCTGAAGAAGAAGAAGAATTCATGCAGATAATGGAGTCTATTTATGAACAAGAAGACAATCAATGCCAAGGGCTAATGGTTTTGACAGAAGGAGACAAAATCCTGGAACAGCCAGGACCCAGTAAGGTACAATGTTCAACTCTAAGTTCAGTTTCTTGTTCTAGTACAGAATCAGATTCATCATCATCTAGTGATGAAAGTGTATCTGAGTCTGAGGAAGATATTCATCAGCTTATAAATGAATATAAAGTACTGTTGCAAGCTTACAAGAAAAGCAAGTACCTAGCCAAAAGTCAGGCAAAGGAAATTGCTGATCTTAAAGCTGCTGCAACAGATTCTGAGAAGCTATTTGATCAAAAGCTTAATGAGATAGCCAGACTGAAACATATAACAGTGATTCAGATGGGGACTATCACCTTTAAGAATGATCAAATCAAGAGTCTGGAGATCAATCTTCAGAAAGAGAGAGAGCTTGTTGCTAGGTTTTCTAAACCTAAGTCAGTGTTATCCATAATTGATGAATTTGTTCATCACAAGGGTAAAGCTGGACTGGGCTTTACTAGACCTGCAAGGACTGAGCAGTCCAAGTCTAAGTCCAAGGGCAAAGCCCCAACATTCAACAAGTCAGCTGTAGATAAGACAGCAAAAACAGTACCTAAGCAAAGGTACAATAAGTTTGAATGTTGGTGTTGTGGCAAAGTTGGCCATTTTGCAATGGATTGTTGGCACAATGCTAGTGCCAAAGTGAGTACCAAACTACCTGTTGGAAAGCCAGTAGGTAGCTTTGTCAGATTGCAAACTAACAAGTACCAAGGACCCAAGAATTCTTTGGGTTCTAAGGTTCATTAATCTGTTTTGCAGGTGAGTCCAAGTGGCCATACCCCAACATGGTACTTGGACAGTGGATGTTCCAGACATATGACTGGAACTAGGGGACTACTAAGGGACTACATTCCAATCAAAGATGGTCCAAAAGTAACCTTTGGTGGTTCTGAAAAAGGAATCATCAAAGGATTTGGTAACATTTCTAGCAACTTGGTTACCATTACTCAAGTGGCTTATGTTAAAGGGTTGAAACACAACCTAATAAGTATAAGTCAATTAAGTGATGTAGGGTATGACATCTCATTTGTTAAAAATGGTTGTCATATCAAGAGGTCAAGTGATCAAGAGATCATTTTGACTGGTTATAGGAAAAGGAATGTCTATTGCTTAGACATTATGGTTGAGAACAGTGGTTCTCCAGTGTGTCTTGTAGCTAATGAGACAGTCTCTCATTGTGTCAAATGGCACAAGAGGCTTGCCCATCTTAACTACAAGACTATTGGCAAACTCTTTAGCAAAGAGTTAGTGAGGAATGGTCCTCAAGTTAAGTGTGTTAAAGATGGTATTTGCTCAGCTTGCCAAAAGGGCAAGCAGACTAAATCCACCTTTAGAAGCATAGAAAACAAAGATACTGTGAGGTGTTTATACCTCTTGCACTTGGATCTCTTTGGTCCAATGCCAGTTCACAGCTTAGGTAGGAAGGTCTATACCCTTGTAGTTGTAGATGACTACTCAAGGTTTTCCTGGGTGTTCTTCTTAAGACTGAAATCTAAAACACCTAGTGTCTTCCATAACTTTGTCAAGCAGATTCAGAATGAACTAGACAGTACAGTGGTCAAAATTAGAAGTGACCATGGTACTGAATTTCAGTCTGAAAGCATGACAAAACTATGTGAAGAATTTGGGATATTTCAAGAATTCTCTTCACCTAGAACACCTCAGCAAAATGGCATTGCTGAGAGGAAGAATAGGACCTTGATAGAGGCTGGTAGGACCCTATTAAGTGATACATCACTGCCAGAGTATTTCTGGGCTGAAGCAGTTAATACTGCATGCCATGTTATAAATAGGGCTACCATCACTAAAGGGCTCAACAAGACCCCCTATGAAGTTGTGAAAGGCAGGAAACCAAACCTATCCTATTTCAGGATCTTTGGTTGCAAATGCTTCATACTTAACAATGGGAAGTCTTACTTGACTAAGTTTGCTGCCAAGTCCCAAGAGGGAATTTTTGGTATTAGAGGTTGTTCTCAAGATGGGACAGGGTGTTGACTAAGGAGCTGCCAACCCCTGAAAAGATTGTTTCTGAGAAAGAGATTCCTCCAAAGAAGAAAAGGAAGACTGCTCCAGTGGCACAAGAGTCCACTAGCAGTTCTGAAAGTGAAGAACAGGTTGTCTTCACACCTGATGAGACTGTGGAAGAGCCTGCAGTGAAATCTCCTGCTCCTCAAGAGGTTGCTGAGATCCAGGGGGAGCTACCTCAAGCTAGCCCCATCCACAAGGATAACAGCCAGGGGGAGCTTCCAGTTGTAACTGAACCCTCTACACTGGAAAGTGAGCAAGCTACCACCATTATACTAGAGGTAATCACTGAACTAAACACTTTAGATTTTTCTATTTAAGATACTGATTTGTCTGATGATCATCAGCAAACTCAGCTGAATAGTCAAGTTCCAGATGCTGTTATAGAAGACACATCTGCTGTTGTTCAAGTGGTTCCTGATCCAGTGGTTGAAGAACCTAGAATTTCTCCAGCTCAGTCTCCAACAGAATACACTATGGAGGATTTATTTTTAAATCTAGACCAACATGACTTTGATATGGACAAGGCTACTGCTGATAGAGAGAATGCTGCTGTTGAGGGGGAGCAAGTGCAGATTCTGGAAGAGCCTATAAGGCAAGAAACTGAGAAAGCTCCAGATGTGCAACCTGAGAAGCCTCCAAGCCCTAAGGAGAGGGTTGACATTGCCAGCTCCTCAGCATCTGAAGATGAGGAGGCTGCAAGGGCTAGGAAAAAAAAATTTATGTCTTCAAAAGAAGGAGCCAGAGTTATAAGAAGGCTCTACAAACTGTTGCTCCACAGCCTATAGTACAACCAGCACCTACTTTTGATCATAATACACTGATGGTTGCTATGCAGATCAAGCTAGATGAGCATAGAAAAGCAATAGAAACTTATGTTGATGAAGGGCAGAAATCATTGCAATTTGATCTGGCCCAAGATATCAAGTCTATAAGGTTTGAAATGAACCTTAACAAGAAAGAGATGACAGACTGTTTCCACAAAGGTGGAAATGCAGTGGTGTACTTGGCAACACACTAAGAGAAGATAAAAGCATAAGTGGATGACATAGCATTAAAGCAAGGGTATGTTCTTGAAAATCAGCTAAGAATGAATGACAACCTTACTGAATCCCACAATGCAATAGTCACAGAACTAAAGAATCTGGCTGTAGGGCAGACTCCAGCTATAGCAAAGGCAGATTTTGACAAAGTATTCCAGGAAGAACTCACTGCTGTTAAGACTGCAATTCAAGAATCTCAGAAGATCATCTCTGAAAAACTCCAAAGGTTAAGACCTTTCTACAGGGATGGAGTTAATTATCTCAATGCTCAAGTGAGATTTCAAAAGGATGACTTAAGGTATCATATTGAAAGAGAAGTCATAAAGGGGGAGAGAGTGTTAGTCAAGGCAAGCTCTGATCATGCCAAATGGATATCAAATTCTATCAGAGCTACACTGAGTTATCCTCCTCTTTGTGATGATGACAATGTGGCAGAATCTGGAATTCACCCTGCATATCTAGGAGGAGAGCAACCTGAAGTGGCTCAAGTCATATACCCTCCTCCAGATTTTGACATGATACATGCTGATGTACAGTCTATGTACAGCCCACCTGGGGGCAAGGACAATGTTATAATTGAAAAGGTTGTTCAGCCTGTCTCTGAAGCTTTACAGGAAGCCATCTTAAAGGAGCAAGCTGAAGAGGAAACCAGATTATCTAAGAAGAGGTTTAGGGAACAAGCTGAACAGAGACCAGATTTTGAGCAATGGAGCCCTACCTCTAGAAACATTATATTAACTGCCTGGAAAGCTGCCAAGGATAACATTCAAGACAGGAACAAATGGTTTTCTGAAACTGAATGGAGAAAACATGAAAGCAGACAGGAGGCAATAGTTCAATACAGAAGGAAGGCAAAGATGGGAAAGCTACCTCCTACTGCCCAGGAGCCTAGCAAGTACTTTCCTAAGCCATACCATTATTTTGAAAGACAGAAGATCAAAGCTGAAGAGCATAAGAAGAAAGATCTGAAAGGCAAGAAGCCTGCTGATGCTGAAACTGCTGATGCTCCTGTCCAAGCTAAAGTTCAAGCTGGCAAAGGGATAGTTATCAAGGAACCAGAACTGAAATAGAATTAGAATTTTCTTAAAGTTTACTGTGTAATCTTTTTGATGTAAAACATTTTGTGAACTTCTGAAAATGTATAAGACAGATATTAGAACAATATATGATTAATATATTTCATGTTTGTTCTGTGAATATGTCTATGTCTATTTCTTATTTGTTCTGAAATGAAGAATTTGTATACATATGAAATTAATACATGTTTATGTTTACCCTGCTGTACATAATCCTGCTTTACATCATTTTGTAATTTTATTATGAATGGTGTATATCATTGACTAAGGGTTATGACTTCTCCAAATAGGGGGAGATTGTTGGGTACATTGGTTTAAATGTACCTGATTTGAAGAAGCCTCACCCAACTCAATGATATACATCAAAATGTATTTGATGTGTTTTTGAGTTACTTGTGCAGGTTAAGTATTTGCAGGACTGAAGCAAAAATTTCTAAGTCCATGTGTCGACACCTAGAGGCAAAGTGTCGACACTTAAGAAGACTTGTGTCGACACCCAGGCAAGCAGTGTCGACACTTGGAGTCATTGTGTCGACACCTGGGATGCAGAGTCGACACCAGACAGAAAGTATCGACACAAGGAGCTGTGTCGACACTTAGTAAAGAAAAGACAGTAAAGCTGTGTCGACACTTAACAGTTGTGTCGACACCCAGTGAAGCTATGTCTACATCAGAAAGTGTCGACACTTGGAGCTGTGTCGACACTCAGCAAAAGTCTACAGAGACTAAGTACAAGTGTCGACACCCAGCACAATGTGTCGACACTTAGCAGAAGAGTCAGCACTTGAAGTAAGTGTCGACACCAAGAACAATATGTCGACACTCAACAGAAGACTCAACACTTGAAGAAAGTGTCGACACAAGGAGTTGTGTCGACACTTAGTAAAGAACAACAAGATCAACAAATTATTCTAAGTACAAGTGTCGACAATATGAGAATGTGTCGACACTCAGCTGAAGTCTCAACAAGAAGAAGAAATGTCGACACCCAAAGCAATGTGTCGACACTCATCAAGTATCAACACTGAAGACTATGTGTCGACACCAAGAAGCAGTGTCGACACTTAACAGATTCAACACAAGAAGTTGTGTCGACACAAAGAAGATGTGTCGACACTTAGAAGAATTCAGCAAAAGATAGAAGATCAAGTACTTGTTTCGACACTCAATTCCAGTGTCGACACATGCAGAAGAAACTGTGTCGAGACATAGAATCTACAACACAAGGAGTTGTGTCGACACCTTGTAGACTTGTGTCGACACTTACACAACTTGTGTTGACACTTGGTCTATAAGTGTCGACACTTAAAGACATAAAGTCTCGACACTTTCAGACAGTTAGAGAACTTTCAAGAACATACTGGATGACTTGACAGCTGCCGTTCCAGCCGGTCTACAGCACCTGTCAGAGATGTCAGAATTCAGTTATGGACCGGACCAGCCTGTTACCATGAAGAAGGCCTATAAATAGGCTCATACAGTCTACAGAAACAGTTGTTTAAGTAATTGAAGTAATTCAACAAGTGGTTCACAGAGTTATTGATCAAGTGTCAAGACAAGAAGATCTTGCAGTCCAAGTGCAGATCTAAGAAGTTGGAGAGAGAGGGATCCATCCAAGAAATCAGCCATTGGAACTAGGCTGAGAAGAAGGATTCAGATTCATTCTGGATCTTAAGAAGCAGAGGTCAAGGATCAACTGCAGAAGGAATCAGTCTTATTCAGTTCTACTTTCAAGAAGCTTTGAAGAAAGCTAAGTCAGATTGAATCCAGTTGAGTTCTTCCAAGAACTCATCAAGAAACTCAGAACTCCCCCTCTTGTCTTTGGGTTGTTGAGTTAATATTTGTAAAATCATTTTTATCTTGTAGGATCCTTTGGATCTGAGTGATTGTAAGCCTGTATTTATAAAGACTGAGTGTAGGGCTTGAGAGCCTGAGTGTAGGAGATTGAAATCTCTGAGTATAGGCCTTGTTGGCTGAGTGTAGGCCTTGTTGGATGAGTGTAGGCCTTTGTGGCTGATTGTAGGCTTTGTGGAAAAGCTGAGTTGTAGGGCCTTGGGCCTGAGGTGTAGGAACCAGTTTGGGTTCTGAGACAGTGGTGAAGTTTGGCCGAATCTAGTACACTGCTAGATAGGCGAAGGGGGAAAGTGGATGTACCCAAAGCTTGGTGAACCACTATAAAACTCTGTGTCTGCTGTGCTGTGCTGTGTTTTGCTGTGTGATTGCTGTGCAAAAGTAGAGTAGATTCTGTGATATAACTGTTTGCTGCCATTAAAGTTTAAAAAGTATTAGGTCACCTATTCACCCCCCCTCTAGGTGTTTAGGGACTATATCTTTCAAAGAAGCCTCACCCTACTCAATGATATACATCAAGGTGTATTTGATGTACTTTAAGTTTATTTGTGCAGGTTAAGTAACTGCAGGTTTGCAGAAAAAGTTTCTAAGTCCATGTGTCGACACCTAGAAGAAAAGTGTCGACACTTAAGAAGGCTTGTGTCGACACCCAGAGAAGCTGTGTCGACACTTGGAGTAATTGTGTCGACACCAGGAAGGCAGAGTCGACACCAGAAGGAAAGTGTCGACACATACAGGAAGTGTCAACACACAATGAAGAGTTGTCTACATAATCTGTGTCGACACCCAGAGAAACTTTGTCGACAGCAAATATATCGACACTAGGAGGCTGTGTCGACATTCAGCAAACTTCAACAATGTTCAAGTACAAGTGTCGACACAAAGGAGATTTGTCGACACTCAGCAAAGTCTCAACACATGAAGAATATGTCGACACAAAGGAGATGTGTTGATACTCAGCAAAAGTTTCAACACAGAAGGCATGTGTCGACACAAAGAAGATGTGTCGACACTTAGCAAGTTTCAACACAAGGAGATGTGTCGACACAAAGGAGTTGTGTCGACACTTAGCAAAAATCATCTAAGTATTGAAGAAGAAGGACTTGTGTCGACGCACAGGATCAGTGTCGACACATTCTGAAGAAGCAGTGTCGAGAAGCTATTTCAACAACACAAGGAGTTGTGTCAACACCATGAAGGCTAGTGTCGACACTTAGTCTACTTGTGTCGACACTTGGTCTATTTGTGTCGACACATAAAGACTATCTGTCTCGACACTTTCAGACAGTGACAGAGATTTCAAGAAGTGACTGGATGACTTGACAGCTGCCATTTCAACCGGTCAACTGCTGCTGTCAGAGTCGTCAGAAAGTTGTTAGAAACCGGATCAGCCGGTCACCATGAAGAAAGCTTATATAAAGGCTTATTCCTTCAACAGACAGCAATCATCAAGCAAGCAATCAATGAAGTGAAAAAACAACACAACAAGAAGAAGACCTTCAAGTGAAGATCTAAGAAGTTGGAGAGAGAGAGCTCCTTCTAAGAAGTGCAGTTGCTGAACCGGTCTGCTAAGTTAGATTCAGATTGAGATCTGAATCTCAAGACAGAAGTTGATTAAAGTTCATCTTCAGGAGATTCAACCCTACTGTGTTCTAATTCAAGAAGGCCAAGAGAGGTTGATCTCAGCCAAGTTCTTCCAAGAACTCATCAAGAAGCCAGTCAACTCTTCTCTCTCTATCAGAGTTGTGGTCATATACTTTGTATTTTCTAATTTCTGTAGGATCTTGTATAGATCTGAGTTGTAAGCCTAAATCTATAAAGGCTGAGGTAGGGCATGTGAGCCTGAGTGTAGGAGAATCATTTCTCTGAGTGTAGGCCTTGTTGAAGGCTGAGGTAGGGCAGTTGTGCCTGAGTGTAGGTCTTGTGGAAGACTGAGTGGTAGGGCTTTTGTGCCTGAGTTGTAGGAGTGGGATCACTCTGAGTTGTAGCAACCTATTTGGGGTTCTGAGTTGTAAGATCTGAGGATCTGAGGAGAAGTGGAGAAGTTAGGCCGAATCTAGTACACTACTAGATAGGCGAAGGGGGAAAGTGGATGTACCCAGACCTTGGGGAACCACTATAAAATCTGTGTGTACTCTGTGTGTGATTAAGTCTATGAATGTTGTGTTATCTGTGCTGAATTGCTGTAGAGAATTGCATAAATAGGTCTAATAATTCAGTGTTTTTGCCTTAAAAGTTAAAAAGATTAAGTGCACCTATTCACCCCCCTCTAGGTGTTTAGGCACTAGTTCTTTCAAGTGGTATCAGAGGGAGGTTACTCAAAAAGGACATAACAGTCTGAGTAAAGATCCTGTAGGCAGAATCAGTATAATCAAGAATCAAGAAAATGAGTTCAACTGAGAATCACAAAGAGCTAGGATCCATGAAATTGTCAATCTGCAGAAAGGAGATCTTTGACATTTGGAAAGAAAGGGTTAGACTTTTTATGGAAGCCTCTGCCCCAAGAATATACATTGCAGTTAAAGAAGGGCCATATGTGTCAATGAAGGTATCTGTTCTGGATGCAAATCAGAGAACTCCAAAAGACTATTCAGAAATGACTAAGGATGAAATTATTCTGGCCACTATGGACAAGAGGGCCCAGAATATTATTGTAAGTGCAATTGATGATGCCACATTTCAGAACCTAATACATTGTAAAACATCAAAAGAAATGTGGGACACACTGATAGTCTATATGGAGGGATCAGAACAGGTAAGACAAGACAAGAAGTCTTTATAAAACCAAGAGTATGAAAGCTTCAGACAAGGCATGTCTGATAGCATAACTGAATGCTACAAGAAATTCTATAGGATAGTCAATGAATTGATGTCCTATGGAAGAGAGTTCAGCAATTATGAATTGAATGATAAGTTCTTGAGATCTCTGACAAAGGACTGAGACACCAAGATTTGTGCCATAAGTGAAATTACCAAATTAGCAGACATTCCTCCTCCAACTTTGTTTGGAAAACTGTTATCTTATGAGATGCAGTTAATGGTTAGAAAGGAGGAAGAAAAGACTACAAGAGTGGAGCACAAAGAAAGAGCTGTGGCCTTCAAGACCGAAGCCACTAGGAAATATAAAAGCAAGTCTCCATCTCCACCTCAAAAAGTTGTTGAGGCTGAGACAAATACTTCAGATAGCAAGAAGTCAGAAAGCAGTGAAAGTGATGAAGACTTTGCTGCATTTACTAGGCACTTTCAGAAGTTTCTAAAGAAGAAGCAGTGGAGGTCCAAGCCATCCACTTCACAGACAAAAGATGACTATTATCAGAACAGAAAGTCATCAAGGAATGACAGGAGAAAGTCCAAGTCTAGTAAAACTACATCCTCAAAGATAGTATGCTATTGTTGCAATAGACAAGGACATGTAATAGCTGATTGTCCAGAAAAGAGGAAAGAGTCCACTGACATGAAGAAGACCCAATTTAAGGGCAAAAAGGAAAAGTCCTTTGTTGCAAAGAGAGACAAAAGCCTGACTGATATGTCATCTTCAGAAACAGATTCAGAAGCTGAAACCTATATTGGCTTGTTTGCTGAAGAAGAAGAAAATGAGTTCATACAGTTAATGCACTCAATATATGAGCATGAGGACATTCAGTGCAAGGGACTGATGGCCTTATCAGAAGGAGACAAGATCCAGGATCAGCCTGGACCAAGTAAGGTACAAATTTGTTCTTCTAGTTCAAGTTTGAGTGCTGGATCAGAATCAGATACATCAACATCAAGTGATGTGAGTGGATCTGAATCTGAAGGAGACATTCATCAGTTGATTGATGAATATAGAGTATTGTTGCAGGCTTTGAATAAAAGCAAACTCTTGGCCAAAACTCAGGCTAAGGAGATTGCTAGTCTCAAAGTGGCTGCAACAGATTTTGACAAGTTGCTTGATCAGAAACTAAATGAAATAGCCAGGCTGAAGAACATTACTGTTATTCAGATGGGTACTATTACATTCAAGAATGATCAAATTAGAAATCTGGAGGCAAGACTTCAGAAGGAGAGGGATATTATAGCAAGTTTTTCTAAACCAAAATCTGTTCTACCTTTGATAGATGAGTTTGTATCTCATAAGGGTAAAACTGGATTGGGGTTTACAAAACCTGCCTGGACAGTAAATTCCAAGTCTAAGGGCAAAGCCCCAGTACTCAACAAGAAGCTTGTTGTAGATAAAACAGTCAGGGTAGTACCTAAACAAAGGTACAACCGATTTGAGTGCTGGTGTTGTGGCAAGATAGGCCACTTTGCCATAGACTGTTGACACAATTCAAGTGTCGAGGAGAGTAGCAAACTGCCTGTTAGAAGATCTACAGGTAGTTTTGTTAAAAGTCAAACTAACCTGCACCATGGACCCAAGAATTATTTGGGTTCTAAGGTTAACTAATCTGTTTTGCAGGTGAGTCCAAGTGGTCATGCCCCTATATGGTACTTGGACAGTGGATGTTCCGGGCACATGACTAGAACTAGGGGATTGCTGAAGGACTATACACCAATCAAGGATGGTCCTAAAGTTACCTTTGGTGGTTCAGAAAAAGGAATCATCAAAGGCTTTGGTAACATTTCTAGCAACCTTATTACAATTACTCAAGTGGCTTATGTAAAGGGTTTGAAACATAACCTCATTAGCATAAGTCAGCTGAGTGATTTAGGATATGACATCTCATTTGTCAAGGATGGTTGTCATATCAGTAGGACAAGTGATCAAAAGATCATTTTGACAGGATATAGGAAGAAAAATGTCTATTGTCTAGATATTATGTGTGAGAACATTGTTTCTCCTATTTGTCTTGTAGCTGATGAGAAAGTCTCACATTGTGTTAAGTGGCACAAGAGGCTTGCTCATCTCAACTATAAGACAATTGGCCAACTCTTTAGCAAAGAGTTAGTGAGGAACGGTCCTCAGGTTAAGTGTATAAAGGTTGGGATATGCTCAGCTTGTCAAAAGGGCAAGCAGACCAAATCCACCTTTCATAGCCTTGAGAACAAATATGCTGTGAGGTGTCTATACCTCTTGCATATGGATCTTTTTGGTCCTATGCCAGTTCACAGCCTAGGTAGGAAGGTCTACACATTTGTGGTTGTAGATGATTATTCAAGGTTTTCCTGTGTATTCTTCCTAAGGCAAAAATCTGAAACTCCTACTATCTTTTATAGTTTTGTCAAACAAATTCAGAATGAGTTAGACAGTACAGTGGTCAAAATAAGAAGTGACCATGGTACTGAATTCCAGTCTGATAGTATGACAAAGCTATATGAAGAGTTTGGGATATTTTAGGAATTTTTCTCACCAAGAACACCTCAACAAAATGGTATTGCTGAAAGGAAAAATAGAACCTTGATAGAGGCTGGTAGAACCCTATTGAGTGACACATCTCTCCCAGAATATTTCTGGGCTGAGGCAGTTAATACTGCATGTCATGTGATCAATAGGGCTACTATCACCAAGAGCCACAAGAAGACCCCCTATAAGATTGTGAAGGGCAGAAAACCAAATCTATCCTATTTCAGGATCTTTGGTTGCAAGTGTTATATCCTTAACAATGGTAAGTCTTATCTAACCAAGTTTGCTGCCAAATCCCAAGAGGGAATCTTTATTGGGCACAGCAACAACAGTAAGGCTTATAGGGTCTACAACTTGACTACTCAAGTTGTAGAAGAGTCAGTTCATGTAGTTTTTGATGAAGCTGGACTCATTAACAATGAATTGCCTAGAAGTGTTTGCAGCTCTACATGTGTAACTGAGAAGTTGGAGAAGCTTACTATTGCAGAAGGTCCTACTGCAAGTCAGCAAGTAGAAGAAGGTGGCTGCTGTCCAGGGGGAGTACAAGATACTCCTGTTGCTGAAGAAGACCAAGAGAAGCAGCTGAATGAAGAAGCTGAAGGTGTACAACCAGAAGACAGGCTGCCTCCAGTAAATAGGCATTTAAAAGATCATCCAGCCAATCAAATTATTGTAGATCTCAGACAATGGGTACAAACAAGGAGCAGGAATCTAAGTTCAGTTCTCTACTCCAGCTTTCTATCCCAAGTAGAGCCAAAGAAATTTGAAGAAGCTATCCTAGAACCTCATTGGATTGAGGCCATACAAGAGGAGCTGAACCAGTTCAAAAGATGCAAGGTTTGGGAGCTTGTTCCTAAACCAAAAGACCACAACATTATTGGAACTAAGTGGATCTTTAGGAACAAGTTGGATGAGAATGGAATTATTATAAAGAATAAAGCAAGACTAGTTGCTAAAGGATATAGGTAGGAAGAAGGTATTGATTTTGATCAAACCTTTGCTCCAGTAGCAAGACTGGAAGCAATAAGGATGTTCCTTGCCTATGCAACATTCCAAGGATTTAAGGTCTATCAAATGGATGTTAAGTCAGCTTTTCTGAATGGAAACTTGAAGGAAGAAGTCTATGTAGAGCAGCCATCAGGTTTTGTAGATTCTCTTAAACCCGATTATGTATATAGACTTAAGATGGCTTTGTATGTGTTAAAACAAGCCCCTAGGGCTTGGTATGAAACCATGTCTAGTTTCCTCATTGAGAATAAATTCACAAGGGGGAAAATAAACAAGACTCTATTCCTTAGGGAATCCAGAGGTAAGATTATCTTAGTCCAAATATATGTAGATGACATAATATTTGGGTCTACAGAAAGTAGTCTTTGCAGAAAGTTTGCAAAACTAATGCAAGGACAATTTGAAATGAGCAGTATGAGGGAACTTAAGTTCTTCTTGGGTCTCCAAGTTAGACAGACTGAGGATGGTTTATCCATATGCCAATCTAAGTTCACCCTAGAATTGATAAGGAAGTATGGTATGGAATCATCCACTACCATGAAAACTCCTATGGGGCCAAGCATGTCTCTAAGCAAAGATGATGCAGGGAAACCTGTAGATGAAACTTTGTTTAGAGTGATAGTTGGCTCCCTACTTTATTTGACTGCTAGTAGACCAGATATCATGTATGCTACATGTGTCTGTGCTAGGTACCAAGCTTGCCATAAAGAATCTCATTTGACAGCAGTCAAAAGAATTTTGAGATATCTTAAGGGCACTCCTCATCTAGGCCTTTGGTACCCTAGGAATGAAGATTTTGAACTGACAGGTTATTCAGATGCAGATTTTGCAGGCTGCAAGGAAGATAGAAAGAGTACCACAGGTACCTGTCAATTTCTAGGAGGAAGGCTGTTATCATGGAGTAGCAAGAAGCAAACCAGTGTGGCTATCTCCACAGCTGAGTCAGAGTATGTTGCTGTAGGAAGCTGCTGTGCACAACTACTATAGATACAACATCAGCTAGAAGATTATGGTATTCAAGTAAGTAGAACACCTTTATTTTGTGATTCTACTAGTGCCATTTCTATTGCAAATAATCCTGTCTCTCATAGTAGGACTAAACACATAGAAATAAAATACCATTTTCTAAGAGAACAAGTAGAAAAAGAAGACATTTCTTTAGAGTATATAAATACAGATAATCAGTTAGCTGATATATATACTAAGCCCTTAGATGAAACCAAATTCAATAAATTTAAAATTGAATTAGGGATGATAAACTTAGAATAGTTTACAAAAATTGGCTAAGTAAAATGGTGTCGACACACAGTGTTGTCTGTGTCGACACATAGTAGTGGTGTCGACATTTCAGAGAAATGGTGTCGACATATCTAGGAAGTCTGTGTCGACACTTCAGAGTATTTGTGTCGACACATGCAGTGTAGGTGTCGACACATCCAAGGTGGTGTCGACACTTAGAATTTACACAGAATTAGTCTAGTAGAGTCTCGACTAAGTATCGAGCTAAGTGGTGTCGACACATATATAAGTATCGACACATATATTCTGTCGACACATAGTTGTCGAGACATTAGCGGTAAGTGTCGAAACTTTTCAACAGTGTCGACACAATTTAAGTATATTGACGCGCCTTTTCACCTTCGATTCTAGAAAGGTATAAATAGGTTTTCTCCAGTGTTTGTCGACACGCTCACCAAAGTTTCGAGACCAAACTTGTGTGTCGACATCTCTCTTCTCTAAAATTCAAAATTTCTTCAAACCCTAATGGCGCCCAAGCTAGAAGAGAACATTAATGAAGGATATGAGCTCGTGCGATACGCCTTTGATGACGCGGAACCCGAAATCAAAGGTGTGGTAACCTTAATTGCTGAGACTGGATTGGAATACCTTGTATCAGAACCTATCAAGATCTGGAAGAAGGAGGTCCTTGAATTTTTGAGTGCAACTTCACTTGATGATACTGGACTCAAGGTTAAGTCCAGAGTTCATGGAACCAAAGTCAAGGTCACACAGAAAAGTCTAAGGAAGGTACTACAACTACCAAGAACAAAAGAGGAAGAAGATGTATCTGCCTCTAAGACTAGAGAAGCATTGAGATGGTGCGGACTGGATTCAAACCTGAAAATTGGATCAGTTTTTAATAGGAAAAGAATGAATATACAAGGGAAATTCTTATCTGAAATAGTTGGCAAGGTCATCCTGAGCAAGCCTGGAGGACATGACAGAATTTCAGCTCAGATGTTCAGTTTGATGACAAGGATTATCTTCAAACTTGATACTGATTGGTCTGCAGTTATGTTTGATAAGATAAAAGAAAGTATGAAGAAACCCAATCTGGGTAGAATTCTGAGTCTATACCTTGCTGGAAGTATTCCTGAGGTGATGACTCAAGCTGCTGGTTCAAAGATAAACCACATGAGGAGAATGGATGTCAGAATTTTCTCAAGGTGGGAGAGGGTGCTGACAAAGGAACTGTCATCTCCAGTAAAGGACACACCTCAGAAGAAGAAGAAGAAGACAGCCATTGTGGCTCAAGAATCCTCTAGCAGCTCTGAAGAGCAAGTGGTCTTTAGTTCTGATGGTGAAGAGACTGGAAATGCTGGACAGTCTCCAGCAAGACAAGATGATGCTCAGAGGTAGGGGGAGCTACCCTCAGCTAGCCCAATTCACCTAGATCCACTCCAGGGGGAGCCTTTACTTGTGGAAGAGCCAACTCCACTAGAGAGTGAAAGGGCTACTCAAACCATACTAGAGGTAATCACTGAAATTAATCAATTAGATTTCACTATTGAGGATGAAGTTTTGACTGATTCATTACCTGATGTTCATCAGCAAACACAGATACAACCTCAATCACAAGATGTTATCATGGAGGACACATCTGTTGCTGAAAAAGTGGTTGATGAGATCAGAGATTCTCCAGCCCATTCTCAACAGGAATTCACCTTAGAGGAGCTATTCCCTGATCTTGTACAGACAGATCTTGAGAGAGAAATAGCTGCTGTTGAGGGGGAGAAGACAAATATTGAGGGGGAGCATGTGGAGATTATAGAGGAAACTGCAAGGAAGGAGACTGAGGAGCCAAGAGATGCTGAAGGGCTACCAAGGACTGAGAATGATTCACATCCTAGTCCTAAAGACAGAGTGGATATTGCTAGCACATCTGCTTCAGAGGATGAAGAGGCTGCTAGAGCCAAGAAGAGGAAGTTCCAGGTCTTCAAGAGAAGAAGCCAGAACTATAAGAAAGCCCTACAGACAATTGCTCCACAACCTGCCACCACTCTTGATTATAGTTCTCTGATGGTAGCACTGCAAATCAAGCTAGATGAGCAAAGGTAAGCTCTAGAAAAATATGTGGATGAAGGGCATAAATCC
Organism: Platanthera guangdongensis; assembly: GCA_039583875.1. Classification (NCBI taxonomy): domain Eukaryota; kingdom Viridiplantae; phylum Streptophyta; class Magnoliopsida; order Asparagales; family Orchidaceae; genus Platanthera; species Platanthera guangdongensis. The sequence goes on along the minus strand of CM077161.1, from coordinate 10,532,198 downwards.
CTGCAATTTGATCTGGCACAAGACATCAAGTCAATCAGATTTGAAGTGAATCTCAACAAGAAAGAAATGACTGATTGTTTCCACAAAGGAGGTAATGCAGTGGTCTATCTGGCTACACATCAAGAGAAGCTAAAGACACAACTTGATGACCTAGCACTAAAACAAGGCTATGTCCTGGAAAACCAGATAAGGATGAATGATAATCTCACTGCTTCACATAATGCCATTGTAACTGAAATGAAAAATTTAGCTACTGCTCAGTCTGCAGTAAGTGCAAGTGCCAAAGAAGAATTTGATAAGAAATTACAGGAGAGTCTCACTGCTGTGAAAACTGCCATTGAAGATTCTCAGAATGCAATTACTGACAAGCTCCAAAGGTTAAAACCTTTCTATAAAGATGGAGTTAACTATCTGAATGCACAGATAAGATTTCAGAAAGATGATCCGAGGGATCATATAGAGAGAGAAGTCATAAAGCGGGAGAGGGTATTAGTCAAGGCAGGCTCTGATCATGCCAAATGGATTTCAAATTCCATCAGAGCCACCCTTGGATATCCACCTTTATGTGATGATGATAATGTTGCAGAGTCTGGCAACAATCCTGCATACTTTGGAGGAGAGCAAGCTGAAGTGGCTCATGTGATATATCCTCCAGCAGATTTTGACATGATATATCTGGAGGTACAGTCTATGTATAGTCCTCCTGAGGGTAATAAAAATGTTATTATTGAGAAGGTAGTCCAGCCTGTGCTAGAGGCACTACTAAAAGAGCAAGAGGCTTTGTTAAAAGAACAAGAGGCCCAATTATCAAAGAAAAGATTCAGAGAGCAAGCTGAATTAAGGCCTGATATTGAACAATGGAGCCCCACATCCAGGAATATCATTTTGACTGCATGGAAGGCTGCTAAGGACAATATCCTGGATAGAGGCAAATGGTATTCTGAACAGGAGTGGAGAAAACATAAGAATAGACAAGAGGCCATTGTACAATATAGAAGGAAGGCTAAACTGGGAAAGCTACCTCCTAATACACAGGAGCCTAGCAAGTATTTCCCTAAGCCTTATCACTATTTTGAAAGACAAAAGATAAAGGCTGAAGAGCTGAAAAAGAAAGATCTCAAAGTGAAGAAGCCTGCTGCTGCTGATGACAATGAAGCTCCAGTTCAAGCAAAGATTCAATATGGAAAGGGGATTGTAATCAAGGACCAGAGCAGCCATATGATAGCATTTTCTTAAGTTTACAAATTGTAATCATTTGCATTTAAACTCTATGTAAACTTTTGGTTAATGAAAATATTGGAATTTGTAAGAACATTGTGTCATGGTTCAAATCTATTACATTAATTGTTCTGAGATAATTGTTTATACAAGTTCTGTTTATACATGTTTAAGTTCTTACCCTGTCATATATTACTATTTTACATCATACTGAGAATTTGTTATGTATGGTGTATATCATTGACTAAGGGTTATGACTTCTCCAAATAGGGGGAGATTGTTGGGTACATTGGAATATATGTACCTGATTTGAAGAAGCCTCACCCTACTCAATGATATACATCAAGGTGTATTTGATGTGCTTTGAGTTTATTTGTGCAGGTTAAGTAACTGCAGGTTTGCAGGAAAAGTTTCTAAGTCCATGTGTCGACACCTAGAAGAAAAGTGTCGACACTTAAGAAGGCTTGTGTCGACACCCAGAGAAGCTGCGTCGACACTTAGAGTAATTGTGTCGACACCAGGAAGGCAGAGTCGACACCAGAAGGAAAGTGTCGGCACATACAGGAAGTGTCGACACACAATGAAGAGTTGTCTACATAATCTGTGTCGACACTTAGAAGCAGTGTCGACACCCATAGAAACTTTGTCGACAGCAAATGTGTCGACACTAGGAGGCTGTGTCGACATTAAGCAAACTTCAACAAAGTTCAAGTACAAGTGTCGACACAAATGAGATGTGTCGACACTCAGCATAGTCTCAACACATGAAGAATGTGTCGACACAAAGGAGATGTGTCGACACTCAGTAAAAGTTTCAACACAGAAGGCATGTGTCGACACAAAGAAGATGTGTCGACACTTAGCAAGTTTCAACACAAGGAGATGTGTCGACACAAAGGTATTGTGTCGACACTTAGCAGAAATCATCTAAGTATTGAAGAAGAAGGACTTGTGTCGACACACAGGATCAGTGTCGACACATTCTGAAGAAGCAGTGTCGAGAAGCTATTTCAACAACACAAGGAGTTGTGTCGACACCATGAAGGCTAGTGTCGACACTTAGTCTACTTGTGTCGACACTTGGTCTATTTGTGTCGACACATAAAGACTATCTGTCTCGACACTTTCAGACAGTGACAGAGATTTCAAGAAGTGACTGGATGACTTGACAGCTGCCATTTCAACCGGTCAACTGCTGCTGTCAGAGTCGTCAGAAAGTTGTTAGAAACCAGATCAGCCGGTCACCATGAAGAAAGCTTATATAAAGGCTTATTCCTTCAACAGACAGCAATCATCAAGCAAGCAATCAATGAAGTGAAAAAACAACACAACAAGAAGAAGACCTTCAAGTGAAGATCTAAGAAGTTGGAGAGAGAGAGCTCCTTCTAAGAAGTGCAGTTGCTGAACCGAGCTGCTAAGTTAGATTCAGATTGAGATCTGAATCTCAAGACAGAAGTTGATTAAAGTTCATCTTCAGGAGATTCAATCCTACTGTGTTCTAATTCAAGAAGCTTTGAAGAAAGCCAAGGGAGGTTGATCTCAGCCAAGTTCTTCCAAGAACTCATCAAGAAGCCAGTCAACTCTTCTCTCTCTATCAGAGTTGTGGTCATATACTTTGTATTTTCTAATTTCTGTAGGATCTTGTATAGATCTGAGTTGTAAGCCTAAATCTATAAAGGCTGAGGTAGCGCCTGTGAGCCTGAGTGTAGGAGAATCATTTCTCTGAGTGTAGGCCTTGTTGAAGGCTGAGGTAGGGCAGTTGTGCCTGAGTGTAGGTCTTGTGGAAGACTGAGTGGTAGGGCTTTTGTGCCTGAGTTGTAGGAGTGGGATCACTCTGAGTTGTAGGAACCTATTTGGGGTTCTGAGTTGTAAGATCTGAGGATCTGAGGAGAAGTGGAGAAGTTAGGCCGAATCTAGTACACTACTAGATAGGCGAAGGGGGAAAGTGGATGTACCCAGACCTTGGGGAAACACTATAAAATCTGTGTGTGATTAAGTCTGTGAATGCTTTGTTATCTGTTCTGAATTGCTGTAGAGAATTGCATAAACAGGTCTAATAATTCAGTGTTTCCGCCTTAAAAGTTAAAAAGATTAAGTGCACCTATTCACCCCCCCTCTAGGTGTTTAGGCACTAGTTCTTTCACCTCGAGAGTAAGGAAAACTCTCCTTCAGATAGTTCAGTGCCTGAAGTGCTAGGCTCTGATGTTTCTTCTTCTTCATCAACTTCTGGAGCTGGAGCGGGGGAGACAGCCTTAGTCTTTCTGGAGGTGTCCGCCTTCAAAGCGACAGATTTCTCCTTGAGTGCAGACCTGCCTTTCTCTTCTTCAGCTTTTCTTGTGTTGATTTTGAGTTCATAAGACATAAGCTTTCCAAAGATATTTTGCGGGTCCGTTTCAGCTAGCTTCCCAAACTCCCTGATGGCGCATACCTTGTTATCCCATTCCTTGGTTAGGGATCTCAAGAACTTGTCGTTCAGTTCTCCGTTGGTGAAGACACGGCCATACACCCTTAGGCCATTCACAATTTTGAAGAAGTTTTCAAATGTGTCGGCAATTGTTTCCTTGTTCCCTTGTCGGAACGCTTCATATTTTTGGTTGAGAAGTGATCTCCGATCATCCCTTACTTCTTCAGTTCCTTCCATCAAAGTAACTAAGGAATGCCACATCTCCTTAGCCGATTGACTGTGAATCAAATTTTACAGCATCAAGTCATCGACTGCACTTGTTATAATGTTCTTAGCTTTCTTGTCGAGGGAGACAAGTGCAATCTCATATTAGTCGAGATCCATTAGCTTTTTGGGAACTTTCTTGGTAGGGTCGATAGTGGACACAGTCATGGGAACGTAAGGACCTTCTTCAACGATCATGAAAATCCTTGGATCCACAGCTTCCATGAAAAATTTTATCCTTTCTTTCCACATGGGAAAGTTATTTTTGTTGCACAGTAGGAGCTTGGCAAAATCTTTGCCCTTGTCCATTTTATGGTAGAATCTTTCAGACAACAGATTTGGATCTGATCAAGGTGTTAACCTTTTGACGAACAACCTCGCTTTGATACCAATTGAAGGAAAATGGTTGTCAACCTAAATCACCTAGAGGGGGGTGAATAGGTGAGTTGTGCGTCTTTTGCGGAATAAAAAATATTTAGAGCACATCACAGAACTATCTACCAAAATCACAGACGACACAAGATTTATAGTGGTTCCCCGATCTTGGGTACATCCACTTTCCCTCACCGATCTAGCAATCAACTAGACTCGGTTACCCCACTATCTCGGATCAAAAATCGATCCTACCCTCGGAACAAAGTTCCTACAAACTCGATCCAAACAACGGGATCTACACCTCGGAAGATAACACTTCCTACAAACTCGGAGTGAAAAATTCCTACACTCGGAGAAACTTTCTCCTACAAGATTAATAACGTTTTGAAAAATTATACAAACAGTAAATCCAATCAGATCTGATGAAATAGCCAGAAACTTCTTCTTATGGACTTTGCAGCACTATCAGAAATCGGTGAAGAGAATCTCGGCCCAGATCTGGATCTTCTTTGCCTTTATAGAATCAGAGAGAGAAGATGAACAGTGATGTCGATCTCGATCTGTAACTTTCTTCAGAATGAGTCCTCTGAAATTAGAAGCGGTGGCCGGAAAAGAGGGCGGCGGCGGCAGCTTCCGTTTCGTGAAAAAGGACAGAGGAGTCGGCTGAAAACTTTCTCAAAATGAAATGACAAGAAGGCTTGGAGAAAACTTAGGGTTTGTCATTTTCTGATAAGACTTTATATAGGAGAGAATAACAATCATAATCGGTCATAAAGATGTACACGTGGACCAATCATGTCGTGTGATTTGAAAATCCCGTCAGAAAAAAGACTTAGACAAATTTCGGGAAAGTTCAGCCATATACACGAGTAATATAAGATCTACTCGAGTAGTTGAATAACTACTCGAGTACAAGAAGGGGAACATACTCGGGTATATAAAGATGGGCTACTCGAGTAGGCAGAAACCAACTACTCGAGTAAGCAGAAAGAACTACTCGAGTGTGTATAGAGAACTACTCGAGTACATAAAGGAACTACTCGAGTATAAGAAAAACTACTCGAGTATATTACATAAACTACTCGAGTACATGAAAGACTACTCGAGTGGAATACTTAGAATAAATTCTGAAGATGTCAGCAAGCAGCTACTCGAGTAGTTGAACTAAACTACTCGAGAGGAAGTGATCTACTCGAGTAGGTGAAAGTTCTACTCGAGTAAAAGACTTAGAAAATTCTGGAGTTAGGAAAATTTCAAAGTACACGAGTGAAACACGATCTACTCGAGTAGGTATAATGAACTACTCGAGTATGATTCTATCTACTCAAGTATGTGAGTATACTTACTCGAGTGTATGAGTGTTTACACTCGAGTCCATGACTTAGAATAATTTTGATGAGAGAAGCCTTAACTACTCGGGTATAATGAGTGATCTACTCGAGTATATAAACATGCTACTCGAGTATATGACTAAGTCTACTCGAGTACATGACTTAGCTACACGAGAGGTACACTTAAGTACTCGAGTACAAGGTTTCTTTACTCGAGTAAATTATGCCCAATCTACTCGAGTAGTTATGGACCTACTCGAGTAAAAGACTTAGAGAATTTTTGTTGTTGGAAAACTCTTTCTTCTAATGCAGTCAACTTCCAATCCTTTTCCCAAGGTCCAATAGCTTGAATATGAAGTGTATCCCAATAGAGAGACCACACATGAGTCAACACTTTGGAATATGTAATGAGGGATTACATTGCACAGTTCCTGTGTTTGGTGACCCACTGTGGACTGACATTGGTCTACACTTCCCAGTGAAATTCCTGCAAACATATAACTCAAACCAAGCATCAAATACAACTTAATTCATCTTAGTTCCAGGGTGACTTCATCAAATCTGGGTTAGTGTGGATGTAATACCAAACAATCTTCCCCTATTTGTTGAAGTCAGAACCCTTTACACTAAGGTGAATTATATACATAAAAGAAACTAAGTAGAAAAACATGACCAGGTAAGCAATAGACAATGAAAAAGATAATTAGACAGAAATTTAGAATTGTATATATGTAAATTTTCAAAAACATCAATTCTACAACTTGTCATTTCAATCTCTCAACATCTTTTAGGTTTAGGCTTGGGTTTGCTGCTTTTCCATCTTTTCTTGTTGTCTCCTTAGATAACTGAAGGGCTTAGGGAAATTTTAAGGAGGCCTTGGAGGAGCAGCAGGATTATTTCTCCCAAACTCTCTGTCATGGATCTTCCTTTTAAGCATTGATTTCTCATATAACTCCCATTCCTGGGAACTGTAGTGAATGCTCCTGTTCTCATTGTGATCCATAACTAGCCTGAGTGTGTCCAAAATTAGAGACTTGGAAGTTGGAGACCAAGCTTCAGCATGGTCAGGAGCTCTAGTAGGAGCAGTCCTGCTAGCAGAGGGACCTTCACCATACTTCCTTTTCTTCTTGTGGATTCTGATCTCTGGAGGAGCTTGAAGGAAGATATCAGCAGGGTCTTCTGGAGCATAGGATTCTGGAGGGTCAACTGTGTCTCCAGGCCTGGGAGAGAAGGAAGGTTGCAAAGGAACAGCCGGGGCAATAACATCTGTAGCTAGTGGGTTTAAGTGATGAGGAATGATGTTGGGGTCAATTGCAAGATCTGGCAAGATCTGATTGTGCATTCAGACAGCAGTGTCATAGGTGTGAAACTTGACACTCTGTATCTGGGCTAGCACATCATCATGAATGGCCTTCACATGAGCTTCCCATACAGCTGTCTTCTGAGCAGCAGATTTTTCTACCTTTTCTTTGATTTCTTTTATCAAACCCTCCCCCTTTCTAATTTCAACAGATAGCTGGGCTATAGTATCATCTTTGAAAATACCCACTTCTTCATAGATTTTCATTTTGTTTGCTTCATTTCTCTTGTCTAGCTCTATCTGATTGTTAGCAAGAGTGACACCTTGTTCCATAACATTGCCAACACTAGTAATAGTGTGGTCTATGGATTTCCCACCAAGTTGAAATAAATACTGGAGCTTATCAGTATTATGCTGAATTTCAGCAAAGCCTCTGCTCATCTCAGTCTCAAGAGCAGTTACCTTGTCAGTGACTATTTTTATAGAGGTGTCAAAATAAGTTCTCTGTTCTTGAAGAAGAAGTGCAATATGTTGCAGCAAATCTGAGGAGGAAGAGACTAGAACAACAGTAGAGGGAGCAGCAGTAAGGATAGGAGTGGTTACCCAAGGAGCTATGTCTTCAATGATGATAGAGCTGAGAGCTCTGGTGGTATGAATTATAGCATCCATTTCTTCTGTATCATGGGGGATGGAGAAATCTAGGTTTTTGAGAGGGGCCTCAGCTGGCTCAGGAGAGGTCTCATCATAAATAAGAATGGTGTCTTGCTTATCTTTTGGGGGATCTGGAAATTGTGTTGGAGTCCTGGCTGGAGAATGGGCAGGAGACTTGGCTGGAGAAAAGTCCTTGTGACCTTCAGAGGTTGGAGCTGGAGGAGATAGAGGAGGAATGGGCAGTACTTCTTCAGAAAGCTCTGCAATCATAGCATCTATGGCAGCAGCTGTGGACAGAAGAGAATCATGATGTATCTGATCTGAGGGAGTGGCTGGACTTCTTGGAGTATGAGGGAGGGAAGAAAGTGCTGGCTGAGGAGAGTGCTGCCTGACTGGGATAGAAGGAGCAGGCTTCCCCTCACTTAGTGCACCAGAGGAGCTGGCCACATGATGAGGAGAGGGAGATGGAGTCCTGTCCTCTATGACTGGAACTTCTGGACATTTTGAGAGCTTTGCAGCTTGGGCAGAATTCTTGAGCTTGAGATCCCATCTCTGAATGGAAGAGATGGAGACCTTCTTCATGTGGTGAAGAGGGGTCCCTTTGGAGAAGTTGAAGACCTCAGGATTGGTTTCATGGAGGAGCAGAGAGATGATTCTAGCGTAGTTGGGGGATTTTAAGCTGTCTTTTATTTTATCCAGAATCAGCATACCAAATTGGTATTTCTTGCGGCAGACAATTGCTTGCATTATGTCGAAGAAATATGATGGAATGTCTCTGATGGAGTGTGTCTTGCACAGTAAAATTTTGCCAATAATGTCAACTAGGAATTTTCCTTCAGCGTTCATGTCTGACCTTTTAATATACTGAGCTTCAGGAGAAATGCCACAGAAAAGGGATGTTCGGTCAGAGTCTTCATCATCTTCTTCATCGACAATCGGCATTCGGAGAAGCTGAGATACAGAGGTCTTGGTGAGCTTAAGTTTCAGACCCTTCACCTTGGATTTGAGGACTTTTCCATTCCTTCTGACCTTGAGATTGGAGAAGAATTTGGCAACTTCTGGGAATAAAACTCGACAGGGTTCCTGGAGAATGAAGGAGAGGCCGGTGGTGTCGAGAAGGATGAGAAGGTTGTGGAAGTCATCTGAGAGCTCTGCAATACCGGCGGTGACGAGTTCTGATCCGACGCCTATCTTGGAAGAGGCGTCCATGGCTGTGGTGACTGGAAGTGATGAGGAGGGAAGCGGCTCTGCAACAACGGCAGTGGCGAGTAGGCAAAGCGGCAGAGTAGGCGAAGGGGCAGAGGGTACTCGAGAGGATGAAATGTTTTCGTGTAGATTGGTGTTTTCGGAAATTCATATATATAAAACCCTAAATTACGTCTAATTACATATAATTAGTTTGACAGAAATTAACTAACGCGCGAGAAGAGGCGGCATTTAGCCTTGGGTGGAGAATAAAACAAATTTCAAAATCTGGGAAACACTTACACGAGAGAGATATAGACTACGCGAGTAGGTAAGAGATTACTTTAGTAGATCTCCAGAAATTACTCGAGTCGGTCTGTAGAAAGTACTCAATTAGGTGGAGGAGAATACTCGAGTAGATATGTGACTTACTCGAGTAGGTAAGTGACTTACTCGAGTAGGTAAGGGACTTACTCGAGTAGGTAAGAGACTTACTCGAGTAGGCATACTCTTATACTCAGGTAAGTAGAGAAAAGTGCTCGAGTAGGTAAGTTAATGTACTCGAGTATGTCAGTAGAGACTCGAGTAGGTCTGCAGTTAAGGTGAATTCACATACTCAAGTATGTCTTATGCTTCTCGAGTCAAACTTTGAAAAAATTTAGAAAAATAAAAATTTTGACTAACCCCTTGGAATTTCTTGCTTCTTAGACATACAACCATCTTAGACATACACGAGAGAGATATAGACTATGCGAGTAGGTAAGAGATTACTTGAAGGCATCTGTCATCTGACTTATCGAAACGACATCTTCAAACCACTGCACGTGTTGTACAGGGTCATTCTTCCCCGAGTAGTAAGAAGTGTCCGGCTCCCGGAACCCCTCCGGTACCGGAGCTGAAATGATGAGCTCGCTGAAAGGGCTCTCGTCTCCACCCTGGCAAGAGGGTACGTCCTGCGGCCTCAGCTGGCTGGCCCGATCCACAAGACCATGCCCAGGGAAGAGTTCTCGCACAGCCACCTCCCTCTCGCCCAAATCTACCAGAGTCTCCTTGCCTGGGCGCTGGCCTGGGAAGAACTCCCGTGCGGCCACGTCCCTCTCGCCAGCCTCCGCCGGGACCTCCTTCCCCGGGCGCTGTTCAGGGGCATTCTTGCCCAAGAGCGGGACCTCCTCTATCGGAACCTGAGGTGTGCCCCACTCGCTTCGGGCCGAGAAGGCCAAGCTGATGGTTTGCAAGACTTCTCTCCTAAAGTCCTCCAACATCTTCCTCGTCGCCTCCTCTCCCCGGGTGGGTGAGCCTCTAGAACCAGACCCTTTACCTTCACCTCCATCCATGGGACAAAACTCAAGACTTTCTTGTATCAGCTGCCTTCCATGCTCACCGCACCAGAACTGTTAAAGCCAAAAATGACCTCAACGGGAGTTCAAAACAGGGGTGCAGCCAACACCTACTTCTCTCGAGCCTCGACCCTCGACTAGATTCAAAGGACCTAAGACTGACCCAAAGCCTCAGCAGGGAGGTCCCACCTCACACCCGGAAGATCTCTGAGAGCTTCCCCTCCAAAGCCAAAAGCTGAGTCAGGAGCTCCTCAGAAAGCACTAGAGATTTGGAGGATAATGAAAGCTTGCTTTCTAAGGAGCCCTTATGGGTCTATTCATAGTTTTCTGAGTTGGATCTACAAATAACCACACACAACTGGCCTGAAATTACCTAAGTACCCTTGGTTGGGTCTGACAACAGCCAAACTCCGTTGTTCTGAGGAGCTATATGCAAACCATCAAGGGAAAAAGGGTAAAAATACCCGGGGTAGAAGGATAAAACCCCCTTGGGTATAAAAATGTGAAAAAGGCCTTTTACCATACTACGAGTGGGAGAGCACCTGGTGGCGAGATGGGCCTTCCCGCTCGTCTCGCTGGTATCCTTTGCTAGGGGACCCTCTCGCCTATAAAGGCCTACTCGCCCCCCAGAGGGGGTGTCTCGCCTACTGCAGAGACCTCTCGACTCGCCAACTGTGAGTGGACCACATGGTCCTACTCGCCCATCAATTCCACTCGCCCCGCCTCGTCTATCTCGTGCTTTTGAGGTCCTCTCGCGAGCTCGAGGTTGTACAGACAAGTGGCTGTCATGATCATGCCACTAGATGAAGTCAAGGTCAACACCCTCTTGGTTGAGTTAGGTATGTGGAACTTAAGTTAGCTTAAGCAGCTCCAAACTCTAGTTTGTGTTGCAGGACTTACATTTCTTGCAGGTAGATAAGTCCTTGTAGGTAGACTATAAAGACCATCACGAGGTATCCAGACTGGCATAGACTAGAATGTCTACCAGGAATCTGACAAAGGATGCCTCAGTTGAGGGGGAGCAGGCAGTTGCAGTAGTAGATCATCTGTCACAACTGCTGATCAATTTGTCTTAAGGACAATGCACAGACTAAGGGGGTGATTATGAGAAGAGGAAGAACTAACAGCTAGCTCAAGTAGATCCATGGTTCACCCAAGTGCCAAGGGGTTGCAGTGATGTGGTGTATCAATGATATCACCACAAGTGATGCTGATTCTGTAGATAAAACATCAGCAAGTGGAACTACGTGTGCAGTAAGTTCAAGTGGTGCAGTGTTGTGTTGTTTCAATGTATCAACATAAAAGGTATGACTTCTAATCTAGTAGATTGTTCACTAGGATAATTTCCTTAGTGTTATCAACATAGGACTTTGACTAAGATCAAAAGATAATATCTCTCATGATCTTTTCTCCACCTTCAATAGATATTCCTATTGAAGAAGACGGAAAGGGGGAGATGTGTAGCAATACATAAAGGGAAGATATAGAAGCATTACTTGACATGACTAGGTCATGTTAAGTTAGTGCATAAGTCGTGCATATTACTTGAAAAGATTCAAGTAGTATGAGAAATGCAATGTACGACTACAGGTTAAGCCATAACTGTGTCAGTGCATATTTTGAGGTAAGTGACCTAGTGGTGCTCCATTTAAATATTAGGTGGTAGAAAGGAGAGTGCATATTACTTGAACAATTGCTCAAGTAGTATGAGGATGCATTGACTTAACTTTTTGAGTTAATACAATTTAATGGAGCACATTGAATTAATATAGGATAAATTAGTAGTGGTAGCCGATAACTTCTCAAAACGAAGTTATTTAGCCTAAGTTTCGTACCTTTTGCTCGTCGATCCGGGAGAAAAATCATTTAGTTGAAGTTAAATGCAAGTAAATTCACATTTATTTTATTTATGTCTAAAGTGGTCTTTTCCTAGGTGTTGGTGCAAGAGAAGCGAAGGAGAACGACTTGGAAGAAGAATTTAGTCAAATATGCTGCCCTGGAGAAAACGTTGCAGAATCCTGAAAAAGGTTGCAACCCTTTCTGGAAGAAATTCAGATTTTAAAATTCAAATTTGGCACCATTTTCAGATCCGGAAGGCGGCACCTTTTGAGCAAGAGATGCACGTTTTTGGAGGGAGAATATTCTGGAGTTAAAAAGGAGAGAGGAGAGAGCAAATTTTTGGATTTTTGAAAAGTAGGGACATTTATGTTTTGAAGGAATGCAGAATTTTTCATTCTTGCTAGTGGAGGAAGTCTTCTTCTTCCTCATTCTCGAAGGGGGCAGCTAGAGAAATAGAGGGGATTTTCCGGGCTGAGCGAGGGAGCAACTCCGGCGAAGGAATCCTACGTCGTTTAATCTGTAATATCAATATGATTTGTAAGATCTCTCCAACCGTTATGCATGATTTCTCTGCCGCCATGAACTAAATATTTCTAATCTTGTATTGTGAAAGTACTTGGTCTTTTGTGTTGATGGAAACTTAAATTTTTCTTTGTGAATGTTTGGTGTAGGCCATTACCGAATCTATAATCTTTACTTTGAAACTTTTGGCCAAGGTTTCTCCATTTTACTACGCTTCATAATTCGAGAGAAGAGTTGCGTAAGTGTGTTATAGATCTGGTATAGTATTTGAAGGGAGAAATAGATTTCCCCTTGATATTAGCAACTTTGGTTTTTGAACTTTATGCGGTACTTGTCTCTCCCAAGGGGGAAATAGAGGCTATGGATTTCCGATATCGAGAGGTACGGATCTTCTAATTTAAAATCATTGGAAGACGTGTCACCACTCACCATCACAAATCCATTTTCACAAGATTCGTCACACAGGACTTAGGAAATCATAATACAAGATTACTTCTTCGACAACCAAGTACTTTCTTTTAGCGAATCGTAGTCTATTTTAATTCGTAGTCGCTGTCATTCATAATCGTAGTATTTAACAAATCACTATTTTATTCTTCTTGAATTTAAAGAAAAGGCACAACTAGTAATTGCAAGCACTGAATTCACCATCTCCTCGAGGAAACGATCCTTACTTACTATTTATTACTGGACACGGCACATACACTTGCGGTTAATTACGTATACCATTTTTGCGTATCAAGTTTTTGGCGCCGTTGCCGGGGAGGTGCGACGTATTTAGTGTTTTATCTCTTGCAATATTAGTTAAACTCAAGTATTTAGAGCTCAAGTTCTTATTTTGTTGTTTTATCTTGTATTATTTGTATTATTACTGCTATCTGTAATTCTGTTTGTGCATGTCCAGACATCGAACTTCTGAACTTTTGCCTTTGAATTCAGAAATATAGCATACGTGTAGGCAAAACAGAAAACTTTGTAGAACGCTGAATATTATTCATCAAGAGATGGATAATAACGATCACGCGAATATGAATAATCATGAAGGACAAGTGGACTATAATGGTCAAGACGCTGCGCCACGAATGATGTGTCGCGATTATAATACACCTTTGAGAGGAGGTTTACACTTTAGTATCGCGCGACCCGCAATTGCGGCAAACAACTTTAAAATGGACCCACTAGTTATGCAACAAGTGCAATATAACAAGTTTGGGGGTCTTAATCATGAAGATGCGAACTCTCACTTACGTACCTTCTTAGCGATCTGTGACATGTTCAAATTCAATGAAGCATCTGAAGATGCAATTCTGTTGAGACTATTTCCATTTTCGTAAGAAGGACGAGCGAAGCACTGGTTAGACTCATTACCCAATGACTCTATTACCACATGGGATCACTTAGTAGAAAATTTTCTAAATAAGTATTTCCCACCCTCGAAGACAGCTAAGCTCATTAGGGACATAACGACTTTCATGCAAAATCATGGGGAGACTCTCTATGAGGCGTGGGAGTATTTTAAAGAATTATTGCGAAAATGTCCACACCACGGATTAGCCCAACACCAAGAAGTCTCTACATTCTACAATGATTTGCAGACGACAACCATGATTTTAGTGGATGGAGCCGCGGGCGGTTCCTTAATGAAGAAATATCCCGAAGACGCCTATGAAATATTAGAAGATCTTACTTGTAATAATTATCAGGCTTATCAGAGACAAGGTAATACTCAACCGGCTGGAGTCCATCAAGTGGACTAGATTACATCGTTAGCTGCACAAATGTCATCCCAGTTTAATCTAATTAATAAGAGGTTAGATTTATTATCTACCTCTACACCTAATACACCCCTAACGGTTGAACAACTAAATCAAACGACAGAAGAGGCAAACTATGTCAGAGGCCAACAAAGGCAAGTACCACCAGGTTTTGCAAATCACTACCATCTAGAGTGGAGAAATCATCCAAATTTCTCTTGAAAGAATAATGCGGGTGTTGAAGCCAAAATTGACCTCAACTGAAGTTCGAAGAAAAAGGGGTGCAGCCGAAACCTACTTCTCTCAAGTCTCACCCCTTGACTGGATTCTAAGGACCTAAGACTGACCCAAAAGCCTCAGCAGGGAGGTCCCACCTCACACCCGGAAGATCTCTGAGAGCTTCCCCTCCAAAGCCAAAGCTGGGCTAGGAGCTCCTCAAAAAGCACTAGAATTCCGGAGACAATGATCGCTTTTTTTCTAAGGAGCCCTTATGGGTCTATTTATAACATTTTGCTGTCCTGAATTTACTGAAAAGCCCCTGGTTGGTCTGCCAATAGCCAAAACCCGCTGTTTTTCTGAGGGTACTGAAGTAATTCCTCCTGAGGGCAATTAGGACATTCTTCCAAAGACCCTGGGCCCCACTCGGCGAGAGCTGGTGCCGAGACCTTTCGGCCCAGGGCGTGGCGCGACCGTTCTCGCCTGGCTTATGCGAGAACTCTTCGGGATTGAGGCTTGGTTTGGGCGAGAGCGCTTGGCGCTCTCGGCCCACGGTTTCTCTTCTATAGCATCCGGCGAGAGCGTTTCCGCCTTCTGTGGGCGAGATCCTCCTTAGGGCGGGACCACTTTGGCTAACCCTCCTGTGACCATTGTGCCTCCTTGTCTGGCTCAGCGAATATGGGGTTGTACACAATCCCCGCTCTTTTTGAGCTAGCACCGCGCTCGAAAAGACATGTCCAACCCCAAAAATATTCGCTGAGCACGTGTCAACATCAGGGAATCTTTCGGTGGGCCGTACGGTGTCTATAAATATGAGTGCCGATAGACGGTCATAACACTTTCCTCGAGCCGTCCTTCTCCTTCCGAGCTCTCGCCCTCTCTCGCTATGCCTTCCAAGCGTGCCGATAAACCTCTTCCGCAGGATCTGCAGGACCGCATCAACGCGGCGCAGGCGCGAGCTAGGGCTAACAGTGCCCTTGTCGCCCCATGGCTAGCGAGACAGCCGTCAGTTGCTGAGCCTTCTTTGCCCAAGAAGAAGAAGAAGAAGGCGAAGGTGGTTCAGCGGGACCTATCCCGCGAGAACAGGAGCCCGCCCACCCCGTCCCCTAGTTGCGCGGACGGCACCTCGCCGCGGAAGGTAAGCTTGATATACCCATTAACAACCAGTTGCTCAATTGTCTAACTTGATACCTCTCGCAGGAGACGGTTCCTGACGCTGCCGCGTCCCCGCGAGAACGTTCGGATCCACCCTCTAGCCATCAAGATGATCATCCACAGGTTCCCGAGGCGCCTTTTCCGCCTGATCCGAACACCGCCGGTAAAGGTTTCCTTCTTGGCTTCGCCTGGTATTTTTAAATACTGACCTGATTCCTCGCAGCGCCAGTTTTCGCACCTCCAGATCTCGCCACCCGGGATGGTGGGGCGAGAACTGCGAATCAGCCTGCCCATGTGGTTGACTCCTCCCTATCGGCGAGAGGAAAAAGTGCCGAGATACCTGCGCCACCGCTAGACGTTAGTCCTCCAGCGGCTGAGGAAACCCGCCTCCCCGCTCTCGATCAGGTCGGGATCACCATCCGCAAAGTCTACCCCCCCGGCAAAGGAAAGCCAATCCACCTCCTCTTTGGGGCTGAGGGGGGGCTGGGCCTTCTCGCCTGCCGTCGACCGGGGGGCCTCGTCACTCTGAAGGTACACGGCAATTTTATCGCTGCTATTCTTCAGCTTCCGCTAAAATGGGGCTTCTTTTGACAGGGGACATGGATTCGCGGCCTGACGCTGAGGTAGAGGAAGAAGAAGAAGAAGAAGAAGAAGAAGAAAGAGAGGGAGAAGACGGCGAGAGCTCTCCCTTCCCTTCATCTGACGAGATGGAGGAGATCCTGACCGGTGCCGGGAGCGCGAAAAGACGGGGGAAGAAGGTTGCCGCCATTCTGTCGAAACTCATCCGGCGAGAACGGGTCCGCGACCTTGCGGCCAGAGAGTTTCGCCAGTCAGTGGAGAAAAGGCTGGAGTCCCTGGAGCGAGACTTCCTTCTAGGCGAGATGGACCGGCCCGGGGGAGCTACCGCCGGGTCCTCACCTGAGAGATGCATTGAGAGGATCCGGGATCTGTCCCGCCGGGTTGACCTGGGATGCAGCGTTCTGTCGTCCTACTTCAACCCGCAGGCGCCTCCCCGGACCAAGCTGCGGGACCGAGGCAAGTGGCGCTGGGAGCAAGGGAAATGGCGCTGGGAGCCGTACTGAAGCGCGAGACCTCCCCTCCTCTTCCCCTGGCCTTCCCTTCTCTAATGTACCCTTTCTTTTTCGCATGGAGTCATAACTAATGTTCCCGCACATTATTCGCTGGTTATATTATTATTATTATTTTTTATCGCGTTCCCGCTCAGCGAGAGCGATGGCTCTGTCTTTAATATTTTTGTATGCGTATGAGTTACCTTCCCAGGCCTTTGGGGTGGCGAGGGCCACCTTGCTTCCGCCTATCTTACCGGCCATGTGGCGTTTCGCAACGTTTGCGCCAGCTGTTTAATCGGTCGCTGTCAGATTCGGGCGGGAAAAACGAAGCGTCGCTGACCTAGGACGCGGCGGCTGTACCCTCGCCGCCTTTCTGAAAACAACCATCATTACCACGATTTCCTATAAATAGGAGGCTCACCTACCACATTCATTACTCTGACTCCAGTCTCTCTCCTCTTTGCTGTTGTTCTCGCAGTCTTCGCAAAGCTCTCGCCCCTTTTCTGTCTTCCACTTCCGTTCTCGCCTTGTTCTCGCTCTCGCCTTCTCCCCGTAGATCTCGCCTTCAATCCCTATTGCGATGCCTGGTGGTGGTGAAGGACGATCCAACTATGCGGAAGCCTTCCAAAAGCATCTCTTCCCTTCCTGTACTCTCACTCTGGAGGAGTTCGATCTGACCAAGGCCCAGCACGTTCCCGCTGGCTTCGTCGCGCGGCCCCCGGGCAGTCATGACAAGGTCAACACTGCAGGGGAGGGGGAGCTCGCCATCCCTATTGAACACTTCGAGGTGGGCTTCCGCCTTCCGCTGTGGCCTGAGATGCGACAGGCTCTCCGATACTACGGGGTGGTTCCCGCGCAGCTGAATCCTAATTCAGTTGCCATTCTCGTGGCATTCATATGCTACATGCGTTCCGAGAGGATCGAGTTCAGTCTGCCGATCTTCCGCAAGCTGTTTACCTTCCGCGCGAAAGGAGGCGTGGTGTTCTTCTCCGGGCAGCTTCTGAAGACGATCGGTCTCGCCAACAAGCATCATCATTGGGGCGAGAAGTTCATCTACGTCTCCGGCGACTTCGGGAACGTACCCTTGGCCCCCATCCAATATCAGGATGCCGCCTACAAGCCTCCGTCCTTGGGCTCCCGCGAGGGCGCCCTCCTTGAGTTCTTCGGAACCAAGGACTTCGACGTCCTCCACCTCCGGCGAGACGTTGATTCTCTTCCCCCTGTACTTCCGGGAGAAGGTAGGGTCTCGCCTTCATTTGTCTATTTCTTGCCTTTTCCGAGATTAGAACTTATCACTGTTGTTTTTTGCAGGAGAGCGCGAGATCCCTCTCCGCCAGCCTTTCGACGAGGCTCGCGCCGGAGGGAGTCAACCTCCGAAGGACCCGCTGGCTCTTGCGAAAGCCGCCGCGCAAGCCTGCCGAAAGGAGCCGGGCCTCCCCCCCTCGAGCGGTGTTGTGAAGCGAAAACCGGTTGCTTCCGCACCTCAGCCAATCAAGAGGCCCAAGACCACGGATACCGAGAAGGGCAAGGCTGTGGTTGTCCAGCCCGTCCAACCTCTCCCCCCCGGCCGCTCCTTTGAGGAAGTCTTGGAGGCAGCAAGCAGGGTTGCGGCCACCAGGGGCGGCCTGGGGACTCCTGCCGAGAACCCTCGGACCCCTGGCGCCGCCGAGAGCGAGGGTGCCGCCACCGGGACCTCCGGCCAACCCCCGTCTGAAGAGGCGCCGCGGGGTCATCGTAACTTTGGCCTCGGCGTGAGGTGCCTGGACGCAGAGAACAAGCCGCTGCTGCAATGGGACCCTGACGCCAACAAGGTCACGGTCTCGTCCCTCTTGCCGAGCTGGGCGGAGCGAGACGAGGTCACCGGCGAAGCTTTCGCCTTAGGATATGGCCTCTACAGCCAGGAGGGCGCTAGCGTCTTCGACAGGATGTCGACCCGGCTGTTGGCATATGACTCCACTCGCGCTTTAATGCGTGGGCTGGAGCTTGCGCACATGTGCGCCCGGCGGAGCATTACGATAGACCGCAACTTCCAAGATATGTTCAAGGCCAGGGAGGATGCGGTGGCCCAGGCGGCCTCTCTGGCCAAGGAGCTGGCCGAGACCCAGCAACTATTATCCTCGCGCCAAGCGGAAGGGGTAAGCGAGACCTTTCATAATCCCTTGTTCTCGCAACCCTAACTCTTCTCATATGCTAACCCCCCGTTGTTCAGGACTCCGCTCAAGCCGCACTTCGCGAGGAGTTGTCTCAGGCCCGATATGACAACGTTCTCCTGCGAGAGCAGATCGCGCGCCTCGAGGCGATTGCAGCCCCTCCGCTGGACAAGAGATTGAAGAGCCAGTATTACTCGGCTTATGACATCGACAAGCTCCTTCAGGGGAATGCGCAAGCCACCGTAAAGTTGACGCTGGAGACGCTGCGCGACATCAACTGTTGGGACGGAAGGGGCAAAGACATTACCGCTCCACAACTTGTCCCATGGCTCTTCGAGCCCATCCCAAAGCCCCCTGGCGCCCCCACTACCCCTCCCTCGGATGTCCCAAAGTCCCCCGCAGCTGATGGCGAGACCTCCGGGGGGAGCTCCGGCGGAAGCTCCAGCGGAAGCTCCAGCGAGACTTCAGAAGGATACAGCTTGTCCCCTTGAGTGTCCTCTTCTTGCTTTTGTTCTTCATTTCTATGTAAAGCGCGAGACGCTATCATTTTGTACCCGTATATAGTATTTGTTAATGCAAATGTTTTTTCTTGCGAGCATTTTTTGTTATCTGCGAATGTGTTTGATGTGATTGTCGTAGTTGGATGCTTTCGGCGTAGGCTTCCGCCAAGGCCATTGGCCTTCTTAGGAAATTCGTAGCGATGAATCAGCAAGAACCCGCGGTAACCGGCCAGCCGGAAGCGTGACTCTCGAATCCTTAGGACGGGACCGTCCCCTCTAGACTGCGCGAGTCCCTACTAGCCCATCGTATAACGATCTCGCCTATTTGTTCAAGAAATCTGAGAGGAACCCTTTTGGCGAAAGCCTCCCCACCTTGGGATCCCCTTTGATGAGGATTCTCCTGCCGCGATCTATCTCTGCCGAGACCTGTTCCTGCCGAGATATATCTCTGCCGAGACCTGTTCCTGCCGAGATGTATTTCTGCCGAAATCTATCTCTTCATTTTCACTTTTCATTTGGCATTCCCAACGTGCTTCCTACCTTACATTATCCAAGCCAACCAGACCAAACCTATCCCCCACAGGCGAGCCTTCGGACCTGCCAGCTAGATGAGAGCCTGCGCAGCGGGTCTACCTGGGGCCGAGCCGGGCTCGGGGTGCCGATGACGATTCCACAAACCTAACCTAACCTATCCTAACATATCCCTACCTATCCTAACCTATCACCCACAAACCAAACCTATCCCCCACAGGCGAGCCTTCGGACCTGCCAGCTAGATGAGAGCCTGCGCAGCGGGTCTACCTGGGGCCGAGCCGAGCTCGGGGTGCCGATGAAGATCTCAAACCAACCAAACCTATCCCCCACAGGCGAGCCTTCGGACCTGCCAGCTAGATGAGAGCCTGCGCAGCGGGTCTACCTGGGGCCGAGCCGAGCTCGGGGTGCCGATGAAGATCTCAAGCCAACCAAACCTATCCCCCACAGGCGAGCCTTCGGACCTGCCAGCTAGATGAGAGCCTGCGCAGCGGGTCTACCTGGGGCCGAGCCGAGCTCGGGGTGCCGATGAAGATCTCAAACCAACCAAACCTATCCCCCACAGGCGAGCCTTCGGACCTGCCAGCTAGATGAGAGCCTGCGCAGCGGGTCTACCTGGGGCCGAGCCGAGCTCGGGGTGCCGATGAAGATCTCAAGCCAACCAAACCTATCCCCCACAGGCGAGCCTTCGGACCTGCCAGCTAGATGAGAGCCTGCGCAGCGGGTCTACCTGGGGCCGAGCCGAGCTCGGGGTGCCGATGAAGATCTCAAACCAACCAAACCTATCCCCCACAGGCGAGCCTTCAGACCTGCCAGCTAGATGAGAGCCTGCGCAGCGGGTCTACCTGGGGCCGAGCCAAGCTCGGGGTGCCGATGAAGATCTCAAACCAACCAAACCTATCCCCCACAGGCGAGCCTTCGGACCTGCCAGCTAGATGAGAGCCTGCGCAGCGGGTCTACCTGGGGCCGAGCCGAGCTCGGGGTGCCGATGAAGATCTCAAACCAACCAAACCTATCCCCCACAGGCGAGCCTTCGGACCTGCCAGCTAGATGAGAGCCTGCGCAGCGGGTCTACCTGGGGCCGAGCCGAGCTCGGGGTATCACAAAACATTCAACTATGTTATGCCATGAAAAATTCGACACTAGTTAAAGGAGAATCAATCGGTATAATATAACAAGTTCATTTTGTGAGATACATGATTACATCCTTCTCCCTTCAGGGGTAGAAGCGCTTTAGATCATCACCACTCCAAGTGTGGCTTAGGGCTCTTCCCTCCACGTCCTGGAGGTAGTATCCCCCTGTTCCGAGGACTTCCTTTATAATGTATGGACCTTCCCAGTTCGGGTGGAGCTTACCCACGGGAGCCAATCTTCCCGCCGCGTCGACCTTTCTCAGCACCAGATCCCCTTCTGCGAACTGTTTGACCCTGACATGCTTATCAAAATGCTTGGCCATCCATCGCTTGATTTCTTCTTGCCTGATAGCCGCCACGTCTCGCAGTTCCTCTACCATATCTAACGAGAGGCGCTGCCCCTCTTCATTCTCCACCCTCCAAGTCTCGTCGCCTTCGCCCGCGGCTGTGACTCGCGGGGACCGGACCTCAAACTCCACCGGTAGGACGGCTTCACACCCATGAGAGAGCTTGAAGGGGGTCTCACCGGTGGCCGTGTTCGGAGTCGTTCGTAGTGCCCACAGGACCGATGGGAGCTGTTCCACCCAATTTCCCTTCAAGTTTTCCACCTTCTTCTTTAGTAGATTTACAATGATTTTGTTTGCTGCTTCCACTTGGCCGTTACTTCGAGGGTGATGGACGGAGGCAAATCGGAGATCTATTCCCAGTTGAGCGCAGAAGCTGATGAACTCCTCGCTGGCAAACTGGGGGCCGTTATCGGTCACTATTGCTTGGGGCAACCCATGTCTACAAATGATCTCTCCCCAGATGAAGTTCCTTATAACCTGCGAGGTGACCTTGGCTAAGGCTTTAACCTCTAGCCACTTCGAGAAGTAATCAATCATGACCAAGAGGAACCTCCTCTGCCCACTAGCCGGAGGAAAGGGCCCAACCAAGTCCATTCCCCAGATAGCAAATGGCCATGGCGCCGTGATACTCCGGAGTCTTTGAGCTGCCAAGAGTTGAAGGGGGGCGTAGAGTTGACATTTTTGACACCTCCTTGCAAACTCTATGACATCCTTCCTTAGGGTGGGCCAGAAGTACCCCTGTCTGACCACCCTGGCCTCCAGTGTCCTTCCTCCAGAGTGACTGCCGCACTCGCCCGAATGCACCTCCCTTAAAATCTTCGGGATTTCTTCTTCAGTCGCACATCTGGCTAGAAGCCCTGACAACATCTTACGATGCAGACCCCCCTCCATCATCAAGTAGTGAGCCGCCTTACACTTGAAGCTTCTCCCAACCTTGGTCCCCTCGGGCAGTTCACCGGTGGTTAGGAAGGCCACAAATGGATCCACCCACGAGGGCTGTCGATCCACCATCATCAACTCTCCCTCCTTTACAGCCGGTTGGAATAGCTCCGCCAAGGTCCCTCCTACCTGAGGTCCGAACTTGGCCAGTCGATCGGCGGCTACACTTTCTTCCCTTGGGATATGTTGAATTGAGAAAGACCGAAATCCTCCGATGATCACCCTTACCTTGGAGAGGTATCTGATGAGGGTTGGCTCCCTAGTTTCAAACTCTCCCCGGATTTGCGATGTCACTACCTTTGAATCAGTGAAGACTTCTACCTCCTGAATCCCCAGCTCCTTTGCCAGGCAAAGGCCAGCAATAACAGCCTCATACTCCGCTTGATTGTTGGTCACTGGGAAATGTAAAATGACTGCTTGCTCTATGGTCACCCCCTGGGGACTCGTCAACACCACCCCCGCCCCTAGGGAGTGCCTTCCCGAGGCCCCATCAACCGTCAACTTCCATGCTTCTCGCGGTTGCTGCTCTTTCCCCTCAACCTCAACAACGTAGTCTACTAGAAAGTCCGCCACTGCTTGTGCCTTGATGGAGAGCCTTGGTACAAAGGAGATGTCGAACTCGCTTAGCTCAATGGACCACTTAGCCAACCTCCCCGAGTGCTCCACTCCTTCGAAAACCTTGCGGAGGGGGTGGTCGGTCACCACCCTAATCGAATGCGCTTGAAAGTACAGCCGGAGCTTTCTGGCCGAGATGATCAAGGCATAAGCGAGCTTTTCCAGGATGGGGTAGCGAAGCTCTGCATTTCTCAATATTCGACTGACGTAGTAGATGGGAAGCTGCTTCTTTCCTTCTTCTCTTACTAGGACGGAGCTCACCGCCTCCGCCCCTACTCCGAGGTACAAGGTCAAGTCCTCCCCATCCTTTGGGCTCTGAAGGAGGGGAGCCTGAGAGAGTTGCCTTTTCAGCCCTTGGAAAGCCTCTTCGCACTCGGCCGTCCATTCAAACCTTTGATTTCCCCGCAGCACTTTAAAGAATGAAGAACACTTGTCTCCCGCCCGGGAGAGGAACCTGCTTAGCCCAGCCAGCTTGCCTGTCAAGCGCTGGACCTCCTTGACGTCGCGAGGTGACTCCAAATCCAGGATGGCCTTGACTTTGTCCGGGTTGGGCTCCACTCCTTCCGGAGTCAGGAGATGCCCGAGGAACTTCCCGCGGCTTGCCCCGAAGACACACTTCAAGGGATTCAGCCTCATTTTAAATCTTCTCAGGGTGGCGAATGTTTCCTCGAGGTCTTGCAAGTGCGAAATTATGCATTTGCTTTTGATCATTAGGTCGTCGACGTAGACCTCCAAGTTCCTCCCTCTCTGATCCCGGAAGACCCGATCCATCATGCGTTGATAGGTAGCCCCTGCGTTCTTTAACCCAAAGGGCATCATCTTGTAGCTGAAGCACCCCTCCCTTGTGATGAAGGACACATCCTTGGTGTTAGGAGGGTGCATCCGGATTTGGTGGTAACCTGAAAAAGCATCTAAAAAACTCATGACAGAAAAACCGACGGCTGAATCAACCAGCGCGTCGATCCGAGGCAGGGGGTAGCAATCCTTAGGGCATGATTTATTCAGTAAAGAAAAGTCTACACACATCCTCCATTTACCACATCCTTTTTTCACCATTACCACATTGGAGATCCAGCCTGGATACTGGATCTCTGAGATGAAGCCCGCCTCCAGGAGCTTCTTGACCTCCTCGCGAATGGGCTTCTCCTGCTTGGTGGCGATGGCCCTCATCTTCTGACGGATGGGGCGGGCGCGGGGATCCAGGTTCAGGCGGTGGCAGGCTACGTCGGCGTCGATGCCGGGCATGTCCGCCGCGCTCCAAGCGAAGATGTCAATGTTGCTTTGGATGCAAGTTCGCACCTGCTCCCGGGCCTCAAGACTCAACCCCCCGCTGATCCGCACCCTTTGCACCTCTCCTGCTTTGGTGAAGACCTCCATCTCTACCACTTCTTCAGCCGGTTCCAGCCGCGACTGTTCCCAACCGATCCTCGCATCTTCCTCGAGCTCCAGCTCTCCTTCTTCCTCCTCGATCTCCATCGCTTCCACCCCTCTCTGCTGCTGCTTCTCGGCTCCTACGCCCCTCGGGACCTCCCCCTCGACTTCCTCTGCCGCTCCCCCCTACTTCCATCGCCCCTTCCGGGCTTTCCTGCTCCTCGTTCACCTGGACCCCCTGCACATCCTCTCGCAGCTTCCCTGTCTCTCCTTCTCCGACTTCCTCTCCAGCTATCTCTCCAGCTTCTTTTCTTACCTCCTCAAGGACCATCTCCTCTTCCTCCACAACCTCTTCTAGGGCCGCCATCTCAATTTCCAATTCTTCCGCCTCCGCCATCCACGAAATGGTGTTGACTGCTGTAACATAACATTGTCTTGCCACCTTCGGGTCTCCTCTGACCCTGACCTGCACCCCCCCATTGTTGAACTTGAGGCACTAATGGAACGAGGAGGGGACGCAGCGAAAGGCGCTGATGAGGGGATGTCCGAAGATTGCGTTATAGCTGCTCGGGGCGTCCACGATCACGAACCTGCAGTTTCGCGACACGCCCCCCAACCTTACGTGCAACCCTACTCCTCCTTCAACCTCCTTCCTCTCCCCGGAGAACCCGAACAGAGGTCCGTCCGATGCTAAGACCCTCTTCCCTTCGACCCTCATCTCATCGAAAGCCTTCTTGAAGATGACGTTAACCGAGCTCCCGTTATCTACCAGTATCCTTGAGACGGTATAGTTCTCCACTGCCGTCTGGATCACCAGGGCGTCGCAGAATGGATCTTCATAGTCTGGCATGTCCGCTGATGAGAAAGTGATCTTTTCTTCTGGTGGAGGAACCTGGGAGGTTGAGGCTACCCCTCTCCGGTACATGGTTTGAAGGCTCCCCTTACGGGTTGCCTCAATCCCCACTCCTCCATGAATCACCCCGATTCCTCCCCGGGTCCCTACATCCACCCGGTATTCACACCTGTCCTCCGCTTCACCCTGCTGCACCTCCACTATCCTCATCGGTGGATCTTGCCTCCCTGTCCCTCTGGCACCCCTCAACTCTAAGAACTCCGGGCAGGTGGCCGTTGCGTGCCCCTCCTCCTGGTGGAAGTCACAAAACAGCAACGCCTCCCCGCCCCTTCTCCCGTCTCCCCTTCCTCTTCTTCCTCCTCGAGCTCCCCTGGCTGCTCCTCTCCCTCTTCCTACTTCCATTGCCTCCTGCGGTGGTGGGGGACGATCCCTCGGCTCCTGCCTCCATGCCGGTCGATCGAACCTCCGGGGCTCCCGTAGGTTATCTCTCCCCCGATAGCCTTCTCCTAGACCTTGGGGGCGACCCTCCTGGGGCCTCCAACCCAACCGGTTGACTGGCTCCCGGGCCCCCCAACCCTGCTGCTGCCCAAACCTTCGGGGCTCCTCCCTTCTCCTAACTTCTCTCAGCTCCCTCTGCTCTCTTGATTCCTTCTGTCTTCCTGCTGCTGGTTCCTTCCCGTCCTCTTCTGCTAGCTTGGCCAACTTCCTGACGAATGCTGGGTTTGCTCTCTCGAAATCAATCTTCTTTGCCGCCCTCTCCATGAGCTCCTCAAAGGAGAGGGGGGGGCATCCTCTTCAACTCTATGCTAAAAAATCCCGGTCTCAGCCCCAGGGTGAAGGCCAACATCAGCGCGTACCCTGGAACCTCCTGGACCAGAAGGATCTCTTCCTGGAACCGGTCGACATAATGACCCAACGTCTCATCCGGCCTCTGCCTCACGGCAAACAGACACTCTGCTTCCTTCTTTCGCTTCTTTGAGGTTGAGAATCTTAACAGGAAACTTCTCCGTAGATCTTCGAAACAGTAGATTGACCTTGCTGGCAACTGGTGGAACCAGTCCCGAGCTTTCTCTTTCAACGTGATGGCGAATAGCCGGCATTTGAAGGCGTCTGTCATCTGCCTTATTGACACAACGTCTTCAAACCACTGTACGTGCTGCACCGGGTCATCCTTCCCTGAGTAGTAGGACATGTCGGGCTCCCGGAACCCCTCCGGTACTGGAGCCGAGATGATGAGCTCGCTAAACGGGCTCTCGCCCCCTGCCTGGCGAGAGGGCACGTCTCGCGGCCTCGGCTGGCTCGCCCGATCCGCGAGACCGTGCCCTGGGAAGAGTTCCCGCACCGCCGCCTCCTTCTCGCCTGGCTCCGTCAATGACTCCTTGCCCGGGCGCTGGCTCTGGCCTGGGAATAGCTCCCGCGCAGCCATATCTCTCTCGCCAGCCTCGCCCGGGACCTCCTTTCCTGGGCGCTGCCCTGGGGCGTTCTCGCCCAAGAGCGGAACCTCTTCTATCGGGACCTGAGGGGTGGCCCACTCGCCTCTCGCCGAGAAGGCCAAACTGATCGTTTGCAGAACCTCTCGCCTGAACTCATCCAGCATCCTCCTCGTCGCTTCCTCTCCCCGGGTGGGGGAGCCTCCAGAACCTGACCCTTCACCTTCACCTCCGGCCATGGGACAAAACTCAAGGCTTTCTTGAATCGGCTGCCTTCCACGCTCACCGCACCAGAACTGTTGAAGCCAAAATTGACCTCAACTGAAGTTCGAAGAAAAAGGGGTGCAGCCGAAACCTACTTCTCTCAAGTCTCACCCCTTGACTGGATTCTAAGGACCTAAGACTGACCCAAAAGCCTCAGCAGGGAGGTCCCACCTCACACCCGGAAGATCTCTGAGAGCTTCCCCTCCAAAGCTAAAGCTGGGCTAGGAGCTCCTCAGAAAGCACTAGAATTCTGGAGACAATGATCGCTTTTTTTCTAAGGAGCCCTTATGGGTCTATTTATAACATTTTGCTGTCCTGAATTTACTGAAAAGCCCCTGGTTGGTCTGCCAATAGCCAAAACCCGCTGTTTTTCTGAGGGTACTGAAGTAATTCCTCCTGAGGGCAATTAGGACATTCTTCCAAAGACCCTGGGCCCCACTCGGCGAGAGCTGGTGCCGAGACCTTTCGGCCCAGGGCGTGGCACGACCGTTCTCGCCTGGCTTATGCGAGAACTCTTCGGGATTGAGGCTTGGTTTGGGCGAGAGCGCTTGGCGCTCTCGGCCCACGGTTTCTCTTCTATAGCATCCGGCGAGAGCGTTTCCGCCTTCTGTGGGCGAGATCCTCCTTAGGGCGGGACCACTTTGGCTAACCCTCCTGTGACCATTGTGCCTCCTTGTCTGGCTCAGCGAATATGGGGTTGTACAGCGGGAGCGACCCATCCACCCGGATTTAATCTGAGTAACTCACATCCACATCATAATAATGCTTTTAATCAACCTAGTATTTCAAGGAAACTGACTGATGAGATGATTATGGAGTCGATGCACAAGAGAGATGTACGCATTTCAAATCTAGAGGGGTCACTACGCATGATAGAATCCCAGTTAGGTCAAATTGCCAACACCTTGAGTCTTAGGCCACCGGGCACACTTCCAATGGATACCACTCCAAATCCAAAGGGAGATAACCAACATTGTAAAGCAGTCGAGTTACGAAGTGGTAAGCAATTAGTGAGTGCACCTACACATGAACTGGGTAGAAAGAGTGATGAAGAAAAAAAGTTGGTGGAGGGAACCCCTTGTATTCCCGAGGAAGAAGTGAGACTAGATGACTTTTCTGAGAAGGAAGTGGAAGTTTTAGGAGAAAAGAATAGAGAACCGATCACCGACTACGTTAAGAGGAAGGATAATGTGAAAGTCTACCCACCGCCACCGTTTCCTCAACGGTTAAAGAAGAGTAAGCTCGACCAACAATTCCAAAAGTTCGTCGAGATATTTAAGAAATTACAAATTAACATCCCTTTCGCTGAAGCTTTAGAGCAAATGCCGAGTTACGTTAAATTCATGAAAGATATCCTATTAAAAAGAGAAAATTTGGAACAAATGAGACGGTAGCACTCAGTCAAGAGTGTAGCGCTATTCTTCAAAAAAGACTCCCACCTAAGTTGAAAGATCCGGGGAGCTTTACTATTCCGTGCTCTATAGGATATAAATTTGAGGGTAAAGCGCTATGTGACTTAGGAGCAAGTATAAACCTAATGCCGTTCTCGATTTATAGAAAGCTAGGTTTGTGAGAAATATCAAAGACTTCCATAAACTTGCAGCTGGTCGATAGGACCCTGACATTCCCAAAAGGGATAGTTGAGGATGTGTTGGTGAAGGTAGATAAGTTCATTTTTTCGGCTGACTTTGTGGTTTTAGATATGGAGGAGGACAAGGAAGTCCCTATCATTATAGGGAGACCGTTCCTAGCCACGGGTAGGACACTGATAGATGTTCAGAAAGGAGAATTGACTATGAGAGTGAATGATGAACAAGTCACCTTTAATGTACTTAAGGCATTGAAATTCCCCCATCGAGAGGAAGACAATATGGAGGTGGTCAACTATGTATCTATAGGTGACTATGAGCCTAATGTATCGCTGGATGAACAAGATTACCTATTGACTCGTGTGTTGACTGAGGGTGAGCTTTCTGAGGAAGAAGAAGACATTCAAGAGTGCTTGCAAGCATTTGAGAAGCAGACTGTTTGGTTCCGTAAGCCGGAACCATTAGAGATGCCCGGAAGATCTTTGTCAGTAAAACCATCTATCTTCGAACCGCCATCATTAAAGTTGAAACCTCTCCTGGACTATCTCACTTACGCATACTTAGGATATAATGACACCTTGCCGATCATCATCAACTCACACTTATCATCTGATCAACGTCAAAAGTTAATAGACTTACTCAAGCAATTTAAAAGGGCCATAGGGAGGACCATAAACCACATCCAAGGAGTAAGCCCCTCATTATGTATGCACAAGATTCTTTTGGAAGAATCATTTACGGGATCAATCGAGCATCAACGTCGTCTAAGTCCACCTATGAAAGAGGTGGTAAAAAAGAAATTATTAAATGGCTAGACGCGGGAATCATATACCCCATCTTGGATAGTCCATGGGTTTCACCTATGCAATGTGTACCCAAGAAGGGAGGAATGACGGTTGTAAGAAATGAGAAAGGTGAGTCGGTTTCCACTAGAACGGTCACGTGGTGGCGAATCTGCATTGACTACAGGAAGTTGAATAAATCCACCATGAAGGATCATTACCCCTTGCCTTTCCTTGACCAAGTTTTAGATAGGTTGGCAAGGAATGACTTTTTCTATTTTCTTGATGGGTACTCAGGCTACAACCAAATTACCGTAGACCCCGTAGATCAAGAAAAGACCACATTCACATGTCCTTACGGAACCTTCACGTTTAGGAGAATGCCCTTTAGTCTATGCAATGCACCTGCCACGTTCCAGCGTTGCATGATTGCCATTTTCTCTGATATCATGGACCAGGGTATTGAGATATTCATGGATGATTTTTCCATCTTTGGGAAATCATTTGATGAT
Source organism: Platanthera guangdongensis (assembly GCA_039583875.1). Taxonomy (NCBI): domain Eukaryota; kingdom Viridiplantae; phylum Streptophyta; class Magnoliopsida; order Asparagales; family Orchidaceae; genus Platanthera; species Platanthera guangdongensis. The sequence goes on along the minus strand of CM077161.1, from coordinate 10,502,561 downwards.
TGCATAGAGTGTTTAGAGAAGGTACTTACACGTTGTGTGGAGACAAATCTTGTTCTAAACTGGGAGAAATGTCACTTCATGGTGTGTGAGGGAATTGTGCTTGGTCACCATGTTTCTAGAGAGGGACTAAGGGTGGACAAGGCAAAGTTAGATGTGATCGAACAATTACCACCACCCAAGAATATTAAGATGCTATGAAGTTTCCTAGGACACACAGCTTTCTACCGTAGGTTTATCAAGGACTTTGCAAAAATAGCAAAACCGTTGAGTAGTTTGTTGGAAAAGACGTGAAGTTTCAGTTTAGTGATGAATGTATAACAGCTTTTGAGGAACTTAAAAGCATTTAACCATGACACCCATCGTAGTGACGCCTGATTGGGAAGAGCCTTTTATTCTGATGTGCAATGCTAGTGATTAAGCAGTGGGAGTTGTCTTGGGGCAAGTGAGGGGGAAGATATTCCACACGATAGCTTACGCAAGTAAAACCCTCGTTGACGCCCAAGTCAATTACACTACCACCGAGAAGGAACTACTGGCAGTCATTTTTTCATTCGAGAAGTTTAGATCTTATCTATTATGCACGAAGGTTATAGTGTATACCGACCATGCTGCAATCCGCTATCTGATGGTAAAACGAGATGCAAAGCCACGGTTGATCCGTTGGGCACTCCTTTTGCAAGAGTTCGATGTCGAGATAAAGGATAGGAAAGGATCAGAGAACCCCGTAGCAGACCATTTATCTAGGATTGAGTTTACCCATCCGTCATTATGTTCTGAGGTTGATGAGAGGTTCCCCGACGAATGTCTATTATCAATCTCTAACAGTGTAGCACCTTGGTACGCTGACTTTGTAAATTACCTAGTGAGCAACATTATGCCTTCTGAGCTTACATATCACCAAAGAAAAAGATTCCTACATCAGGTGCGGTCATATTTATGGGACGACCCTTATCTATTTAAGATGTGAGTCCATGGAGTATTGAGATGTTGTATTCCCTAGAGTGAAATGAGAACTATTCTAGAAAAATGTCATAATTCACCATATGGAGGCCACTTCATGGGTACTAGGACAACCATGAAGGTGTTCGAGGCTGGATTCTATTGGCCTAACTTATTCAGGGACTTAAATTCTTTTGTTAAAGAGTGTGATAGATGCCAAAGAACTGGAAATATACAAAGAAATGACTCAATGCCCATGAATACAATGCTTGAGGTTGAATTATTTGACGTATGGGGCATAGATTTCATGGGGCCATTTATTAACTCAAAAGGAAATTTATATATATTATTGGTTGTAGACTATGTGTCTAAGTGGGTGGAAGCGATAGCCACAACTAAAAATGATGCTAAGGTCGTCTCGCATTTCATGAAAAACTACATTTTAATCGATTTGGAACGCCGCGAGCTATCATCACTGATGGGGGGAGCCACTTTTGTAATGCCCACTTCACAACCTTGCTAAGAAAATATGGGATCACGCATAAAGTTGTATTAGCCTACCATCCCCAGACAAATGGGATAGCCGAGGTGTCCAATCGGGAGATCAAAAGAATACTCGAAAAGACGGTTAACACAAATCGTAAGGATTGGTCGTAGAAGCTCAATAATGCATTATGGGCATGTTGAACTGCTTACAAAACGTCCCTTGGTCTTACACCGTATAAATAGTCTACGGGAAAACATGTCATTTACCTTTAGAATTAGAGCATCGAGCATATTGAGCTATAAAAAAAAATAAATTATGACTTTCAAGACGCTAGTAAGAAAAGATTTTTGCAACTCTACGAATTGGAAGAAATACGAATGAATGCTTACGAGAATGTGAGAATTTATAAAGAGCGTACCAAGAAGTGGCATGACCGACGGTTGAAAGAAAAACATTTCAAGTCGGGACAATTAGTATTGTTGTTCAATTCTCGTTTACGAATATTCCCCGGAAAACTTAAATCGCGTTGGTCAGGCCCTTTTTTGGTCAAGGAGGTGCATCCGTATGGCGCGGTGACTATCCTAAATGAAAATGATGGAACAAAGTTTAAAGTGAACGGAGAAAGACTGAAATTATATCTTAGGGAGGACGACGACCGAGCGGTGTCGTGCGTGACGCTCCACTAGTTTGTACCGTCCTGCCGAGACGGTAAATTAGGCGCTTGGTGGGAGACAATCCATCTTATATATATATTTTTTCCGTATTAGTCATAATAATAATAATAATAATAATAATAATAATAATAATAATAAATTTTAAGTAATGTAACTTATCTACTTCAGATTTGGTTATCACAATTGGCAGGAGGAATCCTTGGGCCGGATTTAAGTTATTAGCATACTTCGAATGTTACAACCCACAAAAATAAGGTTGCAACCTTTATTTTTCTGCCCTACACTATGGACGGAACTGATGAAAAGTCGCTGGACCGGTTCGACTGAACCGGCTCGCCGTTTCATTTTAAAATGAATTATGCCGGGTTCATATTATTCCTAATTAGAATTCTACCCAAATTAAGCCACCTAAGATGAACCTCCCGTATTTAATATCACTTCATCTTGAGACCCGGCTGCCCGACTCTACCTTTTCACCTTCCCCCATTTCTATCGCGACCTAGGGCACGAGAGTTCAGGCGAGCGGCGTTAGTGGAGAAGGATTCCGGTGGGCGATGCATTTCAGAGGGGTTTCAGAGATTCGCCGCCATCGTTGCCGACGTGAGTGCTTCAGCGCAGATTCGCACATCATTCCGTGACCTAGTAAGGTAATTACAATTACCCCCCCTCCATCTTTAGAACTTGAATGTGGAGGTTTTGGTTTCCATTTCCCTGCTCGAATCATTCGCCTCCGTTAGGTTTATTTTTAATTAGCTTGAAGATGGCACTGAAGACAAAGAAGAGTCAGGGGAAGGGGAAGGATGTGTTACATTCCAAAAACAAGTTCTTATCTGAAGAAGCGTGGCACCGTTTTGAAGCTCTTAAGTCCGCCCCTCTCATCTATGAGAGGGGATTTAAAATGGAGATTAGGGAATGGAGCCCGACATATGTCAGACACATCAAAGCTCTTTCGTGGGAGACATTTTGCCATCCTAGAACAGAGGCCGTGCTTCCGTGGGTGTACGAGTTCTACGCCAATGCTAGATTCCGGGAAGGAACCACTGTCTCAGTTAGAGGCAAACAGATGGACTTTTCTACAACAACAGTCAATAATTTCTTCGAGTTGGATGATAATACTGAAGGCAGCTTAATGACACTCCAAGCAACCGTGCCACCGTCTGAGATTGCAACTACTTTGTGTTGTGTACCTCAACCTGAGTGGGCATGCCGTTCTTTTAAGGCAATTAAGTCAACTAGCCTGTCGCGGGAGGCAAAAGTGTGGCTCCTCTTCATCAATGCTAGTATTGTACCTACTCGCCACCTGAACAACATCTCTCTAGACCGCCTAACATTAATCTACAGCATTTTGATGGGTATGCAGATTAACATGGGCAGACTCATTGCTGAGCAATTGGCTCTCCAAGTAATGAAGGACAAGGCCCGCCCGCTTTGGTTTCCAAAGCTTATTACAGAATTATGTCGCTTGGCTGGAGTTGGTAGTGAGATGGGTGATCTTGTTACGCAAGTGGGCCACCACATCACTGAGAAGGTGGTGGAAGTTAACATTAAGGTGGCCGCTGAAACAGGAGAGAAGAAATCAAAGCTGAGCAAGCTGCGGGGTGAGGAACCTGAGATATCTACAAAACCCACATCGTCTACCCATATGAAGTTAGTGATTGGAAGATCAAAGTATGAGGGGGAACGTGGCTTAGCGACCAAGAATGCCGAGTATATAAAGGCCTACCTCAGATGCCAGCATGTGTACTTTGAGTCTCGATTTGAGGACATCCGTCGGAACCAGGAGAAACTGATGCATGCGGCCAAAATCCAGGTGGATGCACCCTCATACCAGCTTCAGTCACAGTTCGATTCTGAGGGATATCTGCTTCAGAGCGATTGGTCACGAGCCGACCCCGCCAAAATCATTGCAATTGCATCCGACTTGGAGGAGGAGACTGACCCCGAATACGAGGATGGTGAGGATAAAGAGGAGTCGGGCGATAGCATAGCTGACTAGCAGTTCTTTCTTTCCTACATTACTGATTTGACATTTTGTTGTTTAGGGTGCTGAAAAGATTTTTTGTGTGGTCATTATATGGTATTTTGATGGATGTGCTGTGATGTGTGGGACTGTTTTGACAATTTCATGTGTGATATTCTGTGCTGACATTCAGGATAGTTAATTCACTTTGGATATTATTCTATCTACTTAAGGTACTCCTTCACATTTTGTCTACGTCATTTTCCCTATGCATTGAAAATAGTATCTTGCACAAATATAATAAGCAGGCTGGATGATAATTACATTACGACTGTTGCATATTGCTTGTCTTGAATTATTATTTGTACTACCTTTAGTGTCATGCTCTCTTAATGATGTCCTGAATTTGTTGGTATGAAATGAGCTACTTTATATGTTAATTAAATGGTTGTCTAGCCTGCGGTTTGAGTGCCTTGCAGGTTACACCACACGGATAGGAGCGATGAACCATCACGTGTCAACGGAATTTATGAAACACAAGAATGCAGTTTGGACTATTTTTCAGCCACCCGAACATCAGGGGAGTTTTTAGATTTCATTATTTCGTGCTTTTATTGGTTGCATTATAATTGTCTTTATGCACGTTCTCTTTCAAAAACAAACAACTCACATTTATCATTATGGAAGTAAGGTCGCTTTGCTAGGGACTAGCAAAGAGCAAAAGTGTGGAGGTGGGGGTAGTGTGACCCCTACCAATTGGGTGAGAAATGAAAATATAATAATTTTCGATCTTAGTTCTCGAAATAACTAATGAATCATGCAGTCCATGCTGATTTTTATCTAGGAGGATATACGACACTAACGGTTCACACCATTTTGATTTGAAGTTAGCAAAATGGGTCCAATTTCTTTTAATATTTCATCTTCTCACATTATCCTTTAAAATAAGCGATCTTCTTAAAAATCGACCCATATGAACTTCTAAAAATAATAATGGAGGGTGAGCAAGAACCGAGTTAGAGATGTAAACCATAGCATTGACCACCATGTGTACCCCTTTGAGCTTGAACGTTGAACTTTTATGCATATTTCCCCTAGGTGCCTAGTTGACGATTCTTAGTATGCTCCTCAATTATGAGTTATTGTTAAAATAAAAGTGTGTGAGTCATAGTGATATGTGGCCTAAGGCTCTGTTTGGCGCAGCTGCAGCGACTGCAGAAGTAGTGGTGAGAAGCAATGGTGGAATAATCAGCTATTTTGCAGAGTGGTGCCAGAATCTGTGAAACTATTTGGATGAACAGCTTTTGCAGAGCTGTTTCAAATAGAGAAGCTGTTTAATCTATTTGGCAAAACAGCTGTGCGGTGCACAATTCATTTTTTTGAACTTAAACATAGTAAACAGTAACATTTAAAAACAGTTAAATTTAATGCATTCTAAGTGCTCATTAACCAAATTGAAAAAAAACAACTGTTTCCAAAGCGATTATTCCAGTCATGAAAATCATAAACGTGCTCTGCCATGCTGATGAAACATATCCATCGATCATCGATCGTTAACTGCACACCAAAAAAGACATGTAATTACTGATCTTTTTATATATGTTTATAAATGTAAAAGTCATTATGGTGTATACCTGTGATACCCATCTATGCGAAAAAATAAAATTAATGCAAACACACACACCGATAGACATTAACACAAAAACATACACACACAAACGTACACACACTCACGCAAACATACGCTTACACAATCATACACTCACAGAAACATACACTTACACAAACATAGACTCACACAAACATAAATCATACAAAAACAAACACAAACCAAACACACACACACAAACACAATTATACACACACACACACACACACATACAAACATACATACACACAGAAACACAATTATAATCACACACACACACACACATTCCCAAACAACATAAACACACAAACACTACACACACACATACAAACATACATACACACCCTAAACACACATACACACAAACACAATTATACACACACACACATACAAACATACATACACACCCTAAACACACATACACACAAACACAATTATACACACACACACACATTCCCAATCACCATAAACACACACACACAAACATACACACACACAAACAAAATCATACAAAAACAAACACAAACCAAACACACACACACACAAACACAATTATATACACACACACACACACACATACAAACATACATACACACAGAAACACAATTATAATTACACACACACACACACATTCCCAAACAACATAAACACATACACACATAAGGCCATTCATACACACACAAGGCCATTAATACACACACAAACACACACACACATAAACACACACACACACACACACACACACACACACACACATCCAAACATACACACACACACAATTCAAAAAAATACACACACACACACAAGCCCATTCATACACACAAACACACACATACACAAACACACACACAACAATTCAAAAAAAAATACACACACACAAGCCCATTCATACACACAGACACACACATACACAAACACACACACACACACACACACACACACACACACACACACACACACACACACATTCAAACATACACACACACACAATTCAAAAAAATACACACACACACAAGCCCATTCATACACACAAACACACACATACACAAACACACACACACACAACAATTCAAAAAAAAAATACACACACACAAGCCCATTCATACACACACAAACACACACACACACACACACACACAATTCAAACATACACACACACACAATTCAAAAAAAAGACACACACACACACACACACACAATTCACACACACACACAAGGCCATTCATACACACATTCCCATTCATACAAACACACACACACAAACACACACACATTCCCAAACACCCTAAACACACACACACACACAAACACAAACACAAGCACAAATTTATAAAGACAATGGATGTATAATCACTATAATTACCAGAATTTGTGCTAGCATTAGAGTTCTACTACAAAAAAGTGGATAATTACATATAGGATAGAAATGTACCTTACAAAAAATCACAAATGGGTATGGCCGGAAGTATAGAGAAGAAACCAAGATCTATGTAGTTCCCCTGAAATGAAATCCTGAAACAAAATCAAACAAAATAAAGGCTAAGCACTGGAATCAGGAACAAAAATGAAAGAGAAGAAACGAAGAAAGATTTTCCCTAATCTAGAAGATGACCGGCAAGGAAGGAGAGGGTCGACCATGGCAGAAGAGGGCGTTTAGAGGAGGAAGACAAGATGACTACTCGACGGGGTGGAGGCGAGCTCGACGACGGCGACAACAAAATGGAGCATGCTATCCAGACATCGGGAAGCAGAAATCGGGAAACAGAGCCTTACCAGCGGTGGAAGAGAAGAGGGTATTCGATGGCGTCGAGGCGAGCTCGGCGTGGAGGCGAGCAGAAATCGGAGCAAGCTTTGTCGTGGAAGATGAATCAGGAAGCAGGCAGAATCATCGTCACCCTTCCGTGGATGATGAATCGCGCAGCTTCCGCGATTCCAGGGTCGTGAAAAAAAAAATCACGACCCCTAATCGCTCCTTTTCCGCGATTAGGCAGCGGGGGCTTCCCCACTGTTGACGGTGAATTTGTTGTTTGGTGCGGCATTTTTAAAAACAGCAGCATGCTGCTCTAAAAATTCCGTGCCAAACAAAGCCTAAGTGTGTATACACCCACTTGGAATGATCCAAACTATGGACTCTCTTTAAAAAAAAATCATATATGAAAAATGTGTCATAGTGATATGCGGCCTAGGTATGTGCATTCATACCTAGAATGATCCCAACTGTGATTATAAAAAAGATTGGAAAGAGTCGTAGTGATATGTGGCCTAAGTATGTGTACACCTACTTGGAATGATCCCAACTACGGACCAAAAAAAGAGAAAACAGACTGTTGGGTACATTGGAAAATGTGTACCAGAATTGAAGAAGCCTCACCCTACTCAATGATATACATCAAGGTGTATTTGATGTTGTTTTGAGTTTATATGTGCAGGTTAAGAAAATGCAAGAATGCAGGAAAAAGTTTCTAAGTCCATGTGTCGACACCAGAAGAAGCTGTGTCGACACTTATGAAGGCTTGTGTCGACACTGGAGAAAAGCTGTGTCGACACTTAGAGTTATTTGTGTCGACACTTGGAAAGGCTGTGTCTACACCTGAAGAAACTGTGTCGACATACAGAGGCAGAGTTGACACACAGAAAACCTTAGTCGACATCAGCTGTGTCGACACACACAGGCAGTGTCGACACACAAAAGACTTTGTCGACATCAACTGTGTCGACACACAGGACTTGTGTCAACACACTGCAGAGTTTCAACAAAGTTAAAAGAAAAGAAATGACTGTGTCGACACACAGAGGCAGTGTCGACGCACAGAAGACTTTGTCGACATCAACTATGTCGACACACAGGACTTGTGTCGACACACTGCAGAGTTTCAATAAAGTTAAAGAGAAGAAGTAATTGTGTCGACACACAGAATCATTATCGATACATTCTACAGATGCAGTGTCGAGAAGCAGTGTCAACACTAAGGAAGCCGTGTCGACACCTCCAAGGCTTGTGTCGACACTTAGTTTACTTGTGTCGACACATGATGAAGTTCAGTCTCGACACTTTTCTGATAGACAGAATTTAAAGAAGTGACTGAATGACTTGACAGCTGCCGTTACCAACCAGTCTATTGCAACTGTCAGAGTTGTCAGAAGGTTGTTAGAAACCGGATCAGCCGGTTACCATGGAGAAAGTCTATATAAAAGCATTCTCCTTCAACAAATAGGGATGGATAGAGGAGATTGAAAAAGAATATACATATACAGAATAAAGAAGATTTTCGTGAGAAGATCTAAGAAGAATTTGGAGAGAGAGAGCTCCATCTATTGAAGTGAAGTGCAGTTACTGAACCAGGCTGTCAAGAAGGATTCAGATTGAGATCTGAATATCAAGAAAGAAGCTGATTGAAGATTAACTTCAAAGGAGATCAACCCTACTGAGTTCAGATTCAAGAAGCTTTGAAGAAAGCTAAGGGAGGTTGTTCTCTGCCATCAGATTCTTCCAAGAACCGATCAAGAAGCCATCCATCCTGTTTCTCTCTACCTGTGTGGTGGTAATATATATTGTGAAATCAATTATCTGTAGGATCTTTAAGAGATCTGAGTTGTAAGCTTATATTTATAAAGGCTGAGTGTAGGAGAGTATTTTCTCTGAGTGGTAGGCCTTGTTGAAGGCTGAGGTAGGGCTGTGAGCCTAAGTTGTAGGAGATTGTGATCTCTAGGTTGTAGGCCTTATTGAAGGCTGAGGTAGGGCAGTTTGTCTGAGCTGTAGGAGTGTTGACTCACTCTGAGTTGTAGGAGCCCTGTTGGGGTTCTGAGCTACTGTAAGATCTGAGGATCTGAGGTGAAGAGAAGAAGTTAGGCCGAATCTAGCACATTGCTAGATAGGCGAAGAGGGAAAGTGGATGTACCCAGACCTTGGGGAACCACTATAAAACCTGTGTGCAATCTGTGTTGTTGTGATTCTGTGAATCTATGCTGTGGTTGCTAGAGATTTATCTGTTGTTAAGTATTTAACTGAATAGATTTGCTGCCTTAGAAGAAAAAGGAATTACACCTATTCACCCCCCCTCTAGGTGGTTAGACACTAATTCTTTCAAGTGGTATCAGAGGGAGGTTCCTCAAAGTTAGACTTAACAGTCTGAGTGAGATCTGTAAGGCAGTAATTAAGATCAAGAAAATTGGTTCGGGAGAGAACCATAAAGAACTTGGTCCAATGAAATTGCCCATTTGCAGGAAAGAAATATTTGGAATCTGGAAGGAAAGGGTCAGATTATTTATGGAGGCATCTGATCCTAGAATCTATATAACAGTTAAGGAAGGACCTTATGTTCCAATGAAGGTTTCTGTACTTGATGTCAATCAAAGAATTCCAAAGGATTTCTCAGAGATGACTAAGGATGAAATCATCTTGGCAACATTGGATAAAAGAGCCCAGAATATTATATTAAGTGTCATTGATGATTCAACTTTCCAGAATCTAATTCATTGCAAAAACTCCAAGGAAATGTGGGACACATTGATAGTCTACATGAAGGGTTCTGAAGAGGTTAGACAAGATAGAAAATCTATGCTTAATCAAGAATATGAAAGTTTTAGACAAGCCAAGTCTGAAATTATTACTGAATGCTATAAGAAGTTCTATAGGATAGTCAATGAACTGATGTCATATGGAAGAGTGTTCAGTACTTATGAGTTAAATGATAAATTCCTTAGGTCATTGACTAAGGATTGGGATACAAAAATCTGTGCCATAAGAGAAGTGGCCAGACTGGCTGAGATATCTCCTCCAACACTGTTTGGAAAATTGCTGTCATATGAGATGCAGCTGTTAGCTAGAAATGAGGAAGAGAAAAACACAAAAGGTGACTATAAAGAAAAGTCAGTGGCTTTCAAGGTTGAAGCTACAAGACAACATAGGAAAATGACTCCATCTTTTTCTAAGAGAGATGCAGAAATTATCTCAGACAATTCAGATAATCCCAGTTCAGACAGTAACAATTCAGATGAAGACTTTGCAGCATTTACAAGGCAGTTCCAAAGATTCTTGAAGAAGAAACAGTGGAAATCTAAGCCTTCCACATCTCAGTCCAAGGATGATTATTATCAAAAGAGGAAATCATCCAGGAAGGACAGGAATAGGACTAAGCCAAGCAAGTCAACTACATCTAAGATTATATGCTACTGCTGTAACAAATCTAGACACGTTGTGGCTGACTGTCCAGATAAGAGAATGGAGTCTGCTAATAGAAATAAATCACAGTATAAGAGCAAGAAGGAGAAATCCTTGGTTGCTGAGAAAGAGAAAAGCTTGACAGATCAATCAACTCAAAGTCAGAATCTGAGGCTGAGGCATATATTGGTCTGTTTGCGGAAGAAAAGGATGAGTTCATGCAATTACTGGACTCTATCTATGGGCAGGAAGTCCATCAGTGCAAAGGATTGATGGCAGTTTCTGAAGAAGATAAGTGTCAGGATCAGCCTAGCCCCAATAAGGTAAAATGTGTATCTGTAAATTCTGATTACTTCACTGGGTCAGAATCAGATACATTTTCATCAAGAGATGAAGATGGGTCTGAATCTGAAGGAGATATTCATCAGCAGATAGAGGAATATGGAGACCTATTGCAGGCACTTAAGAGAAGCAAAAATCTAGCCAAGAATCAGGCTAAGGAAATTGCAGCTCTTAAGTTGGCTGCATCTGATTCAGAAAAGATGCTAGATCAAAAGTTGAATGAGATTGCCAGATTGAAAAATATAACTGTTATTCAAATGGGAACAATCACTTTCAAGAATGATCAGATTAAAAGTCTGGAAAATAGACTTCAGAAAGAGAAGGAGATTGTCGCTAGTTTTTCTTAGCCAAAATCTGTATTACCCTTGATTGATGAGTTTGTGTCTCAAAAGGGTAAGGCAGGAATAGGCTATAAGAAAACTACATGGACTGCTAAGTCCAATTCTAAAGGCAAAGCCCCAGCACAGAACAATAAATCTACTGCTAATGATTCAGCTAAAGCTGTACCAAAGCAAAGGTATAATAAGTTTGAGTGCTGGTGCTGTGGCAAGATAGGCCACTTTGCCTTAGACTGTTGGCACAATTCCAGTGTCAAGGAGAATAGCAGTCTGCCTGTAAGAAAAGCTGCAGGCAGATTTGTTAAGTTTCAGACTAACTTGAACCAAGGACCCAAAAGTTATTTGGGTTCAAGGTTAAGTAATTTGTGTTGCAGGTGAGTCCAAGTTGCCATGCCCCTATATGGTACTTGGACAGTGGATGTTCCAGGCATATGAATGGAATAAGGGGATTGCTGAAGGACTACTCACCTATGCTGAATGGGCATAAAGTTATCTTTGGTTTTGGTAACATTGATAATAACTTAGTTACAATCACTCAAGTAGCCTATGTTAAGGGTTTGAAACACAATCTTATTAGCATAAGTCAGCTGAGTGATTTAGGTTATGACATTTCATTTGTCAAGAATGAGTGTCATATCAAAAGGTCAAGTGATCAAGAGGTCATATTGACTGGATATAGAAAAATAAATGTATATTGCCTAGACTTTATGTGTGAGAATAAGAATTCTCCTATCTGTCTTATAGCGGATAAGAAAGTCTCTCATTGTGTCAAGTGGCACAAGAGGCTAGCCCATCTTAACTACAAGACCATTGGCCAACTCTTTAGCAAAGAGTTAGTGAGGTATGGTCCTCAAGTTAAGTGTGTTAAGGATGGGATATGCCCAGCTTGTCAAAAAGGCAAGTAGACTAGATCCACCTTTCATAGCCTTGAAACTAAGGATTCAGTGAGGTGCTTGTACCTCTTGCATATGGATTTATTTGGTCCTATGGCAGTTCAGAGCCTAGGTAGGAAGGTCTACACTTTTGTGGTTGTAGATGACTATTCTAGATTCTCATGGGTGTTCTTTCTAAGACAGAAATCTGAAATCCCAAAGGTCTTCTACAATTTTGTCAAACAAATTCAGAATGAATTAGATAGTTCAGTGGTCAAAATCAGAAGTGACCATGGAACTGAATTTCAATCTGAAAGTATGACAAGGTTGTGTGAAGAGTTTGGGATTCATCAGGAATTCTCCTCACCTTGAACACCTCAGCAAAATGGCATTGCTGAGAGAAAGAATATGACATTGATTGAGGCTGGAAGAACTCTATTGAGTGATACTTCACTCCCAGAATATTTCTGGGCTGAGGCAGTTAACACTGCATGTCATGTGCTCAATTAGGCTTCTATCACTAAAAGCCACAAAAAGACACCCTATGAGGTTGTGAAAGTCAGAAAACCAAACTTATCCTATTTTAGGATCTTTGGTTGCAAGTGTTATGTACTTAATAATGGAAAATCTCACCTAACTAAGTTTGCTGTCAAATCCCAAGATGGGATATTTGTTGGGTACATCAACAATAGTAAGGCCTATAGGGTCTACAATTTGGCTACTCAAGTTGTAGAAGAGTCAGTTCATGTTATCTTTGATGAAACTAGACTTATTAACAGTGAGTTGTCAATTAGTTCTTGTAGCTCCACAGGTATACAACAGAAGATAAACTAGCTTACTATCAGAGAAGTTCCAATTGCTAAGCAGGATGTGGAAAATGGTAGTTGCTGTCCAGGGGGAGTACAAGACATTTAAAGTGTTGATGAAGACCATGAGGTACAACATGAAGAAGAGATTGGAGAAGATCAAACTGCTGATAGATTACCTCCAGTAGTTAGATAGTTGAAGGATCATCCTGCACACCAAATCATTGGTGATCCTAGACAAGGAGTACAAACAAGGAGCAGGAACTTGAACACATTTCTTTATTCTAGCTTCTTATCTCAAGTGGAACCCAAGAGATTTGAAGAAGCTATTAAGGACCCACACTGGATTGATTCCATGCAGGAAGAGTTAAATCAGTTCAGGAGGTGCAAGGTCTGAGATTTGGTTCGAAAACCAAAGGGCCACAATGTCATAGGGACAAAGTGGATATACAGAAACAAGCTTGATGAGAGTGGGATCATAGTGAAGAACAAAACAAGACTAGTTGCCAAAGGATACAGACAGGAGGAGGGCATAGATTTTGATCAGACTTTTGCCCCTGTAGAAAGACTGGAAGCTATCAGGTTTTTTTTAGCCTATGCAGCATATCAAGGCTTCAAGGTATTCCAGATGGATGTTAAGTCTGTATTCTTAAATGGAGACTTAAAAGAGGAGGTCTATGTAGAGCAGTCCTCAGGTTTTGTTGATCCACTCTATCCTACTTATGTCCATAGACTTAGGAAAGCTTTGTATGGGTTGAAACAAGCCCCAAGGTCTTGGTATGAAACCCTTTCTATTTTCCTCATTGAGAACAAATTCTCAAGGGGGAAAATAGATAAGACTCTATTCCTTAGGGAATCCAAAGGAAAGATAATTCTAGACCAAATATATATTGATGACATAATATTTGGGTCTACTGAAAGTAACCTTTGTAGAAAGTTTGCAAAACTTATGCAAGGGAAATTTGAAATGAGCAGTATGGGAGAACTTAAGTTCTTTTTGGGTCTCCAAGTAAGACATACTGAAGATGGCTTGTCCATATCCCAGTCTAAGTTCACCCTAGAGTTAATTAAAAAGTATGGTATAGAATCATCCACTACCACGAGAACTCCAATGGGGACAAGTGTATCTCTTAGCAAAGATGATGCAGGGAAACCTGTAGATGAAACTTTGCATAGAGGAATAGTTAGCTCCCTTCTATATCTGACTGCTAGTAGACCAGATATCATGTATGCTACATGTGTCTGTGCTAGGTACCAATCCTGCCCTAAAGAATCTCATCTTACTGCAGTAAAAAGAATTTTGAGATATCTTAAGGGCACACCTAATCTAGGCCTTTGGTATCCTAGGAATAGAGATTTTCTACTAATGGGTTATTCAGATGCAGACTTTGCAGGTTGCAAAGTAGATAGTAAAAGTACTACAGGCACCTGTAAATTTCTAGGAGGAAGATTGGTGTCTTGGAGCTGTAAGAAGCAGATCAGTGTGGCTATTTCCACAGCTGAGTCATAGTATATTGCTGCTGGAAGTTGATGTGCACAAGTATTGTGGATACAGCATCAGTTGGAAGACTATGGTATCCAAGTAAGTAGAACTCCATTATTATGTGATTCTATTAGTGCTATTTCTATTGCACATAATCCAGTTTCTCATAGTAGAACAAAACATATAGAAATAAGGTACCATTTTCTTAGAGACCATGTAGAGAAAGAGGATATCTCTTTAGAATTTGTTAGTACTGATTTACAAATAGCTGACATGTTTACTAAGTCTTTGGATGAAACTAAATTCAACAATTTCAAAATTGAAATAGGTATGTTGAACATAAATTAGTTTACAAAATTTGGCTAAGTAAAATTGTGTCGACACAAGAAGTTGTCTGTGTCGATACATAATAGTTGGTGTCGACATTCCAGGTAAGTGGTGTCGACACATCTAGAAAATTGGTGTTGGCATTCCAGAAAAGTGGTGTCGACACATCTAGGGAATATGTGTCGACACTTCAGAGAAGTTGTGTCGACACATCCAGAAGTTGTGTCGACACATCCAAAAGTGGTGTCGACACATCCAGAAATGGTGTCGACACTTATGATCAACACAGATTTCGTCGAGTGTAAATGGACTAAGTGTCGACACATAGATATCAACACTTATGTCGAGACATTAGAAGTCTGTGTCGACACATTTCAACAGTGTCGATACATTAAGAGGATTTTGACAACCCTTTTGACCTTCCTTACTTAGAAAGGTATAAATAGGTCAACAACATAGTCTGTCGACACGCTCTCCATAGTTTCGAGACCAAAACCTTGTGTCGACAACTTCTCTCTTCTCAATCTAAGCTTTCACTCAACCCTAATGGTGCCGAAGCTAGAAGACAATGTCAATGAAGGCTATGAGCTTGTACGCAATGCCTTTGATACTGCAGAACCGGAAATAAAAGCCGTAGTAACCCTAATTTCTGAGAATGGGTTAGAATTTTTGGTATCTGAACCAACAAAAATTTGGAAGAAAGAAGTTCTGGATTTTTATGGCGCAGCTTCCATAGATTCAACTGGACTTAAGATCAAGTCTATAGTTCATGGTGCTAAAGTTAAACTCACTTTGAAGAGCTTGAGGAAAACTCTTCAACTACCAAGAATTCAAGAAGAATTAGAAGTTACCTCATCCAAGACAAGGGAAGCACTTCAATGGTGTGGATTGGATCCCACCTTGAAGATTAGATTAGCAATGAATAGAAAAGGAATGAATCAGCAAGCCAAATTTCTTTCAAAAATAGTTGGCAAAGTTATTCTCTGTAAACCAGGGGGCATGATAGGATTTCTGACTATATGTTCAG
The DNA here is from genome assembly GCA_039583875.1 of Platanthera guangdongensis. Classification (NCBI taxonomy): domain Eukaryota; kingdom Viridiplantae; phylum Streptophyta; class Magnoliopsida; order Asparagales; family Orchidaceae; genus Platanthera; species Platanthera guangdongensis. Next base: position 10,486,497 of record CM077161.1, on the reverse strand, counting down.
CCTGATGACCAGGATCATCTACATACTAACCACTAATTGGTCAGCAGTAATATTTGAAAAGATTAAGGAAAGCATTAAGAAACTAAATCTGGGAAGGATTATAAGTCTCTACTTGGCTGGAATAATTCCAGAAGTAATGACACAGACTGCTGGTTCAAATATTAATCATATGAGGAGAATGGACATAAAGATTATATCTAGATGGGATAGGGTCCTAACTAAGGATATGCCTGAGGAAGAAAGACAAGTGATTCCTGAAAAAACACCTACACAAGATATAGCAGACAATGCTCAAGTGCAGGGGAGACTCAACTAGAGGAAGAGCCAACCCACTTGGAAAGTGAAATGGCTACTCAGACTATACTTAAGGTAATTCAAGAGGTTAATCAATCAATTCTCATTAATAAAGATGAAACAATAACTGAATCTTTGATTGATGTTGACCAACCAACTCAACTACACAGTCAAGCACAAGATGTTATCATGGAAGATACATCTGCTACTGATAATGCTCCAGAGATTAGAGTGTCTCCAGTCCCAACTCAATAAGAATCTACCCTTGAAGAGTTATTCCCTGATCTAGGGCAAACAGAATTTGAAGGGGAGAAAGCAGACCTTGAGGGGGAGCAAGTTAACCTTGAGAAGGAGCAAGTTCACATTGAGAAGGAGCAAGTAAGTACTGTGAGGGAGGAGCAAGGGACTCAAAGGGAGCAACCTAGAACTGTACAGGAATTGCCTCCTAGTCCTAAAGATAGAGTTAATATAGAAGTACCTCAACTTCAGAAGATGAAGCACCAATTCAAGCCAAAAAGAGGAAGCTAATGGTTTTCAAAAGAAGAAGCCAGAGTTATAAGAGGGCATTACAAATTGTTCCACAATCAGCCCCAGCTACTGATTATAGTTCCTAATTAGTCTCACTACAAGTAAAGCTAGATGAGCAAAGGGTTGCCATGGAAAAATATATGGATGAAACTCATAAAGATCTACAATTCTCCTTGGCTCAGGATATAAAATCTATAAGATTTGAAGTTAATCAGAATAAGAAGGAAATGACTGATTGTTTTCACAAATGAGGAAATGTTGTGGTTTTCCTAGCAACACATCAAGAAAAGATCAAGACTCAAGTTGATGATATAGCTATCAAGCAAGGCTATGTTCTAGAGAATCAAATATGAATGAATGATAATCTGACATAATCACACAATGTGATTGTTACAGAAATGAAGAATCTTGCTTCTGCCCAGACTGAAGAAAGGACTAAAGCCAAGGCAGACTTTGACAAGCAATTACAGGAGGGACTAGCTGCAGTCCAAACAACTATTAAGGATTCTCAAAAGACTATTTCTGCAGCTCCTGAAGTTGAAGTCTTTTTATAAAAATGGTGTAAATTTTCTTGATGAGCAAATAAGATTTCAAAAAGATGATCTCAGGAATCATGTTGTAAGAGAAGTCATAAAGGGGGAGAGAGTATTAGTCAAAGCAGGCTTTGATCATGCTAAATGGATATCTAATAGCATCAGAGCCACTCTTGGATATCCACCCCTCTGTGATGATGATAATGTTGCTGAGTCAGGTATACATCCTGCTTATTTTGGAGGTGAACAAGCTGAAGTTGCTCAAGTCATTTACCCTCCAGCTGATTTTGAAATGATTCACCAAGAAGTATAGTCCATGTACAGCCCTCCAGAAGGTGCTCAAAATATTATCCTTGAGAAAGTAGATATGCCAGTGCTAGAGGCAGTTTTGAACAAAGAGCAAGAAGCTCAATTGTCTAAGAAAAGATTCAGAGAACAGACAGAGTTGAAGCCTGATTTTGAGCAGTGGAGTCCAACATCCAGGAACATTATATTAACTGCTTGGAAAGCTGTAAAGGACCAGACCCATAATAGGGGCAAATGGTACTCAGAACAAGAATGACAAAAGCATGAAGCCAGACAAGAAGCCATAGTTCAATATAGAAGAAAGGTTAAAGCTGGGAAGCTACCTCCTAATGCTCAGGAGCCTAGCAAATATTTCCCAAAGCCTTTTCATTACTTTGAAAGACAAAGAATAAGGGCTGAAGAGCTAAAGAAGAAAGATCTAAAGGGCAAGAAGCCAGCTGATGACACTGATGCTCCTGTCTAAGCCAAGATCAAATCAGGCAAAGGCATAGTCATCAAGGAGCCTGAGAAGCCTTAGGATAAATTCACTAAGATTTTACAACTTTATAATCTTTAGTATTGAAATCTATGTACACTTTTGATAAGAAATAATTGTAGTTGAAACAAAACATTAATTAATGCTTATTCTGGTTGCATTATTATTCTGTGATGACTTGTTATATATGTTTTGTTTTAGAAATTACCCCGTCATATAATGTTGTTATACATCATAATGTGTATTTATTATGAATGGTGTATATCATTGACTAAGGGTTATGACTTCTCCAAATAGGGGGAGATTGTTGGGTATATTGGAAAATGTGTACCAGAATTGAAGAAGCCTCACCCTACTCAATGATATACATCAAGGTATATTTGATGTTGTTTTGAGTTTATATGTGCAGGTTAAGAAAATGTAAGAATGCAGGAAAAAGTTTCTAAGTCCATGTGTCGACACCAAAAGAAGCTGTGTCGACACTTATGAAGGCTTGTGTCGACACTGGAGAAAAGTTGTGTCGACACTTGGAGTTATTTCTGTCGACACTTGGAAAGGCTGTGTCAACACCTGAAGAAACTATGTCGACATACAGAGGTAGAGTCGACACACAGAAAAACTTAGTCGACATCAGCTGTGTCGACACACAGAGGCAGTGTCGACACACAGAAGACTTTGTCGACATCAACTATGTCGACACACAGGACTTGTGTCGACACACTGTAGAGTTTCAACAAAGTTAAAAGAAAAGAAGTGACTGTGTCGACACATAGAGGTAGTGTCGACACACAGAAGACTTTGTCGACATCAACTATATCGACACACATGACTTGTGTCGACACACTACAGAGTTTCAATAAAGTTAAAGTGAAGAAGTGAAAGATATTGTACCTAAACACCTAGAGGGGGGGGGGGGTGAATAGGTGACTTGAATCTTTTTAACTTTTTAAGGCAGCAATCAGATTTTATCTCAGAGTTATATCTATTTGTACACAGCAATCACACAGCAATCACAGAATATCACAGCACACAGTAGACACACAGTTTTATAGTGGTTCGCCAATATTTGGGTACATCCACTTTCCCCCTTCGCCTATCTAGCAGTGTACTAGATTCGGCCAAACTCCTCTACTATCTCAGAACCCAAAACAGGTTCCTACACCTCAGGCCCAAGGCCCTACAACTCAGCTTCTTCACAATGCCTACACTCAGCCACCAAGGCCTACACTCAGCCACCAAGGCCTACACTCAGCCACAAAAGGCCTACACTCAGAGATTCCAATCTCCTACACTCAGGCACTCAAGCCCTACACTCAGCCTTTATAGTTACAGGCTTACAAGACTCAGATCCCTAAGGATCCTACAAGATAATTTGAATACAAAATGTATACTCAACAACTCAGAGAAAAGAGAGAAGAGTTGTGAGTTTCTTGATGAGTTCTTGGAAGAACCCAGCTGAAATCAATCTGACTTGGCTTTCTTCAAAGCTTCTTGAATGTAGAATTCAATAAGATTGACCTCTTCTGCAGTTGATCCTTGATCTCTGCTACTTAAGATGCAGAATAAATCTGAACCCTTCTTCTTAGTCTGGTTCCAATGACTGATTTCTTGGATGGAGCTCTCTCTCTCCAACTTCTTAGATCTTCACTAGATTCTTCAAGGAATAGCTAGATCTTCTTTGTATAACTTGATGTGTTGATCTTTTGAACAACTTCAACAACAACTTTCTGTAGACAGCATAAGCCTATTTATAGGTCTTCTTCATGGTAACCGGCTGATCCGGTTCATAACTGAATTCTGACAACTCTGACAGGTGCAGTAGACCGGCTGGAATGGCAGCTGTCAAGTCATCCAGTCAGTTCTTGAAAACTCTATAACTGTCTGAAAGTGTCGAGACTTTCTGTCATTAAGTGTTGACACTTATAGACCAAGTGTCGACACAAGTTGTCTAAGTGTCGACACTAGCCTACAAGGTGTCGACACAACTCCTTGTGTTGTAGATTTTATATCTCGACACTGCTTCTTATTCATGTGTCGACACTGAAATTGACTGTCGACACAAGTACTTGTACTTCAGTATATTGCTGAATTCTTATAAGTGTCGACACATCTCCTTTGTGTCGACACATCTTCATGTGTTGAATCTGTTAAGTGTCGACACTTCTTCTTGGTGTCGACACATGTCTTCAGTGTTGATACTTACTGAGTGTTGACACAGCTCCTTGTGTCGACACATTCTTCTTTTGTCGAGACTCTGGCTGAGTGTCGACACAACTCCTTAGTGTCGACACTTGTACTTAGAATATTCTTGAACTTTGCTAAGTGTCGACACAGCTCCTTGTGTCGACACTTTCTTCAAGTGTTGAGTCTTCAGCTGAGTGTCGACACATTGTTCTGGGTGTCGACACTTACTTCAAGTGCTGACTCTTCTGCTGTGTGTCGAAACATTGCTCTGGGTGTCGACACTTATACTTAGTCTCTGCTGACTTTTGCTGAGTGTCGACACAGCCTCCAAGTGTCGACACTTTCTGATGTAGACACAGTTCTTCTAGGTGTCGACACTGCTGTTAAGTGTTGACACAGCTTCACTGCACTTTTCTTCACTGAGTGTGGACACAGCTCCTTGTGTCGACACTTTCTATCTGGTGTCGACTCAGCATCCCTGGTGTCGACACAATGACTCCAAGTGTCGACACTGCTTGCCTGGGTGTCGACACAAGTCTTCTTAAGTGTCGACACTTTTCCTCTGGGTGTCGACACATGGACTTAGAAACTTTTTCTTCTTTCCTGCAAATACTTAACCTGCACAAGTGAACTCAAAACACATCAAATACATTTTGATGTATATCATTGAGTTGGGTGAGGCTTCTTCAAATCAGGTACATTAGAACTAATGTACCCAACAATCTCCCCTTATTTGGAGAAGTCATAACCCTTAGTCAATGATATACACCATTCATAATAAAATTATAACATGATGTAAAACAGGAATATATAATCAGGGCAACCATAAACATGTATCAATCAAACATGTATACAAAGACATAATCTCAGAACAACTATGAAATAAATTTAACACACAGCAAATTTATCACACAACACATTGTTCCAATAATTTGTCATATTCATATTTCAAAAGTTTACATAATGTTTATTATCAAAAGATTACATAGTAAACTTAAGAAAATTTCTATGCTACTTTTGTTCAGCCTCCTTAATTACTATGCCCTTCGTAGATTGTACTTTGGCTTATACTGAGGCTTCAGTGTCTTCAGCAGCAGCAGGCTTTTTCCCTTTAAGCTCCTTCTTCTTTAGCTCTTCAGCTTTGATCTTTTGCCTCTCAAAATAATGATAAGGCTTGGGAAAGTACTTGCTAGGCTCCTGGGCAGTAGGAGGTAGCTTTCCCATCTTGGCCTTTCTTCTATATTGGACTATTGCTTCTTGCCTTGACTCATGTTTCCTCCATTCAAGTTCAGAAAACCACTTATTTCTGTCTTGTATATTATCTTTTGCAGCTTTCCATGCAGTTAAGATAATATTTCTTGAAGTAGGGCTCCACTGCTCAAAGTCTGGTCTCTGTTCAGCTTGCTCCCTAAACCTCTTCTTAGACAATCTAGTTTCTTCTTCTTTCTGCAGTGCTTCTTGCATAGCTTCAGATATTGGCTGAACAACTTTCTCTATAATGACATTGTCCTTTCCCCCAGGTGGGCTATATATGGACTGTATATCAGCATGTATCATGTCAAAATCTGGTGGAGGATAGATAACTTGAGCTACTTCAGGGTGCTCACCTCCAAGATATGCAGGGTTAATACCAGATTCTGCAACATTATCATCATCACAAAGAGGAGGATATCCAAGAGTTGCTCTGATAGAATTAGATATCCACTTAACATGATCAGAGCTGGCCTTGACTAACACTCTCTCCCCCTTTATGACTTCTCTTTCTATGTGATCTCTGACATCATCTTTTTGAAATCTAACCTGGTTATCCAAATAATTGACTCCATCTTTAAAATAAGGTTTCAACCTTTGGAGTTTGTCAGTGATGATCTTCTGAGAGTCTAGAATGGCAGTCTTAACATCAGTTATTTCTTCTTGGAATACTTTGTCAAATTCTGCTTTAGCAGCAGCAGTAGAAGTAGGCAAGCCAGCAGCTATGTTCTTCATCTCTGTGATAATTGCATTATGGGAAGCAGTTAAGTTATCATTCATTCTGATTTGATTCTCAAGAACATATCCTTGCTTCTGTGCAATGTCATCTACTTGAGCTTTGATCTTTTCTTGATGAGTAGCCAAGTACACCACTGCATTCCCTCCATTATAGAAGCAGTCTGTCATCTCCTTCTTATTGAGATTCATCTCAAATCTTATGGATTTAATATCCTGGGCCAAATCAAATTGGAGAGACTTTTGTCCTTCATCTACATACTTTTCAATGGCTTGCCTGTGCTCATCCAGCTTTATCTGCATAGCAACCATAAGAGCACTATAATCTATTGATGGTGCAGGCTATACTGTAGGCTGTGGTGCTATAGTTTGCAAAGCCTTTTTGTAATTCTGACTTCTTCTTTTGAAAACTTGAAACTTTCTTTTCTTAGCCCTTGTTGCCTTCTCATCTTCAGAAGCTGAGGAGCTAGCAATTTCTACCCTCTCCTTAGGGATTGGAGGGAACATCTTCTGCACTTCAGGTACCTTCTCAGTCTCTTGCCTTGCAGTTTCTTCATGAATTTGTAGTTGCTCTCCCTCAACTGGAGCATTCTCCCCCTCAGCAGCAACAATTTCCTTGTCAAAATCTGCTTGATCAAGATTGAGGAAGAGGTCTTCCATAGTAAACTCTTGTGGAAAATGAGCTGGAGAAATTCTTGGCTCATCTTCCACTGGATCAGATACAACTTCAACTGTAACAGAAGTGTCTTCCATGACAACATCTGGGACTTGACTATCCAGCTGAGTTTGCTGATTAACATTAACTAATGGATCAGATAAAACAGTATCCACTTTAAGGAAATCTAAAGCATTAAGCTCAGAGATTACCTCAAGGATGATGTGGGTTGCTTGCTCACTCTCCAGGGTAGTTGGTTCTTCCATAACTAGAGACTCCCCCTGGATTTGATCCTGATGTAAGGGGCTAGTTGGTGGTAGCTCCCCCTGCCTTTCTACAGCCACTTGTGGAGCTGGAATCTTCCCAGCATCTCCAGGTTCTTGTTCATCATCTGAACTACTTGATGATTCCTGAGCTACTGGAGCTATCTTATTCTTCTTCTTGAGTGGGGTTTCCTTTTCAGGAGTGATCTTCTCAGGGGTTGGCATTTCCTTTGACAAAACCCTGTCCCATCTGGAGAAGATCCTCATGTCCATTCTTCTCATGTGGTTGATTTTACTACCAGCAGCTTGACTCATTACCTCTGGAATACTTCCAGCAAGGTATAGACTTAAGATCCTGCCCAAGTTGGGCTTCTTCAGGCTTTCCTTGATCTTCTCAAAGATCACTACAGACCAGTCAGTTTTCAGATTGAAGATTATCCTGGTCATAATGCTGAACATATGGGCAGATACCCTATCATGCCCTCTAGGTTTGCTTAAAATCACTTTGCCAACAATTTCTGACATGAATTTCCCTTGCCTGTTCATGCCTTTTCTATTGAAAACAGATCCAATTTTCATTTTAGAATCCAGTCCACACCAAGTTAGAGTTTCTCTGGTCTTTGAAGCAGTAACTTCATCTTCTTCTTTAGTTCTTGGTAACTGTAGTACTTTCCTCAAACTTTTAGGTGACACCTTCACCTTTTCACCATGGACCCTGGACTTGATCTTGAATCCAGTGTCGTCTAGGGTGGCTCCATTAAGGAATTCCAGTACTTCCTTCTTCCAGATCTTTGTGGGTTCAGAAATAAGAAATTCCAACCCTGAGTCTGCAACTAGGGTTATCACGTTCTTGATCTCTGGGTCTGCATCCTCAAACGCTTGTCGCACCAGTTCGTATCCTTCATTGACGTTCTCCTCGAGCTTTGGTGCCATTAGGGTTTGAAGAATTTGACTGGAGAGAAGAGAGGTGTCGACACACAAGTTTGGTCTCGAAACTTTTGAAAGCGTGTCGACAGACTAAGGCAAAATCCTATTTATACCTTTCTAGGTTTGAAGATGAAAAGACGGGCAGCTAACTTAAATTGTGTCGACACTGTCGATAAGTGTTGACACTGACTTATAATGTCTCGACACACTATGTCGACACAAGTTTAGTCGACAGATAATATGTGTTGACACTTGTTTATGTGTCGACACCACTTAACTCGACATTTAGTCGAGACTTTACTTAGATAATTCTGAGTAAAACCTAAGTGTCGACACCACCTTGGATGTGTCGACACCTACTTGTCATGTGTCGACACTAATTTTCTGAAGTGTCGACACCAATTTCCTAGATGTGTCGACACCTTTTTCCTGAAGTGTCGACACCACTATTCTGTGTCGATACAGAGATCTCTGTGTGTCGACACCTTTTTACTTAGCCATTTCAATAAACTTATTCTAAGTTTATCATTCCTAGTTCAATTTTAAACCTATTGAACTTAGTTTCTTCTAAGGGCTTAGTATACATATCAGCTAGTTGATTATCTGTTTTAACATATTCTAGTAAAATATCTTCTTTCTCTGCATGCTCCCTAAGAAAATGATATTTTATCTCAATATGTTTAGTTCTACTATGGGAAACAGGATTATGTGCAATTGATATAACACTAATAGAATCACAAAAGAGTGGAGTTCTACTTACCTGGAATCCATAATCCTCAAGCTGATGTTGTATCCACAGAAGTTGAGCACAGCAACTTCCTGCAGCCACATATTCTGATTCTGCAGTGGAGATAGCCACACTTGTTTGCTTTTTGCTACTCCATGAAATCAGTCTTCCACCTAGGAATTGACAGGTTCCAGTTGTGCTTTTTCTGTCTTCTTTGCATCCTGCAAAGTCTGCATCTGAATAACCTGTTAGATCAAAATCCCCATTCCTAGGGTACCAGAGGCCTAGATAAGGAGTGCCCTTTAGATATCTCAATATCCTATTGACTGCTGTCAAATGAGACTCTTTAGGGCAGGCTTGATACCTTGCACAGACACATGTAGCATACATGATATCTGGTCTACTTGCAGTCAAATATAATAGGGAGCCAACTATCCCTCTATACAAGGTTTCATCTACAGGTTTCCTTGCATCATCCTTGCTAAGAGACATACTTGACCCCATAGGAGTCTTCATGGTACTGGATGAATCCATACCATACTTCCTTATGAGTTCTAGGGTGAACTTAGACTGGTATATGGATAATCCATTCTCAGTCTGTCTTACTTGGAGACCCAAGAAGAACTTAAGCTCTCTCATACTACTCATCTCAAATTGACCTTGCATTAGTTTTGCAAACTTTTTGCAAAGACTACTTTCAGTAGACCCAAATATTATGTCATCTACATATATTTGGACTAGTATTACTTTGCCTCTGGATTCCCTAAGGAATAGAGTCTTGTCTATTTTCCCCCTTGTGAACTTATTCTCAATGAGGAAACTAGACAGGGTTTCATACCAAGCCCTAGGGGCTTGCTTTAACCCATATAAAGCTTTCCTAAGTTTATAGACATGATTAGGTAAAGTTGAATCAACAAAACCTGATGGTTGTTCCACATAGACTTCCTCTTTAAGATTACCATTCAGAAATGCTGACTTGACATCCATTTGGTAAACTTTAAATCCTTGAAAGGTTGTATAGGCCAGGAACATCCTTATGGCTTCCAGTCTGGCTACTGGAGCAAAGGTTTGATCAAAATCAATACCTTCTTTCTGCCTATATTCTTTAGCAACCAATCTTGCTTTGTTCTTAATGATGACTCCATGCTCATCCATCTTGTTCCTAAAGATCCACTTTGTCCCAATTATATTGTGGTATTTTGGTTTAGGAACAAGCTCCCAGACCTTGCACCTCTTGAACTGATTCAGCTCTTCTTGCATTGCCTCAATCCAATGAGGGTCTATGATGGCTTCTTCAAACTTCTTTGGTTCAACTTGGGATAGAAAACTGGAGTAGATTGTTGCATTCAGATTTCTGCTCCTTGTTTGTACCCCTTGTCTTGGATCACCAATGATTTGTTCTGCTGGATGATCTCTAAGATGCCTATTTGTTGGAGGCATCCTGACTTCAGGTTGAACTTCTTCAACTTCTTCATCTTGTTGTACTCCTTGTACTTCTTCTGCATTAGGTACATGTAGTACTCCCCCTGGACAACAGCCACTGTCTTCTACCTGCTGTCTTGTAGTAGGTTCTTCTTCTATAGTGAGCTTGTCCATCTTCTTAGTTATACCTGAGGAGCTGCATACACTACTAGACAACTCATTGTTAATAAGTCTAGTTTCATCAAATACTACATGTACAGTCTCTTCTACAACTTGTGTAGTCAAGTTGTAGACTCTATAAGCCTTACTATTGTTGTTGTACCCAACAAAAATTCCCTCTTGGGACTTGGTAGCAAACTTAGTCAAGTAAGACTTTCCATTGTTAAGTATAAAGCACTTACAACCAAAGATCCTGAAGTAGGATAGGTTTGGTTTCCTGCCTTTCACAACCTCATAGGGGGTCTTGTTGAGGCTTTTAGTAATGGTAGCCCTATTAATAACATGGCATGCAGTATTAACTGCTTCAGCCCAGAAATATTCTGGTAGTGATGTATCACTTAATAGGGTCCTACCAGCCTCAATCAAGGTTCTATTCTTCCTTTCAGCAATGTCATTTTGCTGAGGTGTTCTTGGTGAAGAAAACTCTTGAAATATCCCAAATTCTTCACATAGTTTTGTCATGCTATCAGACTGAAATTCAGTACCATGGTCACTTCTAATCTTGACCACTGTACTGTCTAGTTCATTCTGAATTTGCTTGACAAAGCTATAGAAGACACTAGGTGTTTCAGATTTCTGTCTTAGGAAGAACACCTAGGAAAACCTTGAGTAGTCATCTACAACTACAAAGGTATAGACCTTTCTACCTAGGCTGTGAACTGGCATTGGACCAAAGAGATCCATATGCAAGAGGTATAAGCACCTCACAGCATCTTTGTTTTCAATGCTTCTAAAGGTGGATCTAGTCTGCTTGCCCTTTTGACAAGCTGAGCAAATACCATCTTTAATACACTTAACTTGAGGACCATTCCTCACTAACTCTTTGCTAAAGAGTTTACCAATTGTCTTGTAGTTAAGATGAGCTAGCCTCTTGTGCCATTTGACACAATGAGAGACTGTCTCATCAGCTACTAGACACACTGGAGAACCAATGTTCTCAACCATAATGTCTAAGCAATAGACATTCCTTTTTCTATAACCAGTCAAAATGATCTCTTGATCATTTGATCTCCTGATATGACAACCATCTTTCACAAATGATATGACATATCCTACATCACTCAATTGACTTATACTAATAAGGTTATGTTTCAAACCTTTAACATAGGCCACTTGAGTAATTGTAATAAAGGGGTTAGATATGTTACCAAAACCCTTGATGATCCCTTTTTCAGAACCACCAAAGGTGACTTTTGGACCATCCTTGATAGGTGTGTAGTCCTTTAGTAAACCCCTTATTCCAGTCATGTGTCTGGAACATCCACTATCCAAGTACCAAATTGGGGCATGGCCACTTGGACTCACCTGCAAAACAGATTAGTGAACCTTAGAACCCAAAGAATTCTTGGGTCCTTGGTACTGGTTAGTTTGCATCCTAACAAAGCTACCTGCAAGTTTTCCAACAGGCAGTTTGCTACTCACTTTGGCACTAGCATTGTGCCAACAGTCCATTGCAAAGTGGCTGAAAGATATGGTACCTAAACAGCTAGAGGGGGGGGGGGTGAATAGGTGACCTACTTCTTCTTAAACTTTAATGGCAGCAATCAGTTAAGTTCACAGAATTCTAACTATTTTATCACAGCAAACACACAGCATACACAGTCACAGCACAATCACAGCAGACACAAGGTTTTATAGTGGTTCCCCAATCTTTGGGTACATCCACTTTCCCCCTTCGCCTATCTAGCAGTGTACTAGATTCGGCCAAACTTCTCCACTAGCTCAGAACCCAAATTGGTTCCTACACCTCAGGCCCAAGGTCCTACAACTCAGCTTTATCCCAAAGCATACACTCAGCCACAAAGGCCTACACTCAGCCAATCAAGGCCTACACTCAGCCAACAAGGCCTACACTCAGAGATTTCAATCTCCTACACTCAGGCTCTCAAGCCCTACCCTCAGCCTTTATGATTGCAGGCTTACAATTCACTCAGATCCAAAGGATCCTACAAGTTAAAAATGAATTACAAATGTTAACTCAACAACTCAGAAGCAAGAGAGGGGAGTTGAGAGTTTCTTGATGAGTTCTTGGAGAAACTCAGCTGGATTTAATCTGACTTAGCTTTCTTCAAAGCTTCTTGAGTAGAACTGAATAAGAATGAATCCTCCTGCAGTTGATCCTTGATCTCTGCTTCTTAAGATCCAGAATATATCTGAACCCTTCTTATCAGCCTAGTTCCAAAGGCTGATTTCTTGGATGGAGCCCTCTCTCTCCAACTTCTTAGATCTGCACTTGGACGGCTAGATCTTCTTGTGTTGATACTCTGTGTACCACTTCAATAACTACTTGAACAATTATCTGAACAACTACTGATCATCATTTTCTGTAGACAGCATAGGCCTATTTATAGGGCTTTTTCATGGTAACCGGCTGGTCCGGTTCATAACTGTCTTCTGACATCTCTGACAGGTGCTGTAGACCGGCTGGAACGGTAGGTGTCAAGTCATCCAGTCAGTTTTTGAAAATCTCTAACTGTCTGATAGTGTCGAGACTTTCTGTCTTTAAGTGTCGACACTTATAGGCTAAGTGTCGACACAAGTTGTGTGAGTGTCGACACAAGTCTACAAGGTGTCGACACAACTTCTTGTATGTCTCGACACAGATTCTTCTTCATGTGTCGACACTGAAATTGAGTGTCGACACAAGTACTTGATCTTCTGTAACTTGCTGAATTCTTCTAAGTGTCGACACATCTCCTTTGTGTCGACACAACTTCTTGTGTTGAATCTGTTAAGTGTCGACACTGCTTCTTGGTGTCGACACATAGTCTTCTATGTTGATACTTGCTGAGTGTCGACACAGCTACTTGTGTCGACACTTGATTCTTCTGTTGAGACTTCAGCTGAGTGTCGACACATTCCCTTAGTGTCGACACTTGTACTTAGAATATTTTGTTGATCTTTCTGTTCTTTGCTAAGTGTCGACACAGCTCCATGTGTCGACACTTTCTACAAGTGTAGAGTCTTCAGCTGAGTGTCGACACATTGTTCTGGGTGTCGACACTTACTTCAAGTGCTGACTCTTCTGCTAAGTGTCGACACATTGTGCTGGGTGTCGACACTTGTACTTAGTCTCTGCAGACTTTTGTTGAGTGTCGACACAGCTCCAAGTGTCGACACTTTCTGGTGTAGACACAGCTTCACTGGGTGTCGACATAGCTCCTTGTGTCGACACTTTCTGTCTGCACTTTTCTTCACTGAGTGTCGACACAGCTCCTTGTGTCGACACTTTCTGTCTGGTGTCGACTCTGCATCCCAGGTGTCGACACAATGACTCCAAGTGTCGACACTGCTTGTCTGGGTGTCGACACAAGTCTTCTTAAGTGTCGACACTTTCCCTCTGGGTGTCGACACATGGACTTAGAAATTTTTGCTTCAGTCCTACAAATACTTAACCTGCACAAGTAACTCAAAAACACATCAAATACATTTTGATGTATATCATTGAGTTGGGTGAGGCTTCTTCAAATCAGGTACATTTAACCAATGTACCCAACAATCTCCCCCTATTTGGAGAAGTCATAACCCTTAGTCAATGATATACACCATTCATAATAAAAATTACAAAATGATGTAAAGCAGGATAATGTACAGCAGGGTAAACATAAACATGTATCAATTTCACATGTATACAAATTCATCATTACAGAACAAATAAGAAATAGACATATTCACAGAACAAACATGAAATATATTGATCATATATTGTTCTAACATTTGTCTTATACATTTTCAGTAGTTCACAAAAATGTTTTACATTCAAAAGATTACAAAATAATCTTCAAGTAAATTCTTAATCTATTTCTGTTCTGGTTCCTTGATAACTATTCCTTTGCCAGCTTGGACTTTAGCTTGGACAGGAGCATCAGCAATTTCAGCATCAGCAGGCTTCTTGCCTTTCAGATCTTTCTTTTTAAGCTCTTCAGCTTTGATCTTCTGCCTTTCAAAATAATGGTATGGCTTAAGAAAGTACTTGCTAGGCTCCACTGCAGTAGGAGGTAGCTTTCCCATCTTTGCCTTCCTTCTATACTGAACTATTGCCTCTTGCCTGATCTCATGTTTTCTCCATTCAGCTTCAGAAAACCATTTGTTCCTGTCATGAGTGTTATCCTTGGCAGCTTTCCAGGCAGTTAATATTATGTTTCTAGAGGTAGGGCTCCACTGTTCAAAGTCTGGCCTTTGTTCTGCTTGTTCCCTAAACCTCTTCTTAGACAGTCTTGTCTCTTCCTCTTTCTGCAATGCCTCTTGCATGGCTTCTTATATAGGCTGAACAACCTTTTCAATATGGACATTGTCCTTGCCCCCAGATGGGCTGTACATGGTCTGTACCTCAGCATGAATCATTTCAAAATCTGGAGGTGGATAAATGACCTGAGCTACTTCTGGTTGCTCACCTCCAAGATAGGCAGGGTTAATGCCAGATTCAGCAACATCATTGTCATCACACAGAGGAGGATATCCAAGTGTAGCTCTGATGGAATTTGATATCCACTTAGCATGGTCAGAGCTTGCCTTGACTAACACTCTCTCCCCCTTTATGACTTCTCTAGCCATATGATCTCTGACATCATCCTTCTGAAATCTGATTTGACTATCCAAGTATCTGACTCCATCTTTAAAGTAAGGTTTGAGCTTTGTAAGTTGTTCAGATATGGCTTTCTGGGAGTCTTGAATAGTAGTCTTAACAGCAGAAATTTCTTCTTGAAAGGCTTTGTCAAATTCATTTTTAATAGCAGCAGTGGAAGTAGAAGGTTCAGCAGCCTTGTTCTTCAATTCAGTGACTATAGCATTATGTGAAGCAGTAAGATTGTCATTCATCCTTAACTGATTTTCAAGTACATACCCTTGCTTCAATGCTATGTCATCCACTTGGGCCTTGATCGTTTCCTGGTGTGTTGCCAAGTACACCACTGCATTTCCACCTTTGTGGAAGCATTCTGTCATCTCTTTCTTATTAAGGTTCATTTCAAACCTGATTGATTTTATATCCTGGGCCAGATCAAATTGGAGTGAATTCTGCCCTTCATCTACATATTTCTCTATGGCCTGTCTTTGCTCATCCAACTTGATTTGCATTGCAACCATCAGTGCACTATAGTCAACTGATGGTGTTTGCTGAACTATAGGCTGTGGTGCAACTGTTTGGAGAGCCTTCTTGTAACTCTGGCTTTTTCTCTTGAATACATAGATTTTCTTTTTCCTTGCCCTTGCTGCATCCTCATCTTCAGAAGCTGAGGAGCTGGCAATGTTAACCCTCTCCTTAGGACTAGAGGGCCTCTCTTTCTGCACTTCAGGTGCCTTCTCAGATTCCAGCCTTACAGGCTCTTCCAGAATTTCCATCTGCTCCCCCTCAACAGCAGCATTCTCTTCATCAACAGTAGCCTTGTCCATATCAAAGTCATGTTGATATAGATTTAAAAATAAATCATCCATGGTGTATTCTGGTGGTGAATGAACTGGAGACATTCTTTGCTCTTCAACCACTGGATTAGGAATCACTGCTTGTACAACAGATGTGTCTTTTATAACAGCATCTGGTTCTTGACTATCCAGCTGAGTTTGCTGATGAACATCAGACAAATCAGCATCTTCTATAAGAAATTCTAAAGTATTTAGATCAGTGAGTACCTCTTGTATGATGGTGGTGGCTTGCTCACTTTCCAGTGTAGAGGGTTCTTCTATAAATGGAGGCTCCCCCTGGCTTTGATCCTTGTGGATGGGGCTAGCTTGAGGTAGCTCCCCCTGGATCTCAGCAACCTCTTGAGGAGTAGGAGTCTTTTCAGCAGGCTCTTCCTCATTGTCATCTGGAGTGAAGACAACTTCCTCTTCACTGTCAGAACTGCTAGTGGACTCTTGTGCCACTGGAGCAACTTTTCTCTTTTTCTTAGGAGGAATCTCTTTCTCAGTAACTGTCTTCTCAGGGGTTGGCATCTCCTTTGACAACACCCTGTCCCATCTAGAAAAGATCTTCAGATCCATCTTCCTCATGTGATTTATCTTGCTTCCAGCAGCAGTATTCATTACCTCTGGTATGGTACCAGCTAGGTATAGACTTATAATTCTGCCCAGGTTGGGCTTCTTCAAACTTTCCTTAATCTTCTCAAAGACTATAACAGACCAATCAGTTCTTAGAGTGAAGATTATTCTTGTCATTATACCAAACATATAGGCAGACACTCTGTCATGCCCTCCTGGCTTGCTGAGTAAGACCTTTCCAACAATTTCAGACAAGAATTTGCCTTGGCTATTCATGCCTTTCCTGTTAAAGACAGAACCAATCTTCATCTTAGGATCAAGTCCACACCAGGTTAGAGCTTCCCTGGTCCTAGATGCAGTAACATCATCTTCCTCTTGAGTTTTTGGAAGATGTAGAATCTTCCTCAGACTCTTTGGTGATACCTTGACCTTCGTTCCATGAACTCTGGATTTGATTCTGTATCCAGACTCATCTACTTCAACTCCATTTAGGAATTCAAGAACCTCTTTCTTCCATATCTTTGTAGGTTCAGAAACTAAATACTCTAACTCTGAATCTACGACTAGGGTTACGACAGACTTGATTTCTTGATCCGCATCACTGAAAGCGCCGCGCACCGGCTCATATCCTTCGTTGACGTTCTCCTCTAGCTTAGGTGCCATTAGGGTTTGTAGAATTTGTCTTGAGAGAAGAGAGGTGTTGACACAGTAGTTTTGGTCTCGAAACTTTAAAAGCGTGTCGACAAACAAAGACAGAACCCTATTTATACCTTTCTAATTTTGAAGATGAACAGGCGGGACAGCTATCTTAAAATGTGTCGACACTGGCAATAAGTGTCGACACTGACTTATAATGTCTCGACACATATGTGTCGACACAAATTTAGTCAACAGATTTTATGTGTCGACACATGTTTATGTGTCGACACAACATAACTCGACACATTGTCGAGACTTTACTTAGAAAAATTCTGAGTAAATACTAAGTGTCGACACCACTTCGGATGTGTCGACACCTACTTGACATGTGTCGACACTAACATTCTGAAGTGTCGACACCAACTTTCTAGATGTGTCGACACCTGTTTTCTGAAGTGTCGACACCACTATTCTGTGTCGACATAGACTTGTCTATGTGTCGACACCTTTTTACTTAGGCATTTTCAATTCTGTAAACTTACTCTAAGTTTATCATTCCTAGTTCAATTTTGAATCTATTGAACTTAGCTTCTTCTAGTGGCTTAGTAAACATATCAGCTACTTGATTATCAGTTTTAACATATTCTAATGAAATATCTTCTCTTTCTACATGCTCCCTAAGAAAATGATATTTAATTTCAATATGTTTTGTCCTACTATGAGATACAGGGTTATTAGCTATTGAAATAGCACTAGTAGAATCACAGAAAAGTGGAGTTCTACTTACCTGAAATCCATAGTCCTCTAGCTGATGTTGTATCCATAGAAGTTGAGCACAGCAACTTCCTGCAGCCACATACTCTGACTCTGCTGTGGAGATAGCCACACTGGTTTGCTTTTTGCTACTCCATGAAATTAGTCTCCCACCTAGGAATTGACAGGTTCCAGTAGTGCTTTTTCTATCTTTTTTGCATCCTGCAAAGTCTGCATCTGAATAACCTGTTAGATCAAAATCTCCATTCCTAGGGTACCAGAGGCCTAGATAGGGAGTGCCCTTTAGATATCTCAATATTCTCTTGACTGCAGTCAAGTGAGACTCTTTAGGGCAGGCTTGATACCTTGCACAGACACATGTAGCATACATGATATCTGGTCTACTAGCAGTCAAGTATAATAGGGAGCCAACTATCCCTCTATACAAGGTTTCATCTACAGGTTTCCCTGCATCATCCTTGCTAAGAGACATACTTGACCCCATAGGAGTCTTCATGGTACTTGATGAATCCATACCATACTTCCTTATGAGTTCTAGGGTGAACTTGGACTGACATATGGATAAACCACTTTCAGTCTGTTTAACTTGGAGACCCAAGAAAAACTTTAGCTCTCCCATACTACTCATCTCAAACTGACCTTGTATAAGTTTTGCAAACTTTTTGCAAAGGCTGCTTTCAGTAGACCCAAATATAATGTCATCTACATATATTTGGACTAGTATGACATTGCCTCTAGATTCCCTAAGGAATAGAGTCTTATCTATTTTCTCCCTTGAGAACTTGTTCTCAATGAGGAAACTAGATAGGGTTTCATACCAAGCCCTAGGGGCTTGCTTTAACCCATATAAAGCTTTCCTAAGTCTATAGACATGATGAGGTAAAGTAGAATCAACAAAACCTGCAGGCTGTTCCACATAGACTTCTTCCTTAAGATTACCATTCAGGAATGCTGACTTGACATCCATTTGGTAAACCTTGAATCCTTGATGGGTTGCATAGGCTAAGATCATCCTTATGGCTTCCAGTCTGGCTACTGGACCAAAGGTTTGATCAAAATCAATACCTTCTTCTTGCCTATATCCTTTAGCAACCAATCTTGCTTTATTCTTAATGATGACCCCTTATTCATCCATCTTATTCATGTAGATCCACTTGACTCCTATTATATTGTGGTCTTTAGGCTTAGGAACTAGTTCCCAGACCTTGCACCTCTTGAACTGATTAAGCTCTTCTTGCATTGCTTCAGTCCATTGTGGATCCAGTATTGCTTCTTCAAAATTCTTAGGTTCAACTTGAGACAGAAAGCTGGAGTAGATTGCTGCATTCATGTATCTGCTCCTGGTTTGTACTCCTTGTCTTGGATCTCCAATAATCTACTCTACTGGATGATCTCTAAGATGCCTATTGGCTGGAGGCATCCTAACTTCTAGTTGAACCTCTTCAACATCTCCATCATACTGTATTCCTTGTATTTCTTCAGCAATTGGCACATGTAGTTCTCCTCCTGGACAACAGCTACTGTCCTCTACTTGCTGTCTTGCAGCAGGTACTTCTTCTATAGTAAGCTTGTCCATTCTCTTTGTTAAACCTGTGGGGCTGCATACAGAACTAGACAACTCATTGTTAATAAGTTTAGTCTCATCAAAAACTACATGCACAGATTCTTCTACAACTTGTGTAGTCAAGTTGTAGACTCTATAAGCCTTACTATTATTGTTGTACCCAACAAAAATTCTCTCTTGGGACTTGGCATCAAACTTAGTCAAGTAAGACTTCCCATTGTTAAGTATGAAGCATTTGCAACCAAAGATCCTGAAATAGGATAGGTTTGGTTTCCTGCCTTTCACAACTTCATAGGGGGTCTTGTTGAGGCCTTTAGTGATGGTAGCCCTATTTATAACATGGCATGCAGTGTTAACTGCTTCAGCCCAGAAATACTCTGGCAGTGATGTATCACTTAGTAGGGTCCTACCAGCCTCTATCAAGGTCCTATTCTTCCTCTCAGCAATGCCATTTTGCTGAGGTGTTCTAGGTGAAGAGAATTCTTGAAATATCCCAAAGTCTTCACAAAGTTTTGCCATGCTTTCAGACTAAAACTCAGTACCATGGTCACTTCTAATCTTGACCACTGTACTGTTTAGTTCATTCTGAATTTGCTTGACAAAGCTATAGAAGACACTAGGTGTTTCAGATTTCTGTCTTAAGAAGAACACCCAGGAAAACCTTGAGTAGTCATCTACAACTACAAGGGTATAGACCTTCCTACCTAAGCTGTGAACTGGCATTGGACCAAAGAGATCCAAGTGCAAGAGGTATAAACAGCTCACAACATCTTTGTTTTCTATGCTTCTAAAGGTGGATTTAGTCTGCTTGCCCTTTTGACAAGCTGAGCAAATACCATCTTTAACACACTTAACTTGAGGACCATTCCTCACTAACTCTTTGCTAAAGAGTTTGCCAATAGTCTTGTAGTTAAGATGGGCAAGCCTCTTGTGCCATTTGACACAATGAGAGACTGTCTCATCAGCTACAAGACACACTGGAGAACCATTGTTCTCAACCATAATATCTAGGCAATAGACATTCCTTTTCCTATAACCTGTCAAAATGATCTCTTGATCACTTGACCTCTTGATATGACAACCATTTTTAACAAATGAGATGTCATACCCTACATCACTTAATTGACTTATACTTATTAGGTTGTGTTTCAACCCTTTAACATAAGCCACTTGAGTAATGGTAACTAAGTTACTAGAAATGTTACCAAACCCTTTGATGATTCCTTTTTCAGAACCACCAAAGGTTACTTTTGGACCATCTTTGATTGGAATGTAGTCCTTTAGTAGTCCCCTAGTCCCAGTCATATGTCTGGAACATCCACTGTCTAAGTACCATGTTGGGGTATGACCACTTGGACTCACCTGCAAAACAGATTTAATGAACCTTAAAACCCAAAGAATTCTTGGGTCCTTGGTACTTGTTAGTTTGCAATCTAACAAAGCTACCTACTAGCTTTCCAACAGGTAGTTTGGTACTCACTTTGGTACTAGCATTGTGCCAACAGTCCACTGCAAAATGGCCAACTTTGCCACAACACCAACATTCAAACTTGTTGTACCTTTGCTTAGGTACTGTCTTTGCTGTCTTATCTACAGCTGACTTGTTGAATGTTGGGGCTTTGCCCTTAGACTTAGACTTGGACTGCTCAGTCCTTACAGGTCTAGTAAAGCCCAGTCCAGCTTTACCCTTGTGATGAACAAATTCATCAATTATGGGTAACACTGACTTAGGTTTAGAAAACCTAGCAACAAGCTCTCTCTCTTTCTGAAGATTGATCTCCAGACTCTTGATTTGATCATTCTTAAAGGTGATAGTCCCCATCTGAATCACTGTTATGTGTTTCAGCCTAGCTATCTCATTAAGCTTTTGATCAAATTGCTTCTCAAAATCTGTTACAGCAGCTTTTAGATCAGCAATTTCCATTGCCTGATTTTTGGCTAGGGTCTTGCTTTTCTTGTAAGCTTGCAACAGCACTTTATATTCATCTATAAGCTGATGAATATCATCCTCAAACTCAGATACATTCTCATCACTTGATGATGATGAATCTGATTCTGAACTGGAACAAGAAACTGAACTTAGAGTTGAACTTTGTACCTTACTAGGTCCTGGCTGCTCCAGGATTTTGTCACTCTCAGTTAATGTCATCAGTCCTTGGCATTGACAGTCTTCTTGTTCATAAATAGACTCCATTATCTGAATGAATTCTTCTTTTTCTTCTTCAGCAAACAGCCCTATGTAAGCTTCAGCCTCAGACTCAGTTTCTGAAGAAGAGATATCTGATAGAGTCTTCTCTTTCTTGGCTACAAAAGACTTCTCTTTCTTGCCTTTAAAATGAGTCTTTTTCCTGTCACTAGACTCTTTTCTCTTTTCAAGACAATCTGCAATAATATGGCCCTGTCTATTGCAGCAATAGCACACTATCTTAGAACCAGTTGCCTTGCTCGATTTTGTCCTCTTCCTGTCCTTCTTTGAAGCCTTTTTATCTTGATAAAAATCTTCTTTTCCTTTTGAAGTAGAGGGCCTTGTCCTCCACTGTTTCTTCTTCAAGAATTTTTGAAAGTATCTAGTGAAGGTAGCAAAGTCTTCATCACTTTCACTGCTTTCAGACTTTGTGCTGACTGACTCATCTGTCTCTGATTCAACTACCTTTGGAGGTGGAGTTGGTGACTTATTCCTGCACTTTCTGGAGGCTTCTGTCTTGAAGGCTACTGTTATTTCCTTGTGCTCAGTTCTTGTTGATTTCTCCTCCTCTTTTCTCACTGTCAATTGCATCTCATATGACAACAATTTGCCAAACAGTGTAGGTGAAGGAATTTCTCCCAACTTAGCCATTTCTCTAATGGCACAGATCTTGGTGTCCCAATCTTTGGTTAGGGACCTTAGGAACTTGTCATTTAGTTCATAGTTACTGAACTCTCTTCCATAAGACATGAGTTCATTAACTATTCTGTAAAACTTCTTATAGCACTCAGTTATGCTATCACCCTTTCCTTGTCTAAAACTCTCATACTCTTGATTTAGCAAGGATTTTCTATCTTGCCTAACTTCTTCAGAACCTTCCATATAGACAATGAGAGTATCCCACATCTCTTTGGCTGTCTTACAGTGAATAAGATTCTGAAAAGTGGCATCATCTATGGCACTTACAATAATATTTTGAGCCCTTTTGTCCATGGTGGCTAGGACAATCTCATCCTTAGTCATTTCAGAGAAATCCTTTGGAGTTCTCTGATTTGCATCTAGAACTGATATCTTCATGGGCACATATGACCCTTCCTTTACTGTGATGTAGATTCTAGGGTCTGAGGCCTCCATAAACAGCCTTACCCTTTCCTTCCAAATCCCAAAGATTTCCTTTCTGCATATAGGTAATTTCATGGAACCCAATTCCTTGTGATTCTCAGAAGAACCCATGTTTCTTGATTTTCTTGAATCTGTAATTTGCCTTATACTGAATCTGCCAATCAGGATCTCCTCAGACTATTAGTCCTTTTTTTTGAGGAACCTCCCTCTGATACCACTTGAAAGATATGGTACCTAAACACCTAGAGGGGGGGGGGGTGAATAGGTGACCTACTTCTTCTTAAACTTTAATGGCAGCAATCAGTTAAGTTCACAGAATTCTAACTATTTTATCACAGCAAACACACAGCATACACAGTCACAGCACAATCACAGCAGACACAAGGTTTTATAGTGGTTCCCCAATCTTTGGGTACATCCACTTTCCCCCTTCGCCTATCTAGCAGTGTACTAGATTCGGCCAAACTTCTCCACTAGCTCAGAACCCAAATTGGTTCCTACACCTCAGGCCCAAGGCCCTACAACTCAGCTTTATACCAAAGCCTACACTCAGCCACAAAGGCCTGCACTCAGCCAATCAAGGCCTACACTCAGCCAACAAGGCCTACACTCAGAGATTTCAATCTCCTACACTCAGTCTCTCAATCCCTACCCTCAGCCTTTATAATTGCAGGCTTACAATTCACTCAGATCCAAAGGATCCTACAAGTTAAAAATGAATTACAAATGTTAACTCAACAACTCAGAAACAAGAGAGGGGAGTTGAGAGTTTCTTGATGAGTTCTAGGAGAAACTCAGCTGGATTCAATCTGACTTAGCTTTCTTCAAAGCTTCTTGAGTAGAACTGAATAAGAATGAATCCTCCTGCAGTTGATCCTTGATCTCTGCTTCTTAAGATCCAGAATATATCTGAACCCTTCTTCTCAGCCTAGTTCCAAAGGCTGATTTCTTGGATGGAGCCCTCTCTCTCCAACTTCTTAGATCTGCACTTGGACGGCTAGATCTTCTTGTGTTGATACTCTGTGTACCACTTCAATAACTACTTGAACAATTATCTGAACAACTACTGATCATCGTTTTCTGTAGACAGCATAGGCCTATTTATAGGCCTTCTTCATGGTAACCGGCTGGTCCGGTTCATAACTGTCTTCTGACATCTCTGACAGGTGCTGTAGACCGGCTGGAACGGCAGCTGTCAAGTCATCCAGTCAGTTCATGAAAATCTCTAACTGTCTGATAGTGTCGAGACTTTCTGTCTTTAAGTGTCGACACTAATAGGCCAAGTGTCGACACAAGTTGTGTGAGTGTCGACACAAGTCTACAAGGTGTCGACACAACTTCTTGTATGTCTCGACACAAATTCTTCTTCATGTGTCGACACTGAAATTGAGTGTCGACACAAGTACTTGATCTTCTGTAACTTGCTGAATTCTTCTAAGTGTCGACACATCTCCTTTGTGTCGACACAACTTCTTGTGTTGAATCTGTTAAGTGTCGACACTGCTTCTTGGTGTCGACACATAGTCTTCTATGTTGATACTTGCTGAGTGTCGACATAGATCCTTGTGTCGACACTTGATTCTTCTGTTGAGACTTCAGCTGAGTGTCGACACATTCCATTAGTGTCGACACTTGTACTTAGAATATTTTGTTGATCTTTCTGTTCTTTGCTAAGTGTCGACACAGCTCCATGTGTCGACACTTTCTTCAAGTGTAGAGTCTTCAGCTGAGTGTCGACACATTGTTCTGGGTGTCGACACTTACTTCAAGTGCTGACTCTTCTGCTAAGTGTCGACACATTGTGCTGGGTGTCGACACTTGTACTTAGTCTCTGCAGACTTTTGTTGAGTGTCGACACAGCTCCAAGTGTCGACACTTTCTGGTGTAGACACAGCTTCACTGGGTGTCGACATAGCTCCTTGTGTCGACACTTTCTGTCTGCACTTTTCTTCACTAAGTGTCGACACAGCTCCTTGTGTCGACACTTTCTGTCTGGTGTCGACTCTGCATCCCAGGTGCCGACACAATGACTCCAAGTGTCGACACTGCTTGTCTGGGTGTCGACACAAGTCTTCTTAAGTGTCGACACTTTCCCTCTGGGTGTCGACACATGAACTTAGAAATTTTTGCTTCAGTCCTGCAAATACTTAACCTGCACAAGTAACTCAAAAACACATCAAATACATTTTGATGTATATCATTGAGTTGGGTGAGGCTTCTTCAAATCAGGTACATTTAACCAATGTACCCAACAGTGGCCTACCTTGCCACAGCACCAACACTCAAACTTATTGTACCTTTGCTTAGGTACTATCTTTGTTGTTTTATCTACAGCAGACTTGTTGAGAGTTGGGGCTTTGCTCTTGGACTTGGACTGAATAGTCCTTGCAGGTTTAGTAAATCTCAGTCCATCTTTACCTTTGTGATGAACAAATTCATCAATTAAAGGTTGAACTGACTTAGGTTTAGAAAACCTAGCAATTAAGTCTTTCTCCTTCTGAAGATTAATCTCCAGACTCTTGATTTGATCATTCTTAAATGATATAGTCCCCATCTGAATCACAGTGATGTGCTTCAGTCTGGCTATCTCATTAAGTTTTTGATCAAACAACTTCACAAAATCAGTTGCAGCAGCTTTGAGATTAGCAATTTCCTTTGCCTGACTTTTGGCTAGGGACTTGCTCTTCTTATAAGCTTGCAATATAACTTTATATTCATCTATCAACTGATGAATATCCTCTTCAGACTCAGATGCACTCTCATCATTTGATGATGATGAATCTGATTCTGTATTGGCACAAGAAATTGAACTAAAAGAACAATGTTGTACCTTACTAGATCCTGGCTGCTCCAGGATTTTGTCACTTTTTGTCAATTCCATTAGTCCTTGGCACTGACTGTCCTCTTGTTCATATATAAAGTTCATGATCTGGATGAACTCTTCTTCTTCTTCCTCAGCAAACAGTCCTATATATGCCTCAGCATCTGACTTAGTTTCTGATGAAGAAATATCTGACAGGCTCTTGTCCTTTTTGGCAACAAAAGACTTCTCCTTCTTGCCCTTATATTGAGTCTTTTTCTTGTCACTAGACTCCTTCCTTTTTTCTGGACAATCTGCAACAACATGACCTTGTCTATTACAGCAATATCATACTATTTTTGAAAGAGTTACTTTGCTAGACTTAGTCTTTTTCCTTGTCTTTCTTTGAAGACTTTTTATTCTGATAAAAGTCTTCTTTTCCCTGTGAAGTAGAAGGCCTTGTCCTCCACTGTTTCTTCTTTAAGAACTTCTGAAAATGTCTTGTAAAGGCAGCAAAGTCCGCATCACTTTCACTGCTCTCAGACTTTCTGCTTTCTGAATCTTCTGATTCAGTTTCAGCAACCTTTGGAGGTGGAGTTGGTGACTTACTCTTGTACTTTCTGTGGGCTTCTGATTTGAAGGCCACTGTCCTTTCCTTATGTTCACTTCTTATTGATTTCTCCTCTTCTTTCCTCACCATTAACTGCATTTCATAGGATAGCAGTTTGCCAAAAAGTGTTGGTGGAGGAATTTCTCCCAACTTTGTCATTTCCCTAATATCACAGATCTTGGTGTCCCAATCTTTTGTTAGGGACCATAGAAACTTATCATTGAGTTCATAATTACTGAACTCTCTGCCATAGGACATGAGCTCATTCACAATCCTGTAGAACTTCTTATAGCACTCAGTTATGCTATCAGCCTTACCTTGTCTAAAACTTTCATATTCTTGGTTTAGCAAGGATTTTCTGTCTTGCCTCACTTCTTCAGAAAACTCCATATACACAATAAGAGTATCCCACATCTCTTTAGCTGTCTTACAGTGTATCAAATTCTGAAAAGTTGCATCATCTATGGCACTCACTATGATGTTCTGAGCCCTCTTATCCATAGTGGCTAGAACAATTTCATCCTTTGTCATTTCAGAGAAATCCTTAGGTGTTCTCTGATTTGCATCTAAGACTGACACCTTTATGGGCACATATGGCCCTTCTTTTACTGTGATATAAATCCTAAGGTCTGAGGCTTCCATAAACAGTCTCATCCTTTCCTTCCAGATACCAAAGATCTCTTTCCTACATATGGGTAACTTCATGGATCCCAATTCCTTGTGATTCTCAGTGGAACCCATGGGTCTTGATTTTCTTGATTCTGTAATTGACTTAAACTGAATCTGCCAACAGGATCTACTCAGACAGTTATGTCCCTTTTTGAGTAACCTCCCTCTGATACCACTTGAAAGATATTGTACCTAAACACCTAGAGGGGGGGGGGGGTGAATAGGTGACTTGAATCTTTTTAACTTTTTAAGGCAGCAATCAGATTTTATCTCAGAGTTATATCTATTTGTACACAGCAATCACACAGCAATCACAGAATATCACAACACACAGTAGACACACAGTTTTATAGTGGTTCCCCAATGTTTGGGTACATCCACTTTCTCCCTTCGCCTATCTAGCAGTGTACTAGATTCGACCAAACTCCTCTACTATCTCAGAACCCAAAATAGGTTCCTACACCTCAGGCCCAAGGCCCTACAACTCAGCTTCTTCACAAAGCCTACACTCAGCCACCAATGCCTACACTCAGCCACCAAGGCCTACACTCAGCCACAAAAGGCCTACACTCAAAGATTCTAATCTCCTACACTCAGGCACTCAAGCCCTACACTCAGCCTTTATAGTTACAGGCTTACAAGACTCAGATCCCTAAGGATCCTACAAGATAATTTGAATACAAAATGTATACTCAACAACTCAGAGAAAAGAGAGAAGAGTTGTGAGTTTCTTGATGAGTTCTTGGAAGAACCCAGCTGAAATCAATCTGACTTGGCTTTCTTCAAAGCTTCTTGAATGTAGAACTCAATAAGATTGACCTCTTCTGCAGTTGATCCTTGATCTCTGCTACTTAAGATGCAGAATAAATCTGAACCCTTCTTCTCAGTCTGGTTCCAATGACTGATTTCTTGGATGGAGCACTCTCTCTCTCTCCAACTTCTTAGATCTTCACTAGATTCTTCAAGGAATAGCTAGATCTTCTTTGTATAACTTGATGTGTTGATCTTTTGAACAACTTCAACAACAACTTTCTGTAGACAACATAAGCCTATTTATAGGCCTTCTTCATGGTAACCGGCTGATCCGGTTCATAACTGAATTTTGACAACTCTGACAGGTGCAGTAGACCAGCTGTAATGACAGCTGTCAAGTCATCTAGTCAGTTCTTGAAAACTTTGTAACTGTCTGAAAGTGTCGAGACTTTCTGTCTTTAAGTGTCGACACTTATAGACCAAGTGTCGACACAAGTTGTCTAAGTGTCGACACTAGCCTACAAGGTGTCGACACAACTGCTTGTGTTGTAGATTTTATATCTCGACACTGCTTCTTCTTCATGCGTCGACACTGAAATTGAGTGTCGATACAAGTACTTGTACTTCAGTATATTGCTGAATTCTTGTAAGTGTCGACACATCTCCTTTGTGTCAACACATCTTCATGTGTTGAATCTGTTAAGTGTCGACACTTCTTCTTGGTGTCTACACATGTCTTCAGTGTTGATACTTGCTGACTGTCGACACAGCTCCTTGTGTCGATACATTCTTCTTTTGTCGAGACTCTGGCTGAGTGTCGACACAACTGCTTAGTGTCGACACTTGTACTTAGAATATTCTTGAACTTTGCTAAGTGTCGACACAGCTCCTTGTGTCGACACTTTCTTCAAGTGTTGAGTCTTCAGCTGAGTGTCGACACATTGTTCTGGGTATCAACACTTACTTCAAGTGTTGACTCTTCTGCTGTATGTCGACATATTGCTCTGGGTATCGACACTTATACTTAGTCTCTGCTGACTTTTGCTAAGTGTCGACACAGCCTCCAAGAGTCGACACTTTCTGATGTAGACACAGTTCTTCTAGGTGTCGACACTGCTGTTAAGTGTCGACACAGCTTCACTGCACTTTTCTTCACTGAGTGTCGACACAGCTCCTTGTGTCGACACTTTCTGTCTTGTGTCGACTCAGCATCCCTGGTGTCGACACAATGACTCCAAGTGTCGACACTGCTTGCCTGGGTGTCGACACAAGTCTTCTTAAGTGTCGACACTTTTCCTCTGGGTGTCGACACATGGACTTAGAAACTTTTTCTTCTTTCCTGCAAATACTTAACCTGCACAAGTGAACTCAAAACACATCAAATACATTTTGATGTATATCATTGAGTTGGGTGAGGCTTCTTCAAATCAGGTACATTAGAACCAATGTACCCAACAAGAAGTAATTGTGTCGACACATAGAATCATTGTCGACACATTCTACAGATGCAGTGTCGAGAAGCAGTGTCAACACTAAGGAAGCCGTGTCGACACCTCCAAGGATTATATCGACACTTTGTTTACTTGTGTCGACACATGATGAAGTTCAGTCTCAACACTTTGCTGACAGACAGAATTTCAAGAAGTGACTGGATGACTTGACAGCTGCCGTTACCAACCGGTCTACTGCAACTGTCAGAGCTGTCAGAAGGTTGTTAGAAACCAGATCAGCTGGTTACCATGGAGAAAGTCTATATAAAAGCATTCTCCTTCAACCAATAGGGACGGATAGAGGAGATTGAAAAAGAATATATATATACAGAATTAAGAAGATTTTCGTGAGAAGATCTAAGAAGAATTTGGAGAGAGAGAGAGGTCCATCTATTGAAGTGAAGTGCAGTTACTGAACCAGGCTGCCAAGAAGGATTTAGATTGAGATCTGAATATCAAGAAAGAAGCTGATTGAAGATCAACTTCAAAGGAGATCAACCCTACTGAGTTCAGATTCAAGAAGCTTTGAAGAAAGCTAAGGGAGGTTGTTCTCTGCCATCAGATTCTTCCAAGAACTGATCAAGAAGACATCCATCATGTTTCTCTCTACCTGGGTGGTGGTAATATACATTGTGAAATCAATTATCTGTAGGATCTTTAAGAGATCTGAGTTGTAAGCTTGTATTTATAAAGGCTGAGTGTAGGAGAGTATTTTCTCTGAGTGGTAGGCCTTGTTGAAGGCTGAGGTAGGGCTGTGAGCCTGAGTTGTAGGAGATTGTGATCTCTGCATTGTAGGCCTTGTTGACGGCTGAGGTAGGGCAGTTTGCCTGAGCTGTAGGAGTGTGGACTCATTCTGAGTTGTAGGATCCCTGTTGGGGTTCTGAGCTACTGCAAGATCTGAGGATCTGAGGTGAAGAGAAGAAGTTAGGCCGAATCTAGCACACTGCAAGATAGGCGAAGGGAGAAAGTGGATGTACCCAGACCTTGTGGAACTACTATAAAACCTGTGTGCAATCTGTGTTGTTGTGATTCCGTGAATCTGTGTTGTGGTTGCTATAGATTTATCTATTGTTAAGTATTTAACTGAATAGATTTGCTGCCTTAGAAGAAAAAGGAATTACACCTATTCACCCTCCCGCTAGGTGGTTAGGCACTAATTCTTTCACAAACCTCATAGTTTGGAAAGTTGCTAAGAATTTTTTTCATCTAAGGAGACACCTTCTACCATCCATACACATTTCTAACCACACCAAAGCCACTCTCACCACTAACCTTCATGACATTTCTTCAAACCTAACTACCAAATCTTGCAGAGGTTACGTCAAAGACCCGACTTATTATTATTCCTTTTTAAGTCATTAAAGGAAGTTCGACGGGAAAGTTGGAGGGAAGTGAATGATTTTAAATGGTAGCACACACCACTCTAGAAATATTAATTGAGATTTATCTTCCATCAAACTTACGAATTATCAAATGTTTTGAACACTTAATGGTCGGTAAATCCTCAAATAGTTTAATCGGTACTCTGGACTAAACCTTTTGAGTTATCTTCGAGAAAATAGTATCATGTGAGTTATTTATTTTAACTATCACCTCACTTAATTTGTTGATTAAAATTTTCTTTGCTAGGGACTAGCAAAGGTTCAAGTGTGGAGGTGTGATAACTTCTCAAAACGAAGTTATTTAGCCTAAGTTTCGGACCTTTTGCTCGTCGATCCGGGAGAAAAATCATTTAGTTGAAGTTAAATGCAAGTAAATTCACATTTATTTTATTTATGTCTAAAGTGGTCTTTTTCCTAGGTGTTGGTGCAAGAGAAGCGAAGGAGAACGACTTTGAAGAAGAATTTGGTCAAATATGCTGCCCTGGAGAAAAAGTTGCAGAATCCTGAAAAAGGTTGCAACCCTTTTTGGACGAAATTCAGATTTTAAAATTCAAATTTGGCACTGTTTTCTGATCCGGAAGGAGGCACCTTTTGAGCAAGATATGCACGTTTTTGGAGGGAGAATATTCTGGAGTTAAAGAGGAGAGAGAAAATTTTCGGACTTTTAAAAAGTAGGGACATTTAGGTTTTGAAGGAATGCGGAATTTTTCATTCTTGCTAGTGGAGGAAGTCTTCTTCTTCCTCATTCTCGAAGGGGGCGGCTAGAGAAATAGAGGGGATTTTCCGGGCTGAGCGAGGGAGCGACTCCGGCGAAGGAATCCTGCATCGTTTAGTCTGTAATTTCAACATGATTTGTAAGATCTCTCCAACCGTTATGCGTGATTTCTCTGCCGCCATGAACTAAATATTTCTAATCTTGTATTGTGAAAGTAGGTGGTCTTTTGTGTTGATGGAAACTTAAATTTTTCTTTGTGAATGTTTGGTGTATGTCTTTACCGAATCTATTATCTTTACTTTGAAACTCTTGGCCAAGGTTTCGCCATTTCACTATGCTTCATAATTCGAGAGAGGAGTTGCGTAAGTGTGTTATAGATCTGGTATAGTATTTGAAGGGAGAAAGAGATTTCCCCTTGATATTAACAACTTTGGTTTTTGAACTTTATGCAGTACTTGTCTCTCCCGAGGGGGAAATTGAGGCTAGGGATTTCCGATATCGAGAGGTACGGATCTTCTAATTTAAAATCGTTGGAAGACGTGTCACCACTCACTATCACAAAGCCATTTTCACAAGATTCGTCACACGAGACTTAGGAAATCATAATACAAGATTACTTCTTCGACAACCAAGTACTTTCTTTTAGCGAATCGTAGTGTATTTTAATTCGTAGTCGTTGTCATTCATAATCGTAGTATTTAACAAATCACTATTTTATTCTTCTTGAATTTAAAGAAAAGGAACAACTAGTAATTGCAAGCACTGAATTCACCATCTCCTCGAGGCAACGATCCTTACTTACTATTTATTACTTGACACGGCACGTTATACCATTTTTGGCGTATCAGTAGTAGATTATAATCTACAGCTGCATGAATCTATTCTGCCTATTATGTTAATTCCTCTTAGTATTGCTGAGTGTTCTGCCTTCTTCAAATAGGGGGATATTGTTGGGTCCATTGCCCACAATATTCCCTAGAGTGGATTTGAAGAGGCATCACCATCAACACTAAGAGCATAGTTGCATTTGATGTTGTTTAAGCTCATCTTGTGCGGGATGTTCCATAGAACAAGTCTAGACAGATTGTCTAAGTGATGTGACAGATGTTCATAAGGCAGAAAGGTGGACATCAAGAGAAGATGCTGGAAAGGCATAAATTTGCCTAAGTCCACAGGCGTTGAGTGAGGTAAGCTCACTCAATGCTAGAAGTCAAGGAGTAGTTGACATTGCAGCTATGTCCACAGGCGTTGAGTGAAGCAAGCTCACTCAACGCCAGAGGTAAGAAAGAATGTTAGTAAGCCAGAAATATGGCTAAGTAGTTTGGCGTTGAGTGATGAAGACATAATCAACGTCATACAACAAAAGGCTGTAATGTTAAAATTAGTAGAACTTAGTTCAAAATTCGTCGAACTAAGTTCAGAGTTCATTGAGCTGAGCTCACCATTTGTCGAGCTTAGATCACAGCAAAAAGGCTGTAAGTTGAACTTAGTCGAACTTAGTTCAAAAATCGTCGAACTAAGCTCAGAGTTCGTCGAGCTGAGCTCACCATTCGTCGAGTTAAAATCAGAGTTTGAGATTCTGAGTACATCGAGCTCAGTTCAGAATTCGTCGAACTGAGTTCAGAGTTCGTCGAGCTCAATTCACCATTCATCGAACTCAATTCAGAGTAAGGCATGTTGAGTTAGTAAATGCTTAAAGTTAAGAGGAAGATTTTGTCTAAGGCATAATCGCTGAGACAAGTGTTTGTCTCAGCATAACCGCTGAGACAAGTGTTTATCTCAGCATAACCATTGATACAATTGTTTGTCTAAACAAAGAACAATAAAGCGCTGCGACATTTAAGCCAGTGTTTTTAAACATATAAAATTGGCTAAGGCAAAAAAGCATTGAGTGAGGCGTGCTCCCTCAATGCTCTCAACGCCTAAGAAACTGCAGAGACAGAAATATGGCTAAGGCAAAAAGCATTGAGTGAGGCATGCTCACTCAACGCTCTCAATGCCTAAGATACTGCAGAAGCATAAATATTGGCTAAGGCAAAAAGTATTGAGTGAGGCATGCTCACTCAACGCTCTCAATGCCAGAGAAGCAGGAAGATTTTGGCTAAGGCAAATGGCATTGAGTGAGGCATGTTCACTCAACGCTCTCAACGCCTAGATAGATATAAATCTGTGTAAGTGTTTTGGCATTGAGTGATGATTACTGACTCAACGCATATGATAATGTTGCTTGATTTTTGGCTAAGTCTACAACTGATGACGTCAGGAAGTCAACAAGTCAACATATTTTAAATTAGTGGCGGGATGACTACAGTATGCGATAAATGTTGCAACAGACCTACAGTACGACAGTTGGCGTTAAAGAAAGGTTGTTACTGGACATTGAATGTGTGGGGCCCATGCTCAATCTTGCTACTGGCCATTAAATGTGTGGGGCTCACTGCTCAAGAGTTGTTGGGTCAAAATCAATAAAAGGAAAAAGGCATACTGAGGAACATAGTCTTCTGGAAAAAGCAATCAGATAGTTCTTCTTCTCCGCCATTGTCGTGGAGTAAAAGAACAGGAAGCTCAAGTTAGCAAGATGAAGAGCAAGTTAGCTGTTGATATCAACATCGTCAATAACAAGATAGCTGGTGTGATCTTAATCTGCACCAGCAAGCAAGTCCAAAATATTTCTCTGAGGAAAGAGGAAGCAGCCAAGGGCCGATCCTTGTTGCAAGTTCTTCACAGTCCTAGCTGTATAAGAATCCTGAAGATTTTAATCTGGAAGCTGTGAAGAGAAGAATCTTGAAGAAGCAGAGATCTGAAAGAAGACTCAAGGGACTTTTTCTCAGGAGTCAAAGTCAGGGCTGAATCACCTCAGCACAGGAAAGGAAGAAAATGCAGAGCTATCTTAGTCTGCAAGGTTAGAGCTGAGATTTTCTCAGCTCGGGTAGCAGTAATTAGCTGCAGTAACTTCACTGACCAGCAGGAAAAATCTCTGGTGCTGTGAAGTAGTAGTTAGGGCTGAGCATCTGGCTCAGTTCAGAAAGAGGCAGAACATTGCTCTGCAAGTCACTTCCAGCTCAAGCAAATACTTGTTGTTGTGGAAGTAGTTAGGACTAAGTACTTCTTAGTTCAGTGAAGGTAGACTCAGGAAATATAATTCTTGGAGTCAAGGTTGGGCTGAGTTTATCTCAGTCCAGGTAGATTAGCACAGTGAAATTTCACTTGTGGCCAATCATCACTCCAACCCACTTCATCCTGTAAGATCCAAGTGTGGATTCGAGTGAAGGGTCTTTATGACCTGAGGTTTGGCTTAGTGTCAAGTGAAAGGTCTTTGTGACCCGTGGTTTAGCTTAGTGTCGAGTGAAAGGTCTTTGTGATTTGTGGTTTGGCTTAGTGTCGAGTGAAAGGTCTTTGTGACCTGTGGTTTGGCATAGTGTTGAGTGAAAGGTCTTTGTGACCTATGGTTTGGCTTAGTGCCGAGTGAAAGGTATTTGTGAAAATATTTAAGTTGTCTACCTAAATCACCTAGAGGGGGTGAATAGGTGAGTTATGTGTCTTTTTGCGGAATAAAAATTTGAACGAGCGATGCACAGAAAGTAAACAAGCATCCATAGACGACACCAAGAATTATAGTGGTTCCCCAACCTTGGGTACATCCACTTTCCACCTCACTGATCTTGCAACGCACTAGACTCAGCTACCCACTATTCTCTCGGATTGATAACAATCATGCAACTCGAAACAATGTTCCTACATCTCGGAGCTAAAACCACTCTACAACAACTCGGAGAAAATCTCCTACAACTCGGAGATAAAACTCCTACAAGCTCGGAGAATAACTCCTACAACAATAAAATGAATTTACAATCAGAAATATTGTCTTATCTTTACAGATCTGGTTAAAACTCGGCTTCTTATTTCTTGAAAAATTGAACAGCCCTTATCAGAAAAGTTAAGAAAGAAATCTGAGAAACCTGAGATCTGAGAACTTAAAATCAGCACGAACAAGGAATAGATCTGTCGATGTTGAAAATCTTGATCTGTTGAAACTTCTTGTTTTGAATCTCTTGGATCGAGAGAGAAGATCGACAATGAATACAGAGCGGCAGCAGCATCGCTTCTCGATTTAGAAACTTAAGAAAGATTCAGAAACTTGGAAATTATTCTTGTTAGGGTTAGTTTATTATGATAAGACCTTTTATAGGACTTGCCTAAAGGTCATAATCACATTAAATGATAGCCATGTGGACTAATCTAGCCTTAATGAGATTTGAAATCGAATCCGTCAAAACTTAGGAAATTTCATAAATCTGAACTGCATTTCTCGAGTGAAGGATAGACTTCTCGAGTAGATGATTCTGGTTCTCGAGAAGAGGTATAGAGTTCTCGAGAAAAATACTTGAAAAAAATGGATAGGTGGAATTCTGGTATCTCGAGAAACATTAGACCTGTTACTCGAGAAAAGTTCTTCTGTTTCTCGAGAAGAATATTGCATCTCGATAAAATATATTTGTTACTCGAGAAATAACTTCTGGTTCTCGATGTTGGAACCAGCTTTCTGATCCCTCCTAATGTTCGAACAGGATGCAGCCCACACGTACTCTCCCTGCGCTACCCTCCTAACGAGAGTTAGTGACCTGAAAATAGACCGAGGGGGCCCAGCTTGGAGGTCCCGCCTCTTACCTGGAAGAACTGTGAGTCTTCCCCTCCCTAGCCAGTGCTGAGCTAGGTGCCGGTGAAGAAGATAGTGGAAAGGTTCAACAACCTCTTCTCAGGCACCTTATCGGTCTATTTATAGGCCTCTGAATCTACTCTGCAAATAACACTTCTGAGTTAACCTGAAATGACCAAAACGCCCTGGACAAGGTCTGCGAACAGCCAAACTCCGCTGTTCTGGAGAGCTATATGCAGACCTCCGGGGGTAAAGATGTAAAATTACCTGGGGCACAAAGGTAAAATCCCCCTTGTGGGTAAAAATGTAAAGACATCTCTTTTTTCATGTGGCGAGTGGGGAGGGACCCGTCAAACCTAGGGAGGTCTCGCCTGCGGGGCCATCTCGCCCACGCCAGGAGGTCTCGCCTAGCGAGATCTCTCCTAGTGAGGTCTCGCCTTAACTCATGGGTTCCCCCTTCATTTTTCCTCTTACGGGTAGGCCTCCCCCATCTCGCCAGTCCTCCTTCCTTGCTTGTCGGGTCACTCGCGAGCCCAAGGTTATACATAATCCCCGCTCTTTTCGAGGTTGCTCTAACCTCGGAAAGACAGTCCAACCGTGGCTCGCGATGCTAAGATTCCTTTATGAGAATCTTGGGTGGCCCCCCATATTGCCTATAAATATGAGAAGAAATCCCTCATTTGGAATTCTTTTGCCTTCATCCTCTCTTCTTTCGGAATGTCTCATAGTCAAAGTTTCCGCGAGCGCCTTGCGATTGTGCGAAGGCGAAACAAAGACAACACAGATGCTCTTTTTCCGGATCTGGGGCGTACTCCCCCCTTGGCCTCTCCGCCCTCTCGCACAAAAGGACGAAAGCCGCATGCGCCCCTCTCTCGGCGGGCGCAACCTCTTCTGCCCCTCTGATAGACAACCCATTCGCTTCCTCTGGGGAGAAGCAGGTGATCACATTATCTTTCCCTTCTCTGGTTTCGCCTGTCTGACTATGCTTTTTAAGGGAAGTTTCGCTGATTCGCTGGTGTCTGCCAATCCCCCCGATAATGTAAGCCAAGTTCCTCAGCGCATAGACTCGCCCAAGGCGGCCCCCACCCCCCTTTCGTGAGTTGTGGTGATCTCTCGCCATTTCCGCAGGCATCCACTTTGATTCCGATACTGAAGAAGCTCCCGCGTCTCCCCCCTCTCGCCTCTTCCTCATCCGGGCGAGATCGAGGACTACCTGGGTGATCCCATGGACCCTCTGGAATTGAAGCGGAGGACTGCCAGGATGTTTCGCAAATACACACACATAATCCGCGAGATGGAGCTCGAGAAGCAAGCCTCCGACCGGCGCATGGAGTGGATTGAAGCAGATCACCACCGCCTTTCCGCAATGGTGGAAGCGGACGGGGTGCTAGACGGGACCGACCCCCAGGCCATCCTGAACGAGACAGATGAACATCTCCGTCTCGCACGCCGCGGCGTGATTGCCGCTCGCGCCTTTCATCTTCCTGGCCTCCCGCCATGCGCGGGAGGTAAAGATGGCCGCTGGTAGTGGGTGCGGAACTAAACTTTCGCAGTCCCGTCTCGCCTTCTCTGGATCTCATTTTTTATCAATTTCACTGTTTGATTACTGATATGTTGTATAAACTTATTTGGGCGAGGTGTTCCCTTCTGCGGGACGATTTATTTTTAAACTTTTGGTAATGCACTGGTCATATCACGCCGTCTTTTCATTATTGCCATGATTAGATATTATTTTATTAATCCTGTAATGATGGCTTGCCTCGAAAAGGTTTCTGCGGCGCCCCCGCCTCTTGAGTTCTAGAGAGAGAGTGAGATAGGGAGAGTGGGATAAGAGAGAGAGAGGGGGAAAGAATGAAGCGTCGGGGTGTCCTCTCATTTCCCGCCGCCTGATTTTCCCGCCTTTTTTCCCTATCCCTTATAAATATCTCTAACCACGGCCCCTCTCATTATTCTAAGCCGTTCTTTTGATCCCGGTTCCCGTCCCTCCTTCGCCATCTCGCCTCTCTCTCTGAGTCCTCCACTCTTTCTTTCGCCGCTTTCTCGCCAATTATGGGAAAGAAGAAGATTGAAGAGGGTGAGGGACGCAGCCGTTGCGGGAAGTGCTTCGTGGACCATGACTTCCCTCTCGGCAGACTGCCAGAGGAAGACCACGCCCGCTTCGCCCTCGAGTATCTCTCTGATAGCTACCCGTCTCGCCCGCCCAAGGTGGGCGAGTGCATCAACACCTTCTACCCCAACGAGCTGGCTTTCCCGATCTCGCACTTCGAGGCGGGGCTGAGGCTTCCCCTCTGGCCGGAGGTCAAATTAGTACTGAAGTACTTTGGGGTCGTCCCGGCCCAGTTCAACCCAAACGCCATCTCCATGTTGATCGCTTTCGCCTGCTACCTGCGGCGAGAGCGTATTGAGTTTAGCCTAACCGCCTTCCGCAAGCTGTTTGTTTACCACGCCAAGGACGACGACATCTCTTACTTCACAGGCCAAGGCTTTAAAGTGTGCGAGACGCCGAACAAGAACCACCATTGGCTGACGCGGTTCATCTTCATCCGCGGGGATCTGGGAGGCATCCCTCTCGCCCCCGTATCCCCCGTCGAATGCTATTATGATACCCCCAAGGTGGGGGTGCCGAAAAAAGCTCTGCGATTTCTTTGTAGGGAAGAATTTTGAAGTCCAATACCTGCGGCGAGACCTGGACTCGCTCCCCGCCGTTTTCCCCGGCGAAGGTACACTTCTATTTCCTTCTTTATCCTCTTAAATTCTTACCTTCCGCTGACTGTCACTTTATCTAGGAGAAAGGACCGTCCCCGTCCATCCCCCTTACCAGAGCAATCGAACTCTCGCTTTGGCGAGTATGGCGGCGGAGGCTGCGAAAGATACGCTGACCCCTGCCACCAAGAAGAGGCCCACGGGCGAGGGTGCTTCTCGCCTCAGCCCCAAGAAGAAGAAGAAATCTGTGTCCTTCAAGAAGGAAAGACCGGCCAAGGAGAGAGAAGAGCTAGCGGGGTCTCTGTCCCCCATCACCCTATCGTCTCCCTCGCCTCCGCAACAACCCGTATCGCCTGCACGCGAGACGGTCTCTGTAGAACCAGCTGCCCACGGCCATATTCAGCCCTCTCAGCTTCCTCCTGGCGAGACTGGCTCGTCCAGCCGCCCGACTCCCGCCTCACACCCTAATTATAATATGGGGCCCGTGACGGACGATGACGCCGACGAGTTGGTTCTGATATGGGAGCAAGACTCCAACCGCGTGTCGGTGTCCACCCTTCTCCCTTCCTGGAAGGAACAGGACCCCCACACCAGTCATGCTTTCTCCTTAGGTTTTGGGTTGTATGGCGGTCTTGGCTCCGAGCCTGCTGATAACGAGGCATCGCGGGACCTCATTCTAAAAAGTGCCCACTCGTAGTTTCTCTCCCTGGAGATCACGCACCGAGTCTCGCGCCGCCTCGTTTTCAACAACAGGAAATGGAAAAAGGCGGAGGCCGGTCTCGCTGCGGAGCGCGAGAAGTCCCTTGACCTGGAGAAGCGGTTGCATGTTGCTAACAACCTCCTTGCGCAGAGCCAGGGTGGCGTGGTAAGTTTCCTTATCTTTGCCTTGCTAGTCTTACTCTTGCTTCTTATAGTCCCTTACTTGCCCCCCTCCCGCAGGATGCCGAGACAGCCAACAGGATGCGCTCGCGTATTGAGGAGCTGGAGGGGGAAAACAAGAAGTTGAAAGCCGAGAATCTCCACCTCCGGAGCAGCGCGACACCCCCACCGGATCAGTTTCCCATTCCTTCTCGCTATTCTGTAGATGAGGTGGACGCCATCTGTCGGGACTCAAATATCAAGATGGCGGAGGTTGTCCTCAAGATGATGAAGGAGCTGGGAGTGGTGCGCGCGGATGCAGAGACAGTGACCGTCCGCGACCTGGTCCCTCGCTTATACGGCGAGTCGGACGGCAGCGCCTCATCTGACAGCGAGTAGCGTACCATCCCCTGCAATGTCTTCCTTTCACCATCTTCTTTTGTCTAGTACTTGTGATTCTGGTTCACTTCCTTAAAAGGAGAGCGAGGTGTCCCCGCTTTATCGATATTTTGTTTAAAACTTTTTATATACTAATTGTCGCTTCCCTCTTTGGGGCGTCTTGTGTAATAGTTAGTCAAGAGGCAACTTTTTAGATGTTATTTTAATTGCCGCCTCGATCTTCTGCCATCTCGCTTAGCTGCTAACTAAAGGTGTAAGACTATTTTTTGGACGTTTAATTGCTGCTTTTATCGTCTGCCATCTCGCTTAAAAGCCAGCGCGAGGCAATTTTTATCGCTTTTCGCCCCTATCTTGATTACCACCCACCGTTAGCGCTCGCCGTGCCGCGAGATTATCTCGCGCCGGAATCCCTAGGGACCGGCCGTCTCGCCCGGTCGGTTCCGGCCACTACGGCTCACTTGCGCCTGGGATGAGGAAAACCCTCCCGCTAGTTGCGAGACCACCTATTGCGAGTGCCGGCCAGCGGCCTTCTTCCCTGGCCCGATTCCTGGCCCCTCTCTGTTCTAGGGACTTTCTCTCAACCTTCTGACGAACACGGATCTTTCACCACGCGAATTCTCACCCTTAGATTCGTCCCCTCGAGTGAGCCTACAACCCTGCCAGCTAGATGGGAGCCTGGTCATCGGGTCTGCTCGGGGTATCCTCTCCAAAACACCACCAACCACCGAGTGAGCCTACAACCCTGCCAGCTAGATGGGAGCCTGGTCAGCGGGTCTGCTCGGGGTCTCCTTTCCAAAACACCTCTAACCACCGAGTGAGCCTACAGCCCTGCCAGCTAGATGGGAGCCTGGTCAGCGGGCCTGCTCGGGGTCTCCTCTCCAACACACCTCCAACCACCGAGTGAGCCTACATCCCTGCCAGCTAGATGGGAGCCTGGTCAGCGGGTCTGCTCGGGGTCTCCTCTCCAAAACACCACCAACCACCGAGTGAGCCTACAGCTCTGCCAGCTTTATGGGAGCCTGGTCAGCGGGTCTGCTCGGGGTCTCCTCTCCAAAACACCACCAACCACCGAGTGAGCCTACAACCCTGCCAACTATATGGGAGCTTGGTCAGCGGGTCTGCTCGGGGTTATTTCTACAAATCATCTCGCCCCTGGTGCCTCACAAAGGTCACCCACACTTTCATCGCATCAAAAGAGCACATCGGGATGATAAGCATTACACAATAATAATAAAAAAGGTGCGATGGAATAGAGTGCTACGGGTAAAATCTCTTCAAGTCATCACCACTCCGGGCTCGCTCGAGGGATACCCCGTCCACATCCTGGAGGTGGTACCCTCCTGACTTTAAGACTTCTTTTATTACAAAAGGACCCTCCCAATTGGGGTTAAGCTTCCCTACGGAGGCCCCTCTACCATCCGCGTCTACCTTTTTCTGGACCAAATCTCCTTTCACAAACTGTTTGACCCTTACATGCTTGTCGAAGTACCTCACCATCCGACGCTTGACCTCCTCCTGCCGGACCATCGCTAAATCCCGGAGCTCCTCCACGAGATCCAATGAAAGTCTCTGTTCTTCTTCGTTCTCTGCTCTCCATCCTTCGGCTCCTTCCCTTGCAACCACTACTCTTGGTGATGTGACCTCAAATTCGATAGGTATGACGGTCTCTGAGCCATGAGAGAGCTTAAACGGGGTTTCCCCCGTGGCTGTGTTTGGTGTGGTCCTCAAGGCCCACAGTACTGAAGGTAGTTGCTCTACCCAGCTTCCTCTCAAATTCTCCACCTTTTTCTTCAATAGATTGACAATGACCTTATTAGCCGCTTCAACCTGTCCATTACTCCGTGGATGATGAACAGAGGCGAAGCGGAGATCTATCCCCAAACGAATGCAGAAATCCACGAACTCCCTGCTTGCAAATTGTGGTCCGTTATCTGTCACAATGGCTAGGGGCAACCCATGCCGGCAGATGATCTCCCCCCATACGAAGTTCTTGACCACCTGCGAGGTTACCATAGCCAATGCTTTCACCTCCAGCCACATCGAAAAGTAGTCCACCATGACTATCAGGAATTTCCTTTGGCCACTTGCTTGGGGGAAGGGGCCCACCAGATCTAGTCCCCATATAGCGAATGGCCAGGGAGCTGTGATGGTCCGCAACCTCTGGGCCGGAAGGAGCTGAAGGGGGGCGAATTCCTGACACTTTTGACACTTTTTCGTGAATTCCTCCGCATCTCTCCGTAGGGTGGGCCAAAAGTACCCCTGCC
Source organism: Platanthera guangdongensis (assembly GCA_039583875.1). NCBI lineage: Eukaryota > Viridiplantae > Streptophyta > Magnoliopsida > Asparagales > Orchidaceae > Platanthera > Platanthera guangdongensis. Next base: position 10,444,418 of record CM077161.1, on the reverse strand, counting down.
TCAGCACCCTCCGTTCTAAAGTCCGGCTCCCCGAGTGACTCCCACATTCTCCTGAGTGAATCTCTTGCAGAACCTTGGGAGCCTCCTCCTCTGACACACATCTGGCCAGCAGACCCGACAAGGCTTTGCGATATAAAACTCCATCCTTCAGCAGGTAGTACGCCGATTTGTATCTGGTATGCTTCTTGTCAAGTTCCATTGCGGGTAACTGCCCTAATGCCAAAAAGATGATAAAGGGGTCCATCCACGACCTCTGCTGGCATATTTCCATGAGCTCCCCTTCCTCTATAGACGGTCTGAAGAGTTCCGTCACTGTTCCCCCGGCTCGAGGGCCATGTTTGGCGAGTTGGTCAACCTGAGTGCTCTCCTCCCTCGGGATGTGCTGAATGGAGAAGCTTCGGAACTGCCCTATGATGTCTTTGACCTTTCCTAGATACAACTGGAGGGTGGGCTCCCTTGCCTCGAACTCCCCTTTGATTTGGCCTGCCACCACCATGGAGTCTGTCGAGGCCTCAATGTCTTGTATGCCCAGCTCCCGGGCTAACCTGAGTCCCGCAATGACCGCCTCATATTCCGTTTGGTTGTTGGTGATTGTGAAATGGATCTTCAAGGCCTGTTCAATCTGGGTCCCCTCCGGGCTGATCAAGACCACTCCTCCTCCAAAGGAATTTCTCCCCGACGCACCATCTGCTAACATCTTCCAGGTTGCCCGAGGGGACGCCTCCGTCTCCTGGACCTCCACTACATAGTCCACCAGGAAATCGGCCACCGCCTGTGCCTTTATGGCGAGCCGGGGAACGAAGGTGAGATCGAATTCACTGAGCTCTATTGACCATTTTGCTAACCTCCCAGAATGCTCTACCCCCTCCAAGATGCGACAGAGGGGGTGATCTGTTACCACTTGTATGGAGTGAGCCTGAAAATATGGCCGGAGCTTTCGGGCCGAGATGATGAGGGCAAATGCTAACTTCTCAAGAATGGGGTACCCGAGCTCTGCTTTCTTCAGGACCCTGCTCACGTAATAGATCAGAAATTATTTCCTCCCTTCTTCTTGCACAAGAATCGAGCTCACCGCCACAGTTCCTACTCCTAAATATAGAAATAAGACCTCTGCTTCCCTTGGTCCCTGGAGTAAGGGCGTTTGGGTAAGATGTTGTTTTATGGCCTGGAAAGCCGTCTCACATTCCGGGGTCCACTCGAATCTCTTGCCTCCTCGCAGCGTTCGGAAAAAGGGCGAGCACCTCTCCCCGGCTCGAGAGAGGAACCTGCTTAGCCCGGCCAACTTGCCTGTGAGATGCTGGACTTCCTTAACATTCCTAGGGGACTCCAATTCTAGGATTGCTCTTACTTTTTCGGGGTTGGGCTCCACTCCAGATGGAGTGAGTATGTGTCCCAGGAACCTTCCTCTGCTAGCACCAAAAACGCATTTCAGGGGGTTGAGTCTCATTTTATACTCCCTTAGGGTTTCAAAGGTCTCCTCCAGATCTAGGATATGAGCTCCGAGGTCCTTGCTTTTGATCATCAAGTCATCTACGTAAACCTCGAGGTTCCTTCCTCTCTGCTCTCGGAAGATTCGATCCATCATCCTTTGATAGGTCGCGCCCGCATTTTTCAAACCGAAAGGCATCATATTAAAGCAGAAGCATCCATCCACCGTGACGAAGGTGACGTCTTTAACGTCCGGGGGATGCATGCGTATTTGATGGTACCCAGAAAACGCATCCAAGAAACTCATAAAGGGGAAACCGACGGCTGAGTCAACCAGCGCGTCGATTCGAGGTAGCGGGTAACAATCCTTGGCGCATGCTTTATTTAAAAGAGAAAAATCCACACACATTCTCCACTTACCCTCCCCTTTTTTGACCATTACAACATTACTCACCCACCCTGGATACTTACAGGCGGACACAAACCCCGCCTTAAGTAATTTTTCCACTTCCTCTCTAATAGGTCCGGCCATCTTGGAGGCGATGGCCCTCTTCTTCTGTTGTATGGGGCGAGTGTTGGGGTCTAGATTGAGGCGGTGACAGGCGACATCTGCATCGACCCCTGGCATGTCCGCGGCGCTCCATGCGAAGACGTCAATATTTTTCTGCACGCAGGTCCTGATCTTCTCTCGGTCCTCCGGGATGAGCTCGCCAATGATTTTTATCTTTCCTCTCGGCCTTCCTTGGTGCGTATCTCTACCTCGAGGACCTCCACGGCCGCTTTCAGCCTTGATGGCTCTTCCTCTCCTTCCTACTCTGCCTGCACATCCTGCTCCTTGGCTTTGCCCTCTACATTGGCCATCATCCTCTCCTCCCTCGGCTGCTCCGTCTCCCACTTGCTTGCGTCCTCCTCTTCCTGTCGTGAGGCCCTTCTCTTTTCTGGCCGGGCCCCCTCCCCGGGCGGCCCTCCCTCTTCTTCCATCTGCCTTTTCTCTCTCCTCCCTACCTCCCCTTTTGGCTCCTCTCCCTCTGCTGCCTCTGTCTCTTCGCCCTCCTTTCCAGCCGCTTCCAGCCTCCCCCCCAGGCCTGAGCTCCTTACGACTTCTTCCTTCCCCTTCGCACTTTCCTTCCCTTTTTCTACTACCACCATCTCCCCGAACTCCTCTCCCGACATTTCTAGTTCCCCCGCAATACCTACCACCATTACTACTTCTTCTCCTCCAGTATATTCCTCCTCTCTTTGCTCTTCCCCGCCTACCTGTTCTTGTTGCAATTGCTCCATCCGCTTTTCCAACTCCTCCGCGTCTCCCCTCCAGGAGATGGTGTTCACTGCCGTCACGTAGCACTCCCTAGCAGCCTTTGGATCCCCCTGCACCCTGATTTGGGTACCTCCTGAATTCAGCTTCAAGTACTGGTAAAACGAGGATGGGACGCATCTGAAAGCGCTGATTAAGGGGCGCCCAAAGATAGCGTTGTAGCTATTGGGGGCATCCACTATGACAAAGCGGCAATTCCGGGACAGCCCTCCCAAGGTCACCTGAAGTCCCACTCCCCCCTCGACTTCTTTCCCCTGAGAACCCGAACAGCGGCCCATCTGCCGCCAGCACCCTCCGGGCCTCCACCCTCATTGCATTAAATGCCTTCTTGAAAATCACGTTCACTGAGCTCCCATTGTCCACTAGGATCCGCGACACCGTGAAGTTCTCGATGGCGTTCTGTATCACCAGCGCGTCACAAAAGGGGTCCTCATGGTCGGGCATGTCTTTCCTTGAAAAGGTAATCTTTTCATCTGGAGGGGGGGATTGTGAAGTCGAGGCGACGCTTCGGCGATACATAGTGTGAAGGCTCGCCTTTCGAGCCGCCTCTATCCCCCCCCATTGATCACTCCAATTCCCCAGCGATCCCCCTCATCCGCTCGATCCACACATCGATCCTCTTCTCCAGTAACTGTGACTTCCTCTATCCGCACCGGCCTGGGCTGTTCTCCTGCCCCTCGGGTTCTCCTCATCTCTAAGAAATCTGGGCAGGTAGCCGTTGCGTGACCTTCCTCCTCGTGGAAGTCACAATATGGAAACGCCACCTCCCCCCTGTCTTCCTTCCTGAGGGTTCCTCCTTCTCCCTGCTCCTGCTCCTCTTCCTCTCTCCCGGCCCCTTCCTCTGCCTCGGCCGATGGCCATGGCCTGATGCGGAGGGGTTAGGGGTGGTCTATGACCATACCCCCACCCCTGCTGGTGAAACCTTCCCGGTCCTCCCTGTTGGTTCCTCCCCCCTTGGGGAAATCCCCTACCTTGTCCTGGGGCCGGGCCTCCCTGCTGTCTCCACCCCAACTCCGGATACGCCTGCGCCCTTGCCTCCTCTCTTCTCCTTGCCTCCTGTTGCCTCCCACCTGACTCCCTCGACTCTACCTCAGTAAGCCTCGCCAGCTTCTTTGCAAAAGCTGGGTTCGCCGCCTCCATCGCTCTTTCCTTTGCCGCCTTCTCCATCAAGCCCTCAAAAGACAGCGGCGCCTTCCGGGTGAGGCTCATCTTGAAGAATCCTTCCCGCAGTCCCACCGTGAAGGCCATTTGGAGGGAAAACCCTGGCACCTCCTATATATCCAAAATCTCTTCTTGAAACCTGTCCACGTACTGAGCCAGCGATTCATCCGCCTTCTGTTTAATTAAAAAGATCGATTCCGGGTTCTTCTTCCTCTTCTTAGATGTGGAGAACCGGAGCTGGAAACTCCTACTTAAGTCCTCGAAGCAGTATATCGAGCCTGTCGGGAGTTGATGGAACCAGTCCCTAGCTTTGTCCTTTAGGGTGATTGCAAAAAGGCGGCACTTAAACGCGTCCATCATGGGTCTGATCGAGATAGCGTCTTTGAACCACTGCAAGTGATGGAGGGGAACATCCTTCCCTACATAGTAGTTCATCTCAGGCTCTCGGAATCCCTCCGGGACGGGAGCGGACAGGATCAGCTCGCAAAAAGGGGACCCTCTCGCCGCCGGTCTCACCGCCCCTACTCGCGCGACGACCTCCCCTGGCGAGATGGCACTCGCCGGGCTTGGGAACAGCTCCCTTCCCGCCATGTCTCTCCCGCTCCCTTCCATCATCACCTCCTTTCCCGGCCTTCTCCTCGGGGCATCCTCTCCTACTCGCGCTGAGACGAGTTCTTCCTGAGTCGCGAGAGCTGGCACTGGAGGCAGTGGAGTTGAACAGTCTCCCTACCGCGAGATCCCTTGCAGTAGATCCATGATCCCCTTGATCGAAGCCATAAACTCCGCTCTCCCTACAAATCCCCCCTGGTTATCCGCCTCCCCTCCTTCTCCTTCTCCGTGATCTCCCGCCATGTGGTTGCTCAAGGTTCTTCTATGAGGGCTGCGGTCCACGCTCACCGCACCAAAAATGTTGTAACCAGCTTTCTGATCCCTCCTAATGTTCAAACAGGATGCATCCCACACGTACTCTCCCTGCGCTACCCTCCTGACGAGAGTCAGTGACCTGAAAACAGACCGAGGGGGCCCAGCTTGGAGGTCCTGCCTCTTACCCGAAAGAACTGAGAGTCTTCCCCTCCCTAGCCAGTGCTGAGCTAGGTGTCGGTGAAGAAGATAGTGGAAAGGTTCAACAACCTCTTCTCAGGCACCTTATCGGTCTATTTATAGGCCTCTGAATCTGCTCTGCAAATAACACTTCTGAGTTAACCTGAAATGACCAAAATGCCCTGGACAAGGTCTGCGAACAGCCAAACTCCGCTGTTCTGGAGAGCTATATGCAGACCTCCGGGGGTAAAGATGTAAAATTACCTGGGGCACAAAGGTAAAATCCCCCTTGTGGGTAAAAATGTAAAGACATCTTTTTTTCATGTGGCGAGTGGGGAGGGACCCGTCAAACCTAGGGAGGTCTCGCCTGCGGGGCCATCTCGCCCACGCCAGGAGGTCTCGCCTAGCGAGGTCTCGCCTAGCGAGGTCTCGCCTAGCGAGGTCTCGCCTTAACTCATGGGTTCCCCCTTCATTTTGCCTCTTACGGGTAGGCCTCCCCCATCTCGCCAGTCCTCCTTCCATGCTTGTCGGGTCACTCGCGAGCCCAAGGTTGTACACTCGAGAAATGATTCTGGTATTCTCCACCTGTTTGTACTACTGCTTACATGCTTATATTGTAGCCCTGTCCTTTTCTTCACCTAGTGCATAAGAGTCGTCGGGGGAGCGGATATGATAGGCACTTAGTCTTTATGACTAACAGTTGCTACGTCTTCGTTTTTATGAGGAAACCCCGCAGATAGAGTAGTAGCAGGTTTTGTAGGAGGGCAGCCAGGCCAGGAGGACAAGACCTGAAGTGACGATACCATTGCTTCCATCGATGACTGATGTGAGTTTTGAGAGACTCATTTTGTAGTCTTTTGGTATGTTGTACTCTAATACTATGGAAGCCTTGGTTGCTTCTTTTTATTTTTTGTACTTGTGGACTTTATACTAGTGTGTAATTTTGACTTCACTTTTCTTTCTTTATGTTGGGTTGACATGAATGATATGTTTAGCTGGTAGGATAGGCGTATTGTAGTACAGGTTAGCCCGTGTACTAACACTACCGCAAGGTGGATGTTCCGGGCATAAGACTCCACTCGACCGTGTTTTGTGTTCCGGGAGGGGGGGGTCTTACAAATGGTATCAGGTTGTTATGATCCTGATCTAAAGCTGTCATTGAACAATGGTGCCACCCCCGTTTGATTAGTCAGTTTGGGGACAAACTAACTTAGCGGAAGCAGTGGTGTGCCCATATGTAATTCACACTAAGTATGTCTAGTCACTACCCTACGACTAGCCAACCTGACCTTAGGTTTGTACCTTTATTTGTAGATCCCAGCATGTGTGAGCCAATAGGGGTCACTCCCGATCCTCCCGTCCCTACCCAGTTCCAGCAATCAGAGTTGGGATAAACACTTACAACGATCTTAGACGCTGTTAGGCCTCAAAAGGCTCCGGTGCAGCATTAGGACCCGTGCTCGTGAGATCCTCTAAGGCAAGTGCTTTTGTTTATAGCAGGCGCAAACCTGGCAGAGATAGTGGATATAGTGAAAGAGTTAGGGGTGGATCACTCAAGAGTCCATGCAGGTGGTAAGAGACCCGCTGAGGGAGCAACAGGAGCAAGGCCCAGCTATAAAAGGAGGCGGGGTAATGGAGATAGAGGAAATCAAAGAGGCGGTGGCCGCTTTCGTCAGAATTTTAGTATGGAACACTCGGCCACGCAGCCAACTCCACCCCACCTCAACAAATATATCAACAACATAGAAAATAGTTTGAACATTTTTGCATCCAGTTTAATCAGTCAGGCCATATCCGATGTTACTGCCTGCAACTATGTAGGAGGACTCCCCTTGATCTTCTTCCGACAACTCCACGAGGATTATGTTGGGTACATTGGAATATATATACCATATTTGAAGAAGCCTCACCCTACTCAATGATATACATCAAGGTGTATTTGATGTGCTTTGAGTTTATTTGTGCAGGTTAAGTAATTGCAGAATTGCAGGAAAAGTTTCTAAGTCCATGTGTCGACACCCAGAAGAAAAGTGTCGACACTTAAGAAGGCTAGTGTCGACACCCAGTGAAGCTGTGTCAACACTTGGAGTAATTGTATCGACACCAGGAAGGCAGTGTCGACACCCAGAGAGACTTTGTCGACATCAAAAGTGTCGACACCAGGAAGCTATGTCGACACTCAGCGAACTTCAAAAAATTTTAAGTACAAGTGTCGACACAAAGGAGATGTGTCGACACTCAGCAAAGTTTCAACACATGAAGAATGTGTCGACACAAGGAGATGTGTCGACACTCAGCAAAGTTTCAAGACATGAATAATGTGTCGACACAAGGAGATGTGTCGACACTCAGCAAAGTCTCAACACAAGGAGTTGTGTCGACACAAAGGAGTTGTGTCGACACACAGCAGAAATCAACTAAGTAGTGAAGAAGTACTTGTGTCGACACACTCAATCAGTGTCGACACATTCAACAGAAGGCTTGTGTCGACACACAGGATCAGTGTCGACACATTCTGAAGAAGCAGTGTCGAGAAGCTGTTACAACAACACAAGGAGTTGTGTTGACACCAACAAGGCTAGTGTCGACACTTAGTCTACTTGTGTCGACACTTAGTCTATTTGTGTCGACACATAATGACTATCTGTCTCGACACTTTCAGACAGTGACAGAGATTTCAAGAAGTGACTGGATGACTTGACATCTGCCATTTCAACCGGTCAACTGCTACTGTCAGAGCTGTCAGAAGGTTGTTAGAAACCGGATCTGTCGGTCACCATGGAGAAAGCTTATATAAAGGCTTATTCCTTCAACAGCAGAAGAGACACATTCAACAATAACAAGTGAAGTAATCAATCCGAAGATTAAAATTAGAGAAGATCTTCAACAGAAGATCTAAGAAGTTGGAGAGAGAGAGAGATCCTTCTAAGAAGAGCAGTTGCTGAACCGGGCTGCTAAGTTAGATTCAGACTGAGATCTGAATCTTAAGACAGAAGTTGATTAAAGATCATCTTCAGGAGATTCAACCCTACTGTGTTCTAATTCAAGAAGCTTTGAAGAAAGCCAAGGGAGGTTGATCTCTGCAAAGTTCTTCCAAGAACTCATCAAGAAACCAGTCAACCCATCTCTCTCTATCAGAGTTGTGGTTATATACTTTGTATTTTCTATTTTCTGTAGGATCTTGTATAGATCTGAGTTGTAAGCCTAAATCTATAAAGGCTGAGGTAGGGCCTGTGAGGCTGAGTGTAGGAGAATCATTTCTCTGAGTGTAGGCCTTGTTGAAGGCTGAGGTAGGGTTGTTGTGCCTGAGTGTAGGTCTTGTTGAATACTGAGTGGTAGGGCTTTGTGCCTGGGTTGTAGGAGTGGGGTCACTCTGAGTTGTAGGAACCTGTTTGGGTTTCTGAGTTGTAAGATCTGAGGATCTGAGGAGAAGTGGAGAAGTTAGGCTAAATCTAGTACACTACTAGATAGGCGAAGGGGGAAAGTGGATGTACCCAGACCTTGGGGAACCACTATAAAAATCTGTGTGTACTCTGTGTGTGATTAATTCTGTGATTGTTGTATTATCTCTGCTGAATTGTTATAGAGAATTGCAAAGATAGGTCTCAGAATTCAGTGTTTTTGCCTGTAATTTTTAAAGATATTAAGTTCACCTATTCACCCCCCTCTAGGTAATTAGGTACTGTTTCTTTCAAGTGGTATCAAAGCGAGGTTCCTCAACAAAGAGACATAACAGTCTGAGTAAGATCCTGTAGGCAGAATCAGAGTAATCAAGATTCAAGAAAATGGGTTCAACTGAGAATCACAAAGAGCTGGGGTCCATGAAGTTGTCATTCTATAGAAAATAGATTTTTGGCATATAGAAAGAGAGGGTTAGACTTTTTATGGAAGCCTCTGACCCAAGAATATACATTACAGTCAAAGAAGGGTCATATGTGTCAATGAAAGTATCTGTTCTGGATGCAAATCAGAGAACTCCCAAAGACTATTCAGAAATGACTAAAGATGAGATTATTCTGGCCACTATGGACAAGAGGGCCCAGAATATTATTGTTAGTGCAATTGATGATGCAACATTTCAGAATCTGATTCATTGTAAAACTTCTAAAGAAATCTGGGACACATTAATTATATGTATGGAGGGATCAGAAGAAGTGAGACAAGATAGGAAGTCCTTGTTAAATCAAGAGTATGAAAGCTTCAGACAAGGAAGGTCTGATAGCATTACTGAATGTTATAAGAAATTCTATAGGATAGTCAATGAATTGATGTCCTATGGAAGAGAATTCAGCAATTATGAGCTGAATGATAAGTTCTTGAGATCCCTAACTAAGGACTGGGATACCAAGATTTGTGCCATAAGGAAAATGGCCAAACTAGCTGATATACCTCCTTTAACATTGTTTGGAAAACTGTTATCTTATGAGATGCAGCTAATGGTTAGGAAGGAGGAAGAGAAGACTACAAGAGTGGAGCACAAGGAAAGGTCTGTGGCCTTCAAGACTGAAGCCACTAAGAAATATAGAAGCAAGTCTCCATCTCCACCACAAATAGTTGCTGAGGCAGTATCAGATAATTCAGATAGCAGGACTTCAGATAGCAGTGAAAGTGATGAAGGCTTTGCTGCTTTTACAAGATATTTTCAAAAGTTTCTGAAGAAGAAGCAGTGAAGGTCTAAGCCTTCCACTTCTCAGCCAAAAGATGACTACTATCAGAAAAGAAAGTCATCAAGGAGTGATAGAAGAAAGTCCAAACCAAGCAAAGCTACATCATCTAAGATAGTGTGTTATTGCTGCAATAGACAAGGACATGTAGTGGCAGACTGTCCTGAAAAAAGGAAGGAGTCAGCAGACAAGAAGAAGACTCAGTTTAAGGGCCAAAAGGAAAAGTCCTTTGTTGCCAAGAAGGATAAGAGTTTGACTAATCAGTCATCTTCAGAAACAGATTCAGAAGCTGAAGCCTATATTGTACTGTTTGTTGAAGAGGAGGAAGAAGAGTTCATGCAGTTAATGAACTCAATTTATGAGCAGGAGGACAATCAGTGCAAAGGACTGATGACCTTATCTGAAGGAGGCAAAATCCAGGATCAGCCTGGACCAAGTAAGGTACTAAGTTGTTCTTCAAGTTCAATTTCTAGTACTGAGTCAGAATCAGATACATCTGCATCAAGTGATGTGGGTGGGTCTGAATCTGAAGGAGATATTCATCAGTTAATTGATGAATATAGGGACTTGTTGCAGGCCTTGAAGAGAAGCAAATCCTTGTCCAAAAATCAGGCAAAGGAGATTGCTAGTCTTAAATTGGCTGCTGCTGATTCTGACAAGTTGATTGATCAGAAACTAAATGAAATAGCCAGGCTAAAGAACATTACTGTTATTCAGATGAGTACTATTACAGTTAAGAATGATCAAATTAGGAATCTGAAGGTTAGACTTCAGAAGGAGAAGGATATTGTGGCTAGCTTTTCTAAACCCAAATCTGTTTTACCCTTGATAGATGCGTTTATACCTCATAAGGGTAAGGCTGGATTAGGATTTACAAAACCTGCCTGCACTGCTAGGTCCAAGTCTAAGGGCACGGCTCCAACACTAAACAAAAAGCCTGTTGTAGATACTTCAGCCAGGGTTGTACCTAAAAAAAGGTACAACAAGTTTGAGTGCTGGTGTTGTGGCAAGATAGGCCACTTTGCCATAGACTGTTGGCACAATTCAAGTGTCAAGGAGAGTAGCAAACTACCTGCTAGAAGAGCTACAGGTAGTTTTGTTAAAATTCAAACTAACCCGCACCAAGGACCCAAGAATTATTTGGGTTCTAAGGTTAAGTAATCTGTTTTGCAGGTGAGTCCAAGTGACGATGCCCCTATATGGTACTTGGACAGTGGATGTTCCAGGCACATGACTGGAATTAGGGGGTTGCTGAAGGATTATACATCTATCAAAAATGGGCCTAAAGTTACCTTTGGTGGTTCAGAAAAAGGAATCATCAAAGTCTTTGGTAACATTACTAGTAACCAAATTACAATTACTCAAGTGGCTTATGTAAAGGGTTTGAAACACAACCTTATTAGTATAAGTCAGCTGAGTGATTTAGGATATGACATCTCATTTGTCAAGGATGGTTGTCATATCAAAAGTTCAAATGATCAAAAGATCATTCTGACAGGATATATGAAGAGGAATGTCTATTGTCTAGACATTATGTGTGAGAACAATGTTTCTCCTATTTGTCTTGTAGCAGATGAAAGAGTCTCACATTGTGTTAAATGGCACAAGAGGCTGGCTCATCTTAACTATAAGACAATTGGCCAACTCTTTAGCAAAGAGTTAGTGAGGAATGGTCCTCAGGTTAAGTGTATAAAGGATGGGATATGCTCAGCTTGTCAAAAGGGCAAGCAGACCAAATCCACCTTTCATAGTCTTGATAACAAGGATTCTGTGAGGTGTCTATACCTCTTGCATATGGATCTTTTTGGTCCTATGCCAGTTCACAGCCTAGGTAGGAAGGTCTACACTTTTGTGGTAGTTGATGACTACTCAAGGTATTCCTGGGTGTTCTTCCTAATGCAAAAATCTGAAACTCCAAGTATCTTGTATAGTTTTGTTAAACAAATTCAGAATGAATTGGATAGTACAGTGGTCAAAATCAGAAGTGACCATGGTACAGAATTTCAGTCTGAAAGTATGACAAAACTGTGTGAAGAGTTTGGAATTTTTCAGGAATTTTCCTCACCAAGAACACCTCAGCAAAATGGTATTGCTGAAATGAAAAATAGAACCTTGATAGAGGCTGGTAGAACCCTATTGAGTGACACTTCTCTTCCAGAATATTTCTGGGCTGAGGCAGTTAATACTGCATGTCATATAATCAATATGGATACTATCACCAAGAGCCACAAGAAGACTCCCTATGAGATTGTGAAGGGCAAAAAACCAAATCTATCCTATTTCAGGATCTTTGGTTGTAAGTGCTATATCCTTAACAATGGTAAGTCTTATCTAACCAAGTTTGCTGTCAAATCCCAAGAGAGAATCTTTGTTGGGTACAACAACAACAGTAAGGCTTATAGGGTTTACAACTTGATTACTCAAGTTGTAGAAGAGTCAGTACATGTAGTTTTTGATGAAGCAAGGCTCATAAATAATGAATTGCCAAGAAGTGTTTGCAGCTCTATAGGTATAACTGAGAAGATGGACAAGCTTACCTTAACAGAAGGTTCTTCTGCAAATCAGCAAGTGGAAGATGGTGGCTACTGTCTAGGGGGAGTACAAGATACTCCTGATGCTGAAGAAGATCAAGAGGTGCAGTTGAATGAAGAAGCTGAAGGTGTACAACCAGAAGACAGGCTGCCTCCAGCAAATAGGCACTTAAGGGATCATCCAACCAATCAGATAATTGGAGATCTCAGACAAGGAGTGCAAACAAGGATCATAAATCTAAGTACAGTTCTTTACTCAAGTTTCCTATCCCAAGTTGAGCCAAAGAAGTTTGAAGAAGCAATCCTAGACCCTCGTTGGATTGAGGCCATGCAAGAGGAGCTGAATCAATTCAAAAGATGCAAGGTCTGGGAGCTAGTTCCTAAACCCAAGGACCACAACATAATTGGAACTAAGTGGATCTTTAGGAACAAGTTAGATGAGAATGGAATCATCATAAAGAATAAAGCTAGACTTATTGTAAAGGGATATAGGCAGGAAGAAGGTATTGATTTCGATCAAACCTTTGCTTCAGTAGCAAGACTGGAAGCAATAAGGATGTTCCTTGCCTATGCAACATTTCAAGGATTTAAGGTATATCAAATGGATGTTAAGTCAGCTTTTCTGAATGGAAATCTGAAGGAAGAAGTCTATGTATTGCAACCATCAGGTTTTGTAGATTCTCTTAAACCTGACTATGTATATAGACTTAAAAAGGCTTTGTATGGGTTAAAACAAGCCCCTAGTGCTTGGTATGAAACCTGTCTAGTTTCCTCATTGAGAACAAATTCTCAAGGGGAAAAATAGACAAGACTCTATTCCTTAGGGAATCTAGAGGCAAGATTATCTTAGTCCAAATATATGTAGATGACATCATATTTGGGTCTACAGAAAATAGTCTTTGTAGAAAGTTTGCAAAACTTATGCAAGGACAATTTGAAATGAGCAGTATGGGGGAACTTAAGTTCTTTTTGGGTCTCCAAGTTAGACAGACTAAGATGGTTTATCCATATGCCAATCAAAGTTCACCCTAGAGTTGATAAAGAAGTATGGTATGGAATCATCCACTACCATGAAAACTCTGATGGCGTCAAGCATGTCTCTAAGCAAAGATGATGCAGAGAAACCTGTAGATGAGACTTTGTATAGAGGGATAGTTGACTCCCTATTATATTTAACTTCTAGTAGACCAGATATCATGTATGATACATGTGTCTGTGCTAGGTACCAAGCTTGCCCTAAAGAATCTCATTTGACAGCAGTCAAAAGAATTTTGAGATATCTTAAGGGCACTCCTTATCTAGGCCTTTGGTACCCTAGGAATTGAGATTTTGAACTGACAGGTTATTCAGATGCAGACTTTGCAGGCTGCAAGGAAGATAGGAAAAGTACCACAGGAACCTGTCAATTTCTAGGTGGAAGGCTGGTGTCATGGAGTAGCAAGAAACAAATAAGTGTGGCTATCTCCACAGCAGAATCAGAGTATGTGGCTGCGGGAAGTTGCTGTGCTCAACTTCTATGGATTCAACATCAGCTACAAGATTATGGTATTCAAGTAAGTAGGACACCTTTATTTTGTGATTCTACTAGTGCCATTTCTATTGTAAATAATCTTATCTCCCATAGTAGGACTAAGCACATAGAAATTAAATACCATTTTCTAAGAGTACATGTTGAAAAAGAAGACATTTCCCTAGAGTATGTTAAGATAGATAATCAGTTAGCTGATATGTTTACTAAGCCCTTAGATGAAACCAAATTCAATAAGTTTAAAATTGAATTAGGTATGATAAACTTAGAATAGTTTACAAAAATTGGCTAAGTAAAATAGTGTCGACACACAGAGTTGTCTATGTCGATACATAGAAGTGGTGTCGATATTTCAGAGAAATGGTGTCGACACATCTAGGAAGTCTGTGTAGACACTTCAGAGAATTAGTGTCGACACATGCAGTGTAGGTGTCGACACATCCATAGTGGTGTTGACACTTAGGATTTATACAGAATTAGTCTAGTAGAGTCTCGACTAAGTGTTGAGCTGAGATATATAAGTGTCGACACCTATATTCTGTCGACTATATCTGTGTCGACACATAGTTGTCTAGACATTAGTAGTAAGTGTCGACACTTTTCAACAGTGTCGACACAATTCAAGTATGTTAACGCGCCTTTTCACCTTCAATTCTAGGAAGGTATAAATAGGTTTTCCCCATTGTTTGTCGACACGCTCACCTTAGTCTTGAGACCAAACTTGTGTGTCGACATCTCTCTTCTCACAATTCAAAATTTCTTTAAACCCTAATGGCGCCCAAGCTAGAAGAGAGCATTAATGAAGGATATGAGCTCGTGCGTCACGCCTTTGATGACGCGGAACTAGAAATCAAAGGTGTGGTAACCCTAATTACCGAGACTGGACTAGAGTATCTTATATCAGAACCAATCAAGATCTGGAAGAAGGAGGTCTTTGAATTCTTGAGTACAGCTACTCTTGATGAATCAGGACTCAAGATTAAGTCCAGAGTTCATGGGACAAAAGTCAAGGTCACACAGAAAAGTCTAATAAAGGTACTTCAACTACCAAGACCAAAAGAGGAAGAAGATGTATCTGCTTCTAAGACTAGAGAGGCATTGAAATGGTGTGGTTTAGATTCAAACCTGAAGATAGGATCAGTTTTCAACAGGAAAGGCATGAACATGCAGGGCAAATTCTTGTCTGAAATAGTTGGCAAGGTAATTCTGAGCAAACCTGGAGGACATGACAGAATTTCAGCTCGTATGTTCAGTTTGATGACAAAGATAATTTTCCAGCTTAAAACTGATTGGTCAGTAGTATTCTTTGACAAGGTAAAGGAAAGTATGAAGAAGCCCAATCTGGGTAGAATTCTGAGTTTATACTTTGCTGGAAGTATACCTGAGGTGATGAATCAAGCTGCTAGTTCAAAGATAAACCACATGAGAAGAATGGATGTAAGGATTTTCTCTAGGTGGGATAGAGTGTTGACAAAAGAAATGCCAACCCCAGAAAAGGACACACCTCAGAAGGAGAAGAAGAAGAAAGCCATTGTGGCTTCTGAATCCTCCAGCAGCTCTGAAGAGCAAGTGGTCTTTAGTCCTGATGATGAAGAGTCTGAAAATACTGTACCATCACCAGCAAGACAAGAAGATGCACCAAGGCAGGGGGAGCTACCCTCAGCTAGCCCAATTCAGCTGGATCCACTCCAGGGGGAGCCTCTACTTGTGGATGAGCCAACTCCATTAGAGAGTGAAAGGGCTACCCAAACTATTCTAGAGGTAATTACTGAAGTTAATCAATTAAATTTCCCTATTGAGGATGAAGTTTTGTCTGAACCATTACTTGATGTTGATCAGCAACCACAGATACAACCTCAACCACAAGATGTTGTCATGGAGGACACATCTGTTGCTGATAAAGTGGACACAGTTGCTCCTGAAATAAGAGATTCTCCTATACTACCTCAACAAGAGTTTACACTAGAAGAGCTGTTCCCAGATCTTTTACAAGTTGATTTAGAGGGAGAGAAAGCAGCTGTTGAGGGGGAGAAGGTCTCTTTTGAGGGGGAGCATGTAGAGGATACAACAAGAAAAGAGCCTGAGGAGCAAAGGACTGCTGAGGAACTACAAAGAACTGAGAAGGACTTGCATTCTACTCCTAAGGATACAGTAGATATTGCTAGTACTTCTGCTTCAGAGGATGAAGAGGCTGCTAGAGCCAAGAAGAGGAAGTTCCAGGTCTTCAAGAGAAGAAGCCAGAACTACAAGAAAGCACTACAGACAATTTCTCCACAGTCTTCCCCAACAATTGATTATAGTTCTCTGTTGGTGGCATTACAAATAAAGCTAGATGAGCAAAGGAAGGCTTTACAAACTTATATGGATGAAGGCCATAAATCAC
This sequence comes from Platanthera guangdongensis, assembly GCA_039583875.1. NCBI lineage: Eukaryota > Viridiplantae > Streptophyta > Magnoliopsida > Asparagales > Orchidaceae > Platanthera > Platanthera guangdongensis. The sequence continues at coordinate 10,428,367 of CM077161.1, read as the reverse complement.
TTCAATTTGATCTTGCTCAAGACATAAAATCTATAAGATTTGAAGTGAATCAAAACAAGAAGGAAATGACTGACTGTTTCCATAAAGGAGGAAATGCAGTGGTCTATCTGGCTACTCATCAAGAGAACATAAAGAAACAAGTTGATGACATGGCAGTGAAACAAGGATATGTACTTGAAAATCAGATTAGGATGAATGAGAATCTCACAGAATCACATAATGTGATAGTCACTGAGATGAAGAATCTAGCTACTGCCCAGACTGCACAAAGTGCTACTGCCAAAGCTGAGTTTGATAAGCAACTACAAGAAAGCCTACATGCAGTTCACACTGCCATTGCAGATTCTTAGAAGATTATTACTGACATGCTCCAAAGGTTAAAACCTTTTTATAAGGATGAAGTTAACTATTTGAATGCTCAGATAAGATTCCAAAAGGATGATATTAGGGATCACATAGAGAGAGAAGTCATAAAGGGGGAGAGGGTACTAGTCAAAGCAGGCTCTGATCATGCCAAGTAGATTTCAAACTCTATCAGAGCCACCCTTGGATATCCACCCTTATGTGATGATGATAATGTTGCAGAGTCTGACATCAATCCTGCATACTTTGGAGGAGAGCAAGATGAAGTGGCTCAAGTGATATACCCTCCTGCAGATTTTGACATGATACATCAGGAGGTACAGTCTATATATAGTCCTCCTGAGGGTATTCAGAATGTTATTCTTGAAAAAGTTGTTCAGCCTGTGCCAGAGGCAGTTCTGAAAGAACAAGAGGCCCAATTATCTAAGAAAAGGTTCAGAGAGCAAGCTGAATTAAGGCCAGATTTTGAACAATTGAGCCCCATATCCATAAATATCATATTGACTGCTTGGAAGGCTGCAAAGGATAATTTCCTAGAGAGGGGCAAATGGTATTCTTATCAAGAATGGAAGAAACATGAGGCTAGGCAAGAGGCAATAGTATAATATAGAAGAAAGGCTAAATTAGGGAAGCTACCTCCTAATGCACAGGAGCCTAACAAGTATTTCCCTAAGCCTTATCACTACTTTGAGAGACAGAAAATTAGAGCTGAAGAACAGCAAAAGAAAGATCTTAAGGGAAAGAAGCCTGCTGCTTCTGATGACAATGAAGCTCCTGTTCAAGCAAAGATACAATCTGGAAAGGGCATTGTTATCAAGGAACCAGAGCAGCCATAGGATAGAAATTTTCTTAAGTTTACAATTTGTAATCATTTGCATTTAACTCTATGTAAACTTTTGATAAATGAAAATGTTTGAAGTTGTAAGAACAATGTTATATGTTCAATTTATTACATTATTGTTCTGAGATAATTATTTATACATGTTCCGTTATACATATTTTGTTAAGTATTAACCTTGTCATATGGAATTGTTATACATCATATTGAGTATTTGTTATGAATGGTGTATATCATTGACTAAGGGTTATGACTTCTCCAAATAGGGGGAGATTGTTGGGTACATTGGAATATATGTACCAGATTTGAAGAAGCCTCACCCTACTCAATGATATACATCAAGGTGTATTTGATGTGATTTGAGTTTATTTGTGCAGGTTAAGTAATTGCAGAATTGCAGGAAAAGTTTCTAAGTCCATGTGTCGACACCGAGAAGAAAAGTGTCGACACTTAAGAAGGCTAGTTTCGACACCCAGTGAAGCTGTGTCGACACTTGGAGTAATTGTGTCGACACCAGGAAGGCAGTGTCGACACCCAGAGAGACTTTGTCGACATCAAAAGTGTCGACACCAGGAAGCTATGTCGATACTCAGCGAACTTCAACAAAGTTTAAGTACAAGTGTCGACACAAAGGAGATGTGTCGACACTCAGCAAAGTTTCAACACATGAAGAATGTTTCGACACAAGGAGATGTGTCGACACTCAGCAAAGTTTCAAGACATGAAGAATGTGTCGACACAAGGAGATGTGTCGACACTCAGCAAAGTCTCAACACAACGAGTTGTGTCGACACAAAGGAGTTATGTCGACATACAGCAGAAATCAACTAAGTATTGAAGAAGTACTTGTGTCGACACACTTAATCAGTGTCGACACATTCAACAGAAGGCTTGTGTCGACACACAGGATCAGTGTCGACACATTCTGAAGAAGCAGTGTCGAGAAGCTGTTACAACAACACAAGGAGTTGTGTCGACACCAACAAGGCTAGTGTCGACACTTAGTCTACTTGTGTCGACACTTAGTCTATTTGTGTCGACACATAATGACTATCTGTCTCGACACTTTCAGACAGTGACAGAGATTTCAAGAAGTGACTCGATGACTTGACAGCTGCCATTTCAACCGGTCAACTGCTACTGTCAGAGCTGTCAGAAGGTTGTTAGAAATCGGATCTGCCGGTCACCATGGAGAAAGCTTATATAAAGGCTTATTCCTTCAACAGCAGAAGAGACACATTCAACAACAACAAGTGAAGTAATCAATCAGAAGATTAAAACTAGAGAAGATCTTCAACAGAAGATCTAAGAAGTTGGAGAGAGAGAGCTCCTTCTAAGAAGTGCAGTTGCTGAACCGGGCTGCTAAGTTAGATTCAGACTGAGATCTGAATCTTAAGACAGAAGTTGATTAAAGATCATCTTCAGGAGATTCAACCCTACTGTGTTCTAATTCAAGAAGCTTTGAAGAAAGCCAAGGGAGGTTGATCTCTGCAAAGTTCTTCCAAGAACTCATCAAGAAACCAGTCAACTCATCTCTCTCTATCAGAGTTGTGGTTATATACTTTGTATTTTCTATTTTCTGTAGGATCTTGTATAGATCTGAGTTATAAGCCTAAATCTATAAAGGATGAGGTAGGTCCTGTGAGCTTGAGTGTAAGAGAATCATTTCTCTGAGTGTAGGCCTTGTTGAAGGCTGAGGTAGGGCTATTGTGCCTGAGTGTAGGTCTTATTGAAGACTGAGTGGTAGGGCTTTGTGCTTGAGTTGTAGGAGTGGGGTCACTCTGAGTTGTAGGAACCTGTTTGGGGTTCTGAGTTGTAAGATCTGAGGATCTGAGGAGAAGTGGAGAAGTTAGGCCGAATCTAGTACACTACTAGATAGGCGAAGGTGGAAAGTGGATGTACCCAGACCTTGGGGAACCACTATAAAAATCTGTGTGTACTCTGTGTGTGATTAATTCTGTGATTGTTGTATTATCTGTGCTGAATTGCTATAGAGAATTGCAAAGATAGGTCTTAGAATTCAGTGTTTCTGCCTATAATTTTTAAAGAGATTAAGTTCACCTATTCACCCCTCCTCTAGGTAATTAGGTACTGTTTCTTTCAGATTAGGACAAAGGCATGGTCAAGGACGAGGAACACAAGGAAGGAATCCTAGACCTGCTAGGGTGCAAAGATTTGCTCCAGATATGGCGCAGGAGCAGAACCCTTAGGATGTAATTGAAGGTATGATGTGATTTGACCAATACATTATAAGCATTCGTCCTTCATTTTCCTGAGCTATACTAGGTGTCTAGTTTTGAGTTTATAATAAATACTTAGACACTGTGATGATTAGTCGGAAACCAACTCATACACTGTTTGATATCGGTGCCACTCACTCGTTCGACGGACTTTGTTAAAGACTTGAAGGAGTGCAACATTTCACTGGTATCATGTAGAGAGTGCACCTCCCGGATGGCTCTAAAATGATCTCATCCGCCAAATGTAACTTGGCGGTACGTAATGGAGGAAAGATCTTTGAAACCCCTACAATGGTATCAAAAATGCCAGAAGTCGACCTCATTCTGGGCATGACATGGTTGGATTGGCACCATGCCAAGATTGATTGTGCAGAGAAACAAATTTCCTTGAGGCATAGAGACTCTGAGGTCACCTTTTAAGGTATTAGACTCGCACCTCGTACATTATTATCTTCAATTCAGAGCTTAAAAGCCCGTATGAAAGGGGATGAAGTATATATGATATGCTTCAAACTAAAAGAAATGATAAATGATATGAAAGATGTGTGAGTGGTGCGGGATTTCCCTGAGATATTTCCTGAGAAGTTACCAGGGTTACCCCCGCATAGAGAGGTGGACTTTCCAATTAAGTTAGTATTGGGTGCTAAGCCCATCTCTCGGACCCCTTATAGAATGGCCCCAAAGGAACTCTAGGAGTTTAGAGTTCAGTTGCAAGAATTAGTAGAATCAGGGTTCGTTCCCCCCAGTTCATTACCTTGGGGAGCCCCTATTCTATTCGTTAAGAAGAAGGATGGAACTCTACAGTTATGTATAGATAACTATGAACTCAACCGTTTAACGGTGCAGAACACCTAACCCTTACCCCGGATCGATGAATTACTCGATTAGCTAGTAGGAGCGCATTGATTTTCCAAGTTGCATCTACGCTCGGGGCATTATCAGCTGAGGATACAAGAGGAGGATATTCAGAAAATGGCATTTAGCTCAAGGTATGGTCTATATGAGTTCACCGTGATGTCGTTTGTGGTCACGAATTCCCCTGCTGAGTTCACAAGTCTGATGAACAAAGTGTTTGAGCCATATTTAGACGTCTTCATCATTGTCTTCATCGATGACATTTTGGTCTATTCAAAGACAGAGGAAGAGCATGTTGAACACTTGACCTTGGTGTTGAAGAAGTTAAAGGAGAATACCTTGTTTGCCACGTTCAGCAAGTGTAAATTTTGGCTCCGAGAAGTTGCCTTCTTAGGCCATGTGATCAGTGGTGCTGGACTAGATGTTGATCTGGCCAAGGTGCGTGCCATGAAGGAATGGTCGCCTTTGAACTCTGCGGCCAATGTGCGGAGTTTCCTTGGACTTGCTGGTTATAATCGCAAGTTCGTGAAAGGATTCTCAAAGATAGCCCTTCCTCTCACTGTTCTGACAAAGAAAGGTGTGTCATACGAGTGGACACTCTAGTGTGAAGCTACTTTCCAAGAGCTGAAAGATAGACTTTGTTGGATATTGTATCCACAATAACTCAGATTTGTGTGAAGTCACCCTTGAACTAAGATGAATTAAGTTTGTATTTGATACTGTACTTTAGTTGAGTGCTTGCAGATTATTAATGTCAAGTGTAGACCAATGTCAGTTTACAATGAGTCACCAAACACAGGACCATGCAATGTAATCTCTCATTGTGTGATCCATGGTGTTGACTCATGTGTAACCTCTCTATTGGGATGCACTTCATTTTCAAGTACTAAAGAAATGGAAGAATAGAAGGGTTGCTGGTTTCAACAAAGAAGAAAAGAAATTTTTCCTGAAAAATTTCCTAAGTCCATTTCTTGAGAAATTGAAGACTGTTTCTCGAAAAGTCTACGTCTATTTCTCGAGAAAGCATAGCTATTCTCGAGAAATCATAAGACTTCTTGGGAAATTGTCTGAAAATATTCTAAGTCCTTTTCTTGAGAAATGCCTTGAAGATTTCTCGAGAAACCAAGTCTATTTCTCGATAAAGCAAAATAGTTCTCGAAAAGGCAAAATCATCTCTCGAGAAAGCCAAGTCTTTTTCTCGAGAAGTCAATTATTTCTCAAGAAATCAATGCTTCAGTTAACATAATTTCCTTTAAGTAAATTTCTCGATAAGACCAGACCATTTCTCGAGAAAGCAATTCTTTTCTCGAGAAATTATATTCTTCTCGAGAAATCAATTCTTCACTTCACAGATCTTGCGCTAAGTAAATTTCTCGAAAAGCCATATTATTTCTCAAGAAAGTAAATCATTTCTCGAGAAATAATATCCTTCTCGAGAAATCAAATATTTTATTTCAAAGAATTTTCGCCAAGTCTTTTCTCGAGAAGCCATGTCTTTTTCTCGAGAAAGCTAATCATTTCTCGAGAAATAAAGTTCTTCTCGAGAAATGGACTTACAGAATTTTCTTTTCAAATCTTCTAACGAGATTTCAAATTAATCAAAGTTAATGATGATTGATCCACGTGGATCTTTCCATAATGACATATGACCGTTAGTCGATGATCTATAAATAGTCTTTTTAATGATTCTCTAACCCTAATTACAAGAAAAATCATTATAATGACCGCAATTCGCACTTTTCAAAATCGAGAAAGCCGCACGTCTTCATCGCCATTCTTCTCTGCCGCTAAGCTCTTGATCCAGCAATTCAAAAGAAGAAAAGATTCGACAGATCCAAGATCCCAAGATTCTTCAACATCTATATGATTCTATCAGATCCAAAGTTTTTAGATCTACGTTTTCTCGGTTTTCTTCCTCAACCATCTTCACGGTGCTTTTCAGTTTTCAAGAAGGAAGATCCTTGGAAATTTCAGATCTGGAAGAGTAAAGCTTTATTGTTGATTGTAAAATTTATTTTAACTCTTGTAGGAGCTTTGTCTCCGAGATTGTAGGAAGTTTTTTCTTCCGAGTTTGTAGATCTGTTAGTGGATCGAGTTTGTAGATCCGGGTTGTGGACCGAGTTTGTAGATCCGGTTGTGGATCGAGATGTAGGATCGTTGCTCTGAGGTATAAGATTGTGATAATCTGAGAAAGGTGAAGTAGTCAAATATTACCCTTCGTGGTAGATAGGCGAGGTGGGAGTGCGGGACAATTGACGTACCCAATACGGGGAACCACTATAAAAATCTATGTTGTTATGTGCTTGTCTTTGAGATAATTTTTATTCCGTAAAAAGACACGAACATCACCTATTCACCCCCTATAGGTGATTTAGGTAGACGTTAGATGCTTTCAATTTGTATCAGAGGTGCGTTTTGGTCGATAAGGTTAACACCTTGATTAAGATCCCTGAACTAGCACTTAGAGATTCCGCACATTCACCATGGAAAAAAGCAAAGACATGTCATCCATGAAGCTACCGGTATGCACAAAGGAAAACTTTCCCATGTGGAAAGAACGAGTACGGTTCTACATGGAAGCTGCTGATCTGAGGATTTTACAGATAGTGTAAGAAGGACCTCACATCCCTACACAGGCATCAACGATAAATCCTGCGATCATGATTCCCAAAAAGATGATGGATCTCACCAAGGATGAGATTGCCTTAGTCTCCCTTGACAAGAAGGCAAAGAATATCATAACAAGTACAGTGGACGATTCAACGCTCCAGAACTTATTCCACTGCAAATCTACCAAAGAGATGCGGGACTATCTTGTTGTCTTGATGGAAGGTACTAAAGAAGTGAGAGACGATCATAGATCATTGTTGAACCAGGAATACGAAGCCTTCAAGCAAGGGGCCAATGACTGCATAGCTGGCAGTTTTGAAAAGTTCTTTCAAACAGTGAACGGTCTCAGGAACTATGGCTACGTCTTCACTTATGGCGAACTGAACGACAAATTACTTAGATCATTGACAAAGGACTGAGACACAAAAGTTATTGCCATAAGAGAATTCGGGAAGCTGCCGGAGATAGACCCTCAAAATTTATTTGGAAAGCTGCTCTCCCATGAGCTTCAGATGAATACACGAAAGAAGGAGCAGAATAACAGAACGTCAAGCAGAGAAAAGTCTGTGGCTCTGAAGGCCGAAGGGTCAAGAAAATCTAAAGTTGTGTCACCTGTAAGGACACGAGTTCCTGACACTCCTGAAGACTGAGCCTAGCATGTCTGGCTCTCAGATATCAGATGGAGAATTTTCCCTCCTCTCCAAGCAGTTCAAGAAGCTGCTAAGCAAGAGGAGACAGATGAAAATAAGTCATTCTCTTGAGACTCCAGGAGATCACATCGTGACGGTGATCATACCAAGAAAAGCTACAACAAGGAGGAGAGATATAAATCCAAACCGAACAAACAGTTTTCCTCCGATGTTGTTTGCTATTTTTGCAATAAATCAGGTCACATGATTGCGGAGTGTCCTTACAAGAAGAAGGACAGCTCCAGGAAGGACGAGAAGAGATCCTTCAATGGGAAGAAGAAAGAAGAAAAGAGCTTCGTCTCCAAAAAGTCGAAGACTCTCAATGACAGTGACTCGAGTGAGTCGAGCTCTGAAAATGAAGAAGCTTACTTTAGGCTTATGACTCATTCTGATGAGGAAGTTGGCAATCTGAATACCATGTGATGGTAAATTCGCACACCATTCTCACACAATCTGAAATGTCTTCTAATGGTCATGAAGATGACTCTTCTGATGAGGATGAATCAGAGTTGTTGGCTCAACATGAGAACCTATTAAAGGCTTTCGACAAATGCTGTAAGGTTGTCCGAAAGCAGGTAAAAGAGATTGGATCCCGCAAGGTAGTGGAAGCAAATCTGAAGGAAGAAATTTCACAATTACTTCCTCTCATAAATGATGTCCACTCTTTGAAAAAGGAACTCAAGGGCTCTGCTGAGATGTTAAAATTGAAAGAAAAATATATTGATGAGCTGGAAGCAAAGCTCGCGGTGGACAGAAAACTCATTGAGAGTTTCTCCAAGCCAAAGACTGTTCTCCCTCCCATTGATGAGTTTTCAACTCAGAAGAAGGGTAGTAGTCTTGACCACGTCAGTGGAAAGGGTAAGGCTGCCAAAAAGGGTAGCGCTAAAGAAAATGGGAAGGCACACATGGGTCAACCTTCATCAGGAAAGTAATCTTCCCGACAAACAAGTTTGACCTCGAGTCGTCCTATGGTCATCATGCAAGGCCTACTCATGTAGAGCCAAAGAGCAGATACCAAGGTTGGATCCTCCCCGTTACTTTGGTGCCAGCATATTCAAAGCACCATTTGAGGAGATTCAGATGAAGAGTTATGGTCCATATGTTCATGGCCATAAAAGTAAGAAGGAACCTAAAGCCAAGCCCATTGTATATAAGGAAAAGGAGATGCAGAAACCTTGTGTATGCTTCAATCACGAGGCCACCACCTCAAAGTACGGTGCCTCTGCTAGACCTAAATTTCATAAGGTAAAGCATGGGTACCCGAGAAGGTACAATAGTTTTGACTGTTGGTGTTGCGGCAAAGTTGGTCACTTTGGCACTGATTGCTGGTACAACCCCGCTAACGTTGTAACCTGACAGGTTAGCTATATGAGACAGACCACACATAAAGTTAAAGTTCCTAGTGGTGGTAAGCTGACTAGGAACCAAGGACCCAAATACGTTTGGGTGACTAAGGTAAAATGATCTGCTTTTGCAGGTATGTCCAAAGGCCAATAGAACGCCAATCTGCTATTTGGATAATGGATACTCTCGGTACATGACCGGGACAAGAAGCCTTTTGCGTGACTATACCCCAGTCAAAGACGGACCAAAAGTTATCTTTGGAGGGTCAGACATGGAAACAACAAAAGGTTATGGTATGATTTCCAACGACGTAGTCTCTTTCAAAGACGTGGTTTATGTTGAAGGATTACACCATAATCTCATAAGCATAAGTCAAATATGCGACAAATGCTACATCGTTGAGCTTTGCAAGGACAAGTGTTTGATAAAATTGTCTACAAATTTGGAGACGGTCTTAACAGATACTCGGAGTAAAAATATTTTCGGTTTAAATTTCCTTTGCTTAGACAATTTTACCCCAGTGTGTTTTATTACAAAAGATAGTGCGTCTCTCTATGAACAATGACACAAGAGATTAGCACATATTAATTTCAAAACCTTAAATATATTATTTTCTCACAACTTAGTATGTGATGCCCCCATCATTAAGTGCCTTAAAGAGAGTCCATGTCACTCCTGTCAAATGGGTAAACAAACATGAGCTACCTTTAAGGGTATTGCTAAGAAAGATTCTTCACGAAGCTTATACTTGCTTCATATAGACTTATTCGATCCTATGCCTACTCACAGCTTAGGAGGTAAGGTTTATATGTTAGTAATTATTGATGACTACTCGCATTTTACTTGGGTGTTCTTTCTGAAACACAAATCAGACACCTTCGATTCTTTCACTAATTTTTTCTGGCAAATTCAGAATGAATTGGACTGCTCCGAGGTCAAAATCAGAAGTGACCACAGAACAGAGCTTGAGTCTGGTGCCATCACAAAATTTTGTCAAATTCAAGGTATCTTTCATGAGTTTTTCTCCCCGCGCACTCCACAACAAAATGAAGTTGCTGAGAGAAGGAATAGAACACTAATTGAAGCATGTACAACCATGTTGAACGATGCTTCACCTTCGGAGTACTTCTGGGCGTAAGCAGTCAACACAGCTTGTCAAGTGCAAAACAAAGCACTCATCAACAAAAGCTATTGTAAGACCCCCTATGAGCTATTGAAGGGTAGAAAACCGACTGTGTCCTACTTTAGAATCTTTGGAAGCAAATGCTTTGTACTTAATAATGAGAAGCATTACGGAACTAAGTTTAGTGAAAATTATTTTGAAGGTATTTTTGTAGGATATAGTAGCCATAGTAATACATATAGGATTTTCAACAAGAAAACTATGGTGGTAGAAGAGTCGATAAACGTTATATTTGATGAGACTAGCTTGCTTCATATCAGCTCGTCTAATGTTATTGATGCAGATGCAGGTACCAGGTTCAAGGAACTTAGCTTGGATGAAGCTGTTAAGGAAGACGCTCCAAACGCAGTCAAACTTGTCAATCTAAGCTTGAGGGATGAAGAACCCATAGAGGAAGAATTGCTTCAACCTGCAGAGGCGACACCGGATGTTGCAGGGCCTGCTGGAGGGAGTGCAAGGAATCTAGTTTTCAGACACCTAATAGATCATCCAACTGATCAGATAATTAGAGAGCTAGATGACGGTGTTAGAATTAGACGAGGTACAACTAATGAGATTTTGCATATCGACTTTTTGTCTCAGGTCGAGCAAAAGAAATTCGAAGAGTCAAACAAGGATGCGTCTTAGATTTTAGCAATGGAAGAGGAGCTCAACCAGTTTGAACGATGCAAAGTCTGGGAGCTGGTTGTAATGCCCCCGCTTTTCTGGTAATTATTTAATTCAGAAATGACGTATTTATGAAGTCAGGGCGTTGCTTTTTGACGTTGAGTTAACGACGCAACGTCGTTAAGGCATTTTCGAATCTGTTCGGTCGAGTCGGCCAAATCCTTGAACTCTGGTTGAAATTGGAAAATTTTGCATTACAAAATTAAGTTAATTAATTTTGGACTTGATCGTCAAGTTTCGTCGCGATCCGAGCTTTTTTGGAGTCTCGGCGTGTGTTTGTAGTTTGTATTATTATTCACGTTTGTCGTAAATTTTACAAATTAATATCTCGAGAACGGTATGTCAGATTTTAGTTTTGTTTTCGCCGTTAAATTCGTAGCACTAACATTCGCCTACAGTGCGAATTTCATTCGAATCGGGGGTGTGCTCAGCCCCGTATCGTCATTTTACCCAGAAATAAAGTCAAAATTTGGGTTTTCGAAAAATCAAATGTTTTTTCAAAAAACTATCTTGGTTTTTCGAAAAAAACCTTTCACTCTGGAAATTCGGTCTTGCACTTCTCGCGAACTTTCAGGCGCCGTTTTGAGGGTCAAAATGACATCAAATAAAAAAATGTTAACATGAAGTTTGTTTGTCTGATGAGATCTACAACTATCATGTTGATCACTTTTCGATTCGAAGCCATCTTAAGCCTCTAATTTCATTTCTTGTGCGACTGCATATAGAATTATAATTATTAATAACATTATTAATTTTATTAAATTTAATTAGTATATAAAGGCTTTAGAATAGAGAAAACCCTATTCATCTTCTCCAAGAGTCCGAACCGAAACCAGAGCGGCGAGAGCGACGATTTCTTCTCATTCACGAACATTCGAACGCGATTCCAGGAGCCTCGATGGACGAAATCTTCAATGAAATATAAATCCAGAAAGCTCTCAACGGGAGCTACGCAGTCGTGGTAAAACTTTCCCCATTTTGTGAGTTTTCTCGTTACGGTCTTTAGCCCTATCCTCTATTTCGTCCATTTTTGTTTTGATTTCAACTCCTCTCATCTTCTTTTGCCCCGATCTACGATAGGGAGTGATTTGGAGAATTTTTCCGGCAAAACCAAGGCAAGTGATGGTTTTTCCCTCCTCCCTCCTTTTCCGATCTTGATGATGACTGTTAATCTTCTTTATTTAATTTTTCTACATGTTGTCATTCTGATTTGTAGATATGTTTGATCTTCCCTTTAAAATCCACTTGTAACAATATCTTGTTATGCTAAACTAGCTATGTAGCGTTGTTTATGAATATTAGTGATGCGTTTCCTCGCTTGATTTACGTTTGTTGGACATTTACTGTCCCTTAACCGCTATGTAGATCATGGTAGAGTTTATTTAGGATCGTGCAATTGTCATAAAGGTTGATCAATCGCTCCTTAAATCTAATGATGTTTAGTAGAATCCGATGTGCCAAATCTCGAGATGTAAGTTATTGTTTTGTTTTTTCTTGGGTGTGGGTGTTAGTGGACTATACCACCTCCACAATGTTTGTTTTCTTTATTAGTACATTGTGGAACTCTACCGGGTTTTGATTTGGGTGCCTGTCGGTGTATGGTGGAGTGAATGATTCTCCCTCCGCAGTTGGCAGATATTTATCTGTGTGAGTGCGTCTGGATGAGTGACCACCTCGCCTGTGTTTTTGGTAGAGTTTGAGTTCTTTGGGGGCACTGGCTAGAGGGGCCTTCCCCCTTAGGCACTGGTCGTTTCCAGTGTTCACAAGTGACTAGTATATTATAATATAAAATCTTCCTTATGATTTAATCATGTTTCCACCTTATAGCTTCGTGTGTTTGGTGTATTTGATGTACTTGACGATTCACGTAAGTGTTTTTATTGATTTTGTACTATCTTCTTTCGCACTTCGCTCTCAGTACTGTTGGTCTTGGGTTGGTACCTCTGTTGACCATTGTTTACTTTTGGTTGTTTTCTGCCGCCACTTGTACCTTCTTGCTGAGGTGTTCTGTTTTTGGAATGCCCCAGTTTCAGGGCAGTAGCTGGTAGTGGAGCTTGAGTTGGAGTTTCAGTGTTGCAGTGATAGCTGCGACTTTCTCCTCACCGTCATTAGGTAGTGTCTTGTTGTAGTTTGTTTGTAGTTGTAGCTTGTTTACTTAGTTTATACATATTCTAGAGTTCTGTGGGTTCGTGTCAGGTTGTTGATGTCTACCTAGTTTGTTGATTTTTGGACACTTTGGTAGCTGCTACTGTGTTTTCTTATTGGTTGGTATAGTTTACTTGCTCTTTGGGAAGCTTTATGCTAAGACTGCATGTTAGATATTTTTAAGTATAAAAATATAAGAACTTATATCATCATATCAAGGCCTCTTTCAAATGAATAATATTATATTGTAAAGGTTATAAAAAAGCTCTTTCTATACTTATATTAAACTTAAAGGTCTGCATATCATATCATACCATTTGATTGTCATGTTCATATAGGATAAAGAGCAAATGAAACTAAGTATTTTCTGCTGCGTATTTTTACTTACACTATTACTCATGGACTGGTTAATCCACTGAACCGAGGGACATGGTTAATTTACCTAACTTAAATCCTGTTTTAAAACTTCAAGTCATGTATTTTCATGATAAGTCTTACGAGTTGTCATTGCCTGAGCACATGCAGTTGTCCCATTCACGACATGGCATCACGACACATATTTTATCTTGTTCTGACGTATTATTTAATACGTGGAAAATGCAGGATGTGACAATTGGTATCAGAGGGATGTTGGTTTGACAAGTTGGCCGAACCAGCCGATCTGATAAAGTTTTAATTCCACCATTCATTTGCATACACACACCAAAGTGTCATCAGTACATCTTAGCCGAAGCATAGTCACTACACTCATGACATGAAAAGAAGTATACTAGGCATATTATGTAGTATGTGATGCATAATATGTACTTGTATATGGATCCACCATAGGTGACAATATGTGACGGTTATGTAGTATGAGATGCGTAACCACCATCACATGTGAAAGATATGGTACCTAAACACCTAGAGGGGGGGTGAATAGGTGACCTAAACCTTTTTAAAACTTTGTTGGCAGCAAAACAGTTATCTCACAGATTTCTACAGCTAACAGCAATAACAAAATATAAACTGCAAATCCACAGCACAGCACAGCACAGCAGACACACAAATTTATAGTGGTTCCCCAATCTTTGGGTACATCCACTTTCCCCCTTCGCCTATCTAGCAGTGTACTAGATTCAGCCAAACTTCTCCACTATCTCAGAACCCAACTAGGTTCCTACACCTCAGGCCCAAAGCCTTACACTCAGCCACCAAGGCCTACACTCAGCCACCCAGGCCTACACTCAGCCAATCAAGGCCTACACTCAGAGTTCTTCAACTCCTACACTCAGGCAACCAAGCCCTACCCTCAGCCTTTATAATATAGGCTTACAATTCACTCAGATCCAATGGATCCTACAAGTTAAAATTGAATTACAATAACTAACTCTACAACTCAGAAAATATGAGAGGAGTTGAGAGTTTCTTGAAGAGTTCTTGGAAGAACTCAGCTAGATCCAAACTGACTTAGCTTCCTTCAAAGCTTCTTGAGTAGAACTGAATTAGTCTGAATCCTCTGCAGTTGATCCTTGACCTCTGCTTCTTGAGATCCAGATGATTCTGAATCCTTCTTCTCAGCCTTAGTTCCAAAGACTGAATTCTTGATTGGAGCTCTCTCTCTCTCCAACTTCTTAGATCTGCAGTTGGACTGCCAGATCTTCTTGTGTTGATACTCTGTGTACCACTTATCTGATTACTTGTATAATCTGATCAATTACTTCAAATAGCTTCAACAACTTCTTATTAACACCTTATCCACCTTCTTTCTGTAAACAGTCTGTGCCTATTTATAGGCCTTCTTCATGGTAACCGGCTGGTCCGGTTCATAACTGACTTATGACATCTCTGACAAGTGCTGTAAACTGGCTGGAACGGCAGCTGTCATGTCATCCAGTCAATTCTTGAAATTCTCTAACTGTCAGATAGTGTCGAGACTTTCTGTTCTTAAGTGTCGACACTTATAGACCAAGTGTCGACACATGTTGTGTAAGTGTCGACACAAGTCTACAAGGTGTCGACACAACTCCTTGTATGTCTCGACACAGATTCTTCTTCAAGTGTCGACACTGAAATTAAGTGTCGACACAAGTACTTGATCTTCTGTAACTTGTTGAATTCTTCTAAGTGTCGACACATCTCCTTTGTGTCGACACATCTTCATGTGTTGAAACTGTCAAGTGTCGACACTGCTTTTTGGTGTCGACACAAGTCTTCAATTTTGTTTCTTCAGCTGAGTGTCGACACATTCCCTTAGTGTCGACACTTGTACTTAGAATATTTTGTAAACTTTTTTGTTCTTTGCTAAGTGTCGACACAGCTCCTTGTGTCGACACTTTCTTCAAGTGTAGAGTCTTCAACTAAGTGTCGACACATTGTGCTGGGTGTCGACACTTTCTTCAAGTGTTGACTCTTCTGGTTGTGTGTCGACACATTGTGCTGAGTGTCGACACATACTTCAAGTGTTGACTCCTTTGAGTGTGTGTCGACACATTGTGCTGGGTGTCGACACATTCTTCATATGTTGACTCTGCTGATTGAGTGTCGACACATTGTGTTGAGTGTCGACACTTGTCCTTAGTCTCTGCAGAATTTTGCTGAGTGTCGACACAACTCCAAGTGTCGATACTTTCTGATGTAGACTCAGCTCTTCTAGGTGTCGACACTTCTGCTAAGTGTCGACACAGCTTTTCTGCATTCTTCTTCACTGAGTGTCGACACAGCTCCAAGTGTCGACACTTTCTGTCTGGTGTCGACTCTTCTTCTCAGGTGTCGACACAATTACTCCAAGTGTCGACACTGCTTGTCTGGGTGTCGACACAAGCTTTCTCAAGTGTCGACACTTTCCCTCTGGGTGTCGACACATGGACTTAGAAACTTTTAGCTTCAGTCCAGTGAATACCTAACCTGCACAAGTAACTCAAACAAACATCAAATACATTATGATGTATATCATTGAGTTAGGTGAGGCTTCTTCAAATCAGGTACATTTGACCAATGTACCCAACAATCTCCCCCTATTTGGAGAAATCATAACCCTTAGTCAATGATATACACCACTCATAATTAAAAATTAGAAAATGATGTAAAGCAGGTATATGTCAACAGGGTAAACTTAAACATGTAATAAAGCACACATGTATACTCATTAAACATTGCATAACAAACAAGAAATAGACACATGCTTCTGAACAATCATGAGATGTATTTATCAAAAATTGTTCTAACATTGTTTTAATACATTTCCATTGTTTTACAAAAATATTTCATATGTAAAAGACTACAACAATGTTTCTTAGTCTAATCTTAGTCTAGTTCTGATCAGGTTCTTTTATAACTATTCCTTTCCCAGCTTGTACTTTGGCCTTTACAGCAACAGCAGCAGCAGGCTCAGTATCAGCAGTCTTCTTTCCTTTGAGATCGAGCTTATCAGCCTTGATCTTTTGCCTCTCAAAGTAATGATAGGGCTTAGGAAAGTACTTGCTAGGCTCCACAGCTGTAGGAGGTAGCTTTCCTAACTTAGCCTTCCTTCTATACTGGACAATGGCTTCCTGCCTAATCTCATGCTTCCTCCATTCTGCTTCTGAGAACCATTTGTTCCTTTCATGAGCATTGTCCTTGGCTGCTTTCCAGGCTGTGAGAATGATGTTCCTAGAAGTAGGGCTCCACTGTTCAAAATCTGGTTTTTGCTCAGCTAGTTCCCTAAACTTCTTCTTTGACAGCCTTGTCTCTTCTTCTTTGTCCAAAGCCTCTTGCATAGCTGCTGTTATAGGTTGAACAACCTTTTCCAGAACAACATTTGACTTTCCAGCAGTTGGGCTATACATTGTGTTAACATCTGCATGAACCATGTCAAAATCTGGAGGTGGATAAATCACTTGAGCTACTTCCTGTTGCTCACCTCCAAGATATGAACTTTGAATCCCGGATTCAGCAACATTATCATCATCACACAGGGGAGGATAGCCCAGTGTAGCTCTGATGGAGTTAGATATCCATTTGGCATGGTCAGAGCTAGCTTTGACTAACACCCTCTCCCCCTTTATGACTTCTTGTGCAACATGGTCTCTGACATCATCCTTTTGGAATCTGATCTGACTGTCCAAATACCTGATCCCATCTTTAAAATAAGGTCTAAGCTTGGTAAGCTGTTCAAAAATGACCTTCTGTGAATCCTTGATTGCAGTCTTGACAGCAGCAATTTCATCTTGAAAAGCTTTATCAAATTCAGCCTTTGCAGCAGCAGATGTTGAAGATTCAGCTGGCTTATTCTTTAATTCAGTGACTATAGCATTGTGTGAAGCTGTCAGATTGTCATTCATCCTTAGTTGATTTTCCAGCACATAGCCCTGCTTCAATGCTATATCATCTATTTTTTCCTTTATCTTCTCTTGATGTGTTGCCAGAAACACCACTGCATTTCCACCCTTGTGGAAGCATTCATTCATCTCCTTTTTATTAAGGTTCATTTCAAACCTTATTGACTTGATGTCCTGTGCCAGATCAAATTGTAGGGTCTTGTGCCCTTCATCAACATAAGTCTCTATAGCCTTCCTTTGCTCATCCAGCTTGATTTGCAGGGCTACCATTAAGGCACTGTAATCAGGAGATGGAGCTTGTGTGACTAAGGATTGTTGAGCAACAGTTTGTAGAGCCTTCTTGTAGCTCTGACTTCTTCTCTTGAATACAAAGAGTTTCTTCTTTTTAGCCTGTTCAGTCTCATCTTCCTCAGACTCTGAAGTACTGGCTATATTCACCCTGTCCTTAGGGCTTGATGGTTGGTCAGCTTGCACATCAAGTGCTTTCTCACTTTCTTGCCTTATAGGCTCTTCCTGAACTTGCAGTGTCTCCCCCTCAGCAGCAGCACCCTTCTCTTCAGCAGCAGCATGCTTGTCCATGTCAAAATCCTCTTGATCTAAATTAAGAAATAGATCTTCCATTGTGTATTCAGCTGGAGACTGTGCAGGAGAAGTACTGGGTTCATCAACTACTTTATCAGGAACTACTTCTTGTACTACTGATGTGTCTTGGAGAACAACATCTGGTTCTGGATTTGCTTGCTGAGTGTGCTGATGGACAGCAGACAAATCAGAATCTATTACAGAAAAGTCTAAAGTATTGAGGTCAGAAAGTACCTCTTGGATAATGATTGTAGCTTGCTCACTCTCCAGTGTAGAGGGTTGTTCTACAGCTGGAGGCTCCCCCTGGCTTGGATCCTTATGCATGGGGCTAGCTGTAGGCAGCTCCCCCTGGATTTCAGCTGTCTCTAGAGGAGCATGAGACTTCTCTGCAGCCACTTCTACTTGACTATCAGGAGTGAAAACAACTTGTTCTTCACTACCTGAACTGCTGGAGGACTCCTGTGTCACAGGATCTATCTTCCTCTTCTTCTTTGGAGGTGAATCTTTCTTAGAAACTTGCTTCTCTGGGGTAGGTATTTCTTTAGATAGTACTCTTTCCCACCTGGAAAATATCCTTTGATCCATCCTTCTCATATGATTGATTTTAGTTCCAGCAGCATTGCTCATTACCTCTGGTATTGTACCAGCCAGGTAGAGACTTAGTATTCTGCCCAGATTGGGCTTCTTCAGACTCTCCTTAATTTTATCATATACAACCATTGACCAGTCTGTTTTTAGGTTGAAGATAATTCTGGTCATAACACTGAACATGGAGGCTGACACCCTGTCATGCCCTCCAGTCTTGCTGTGTATAACTTTCCCCACAATTTCAGACAGGAATTTTCCTTGGTTATTCATTCCTTTCCTGTTGAATACAGATCCTATCTTCATCTTAGGATCTAGACCACACCAGGTAAGTGCTTCCCTGGTCTTAGATGTAGTCACTTCCTCTTCTGCTTGAATTTTAGGTAGCTGAAGTACCTTTCTCAGAGTTTTGGGTGAAATCTTGACTTTGGTTCCATGCACTCTTGATTTGATTCTGTAACCTGAGTCATCTACAGAAGCTCCAGTAAGGAATTCAAGAACTTCCTTCTTCCATATTTTGGTTGGTTCTGAAACCAAGTACTCCAATCCAGAATCGGTGACTAGGGTTACCACCGATTTGATTTCTTGATCGCCATCGTCGAACGCGCCACGAACCAGTTCATAGCCTTCATTGACATTCTCCTCGAGCTTGGGAGCCATTAGGGTTTGTAGAATTAGTCTTTAGGAAAGATAAATGTCGACACAGTAGTTTGGTCTCGAAACTCTGAAAGCGTGTCGACAAACAAAGACAGAATCCTATTTATACCTTTCTGGTTTGAAGACGAACAGGCGGGATGGATTACTAAAGATGTGTCGACACTGGCAATAAGTGTCGACACTGACTTATAATGTCTCGACACTCATGTGTCGACACAAGTTTAGTCAACAAATTTTATGTGTCGACACTTGGTTATGTGTCGACACCATACTACTCGACATGTAGTCGAGACGTTACTTAGAAAATTCTGAGTAAAACTTAAGTGTCGACACCTCATTGGATGTGTCGACACCAACTCGACATGTGTCGACACTAACATTCTGAAGTGTCGACACCAACTTCCTAGATGTGTCGACACCATTTTCCTGAAGTGTCGACACTTACTATTCTGTGTCGACATAGACTTGTCTATGTGTCGACACCTTTTTACTTAGCCAATTTTTAGTTCTGTAAACTTAGTCTAAGTTTATCATACCTAGTTCAATTTTGAACCTATTGAACTTAGCTTCTTCTAAGGGCTTAGTAAATATGTCAGCTATCTGATTATCAGTTTTAACATATTCAAGTGTAATATCATTTCTTTCTACATGCTCCCTAAGAAAGTGATATTTAATCTCAATATGTTTAGTTCTACTATGTGATACAGGATTATTAGCTATTGAAATAGCACTTGTAGAATCACAGAAAAGTGGAGTTCTACTTGCCTGAAATCCATAGTCTTCTAGCTGATGTTGAATCCACAGAAGTTGAGCACAGCAACTTCCTACAGCTACATATTCTGACTCAGCTGTGGAGATAGCCACACTGGTTTGCTTCTTACTACTCCATGAAATGAGTCTTCCACCTAGGAATTGACAGGATCCAGTAGTGCTCTTTCTATCTTCTTTGCATCATGCAAAGTCTGCATCTGAATAGCCTGTTAGATCAAAATCTCCATTCCTAGGGTACCAGAGGCCTAGATAAGGTGTGCCCTTTAGATATCTCAAAATCCTTTTGACTGCAGTCAAATGAGACTCTTTAGGGCAGGCTTGATACCTGGCACAAACACATGTAGCATACATGATGTCTGGTCTACTAGCAGTCAAGTATAGTAGGGAGCCAACTATCCCTCTATACAAGGTTTCATCTACAGGTTTCCCTGCACCATCCTTGCTAAGAGACATACTTGACCCCATAGGAGTCTTCATGGTACTGGATGAATCCATACCATATTTCCTTATGAGTTCTAGGGTGAACTTTGACTGATATATGGATAAACCATTTTCAGTCTGTTTAACTTGGAGACCCAAGAAAAACTTCAGCTCTCCCATACTACTCATCTCAAATTGACTTTGCATAAGCTTTGCAAATTTTTTGCAAAGGCTACTTTCAGTAGACCCAAATATAATGTCATCTACATATATTTGGACAAGAATGACTTTGCCTCTAGATTCCCTAAGGAATAGAGTCTTATCTATTTTCCCCCTTGAGAACTTGTTCTCAATGAGGAAACTAGATAGGGTTTCATACCAAGCTCTAGGAGCTTGCTTTAACCCATACAATGCTTTCCTAAGTCTATAGACATGATGTGGAAGAGTAGGATCAACAAAACCTGAAGGCTGCTCCACATATACTTCTTCTTTCAAATTACCATTTAGGAATGCTGACTTGACATCCATTTGGTATACCTTGAATCCTTGATAGGTTGCATAGGCCAAGAACATCCTTATGGCCTCCAGTCTGGCTACTGGGGCAAAGGTTTGATCAAAATCAATACCTTCTTCTTGCCTATATCCTTTTGCAACCAGTCTTGCTTTATTCTTAATGATGATCCCTTGTTCATCTAACTTATTTCTGTAGATCCACTTAGTTCCTATAACATTGTGGTCTTTAGGTTTAGGAACCAGTTCCCAAACCTTACACCTTTTGAACTGATTAAGTTCTTCTTGCATAGCTTCAGTCCACTGTGGATCTTGTATAGCTTCTTCAAATTTCTTTGGTTCTATTTGAGACAGAAAACTTGAATATACTACAGCATTCTGATTTCTGCTCCTTGTCTGAACACCTTGTCTTGGATCTCCAATAATCAGCTCTACTGGATGATCTCTTAGATGCCTGTTGGCTGGAGGCATCCTTACTTCTGGTTGTACTTCAACAGCATCTTCATCAAACTGAGTTCCTTGTACTTCTTCAGCTCCTGGTACATGTAGTTCTCCCCCTGGACATAAGCCATCTTCTTCTACTTGCTGTCTTGCAGCAGGTACATCTTCTATGGTTAGCTTGTCCATCTTCTTAGTAAGACCTGTGGGGCTGCACACACTACTAGACAACTCATTGTTAATAAGTTTTGTCTCATCAAAAACTACATGCACAGACTCCTCTACAACTTGTGTAGTCAAGTTGTAGACTCTATAAGCCTTACTATTATTGTTGTACCCAACAAATACTCCCTCTTGGGACTTGGCAGCAAACTTAGTTAAGTAAGACTTCCCATTGCTAAGTATGAAGCATTTGCAACCAAAAATCCTGAAATAGGATAGGTTTGGTTTCCTGCCTTTCACAAATTCATAGGGGGTCTTATTTAACCTTTTAGTGATGGTAGCCCTATTTATCACATGGCATGCAGTGTTAACTGCTTCAGCCCAGAAATACTCTAGCAGTGATGAATCACTTAATAGGGTCCTACCAGCCTCTATCAAGGTCCTATTCTTCCTTTCAGCAATGCCATTTTGCTGAGGTGTTCTAGGTGAAGAAAATTCTTGAAATATCCCAAAGTCTTCACATAGTCTTGTCATGCTATCAGACTGAAATTCAGTGCCATGGTCACTTCTAATTTTGACCATTGTACTGTTTAGTTCATTCTGAATTTGCTTGACAAAGTTATGGAAAACACTAGGTGTTTCAGATTTCTGTCTTAAGAAGAACACCCAGGAAAACCTTGAGTAGTCATCTACAACTACAAAGGAGTAGACCTTCCTACCTAAGCTGTGAACTGGCATTGGACCAAAGAGATCCATATGCAAGAGGTATAAGCACCTCACAGCATCTTTGTTTTCAATGCTCTAAAGGTGGATTTAGTCTGCTTGCCCTTTTGACAAGCTGAGCAAATGCCATCTTTAACACACTTAACTTGAGGACCATTCCTCACTAACTCTTTGCTAAAGAGTTTGCTAATAGTCTTGTAATTAAGATGGGCAAGCCTCTTGTGCCATTTGACACATTGAGAGACTGTCTCATCAGCTACAAGACAAACTGGAGAACTATTGTTCTCAACCATAATGTCTAGACAATAGACATTTCTCTTCCTATAACCTGTCAAAATGATCTCTTGATCACTTGACCTCTTGATATGACAACCATTTTTAACAAATGAGATGTCATACCCTACATCACTTAAATGACTTATACTTATAAGGATTGTGTTTCAACCCTTTAACATAAGCCACTTGAGTAATGGTAACAAGGTTTGAAGAAATGTTACCAAACCCTTTGATGATTCCTTTTTCAGAACCACCAAAGGTCACTTTAGGACCATTTTTGATTGGAATATAGTCCTTCAGTAGTCCCCTTGTTCCAGTCATATGTCTGGAACATCCACTATCCAAGTACCATGTTGGGGTATGGCCACTTGGATTCACCTGCAAAACAAATTAATGAACCTTAGAACCCAAAGTAAACTTGGGTCCTTGGTGATTGTTAGTTTGCAACATGACATAGCTACCTACTGGCTTTCCACCAGGTAGCTTGCTACTCCCATTGGCACTTGCATTGTGCCAACAGTCCAAGGCAAAGTGGCCAACTTTGCCACAGCACCAGCATTCAAACTTGTTGTACCTTTGCTTAGGTACAGACTTGGCTGTCTTGACTACAGCAGGCTTATTGAATGTTGGGGCTTTGCCCTTGGACTTGGACTGATCCTGAACAATCCTAGCTGGTTTAATAAAACCCAATCCAGCCTTTCTTTTATGATGAACAAATTCATCAATCAAGGGTAGCACTGATTTAGGTTTTGAAAACCTAGCAACTAGCTCTTTTTCCTTCTGAAGATTGATCTCCAGTCTCTTAATTTGATCATTTTTATAGGTGATAGTTCCCATCTGAATCACAGTAATGTGTTTCAGCCTGGCTACCTCATTGAGCTTTTGATCAAATTTCTTCTCAAAATCTGTTGCAGCTGCCTTGAGATCAGCAATCTCCTTTGCCTGACTTTTGGCTAGGGTCTTGCTTTTCTTATAGGCTTGCAACAGTACTTTATATTCATCTAAGAGCTGATGAATATCTCCCTCAGATTCAGAAACACTTCCATCACTTGATGAAGATGAATCTGACTCTGAACTAGAACTGGAATCTGAACTTTGAGTTGGACTTTGTACCTGACTAGGTCCTGGCTGCTCCAGGATTTTGGTACTTTCAGTCAATGCCATCAGTCCTTGGCACTGACACTCTTCTTGTTCATAGATTGATTCCATGATCTGCATAAACTCTTCTTCTTCTTCAGCAAATAGCCCTATGTAGGCTTCAGCATCTGTCTCAGTGTCTGAAGAAGAAATGTCTGAAAGAGTCTTCTCATTCTTTGCAACAAAGGACTTCTCCTTCTTTCCTTTGAAGTGAGTCTTCTTTTTGTCACTGGATTCTTTTCTTCTCTCAGGACAATCTGCAATAACATGACCCTGTCTATTGCAGCAGTAACACACTATCTTAGACCCAGTTGTCTTGCTAGTCTTTGTCTTTTTCTTGTCCTTCTTTGAAGGCTTCTTCTCCTGATACTGAACTTCTTTCCCTTTGGAAAATGAAGGTCTGGACCTCCACTGTTTCTTCTTCAGGAATTTCTGAAAATGTCTGGTGAATGCAGCAAAGTCTTCATCACTTTCACTGCTTGTAGACTTTGTGCTAACAGACTCATCAGATTCTGATTCAACTACCTCTGGAGGAGGAGTTGATGACTTGGTCCTGCCCTTTCTAGGTACTTCTGACTTGAAGGCAACAGTCCTTTCCCTGTGCTCAGTCCTTGTTGATTTTTCCTCCTCTTTTCTCATTGATAGCTGCATCTCATAAGACAACAACTTGCCAAACAGTGTGGGAGGAGGAATTTCTCCCAACTTTGCCATTTCTCTGATGGCACAGATCTTGGTGTCCCAATCTTTGGTTAGGGACCTTAAGAACTTATCATTCAATTCATAGTTAGTGAACTCTCTTCCATAGGACATGAGTTCATTAACAATTCTATAGAACTTCTTGTAGCATTCAGTGATGCTATCTCCTCTTCCTTGCCTAAAGCTCTCATACTCTTGATTAAGCAAGGACTTCCTATCTTGCCTAACTTCTTCAGAACCTTCCATATAGACAATGATAGTATCCCACATCTCTTTTGCTGTTTTACAGTGAATTAAGTTCTGAAAAGTGGCATCATCAATGGCACTTACTATAATGTTTTGTGCCCTCTTGTCCATAGTGGCTAGGACAATTTCATCCTTAGTCATCTCAGAGAAATCCTTTGGAGTTCTCTGTGTAGCATCCAAAACTGAAACCTTCATGGGCACATATGACCCCTCTTTGACTGTGATGTAGATTCTAGGGTCAGAGGCCTCCATAAATAGCCTAACCCTTTCTTTCCAGATCCCAAAGATCTCTTTTCTGCATATGGGCAGTTTCATTGAACCCAATTCCTTGTGATTCTCTGAAGAACCCATATTCTTGATTTTCTTGAAACTGTGTTCTGACTTACACTGAATCTGCCAAACTGGATCTCCTCAGACAGTTAGTCCTTTTTGAGGAACCTCCCTCTGATACCACTTGAAAGATATGGTACCTAAACACCTAGAGGGGGGTGAATAGGTGACCTAAACCTTTTTAAAACTTTGTTGGCAGCAAAACAGTTATCTCACGGATTTCTACAGCTAACAGTAATAACAAAATATAAACTGCAAATCCACAGCACAGCACAGCACAGCAGACACACAAATTTATAGTGGTTCCCCAATCTTTGGGTACATCCACTTTCCCCCTTCGTCTATCTAGCAGTGTACTAGATTCGGCCAAACTTCTCCACTATCTCAGAACCCAACTAGGTTCCTACACCTCAGGCCCAAAGCCTTACACTCAGCCACCAAGGCCTACACTCAGCCACCCAGGCCTACACTCAGCCAATCAAGGCCTACACTCAGAGTTCTTCAACTCCTACACTCAGGCAACCAAGCCCTACCCTCAGCCTTTATAATATAGGCTTACAATTCACTCAGATCCAATGGATCCTACAAGTTAAAATTGAATTACAATAACTAACTCTACAACTCAGAAAATATGAGAGGAGTTGAGAGTTTCTTGAAGAGTTCTTGGAAGAACTCAGCTAGATCCAAACTGACTTAGCTTCCTTCAAAGCTTCTTGAGTAGAACTGAATTAGTCTGAATCCTCTGCAGTTGATCCTTGACCTCTGCTTCTTGAGATCCAGATGATTCTGAATCCTTCTTCTCAGCCTTAGTTCCAAAGACTGAATTCTTGATTGGAGCTCTCTCTCTCCAACTTCTTAGATCTGCAGTTGGACTGCCAGATCTTCTTGTGTTGATACTCTGTGTACCACTTATCTGATTACTTGTATAATCTGATCAATTACTTCAAATAGCTTCAACAACTTCTTATTAACACCTTATCCACCTTCTTTTTGTAAACAGTCTGTGCTTATTTATAGGCCTTCTTCATGGTAACCGGCTGGTCCGGTTCATAACTGACTTCTGACATCTCTGACAAGTGCTGTAAACCGGCTGGAACGGCAGCTGTCATGTCATCCAGTCAATTCTTGAAATTCTCTAACTGTCAGATAGTGTCGAGACTTTCTGTTCTTAAGTGTCGACACTTATAGACCAAGTGTCGACACATGTTGTGTAAGTGTCGACACAAGTCTACAAGGTGTCGACACAACTCCTTGTATGTCTCGACACAGATTCTTCTTCAAGTGTCGACACTGAAATTAAGTGTCGACACAAGTACTTGATCTTCTGTAACTTGTTGAATTCTTCTAAGTGTCGACACATCTCCTTTGTGTCGACACATCTTCATGTGTTGAAACTGTCAAGTGTCGACACTGCTTCTTGGTGTCGACACAAGTCTTCAATTTTGTTTCTTCAGCTGAGTGTCGACACATTCCCTTAGTGTCGACACTTGTACTTAGAATATTTTGTAAACTTTTCTGTTCTTTGCTAAGTGTCGACACAGCTCCTTGTGTCGACACTTTCTTCAAGTGTAGAGTCTTCAACTAAGTGTCGACACATTGTGCTGGGTGTCGACACTTTCTTCAAGTGTTGACTCTTCTGGTTGTGTGTCGACACATTGTGCTGAGTGTCGACACATACTTCAAGTGTTGACTCCTTTGAGTGTGTGTCGACACATTGTGCTGGGTGTCGACACATTCTTCATATGTTGACTCTGCTGATTGAGTGTCGACACATTGTGTTGAGTGTCGACACTTGTCCTTAGTCTCTGCAGAATTTTGCTGAGTGTCGACACAACTCCAAGTGTCGACACTTTCTGATGTAGACTCAGTTCTTCTAGGTGTCGACACTTCTGCTAAGTGTCGACACAGCTTTTCTGCATTCTTCTTCACTGAGTGTCGACACAGCTCCAAGTGTCGACACTTTCTGTCTGGTGTCGACTCTTCTTCTCAGGTGTCGACACAATTACTCCAAGTGTCGACACTGCTTGTCTGGGTGTCGACACAAGCTTTCTCAAGTGTCGACACTTTCCCTCTGGGTGTCAACACATGGACTTAGAAACTTTTAGCTTCAGTCCAGTGAATACCTAACCTGCACAAGTAACTCAAACAAACATCAAATACATTATGATGTATATCATTGAGTTAGGTGAGGCTTCTTCAAATCAGGTACATTTGACCAATGTACCCAACAACATGGATGTCCATTAGCACGTTTTCTCTTTCGTTACATGCGATATATGTAGTATGAGATGTATAACATTTTATGTGTACGCCGCTCATAACATGCATTAAGGACTTTTTTTAGAATGCATAAAACTGCATACATAACATTTCATCCCATAAGCACGCATGCTAAATTAAGATTTACATGATGACACATGTACACACATGGTTTTAAATAAGAATAAAGAATTCATGCATTCATATCATAGACACAAAAGTCAATAGGTTGAGAGTATATCATCCTAAGTAGGACATAACATCATTTATAAAATCCCAGAGCAAGTTTGCAGCAAGAGCAAGTGTCTATTCAAGTATGGTCTGAACTAAGTTGTGTAGTCCTAGTTTTAAGCTAGGGTTTTAATGAGGTGTTTATGTGTATTTTTAGAAATGCCTCCAAAGCGTATTGTGACCAGGTCGACTCCCAAGACCGAGGGCGAGTCGTCAGGAGCACAGAGTGAAGCTATAATCGAATGGTTGCGACAGAGCAATGAGGCCCTATCAAGGCAATTTATTGAAATGCAATCTCAGATTCAATCACTGCCGACTGCCGCCTCAGGGCAACAACCGGTGGTAAGAGACCCTGTTGTGGGTCAAGGTGAACCTATTCCTCCTTCTCCCCTGGTGCCCCCAGTTCTACTGCCATAAGAGATGAAATTTATATCGCACTTCTAGGGATTGAGACCCCCCACCTATGACGGGAGAGCCGACTTCATGGCACTCGATGATTGGATTATCGCCATAGAGAAGATGTTCTCGTACTCAGGAATCTCTGCAAGCCAGAAAGTGATGGTTGGTGCCTACCAGTTGAAGGGTTTGGCTAAGAGCTGGTGGATTCGAGAGAAGGAGACTTTGATAGACAGGTGTTCGTGGGATTCCTTCAAAGGAATGTTGCTTAAGAAGTTTCTACCATCGATAGAGCAGGACCACCTGATGAATAATTTCATGCATCTGAAGCAGAGACAGCTCACTGTGAGCGAATATGAGGTCGAATTTAGTAAGATGAGCAGATTTGCTCCTGATATGGTAGCATCAGAGGCGGGGAGAGTGAAGCATTTCCTCAGAGGACTAAGTAACAATGTTCAGCAATTGGTGAGCGCTTATAGAGCTGAGAGTTATGCCGAGGCAGTGGAAGCCTCTCTAACAGTCAAAGCGATCGATAACACCAAGAATCGGGATGCAGCGTTAAGAAAAGAAAAGAGAAAGGTTGAAGATGATGGAATTTCTAAGGCATCTGGCCTTGCTTTTAAGATGAAAAGTGGAGAAGCATGTAGTTTCTATGGTCGTCTTGGCCACCCATATGAAAGGTGTTTCAAGAGGAGTGCATCTCTGAAGCAGCAGCGGGTGCTCGCCATCCAAGGCGCACCCAAGGGAGATTTGGTGTGCACATTCTGCGCGAAGAAGGGACACGCCGTGAGTTGTTGCTGGTCGAAGGAAAAGGCTTGCTTCCAGTGTGGGCAGAAGGGGCACCTGGAATCTTCATGCCCCAGGCTGAGTCTCCACTGCATCCTGCTCCGCTTCGAGCTCTGCCGCCGCCACAAAACTAGGACAAAGGAAATGGCAAGCTGAACGTGATGACCCAGGAGGAAGCACGGACCTCCACACAAGTGATATTAGGTTAGATTCTAAACTAACTCCTAGTTTTTTTCGCTTTTGCTTTACCACTCTGTTCGGATAGTTTGGTATCCGCTTTTGTTTAGGGGAGTTTAAGGTAAAGAATTGTATGACACGCATTTTATTCGATTCTGGTGCTACCCACTCGTTCGTGGCTAAGACTTTCGTAGAGCATCATCGGGTGCCTCTCGATCTAGTTGGTGATTTCTTCCGTGTTAAGTTTCCCTCTGGTGACTCGGTGGTGTCAAACCAGTGCATCCAGAGTTGCCCTATTCTCTTAGGAGATTTCATCTCATTCGTTGATCTAAAGGTGCTTAACTTGGAGGACTTCGACGTGATTTTTGGCATGGATTGGTTGTCCCTTTATGATGTTGTGATGCAGTGCAAGGTTAAGCGCCCAGATTTTAAGAAGAACAACGTCCACCCCATGAGTGTGTATGGCTTCCTGCGTCAGGGTTCCCTGATTATTTCTGCGATATGTGCTCAGAAACTCCTAGATTCGGCTGTTTTGCTTACCTCATTTCTATTCTGAAAACTGTTAGTGGTTTGCCGCATGTCGAGGATATTGTTGTGGTGTAGGAGTTTCAAGATGTTTTTCCAGATAATCTTCCTGGTCTCCCACCTGAGTGAGATGCAGAGTTCGTTATTGATCTTGAGCCAGGTACTCGCCCTATTGTTAAGGCACTGTACCATATGGCCTCGCGCGAGCTGGATGAGTTACGTACTCAGCTCGACGAGTTACTGCAGAATGGATTTATTAGGCCGAGCTCTTCACCTCAGGGTGCTCCAGTCCTGTTCGTGAAAAAGATGGATGGCTCGATGAGGTTGTGCATCAATTACAGAGAGTTAAACAAGGTAACCATTAAGAATAGGTATTCGTTGCCGAGGATAAATGATTTGTTTGATCAGTTTCGTGGTAGCATGATATTTTCAAAAATTGACCTTTGCTCAGGCTACCACCAGTTAAGGATCCATGAGTCTGATGTCCCACGGACATCTTCTCGATATCGGCACGGACATTTTGAGTTCTTGGCGATGTCCTTTGGACTGACGAATGCACCCTCTGCCTTTATGGATATGATGAACCGGGTATTTAAGGATTTCTTGGATCATTTCATAGTCGTATTTATTGACGACGTACTTGTGTATTCACGGAGTACGGAGGAGCATGCCCAGCACTTGCGATTGGTCCTGTCTACCCTAAGAGAGCATAAGTTATATGCGAAGCTGAGCAAGTGTGAGTTCTGGCTACCACAGGTATCCTTTCTGGGTCATGTGGTGAGTAAAGATGAGATTTCAGTTGATCCAAAAAAGATCTCTGCTGTTATGGATTGAAAGAGACCTACTACACCTAAGGAGATTAGAAGCTTCTTATTGTTAGCAGGTTATTATAGAAGATTTGTGGAAGGATTTTCAGTATTGTCAACCCCAATGACTAAGCTCACACAGAAGAACACAACTTTTGTTTGGAGCAATGAGTATGAGGGAGCCTTCCAAGAATTGAAGAGGAGATTGTGCACTGCCCTAGTGTTGACCTTGCCTACTGAGGGGGTGGAATACGCTACATATGTGGATGTGTCACACGTCGGGATTGAATGTGTCTTGATGCATGAAGGTAAGGTGATTGCGTATGGATTCAGAAAATTGAAGATCCATGAGAATAATTATCCTACACATGATCTAGAGTTTGTGGCTGTGATCTACGTCCTGAAGCTTTAGAGACATCTATTGTATGGTGCGTTGTGCAATATTTATACAGACCATAAGAAATTGAAGTATGTCTACACTCAGAAGGAGCTGAATTTGCGCCACCATAGGTGGTTGGAGTACGTTGCGGACTATGAGGTAGAGATCCTTTATCATCCAGGTAAAGCTAATGTGGTAGCTGATGCCATGAGCAGAAAGACTGCACAGATCTTCAACCTCTCTGTGCAGTCCTTGGTGGAGGAGTTCTTACTTATAGACATTCCAGTTGGCAGTAGTGCTGGGCCTTCCTGCTTGGAGGCAGTAGAGATATCATGGATTACCCTCACTAAGTTGCATCAGAAGGAAGATCGAGACCTTCAACATCTCCGATGGAGGACAGAGAAGGGAGAATTGCCTGACTTCTCCATAGATGCAGACGGTACCCTGAAGTACCGAGGTAGATTTTGTATCCCCGCGGTGGGTGATATTCAGACTAAGATTTGCAGTGAAGCGCATGGTTCTAGCGTTGCCTACCACCCTAATTCTACGAAGATGTATAGGGATCTGAAACAGATTATGTGGTGGTTTGGTATGAAGAATTATATAACAAAGTTTATGTCGAAGTTTTACACGTGCCAACATGTTAAGGCGGATCATCGTAGGCCTGGTGGCAAGCTGACACCATTGGAAATACTGAGTTGGAAGTGGGGGAGCATATCGATGGACTTTATTACTGGCCTGCCAAGATCTCCCAGAGAGTATGATTCAGTTTGGATTATAGTTGATAGACTGACGAAGTGTGCACATTTTGTACCTTTCAAGATTGGATATTCTATGAAGATGATAACCGAGTTGTATCTGGAAGAGGTCATCGAATTGCGTAGAGTGCCAGTGAGTATCGTGTCAGATCGAGACTCTAGGTTTATGTCGTGATTCTGGCAAAGCCTGCGAGGGGCATTGGGCACTGACCTCAAGTTTTCAACCGCATATCATCCACAGACTAATGGTCAAACATAGCGAGTTAATCAAATTATGGAAGATATGATCAGATGTTATATCTTGGACCATGGTGAGCTTGGGACGAGCGTCTTAGACTGATGGAGTTTGCGTACAATAACAGTTATCAAGAAAGTTTGCAGATGACCCAGTTTGAGGCTTTGTAAGGGAGGCGCTGTAGGGCTCCCTAATTTTGGGTTGAGGTTAGTGAGCGACCACTGTTAGGTCCGGAAGCCCTAGAAGAGATGAGTGTTGCTGTAACCCATATTCGGGAGAAGCTCCGTGTAGCTCAGGAGCGTTATGAGAAGTATGAAAATAAGCGAAGGGTTGATCTGGAGTTCGCAGTTGGGGATATGGTTTTTCTGAAGGTCTCTCTGATGCCCGGTGTTAAATGATTTGGAAGGAACCATAAGTTGGATCCCCAGTACGTGTGACCTTTCTTGATTATTGAGCGCATCAGAGTGTCTGCTTGTAGACTTGTGTTACCTGCTACTTTCCCTGGCGTCCATGATGTGTTTCACGTGAGCCAGTTGCAGAAGTGTGTTCTTAGTGATCGTCATGTCCTCGACTTGATGCCCCAGTTGCAGCCTAATCTATCGTACGTCGAGGAACCTGTTCGTATTCTGGAGACTCTGGATCGGGTGTTGTGGAGAAAGACAATTCCAATGGTCCAAGTTCTTTAGCAAAATCAAGACATCGAGAGCGCGATGTGAGAATTGGAGTCAGCAATGAGAAAATCTCACCCGCATCTCTTCCCCTAGTTTGCGGGTACGTCTCCAATCTTTTGGTATTTCACAATTTCTTTGATTTAGTTTTGGAGTTGTGTTAAGTTTTGAGACAAAACTTATTTTTAGGGGGATGACTGTAACGTCGTCGATTTTCCGGTTATTATTTAATTCAGAAATGACGTATTCATGAAATTAGTGCGTTACTTTTTAACGTCGAGTTGATGACGCAACGCCGTTAAGACATTTTCGCGTCCGTTCGGTCGAGTCGGCCAAATCATTGAAATCTGGTCGAAATTGGAAAATTTTGCATTATAAAATTAAGTTAATTAATTTTGGACTTGCTCGTCAAGCTTCGTCGCGATCCGAGCATTTTTGGAGTCTCGACGCGCGTTTGTAGTTTGTATTATTATTCACGTTTGTCGTAAATTTTAGAAATTAATATCTCTAGAACGATACGTTGGATTTTAGTTTTGTCTTCGCCATTATATTCTGAAAGTCCACCTAGTGTCAGCTATGTGCACCTATGGGGGGGGAATAGGTGACGTGTAGCGCTTTTGCGGAATTTACGAATGTACCTGCACAATAAAAATAAACAGCACAGCACACAGAATACACAGGCAATTTATAGTGGTTCCCCGACTTGGGTACATCCACTTTCCCCCTTCGACCTATCTCCCAACACGGGACGACTCGGTCACTTCTCCAACAGGATTGAAATACAATCCCTGCACTATTGGAAGGAACCCTTCCACACGTGAGAGTCAGCACTCCCACAAAACGGGTTGCACCCAACCCTTACAACACGGAACAATCGTTCCTTTACAACAAAAGTAAATATAGAATGTACACGAGATACAAACTTCGTTTGGAGACTACGGTGTTCCTCTTCGTTCGACGACGTGTTCGTGAAGTCAACGAAGAGTCTACAACCTTGGTCTCTCTTGGAGAGGATCTCCCCGGAACCGGCGGCGGCAACACGAGCGGCGGCTAGCTTCGGGATCGGCGGCTATGATGATGAGCGGCTGCTGAACTTGGAGATCCAAACTTCGTAGCGAAGCTAGCTTGGTCTTCCAACGGTCACGCGAGGATCAGTCGTCTCGATCGATTCAGACGGGGAAGTTTTTCCTGATCAACAAATCGAGAGACAAGAGATCTCTGGATAGACACGTGAGACTCAAAGCTTTGCTAAGCTTCTGTCGCCGGAGATCGGGAAGAAAAGCGATCAGCAGCGGCGACAGACTAGCGCGAGCGGGACGGCGGCGGTGGAGAGAAATCGCGATTTTAGGGTTTGCTCTGCTCGGCTTCTTTTTGTCTGGGTATTCCGTTCAAAATACCCGTGTATAAATACTGTAGATGCTTTCCAAAATGACCGTTGTGGGACCCACAAGCTGAATCCCTAAGTCCCGGTCCAGAATCTTTACAGCGGCAGAATCCGGTTCAGGAAGTTCCAGAAAAACGCCCAAGTCAAAATCGGTGAGAATCGAAAGTGATTCTCGCCGAGTCGCCGAGAATCAAAAGTGATTCTCGACGATTCGGCGAGAATCAAAGATGATTCTCGTCGAATTTGCCTTGGTTGCACGCCCTGCTTTAGGCCAGGTCGAGACGGCGAGAATCAACCAGTGATTCTCGACGATTCGACGAGAATCACTAGTGATTCTCGCCGAATCGGCGAGAATCACTTGGTGATTCTCGTCGATTCTTACTTAGAAGCAGAGGTGCTTGCTTAGAAGTGGCTGGGTCGAGTTAGGCGAGAATCAACTTCTGATTCTCGTCGAATCGGCGAGAATCACAAGTGATTCTCGCCGAATCGGCGAGAATCACTTGGTGATTCTCGTCGATTTAAACTTAGACGAATTTTCGTCTTTCCACCTATGAGGTGCTCCTTGACCCATCCTTGCTCCTTGTCTGCTCCTGCATATTTACAGCCCTGTGCTTGAAAATAAGTGCACTCCAATAGAGAGAATACACGTAGGCCAACACACTGATCTGTTCAACGAGGGATTACGTCGTGCAGACCCGTGTATATTGACCTACTGCACCCTGACATTGGTGTGCACTTAGCGTGGAAAAACTGCAAGCACAACTAGCAAGATTTTATCAAATACATAGTCTATTGACCTTAGCTTGTCCACGGGCTTCTACAAATCAGTTACATTGTGGATACAATACCCAACAATCTCTCCCTATTTGAAGAAGCCTAAACCCTACAAGCTAAGGTGAATAGAGCAAATGGGAATGAAAACCATAAACTTAAAATGGAGTTGAGTGAGTTATCCCTTACCAATACCAATTTCTTGGGAGCAAGCTTGGAGCCACCTTAGCCTTAGCCGAGAGGGTAATCTCCCCCTTTTTGGCTTCTGCAAATCGGGGTCTGTAGCATTTGGCCCTTTGCTCCCCCTCAGTTATTGCATCTGTACTCACGCTGGAGTTCCTTGCTCCCCCTCAGATCATGCACGAGCCTGGAGCTTCTGTAGTCTTCATTCCTCATAATTGAGCATCCCCAATTCAGTCTTGAAAAGATTGAACTTGGCCTCGTCTAAGGGCTTTGTGAATATATCAGCAATCTGCTTGTCCGTGGGGACATAACAGAGAGAGATATCCTTGTTTTCCACGTGCTCCCGAATGAAGTGGTAGCGCACTTCAATATGCTTCGTTCTGCTGTGCGATACAGGATTGTTGGCAATGGCAATTGCACTGGAGGAGTCGCAGTACATGGGTACTTCCTTGAACTGAAGGTCGTAGTCGGCTAACTGGTTTCTGATCCATAGAAGTTGTGCGCAACAGCTTCCTGCTGAGATGTACTCGGACTCTGCTGTGGAGGTTGCAACACAATTCTGTTTCTTGCTGTTCCATGAGATAAGCCTCCTACCGAGGAATTGACACGTCCCGGAGGTGCTTTTCCTGTCATCCCTGCTCCCTGCAAAATCAGCATCTGAAAAGCCTATTAGCTCGACATCATTGTTTCTCGGGTACCACAAGCCAAGATTAGGAGTACCTTTAAGGTATCTTAGAATTCGCTTTGCAGCGACATAGTGAGATTCCTTAGTGTTCACCTGATATCAGGCACAGACACATGTGGAGAACATAATATTCGGTCTACTGGCAGTAAGGTAGAGCAGGGATCCAATGATGCTTCTGTATTTGGTTTCATCGAAAGGTTTACCTTTCTCATCCTTATCCAGAGACATGGTGGATCCCATTGGAGTCCTCATAGAGGTTGCACTCTCCATACCGAATTTCTTAAGGAGTTCATTTGTGAACTTCGTCTGAGAGATGAAGATTCCATCCTCAGACTGTTTCACTTGAAGTCCTAAGAAGTACTTGAGCTCTCCCATACTGCTCATTTCAAACTTTCCTTGCATAAGTTTAGAAAACGTTTTGCAAAGATTGTTGTCCGTTGAGCCGAAGATTATGTCATCGACATAGATTTGCACCAGCAAAATCTTGCCTTTGACTTCCCTGAGAAACAATGTTTTATCTATCTTACCTCTGGAGAACTTGTTCTCAAGAAGAAAACTAGATAAAGTCTCATACCAAGCTCGTGGAGCTTGCTTCAACCCATATAAGGCCTTATTAAGAAAATAAACATGATTGGGATAAGTAGGATCGACAAAACCTGGGGGTTGAGCGACGTATACTTCCTCTTTCAGGTCTCCGTTCAGGAATGCCGATTTCACATCCATTTGATAGACTGTGAATCCTTTGTGTGAAGCATACGCCAGGAACAACCTGATTGCCTCGAGCCTTGCTACTGGTGCGAAGGTCTGGTCGAAGTCAATCCCTTCCTCCTGTCTGTAACCTTGAGCCACCAGCCTGGCCTTGTTCTTTACGATGACACCATGTTCATCCAGCTTGTTTCTGAAGATCCACTTCGTGCCAATCACATTCTGCTTGTATGGTCTGGGAACCAGCGTCCAAACATTGCAACATTCGAATTGATGTAGTTCCTCTTGCATGGCCAGAATCCATGCCGCATCCTTGTTCGCCTCGTCGAACTTCTTTGGCTCAACCTGTGACAGGAAGCTAAGATGCAATACTTCGTTAACAGTACCTCTTCGAGTTCTGACACCGACACGAGGATCTCCGATGATCTGATCTCTAGGATGATCCCTCACGTGCCGGAGCTCAAGAAGTCTGGCGTCTGGAGCTTCGACTACTTCTTGGGCTTCTCCTTCTTCTAAGATATTTGTTTCATTTTGATCTTCAACATTTTCAGATGACGTGGAGGTGGAAGCTTTGACGTACTTGGGAGCGTCATCTTTAGCGGTCTCATCCAGACTCAGCTGTTCAAGTCTAGCACCTGCATCTTCAAGAATACTACTGGAAGAATTGCTGTTAAGCAAACTTCCTTCATCAAATACAACATTTATTGATTCTTCTACCACTAGGATTTTCTTATTGAAGACCCTATATGCCCGACTATGGGAACTATAGCCCATGAATATGCCTTCGAAGCATTTTTCACCGAATTTAGTACGCGGGTACTTCCCATTATTCAGTACATAGCATCTGCAACCAAAAATCCTCAAGTAGGACATGGTTGGTTTCCTGCCTTTCAGTAGCTCGTAGGGCGTCTTACGATGATGCTTGTTGATCAATGCTCGGTTTTGTACATGACAAGCCGTATTGACACCCTCTGCCCAGAAGTATTCTGGGAGAGAAGCGTCTTTCAACATTGTCGTGCAGGCTTCAATGAGAGTTCTATTTCTCCTCTCCACAACTCCATTTTGCTGAGGAGTGCGCGGGGAGGAAAACTCATGAAAGATACCTTGTTCTTCACAAAATTCTGTCATTGCACCAGATTCGAATTCTGTTCCATGGTCACTTCTGATTTTGACCACGGAGCAGTTAAATTCGTTCTGAACCTGCTTGACAAAATTAGTGAAGATGTCAAACGTATCTTACTTTCGTTTCAAAAAGAACACCCATGTAAACCGAGAATGATCATCAACTATCACTAGCGTATAGGACTTGCCTCCCAAGCTATGAACTTGCATTGGACCAAACAAGTCCATATGTAGAAGGTAAAGACATCGAGAAGAGTCTTTGTCTGCGAAGCTCTTAAAGGTAGCCCGAGTCTGTTTGCCCATCTGGCATGCAGGACAGGGGCTATCTTTGATGCACTTGATACTGGGAGCATCCCTTACCAAGTCCTTAGAAAACAGCATACTAATTGTCTTGAAATTAATATGTGTCAATCTCTTGTGTCATTGTTCACAAAGAGATGCACTGCCTGTTGCCACAAGACATACAGGGGTAGATGAATCTAAACTGAGAAAATCTAAACAGAAGATATTTCTGCTCCTAATGCCTGATAATACCGTTTCAGAAGAGGTACGTGAAATTATCAGACATTTATCCTTGCAGAACTTAACGTCATAACCTTTATCACATAACTGACTTACACTGATCAGGTTATGGTTTAACCCTTCAACATAAGCCACGTCGGTGATAGAGATTATACCGTTGGAAATCATACCATAACCTCTGGTGACTCCTCGATCTGACCCTCCAAAGATGACTTTGGGTCCATTCTCGACTGGAGTGTAATCACGCAGCAGGATTCTTGTCCCGGTCATATGCCGGGAGCATCCACTGTCCAAATACTAGATCGGCGTTTTGGTGGCCTTTGGACATTCCTGCAAAACAAAATTAATTTACCTTAGGAACCCAATCGAACTTGGGTCCTAGATTCCTGGTTAGCACACTCCCCCTCGGTTGGTTAACCCTACGAGTGGTCGGTCTCGCATTGCTAACATGGGGAGTCTTGTAATTCCTTGGATTAAACCAACAATCCACGGCAAAGTGACCGACTTTGCCACAGCACCAACAGTCAAATCTGTTGTACCTCTTCCTAGGCTCCTGCCTTACCCTGGGAACGGTGGGTACTGCTGGGGCCTTGGATCTGGAGGTGGAGGCCTCATGGTGACAACAGTCGCATGACTTTGTCACCTTCTGTATAACAGGCTTGGCTTTTGGTGCCTGCTTTCCATTATGGCCGCTAGAGAACGGACCATAATTTCCTATGTGGATTTCCTCATAAGGTGCCTTGAAGGCACTCTCACCGAAGTTCCGGGGAAAGTTCCAACCGTCATACCGGCTCTTTGGCTTTGCAACCGAGGGCCGGAAATGATGCCCAAATGTTGACTCAAAGTCATGTTGGTTGCAAGGAAAGCCAGGCTTTCTGAACGCAACAGGGCTAAGAGGAGCCTTACCCTTTTCATCAGCAGAGGCCTTCTTGGCGGCCTTATTCTTCCTCTGGTTCTTGTTTCTCCTAGATGAAGAACCAGATACCCCTTTATGCCCCAAGCCAGCTCCTTTGGCCTGAGCAGAGAAGGTATCAATGACTGGAAGAACTGTTTTTGGCATGGAGAAGCTCTTGACGATCTTCCTTTCTGCCGCAAGTAGTTCTTCCAACTTGTCGACTTCCTCCTGCTTTAGATCAAGGAGCTTCAAAGACTCTGAATGCTTTGAAGTCAGGTCAAGGTGTTCCTGTCGGAGAGAAATCAAGCTAGTGACCTCTTCCCTTAGGGATACACACTCACCCTTAAGGAATTTTACTTCCTTCTTCTCAGCCTTCAGTCTCTTTCGGCACTCATCGAAAGTGTTGAGCAGAAGCTCATACTTCTCGAGGAGCTCAGCTTCACGGGCCAAAGGGCCATCCTCAGGTTCATCATACTGAGACTCAGGATCAGAGTCGGAGTCGGAGAGAGGGGTGTGAGCTTTTACCTTCCCAATAAATGGGGGACATTCTCCTTCTGAGTCGGAGCGACCCACCAGCCCAAAGTAGGCTTCCTCATCATCACTGGAGTCTGAGGAATCAGACTCACTTAGTGTCTTTGGCCTTCTGGCGATGTAGCTCCGCTCCTTCTTCTTATCTCTGGAGGATTTGAGCTCCTCTCCTTTCCCTTTTTCACTTTTGCTTTGATAGCAGTCGGCCACGACATGTCCTGGCTTATTGCATCCAAAGCAAATAATATCAGAAGAACGATGTTTGTTAGGTTTAGATGCATACCTGTCAGAAGAATAATTTTTCTTCTGATGCTTGGAGGAGGAGCTGTCTTTCTTTCTTTGATTCCTCATCTTGAGGAACTTCTTGAACTCTCGGGTGATGAGGGAGAAATCCTCCTCCGACAGCTCTGAGTCGGAGGAGCATGGTTCAGAGTCCTCCTCCTCTTCCTTATTCCTCGCACGGTATGACATCGCACCCTTGCCCTTTCTGGAGTAACTGACTTTTAGGGCCACAGTCTTTTCTTTTGCAGCAGCCTTCTCTGCTTCTTCCTCTGCTTTCCTGGTGTTCAGCTGAAGCGCATAGGACATCAGCTTCCCAAACAGGATTTGTGGATCAGTTTCTGCTACTCTGCCAAATTCTCTGATGGCGCAGATCTTTGTGTCCCATTCCTTAGTAAGGGACCTAAGGAATTTGTCATTGAGTTCACCATTGGTGAACACTCTTCCGTAGCCCTTGAGGGCGTTGACAATCTTTAGGAAGTTCTCGTAGGTGACTCCGATCTCTTCCTTAGGCCCTTGTCTGAAGGCCTCATACTTCTGGTTCAGGAGGGATCTCCGATCATCCCTCACTTCATTTGTGCCCTCCATTAGGATGATCAGGCACTGCCAGATCTCCTGTGCTGTCCTGCAGTTGCTGAAGTTTTGCATCATAGAGTCATCAACTGCGCTGACCAGGATGTTTCTTGCCTTCATGTCAAGGCCCACTAGCACCATCTCGTCCTTGTCCATTTCAGAAAGTGTCTTCGGCACTTTCTTGGTGGGATCAATGGTGGAGGCCTTAGTGGGGACATAAGGTCCCTCCAGCACGATCATGAACAGTCGAGGATCCACTGCTTCCATGTAGAACCTGATCCTTTCCTTCCAGATAGGAAAGTTGAGCATGTTGCACACTGGGATCTTGCCGGAGTACTTGAGCCCGTCCATAGTAGATATTTGTCTTCTTCTTGACACTAGGGGCAGGATTCAACTCAAGGTGTTGACCTTTTTGATGAGTAACCTTGCTTTGATACCACTTGAAAGTCCACCTAGTGTCAGCTATGTGCACCTATGGGGGGGGAATAGGTGATGTGTAGCGCTTTTGCGGAATTTACGAATGTACCTGCACAATAAAAATAAACAGTACAGCACACAGAATACACAGGCAATTTATAGTGGTTCCCCGACTTGGGTACATCCACTTTCCCCCTTCGACCTATCTCCCAACACGGGACGACTCGGTCACTTCTCCAACAGGATTGAAATCCAATCCCTGCACTATCGGAAGGAACCCTTCCACACGTGAGAGTCAACACTCCCACAAAACGGGTTGCACCCAACCCTTACAACACGGAACAATCGTTCCTTTACAACAAAAGTAAATATAGAATGTACACGCGATACAAACTTCGTTTGGAGACTACGGTGTTCCTCTTCGTTCGACGACGTGTTCGTGAAGTCAACGAAGAGTCTACAACCTTGGTCTCTCTTGGAGAGGATCTCCCCGGAACCGGCGGCGGCAACACGAGCGGCGGCAACACGAGCGGCGGCTAGCTTCGGGATCGGCGGCTATGATGATGAGCGGCTGCTAAACTTGGAGATCCAAACTTCGTAGCGAAGCTAGCTTGGTCTTCCAACGGTCACACGAGGATCAGTCGTCTCGATCGATTCGGACGGGGAAGTTTTTCCCGATCAACAAATCGAGAGACAAGAGATCTCTGGATAGACACGTGAGACTCAAAGCTTTGCTAAGCTTCTGTCGCCGGAGATCGGGAAGAAAAGCGATCAGTAGCGGCGACGGACTAGCGCGAGCGGGACGGCGGCGGTGGAGAGAAATCGCGATTTTAGGGTTTGCTCTGCTCGGCTTCTTTCTGTCTGGGTATTCCGTTCAAAATACCCGTGTATAAATACTGTAGATGCTTTCCAAAATGACCGTTGTGGGACCCACAAGCTGAATCCCTAAGTCCCTGTCCAGAATCTTAACAGCGGCAGAATCCGGTTCAGGAAGTTCCAGAAAAACGCCCAAGTCAAAATCGGTGAGAATCGAAAGTGATTCTCGCCGAGTCGCCGAGAATCAAAAGTGATTCTCGACGATTCGGCGAGAATCAAAGATGATTCTCGTCGAATTTGCCTTGGTTGCACGCACTGCTTTAGGCCAGGTCGAGACGGCGAGAATCAACCAGTGATTCTCGCCGATTCGACGAGAATCACTAGTGATTCTCGCCGAATCGGCGAGAATCACTTGGTGATTCTCGTCGATTCTTACTTAGAAGCAGAGGTGCTTGCTTAGAAGTGGCTGGGTCGAGTTAGGCGAGAATCAACTTCTGATTCTCGTCGAATCGGCGAGAATCACAAGTGATTCTCGTCGATTTAAACTTAGACGAATTTTCGTCTTTCCACCTATGAGGTGCTCCTTGACCCATCCTTGCTCCTTGTCTGCTCCTGCATATTTACAGCCCTGTGCTTGAAAATAAGTGCACTCCAATAGAGAGAATACACGTATGCCAACACACTGATCTGCTCAACGAGGGATTACGTCGTGCAGACCCGTGTATATTGACCTACTGCACCCTGACATTGGTGTGCACTTAGCGTGGAAAAACTGCAAGCACAACTAGCAAGATTTTATCAAATACATAGTCTATTGACCTTAGCTTGTCCAGGGGCTTCTGCAAATCAGGTACATTGTGGATACAATACCCAACATATTCGTAGCGCCAACATTCGTCTACGGTGCGAATTTCGTTCGAATCGGTGGTGTGATTAGCCCTGTATCGTCACTTTACCCAGAAACAAAGTCAAAAACCGTTTTTTCGAAAAATCATGATTTTTCGACAAATAAGTATGATTTTTCGAAAATTCAGGATGATTTTTCGAAAACGTTTTCGAAAAATTATCATGTTTTTTCGAAAAACCATCTTGGTTTTTCGAAAAATCATATGGTTTTTCTAAAAACCATCTTGGTTTTTCGAAAAAACCTTTCACACAGGAAATTCGGGCATGCATTTCTTGTGAACATTCGACGCCATTTTGAGTGTTAAATGGTGTCAAAAAAAAGGTTAACATACAATTTGTTCGTCTCGACGAGATCTATAACTTTCATGTTGATCACTTTTCGATTCAGAGCCATCATAAGCCACTAATTTCATTTCTTGCGCGACTGCGCATAGGATCATAATTATTAATAAAATTATTAATTTTATTAAATTTAATAAGTATATAAAGGCTTTAGAATAGAGAAAACCCTATTCATCTTCTCCAAGAGTCCGAACCAAAACCAGAGCGGAGATAGCGACGATTTCTTCTCATTCGCGAAATTTCGGCCGCGATTCTGGGAGCCTCAGTGGACGAAATCTTCAACGGAACATAGATCCGGAAAGCTCTCAACTGGAGCTACGCAATCGTG
The DNA here is from genome assembly GCA_039583875.1 of Platanthera guangdongensis. Taxonomy (NCBI): domain Eukaryota; kingdom Viridiplantae; phylum Streptophyta; class Magnoliopsida; order Asparagales; family Orchidaceae; genus Platanthera; species Platanthera guangdongensis. Next base: position 10,385,927 of record CM077161.1, on the reverse strand, counting down.
GTAAACCTTTCCCCGTTCTGTGAGTTTTCTCGTTAGAGTTTTTAGCCATAACCTCTATTTTGTCCATTTTTGTTTAGATTTCAACTCCTCCCGTCTTCTTTTTCTCCGATCTACGATGGGGAGTGATTTGAAGAATTTTTCCCGCAAAATCAAGGCAAGTGGTTGTTTTTCCCTCCCTCCTTTTCCGATCATGGGTGTCAGTGGACTATACCACCTCCACAGTGTTTGTTTTCTTTATTAGTACCTTGTGGAACCCTATCGGTTTTTGATTTGGGCGTCTGTCGATGTATGGTGGAGTGAATGATTCTCCCACCGCAGTGTGCAGATATTTATCCATGTGGGTGCATCTAGATGAGTGACCACCTCTCCCGTGTTTTTGGTAGAGTTTGAGTTCTTTGGGAGCACTAGCTAGAGGGGCCTTCCCTATTGGGTACTGAGCGTATCCAGTGTTAACAAGTGACTAGTATATTATGATCTAAAATCTCCCTTATGATTTAATCATGTTTCCACCTTATAGCTTTGTGTGTTTGGTGTATTTGATGTACGTGATGATTCACGTAAGTGTTTTTACTAATTTTGCACTATCTTCTTTCGCACTTCACTCTCAGTACTGTTAGTCTTGGGTTGGTACCCCTATTGACCTTCGTTTACTTTTGGTTGTTTTCTACTGCCACTTGTACCTTCTTGCTGATGTGTTCTGTTTTTGGAATGCCTCATGTTTAGGGCAGTTGTTGATAGTGGAGCTTGAGTTGGAGTTTCAGTGCTGCAGTGGTAGCTGTGACTTTCACCTCACCGTCGTGAGGTAGTGACTTGTTGTAGTTTGTTTGTAGTTGTAGCTTGTTTACTTAGTTCATATAGGATAAAGAGCAAATGAAACTAAGTATTTTTCAATGCGTATTTCTACTTACACTATTACTCGTGGACTGGTTAATCCACTGAACCGAGGGACACAATTAATTTGCCTAACTTAAATCTTGTTTTAAAACTTCAAATCATGTATTTCCATGATAAGTCTTAGGAGTTCTCATTTGCTGAGCGCATGGAGTTGTCCCTACATGGCGTGGCATCACATCACATATTTTCTTTTGCTCTGACGTATTATTTAATACGGGAAAAATGTGGGTTGTGACACTGGTGCCCAAACCAAAGGGATAGAACGTGATCGACACCACATGGATATTCAGAAACAAGATGGACGAACATGAAGTAATCATCAAGAATAAAGCCAGACTTGTAGCACAAGGATACATACAAGAAGAGGGGATCGACTTCGACTAGACATTTGCTCCAGTGGCTCAGCTCAAGGCGATTAGGTTGTTTCTTGCGTATGCTGCCCCCAAAGGCTTCATTGTCTACCAAATGGACGTGAAGTTAGCATTTCTCAACGGGAATATGAAAGAGGAAGTATAGGTAGCGCAGCCACCAGGTTTTGTCAATTCTCAATTCCCTGACCATGTTTATTTTTAAATAAAGCATTATACGGCTTAAAGCAAGCTCCCGGAGCTTGGTATGAGACGTTTTCTAGCTTTCTTCCTAAGAACAAGTTCATAAGGGGAAAGATAGAGAAGACATTATTTTTTTGGGAAGTTACAGGCAATATTCTGCAAGTGGAATTCTATGTCGATGACATCATATTTGGCTCTACAGAAGACAACCTTTGCAAAAAGTTCTCTAAACTTATGCAAGAAAAGTTTGAAATGAGCAGTATGGGTGAGCTGAAGTATTTCTTAAGACTTCGGGTGAAGCAATCTAAAGATGGAATTTTCATCTCTCAGACAAAGTTCACCAATGAGCTTCTTAAGAAATTCGGAATGGAGAGCGCAACCTCTATGAGGACTCCAATGAGTTCAACTGTGTCTCTGGACAAGGATGAGAAAGAAAAACTTTTTGATGAAACCAAGTACAGAAGCATAATTGGATTCTTGCTTTACCTGACTGCCAGTAGATCAAATATAATGTTTTCAACATGTGTCTGCGCTAGATATTAGGTGAACACTAAGGAATCTCATTACGTCGCTGCAAAGCGGATTTTAAGATACCTTAAGGGTACACCCAATCTTGACTTATGGTACCCAATAAGTAATGATGTCCAGCTAATTGGCTTTTTAGATGTTGATTTTGCAGGAAGCAGGGACGATAGAAAAAACACTTCCGGGACGTGTCAATTCCTCGGAAGACGACTTATTTCATGGAGCAGTAAGAAGTAGAATTGTGTGACAATATCTACTGCCAAGTCAGAGTATATCTCTGCGGGTAGTTGTTGTGCACAACTTCTATGGATCAAAAATCAACTTGAAGACTACAATTTGAAGTTCAAAGAAATTCTGATATATTGCGACTCATCCAGCGCCATAGTTGCAAACAATCCAATTTCCCACTGTCGGACCAAGCACATCGACGTGCGCTACCATTTCATCTGGGAGCATGTGGAGAACAAGGACATAGCCCTCAGCTATGTCCCGATAGACAAACAGGTTGCAGATATTTTCACGATGCTGTTGGACGATGCCAAGTTCTCCTTTTTCAAGATAGAACTTGGTATGCTCAACTTGGAATCCTGAAATGTTCTAATTTGAACTCTAGAGAATTCATACTCTAGAGATTCAGTATCAGCCACTCAGAAGATTTCAAGAAAATTCATACTCAGAAAAATCTCAAGCTCAGATATGGATTTCTCGGAAACTTACTTATATTTCTCAAAAACTGCCTGATTTTTCGAAAATGAAGTATACTTCTCGAGTACTATCAAATTTCTCGGAAAATTTACCTCTCGATAAATATCAAATTTCTTTAGAAACACTGTCTAGACTTCTCGAAAGGTTATATAGTTCTCGAGAAATGCCTAATATTTCTCGGAAAGTCGAAATGATTTCTCGAAAACCCCTTTCCTTCTCGAGAAATGTAGAATTCCACAAGAAGAAATTTCTAAAGAATTCAAACCGCCATTTCAGGCACGCCTTTCAATAATTCTTCAAAATTTTAATTTTATATAAATAGAAGAATCCATAAAATATCCCATTCCAAAAATTCAAAAAGACCTTTCCCGTCAAAACGGTTCTGTTCCGCGAAGGCCGCCGCCGTTCTTCTCGCAATCACAGTCGATTCTTCTCCGAATAATCAAAAATCCTTCATTCTCCTCAATCGATGGCTCCTATTACAAATATTGGAGTCGGCAGTGAATTCGTTCGGGCTGGTATCGCAAAAATTTCAGACGATTTATGGAATATTCTTCTTCTTCTTGAATACGCTGGACTCACCTTCATCCTTGAATATCCATACAAAGTCCTGATAAAAGATGTAGAAGAGTTTTTCAAAAATGCCAAGATTAAGAGGAGTGTAAAGCTATTGAAAACTTCAGTCAGAGATATGAAATTCAAAATCAAGCCATCTTCTTTTACATAGTTTCGGAGATTGTTGTCCATATATGAAGAAGACGACTTGGAAGAACCCGACTATTCCAAGGCTCTGTCCTTTTGCAGACTACCTGAATCCACCACTACCATTAGACAATAACATATAAATAATGAGAGCAAACTTCTGGCAGATATACTTGGAAAAGTCTTGCTCTGCAAAACAGGTCCTCTTGGTTATATTTCTTATGATTTTTTCTGCATGATGATTGTTGTGATATGCCGAAAGAAATTCCAGTAGGGACATATGTTGTTTGAGAAAATTAAGGAAAGCTTGAAAGCACCAAACTCTGCTAGAATTTTTTCTCTTTATTTGAATCAAAATGCATCAAACAATATTTGACTTGTCTAAAGGTGTATCCATTCACCGCCTAAAGAAAGTCACTATCTCATCCATCAGCCGATGGGAAATTAGGATTCCAAGGCTAGGTCAGGCCCCTGCAGTTCCAAGGATTATAGATGATGAGGACAGGACCTCATCTTCTCCTCATACTAATACAGTTGGCACATCTGGTGCAGCTGTTAAGGGGGAGCCTTATCCTTCAGTTCATGAAGAAATTTAGCATGCTGAAGTACCAGAAATAGAAGTTCAGCCAGATATTCCTGCAGCTCAGGTTACAGAGCAAGTTGTTGATGATGATATAGCAGTGGAAGAGGAAAACATAGCTAAGTTTGATGATGAGAAGAGCACCTCTACACGTGATGGTGGTTCAAGAATGGATGTTGACTCCTCTTCTGATCAAGAAAATCTTGATGATACTCAAGTGGATATTACTATAGTTGGCATTGACAGAATGGTACAAAATCTAACTTCTGATGAACCTCTCTTCTTCTCTCCTGAGAAGAATCCTGAAAACACCCCTGAAATGATACCTGAAGACATTCCAGAAGACACTCCTGAAGTGTTACCAGAAGATTCTCTGCCCCAGGAATAAGTTGAGGGGGAGATTGTTGATACAGTCTCTGATGACGGTGATGAAATTATACCAGAGCTTGCAGAACTTCCCATGAGGAGTTTAGATTTCTCTCTCCCTAACATTATAGGTGAGGAAGGGGATGAGATGACTTCATCTCAAAGAGGCACAAGTTCAGTTATTATTGATGATATGCCTATTTGTACAGATCCAGCTCTACCTCCTCCACCCCCTCCAACTGACATTATTCCTGAAGATACCCTACTGGGTAAAATTGAATCTATGCTGACCAAGCAAAAAGAGTACTTTGACAAGTATCTCCAAGAAGTAACTGATAAAGTCACTGCACTTGAAAAAGAGATGAGCAAAGGCTTTGCTAAAATTCAAAACAATACAGATGAGTTCAAAAGACTATTGAAAATTGGTGGCAAGGCTATAGACCACACTATCACTAGCGTTGGTGAAGTAATGAATCAAGCCGTAACGGTGGCAAACAATCAAATCCTTTTGCTGAAGAAAACTTATGAACATGATTTCAAGACTTGTGAAGAGGTTGGAAAGTTCAAGGAAGATGTCATTGCGACCCTATCTGTAGAAGTCAGAAAGGGGGAGGATAAAGTAAAGGAAAATCTAGACAAGAAAGTTCAAGACATGAAAAATCTATGGGGTGATCAACTAAAAGAGATCAACACAGGTGTTGAAAATCAGATTAAAGGTGTAAACCTATATACTGATGAGACTGCTGTCTTTATGCATAATCAGATCTTTCCAGAATTTCCGGTTGATCCAAATGAATCTCCACCTCCTCATCTAGATCCAAATGCTTTCAAGCCTACTTTTTCTCCAAGACCTGAACATTATGAATTTCCTCCTGAAAGTTATTCACAAGTATGGACTCATGATCAACCATAGATACATCAAGAACTGCCTCCTGAAATGTCAGCACATAGGAAAAGGAAATATGGTGAGGGTGCTTCTGCCAGCAGATCAACTCCCAGTAAAGGTGCTACCCAAAGAATTGAAAAAAGAATTTACTGAAGTGTGGTGCCAACTTCAAAATCTCTTATTCTTGACACTCTAAAGCTAGTGGTAGAATTTAATGAAAATAAAGATGATCATTACAGTCACAAAGAGTGAGAGCTTTATGAAAAATCAATGACAAAAAGAAGAATTTATGATCGTGAATATGGACATAACAATTCTAAAGCTCCTACTCGACCTCCAAAGTACTACCCCAAACCACTCAGTTATCAGAAAAGACAACAAGAAAAGAAGGAAAAACAACATCAACAATAGTACAAGTGATTCATGATTATCAATATTATAGAATTTTGTGGACCTGGATTTAATCTTGTGGACAAACTCTACATATATAAAATTTTGAATTTTGTTGATCTCATTATTTCTTACCTGTCTTTACTTACATTGTTTTACATGTTAGTTAATTCTTTTATTATCTTGATATAATTCACCAAAGTGTAGAGAGTTCTGACTTCTACAAATATGAGAAGATTGTTGGGTATTGTATCCACAATAACCCAGAATTGTGTGAGGTCACCCTTGAACTAAGATGAATTAAGTTTGTATTTGATGGTATACTTTAGTTGAGTGCTTGCAGGTTATTATTTCCAAGTGCAAACCAATGTGTGATCCATGATGTTGACTCATGTGTAACCTCTCTATTGGGATTCACTTCATTTTCAAGTACTAAAGAAATGGAAGAAAGGAAAGGTTGCTGGTTTCAACAAAGAAGAAAAAAAAATTTCCTAAAAAATTTCCTAAGTCCATTTCTCAAGAAACTGAAGACTGTTTCTCGAGAAGTCTAAGTCTATTCCTCGAGAAAGCATAGCTGTTCTCGAGAAACCATAAGTCTTCTCGAGAAATTGTCTGAAAATATTCTAAGTCCTTTTCTCGAGAAATACCTTGAAGATTTCTCCAGAAACCAAGTCCTTTTCTCGAGAAAGCAAAGTAGTTCTTGAGAAGGCCAAATAATCTCTTGAGAAAGCTAAGTCTTTTTCCCGAGAAGTCAGTTCTTTCTCGAGAAATCAATGCTCCAGTTAACAGAATTTTCTATTAGTAAATTTCTCGAGAAGACTCGGCCATTTCTCGAGAAGCTATTCTTTTCTCGAGAAATTATATTCTTCTCGAGAAATCAATTCTTCACTTCACAGATCTTGCGCTAAGTAAATTTCTCGAGAAAGCAAATCATTTCTCGAGAAATAATATTTTTCTCGAGAAATCAGATATTTTATTTCAAAGAATTTTCGCCAAGTATTTTCTCGAGAAGCCATGTCTTTTTCTTGAGAAAGCTAATCATTTCACGAGAAATAAAGTTCTTCTCGAGAAATGGACTTACAGAATTTTCTTTTCAAATCTTCTGACGAGATTTCAAATAAATCTAAGTTAATGATGATTGATCCACGTGGATCTTTACTTAATGACTTATGACCGTTAGTCGATGATTTATAAATAGTCTTTTCAAGGATTCTATAACCCTAATTATAAGAAGAATCATTACAGTAATCGCAATTCACACTTTCCAAAATCGAGAGAAGCTGCACGTCTTCATCTCCATTCTTCACTGCCGTTAAACTCTTGATCCAGCGATTCGAAAGAAGAAAACATTCGACAGATCCAAGATCCCAAGATTCTTCAACATCTATTTGATCCTGTCAGATCCAAAGTTTTCAGATCTACGTTTTCTCGGTTTTCTTCCTCAATCATCTTCACAGTGCTTTTCAATTTTCAAGAAGGAAGATCCTTAGAAATTTTAGATCTAGAAGTGTAAAGTTTTATTGTTGATTGTAAAATTTATTTTAACTCTTGTAGGAGTTTTGTCTTCGAGATTGTAGGAAGTTTGTTCTTCCGAGTTTGTAGATCCGTTAGTGGATCGAGTTTGTAGATTCGGGTTGTGGATCAAGTTTGTAGATCCGGGTTGTGGATTGAGTTTGTAGATCCGGTTGTGGATTGATGTGTAGGAGCGTTGCTCCGAGGTGTAACATTGTGTTAATCTGAGAAAGGTGAAGTAGCTGAATCTTACCCTTCGTGGTAAATATGTGAGGCGGGATAGTGGATGTACACAATACAGGGAAACACTATAAAAATCTCTGTGCTTGTGTGCTTGTCTTTGAGATAATTTTTATTCCGTAAAAAGACACGAACATCACATATTCACCCCCCATCTAGGTGATTTAGGTAGACGCTAGATACTTTCAGACTTAGCACCGCACCCATCCTAGCCCTTACATCTAGGAAGGAAGGATTTCAAGTCTACACTGATGCGTCATATCAAGGGATGAGAGCAGTACTAATGCAACATGGGCATGTGATTGCTTATGCCTCGAGGCAACTGAAGAAGCATGAAGCCAATTACCTAGTTCATTATTTGGAATTATGGGCAGTGGTGTTCATCTTGAAGGTTTGGAGGCACTATTTATATGGCATCCAATGTGATATATTTTCAGATCATAAGAATTTAAAATATGTTCATTCTCAAAAGGAGTTGAATCTGAGATAGCGAGGGTGGTTAGAATTTTTGTGTGATTACGAGTTTACCCTGAAAAGCAAACTCCATAGCCGATGCTTTGAGCAGAAAGGTACCAGAATCGAACCCTGAGTCTCGGTTGACGAGTATGGAATTAGCTCAAATGCTCGAAGAGATGGAGATCACTCTGGTGTATAAAGATCATTCTGAAGAGTATATGGAGTACCTAACCGCAATGAGTATAGTTTGTGATATTCTAAATCAAATTCGGGAAGAGCAAGGGAAGGATGTTGCTCTGGCCCTAGTGATTAAGTCAATTGAAGATGGATCTGTTAAAGAGTATACGCTAAAGGACAACCTCGTTCATTTCCATGGCCGACTCTACATTCCCAATGGCGAGGAAATCCGGGAAGATATATTGAGAGAAGCACATTACTCCAAGTATTTGGTGCATCCTGGGATTTCAAAGATGTATAATGACTTGCAGAAGACCATGTTTTGGCCGGGAATGAAGAAAACTGTCAAGTATTATGTTACCCACTGTGAGGCTTGTCAAATGGTGAAGGCAAAGTGCAAGAGCCCTGGAGGATTATTACGGCCATTGCCCATCATTGAGTGGAATTTCGAGGATATCTCCATGGACTTTGTTCATGGGTTGCTTTGATCGCGCTCTAGGAATGATTTAGCTTGGGTGATTGTAGATCGTCTGACGAAGGTCGCTAGATTTATCCCTACGAAGAAGGAGGCACATGTGGATGTCTTATTGCGTCTCTTTGTGGAGCAATTTGTACGGTACCATGGCGGGCCTAAGACGATAGTATCTGATCATGACGGCTGCTTTACCTCCAAGGAGTGGAAGGTAGTACAAGCATATCTGGGCTCTCGCCTTACCTTCAACACAGCTTTTCATCCTTAGACGGATGGTCAGTCTGAGAGGACCATCTGGACAATGGAGGATATTTTGAGACTGTGTGTATTGGATAGAGAAGAACCGTGGGAAAGACTCTTACCACTAGTAGAATTTTCATAAAATAATAGCCACCAAGCTAGCATCGGGATGGCTCCCCACGAAGCACTTTATGGAAGAAGGTGTAGAACTCCATTGTCATTGGTGCAGGATGAAGATCCAAAAATTTTGGGGGATAGAGTACATTAATGACACTGATGCGCTTGTTAGTTTGATACAAGACTGCTTGCTTGAGGATCAAAATCGCCAGGCAAAATACTATAATGTGAAGCATCAGATGGTAGAATTCCAAGTGGGTGACGGGGAATTCTTGAAGATTAGTCCAATGAATGGATTATCGTGAGTGCGTGGTATGAAGAAGCTCAGCCCGAGATATGTGGGGCCCTATACTATATTGGAAATGATTGGCCCTGTGACCTATCGGCTGGAGCTACCACAGGAACTGGAAAATTTGCATGACATCTTCCATGTGTCGTCGCTCTGGAAGGCACTACTATAACCTACCAATATATCTCCACTACAGATAGAGCAGTGGCAACTGATAGATCCATCCGGCTAGAGCCGGTGCGGATATTGGACACCGAGATAAGGAGCATGCGGCAGAAAAGTGTACCATTGATAAAGGTCTAATAATCTAATCACGGGAAAGAAGAATACACTTGGGTGTTGTAGACTTGATGCAAAAGAATTACCCGGAGTTGTTTTCCCAAGGTAAGTTTAAAAGCCTATTATATTTTTTTGTGCTTCACTCCCCACAACCTTAGCCTGATTTCGGAGACAAAATTTTTTGTTTTGTTTATAAGATTTGTACGTCCTATTTCGCGCTAGGCCCCTCTTATGTGTTTTGAGTCAAGAGAATTGACTCTGGCTCGGGAAGCAGAGTGAGTCGACTGGACTAGACGAATAGAGCAGATTTTACTTAGAATATTTCTAGAAACTGAAGGCGTCGAGTGCATTGAGTGCACTCGACGCCATTCGATGAATTATAACTTAGAAGCTCTCTGGGTGTTGAGGCGTTGAGTGGAGTCAGCACCACTCGATGAAATTATACTTAAAAGATTTTTTGGACTCGTGGCGTTGAGTGGACTCAACACCATTGAACGTCATTCGACAAATAAGCTGAGGCGTTGAGTGGACTCAACAAAACTCAACGCCATTCGAAGAAAAAGCTAAGGCGTTGAGTGGACTCGACACCACTCAACGCCATTCGACAAATTAAGTTGCAGCGTTGAGTGAAGTCAAAGCGGCGTTGAGTGGACTCAACTCCACTCAACGCTTTTACTTAGAATTATTCTGAGAACTGTAGGCGTGAAGTGTGTTGAGTGCACTTGATTGCACTCGACGATTCATCAAGTAAAGATAAGTGAACTCAACGCTTTCACTTGTAGTTATTTTGGGGTTGTAGGCTTCGAGTGCGTCGAGTGCACTCGACGCCACTCGACGACTCGTCGGGTGAAGATTCCATACTTAACGATTTTGACTTAAGATATTTAGACTCAACGAGGCATCGAGTGCGTTGAGTACACTCGACGCCACTCGACGATTTGTTGAGTAAAGGAGTTATACTCTACGATTTTAACTTAGAAGTGTTGTACTTATATATGACATAGAGTGATCACGACGAATCTCGACGATTCGTCTAGTGGGTATGCTATACATGACGAATTTGACTTGGCATATTTTCAACCCAGGCAGGATTCGCTATTTTGCATTTATGGACTGAATCGGTTTCGGGAAATGCGTCGATTGACTTATTAGACCCGATTCATTTCGATTGAACTTATTTTAGGTAATAATAAGCGATCCAATGTCAGTCCAACAAGTGACAAAGTAGTTAACCCTAATTTTTCATTATAAAAGGAGACTTACGGGAAACCCTAGCCATCACTTCACCATTCTTGCTGAGCCATTACTATGCGTCTCCGACGGAAGCGAAAGGAATAACAAGAGTTGCCGGAGACAATTTCTGGAGGAAAACCTTCCTCTCTTCCCCGTAAAGAAAAACACCAACAAGGAGAAAGATGTCGCCAAGGAGAGTTACGAGATCCATGGCCGGGAACGTCGGAAATGAGGTGTGCTTCCTACCCTCTCCCTTGGTGCTAGATCGTTAGTTATTTCTAGGAGAGATGTTGACTCAAAAGTGTTTGACTTGTGAGATGAAGATCTCCTAGGTAGAGACCATGCTAGGGCTTGTGTCTTCAACCTCTCCTCTCTTCTTGTGAAGATGGTGGACTTGGTTTCGTGAAGAGAAATGGTCTATTAAGGGTGAATATGGGAGGAGGAAGTTCTGTGTATAACTTCGAATAAATTTATAAAGGAAGAAGATGAACCGGTGTCGTTCATCTTGCTTTAATAAGCGTGCAGAAATCTGTTTTCTGTGCACAACGAACTTCAAGGCCATTTTCGGATACAGCCAGATCTGGGCTTTCGATTAAACACAAAAGTCGTAGCCCTTGGAAAGACCTTTTTAACTGATGGTTACACGTCTTCATACGATTCATGTAGACTCAGGAATGTCCTGTCGAATTTGTTGTACGGTCAAGTCTTGTGTACATTTTATTCTCGGGTTAGTGTAGAACTGGGTTTGGTTTTGGGTAGTGAAATTGTAGCAAAATAATGTTGAGGTTTGGTAAACTTAGTCTTCTGTGATCATGATAAACAAATGGTTTGATGAAACATGATTGTGCATGATTATAATCAGGAGAATGGAATAGGTTTTGGAGGAGGATGTGATGTTTGATAATCGAATGAGTAACCCATAACTATTTATTCATGTTTAATGAAATTGTGAAATATCATTATGCTGATGTCATTACCACAATGGAAGCAAACTTGTTGGTGAGCGCTTGATCCTTAAAAAGGAATTGGAAGAGGTTAATGCATGGCCAAGAGATGTGAAAAATAATGGAAGGTGTAAATTGGTCCACTGCTTAAGAGTTGTGTCTCCCTTCGGGTAGCAATGAGATTGGTATGCTGTGTAAGGTGGCTTGCCACCTGTGTTAACGATAAACCCTTGTGTGGTATGGATATGTGGAAGAGTTGGAAGTGTGTGTGTGCTTGTCACACTGGAACGATGTATTGATAAGGGACTCAATGTGGATCCTTATGTGCTATTGAGCATGAGATGTGAATAATTATAAGGGACTCAGTGTGGAGCCCTTAGATGTGAAATTGCATGCAATGTGAGTTGACATGCGGTGTCATAATCTCGGGTTAAGGATAGTGTGGTAGGTCTACGGGCTTGCCAGTCGTCACACCAACGGGAGTTGACAGATAGACTTGCATAGTGGGGCTTTGGTCCTTGGTGCTCATTACTGAGGCTCCTTCTGTGCTAGTGGATGGTTGAGCTTTGGTCCTTTAGTGATACGAGCCCTTAGGCTCCTTCCATGCCACAATTATAGGCCAGTGTAGGGATATGTTCTTGGTGCACATCTACCCGAGACCCCTCTGAGCCGTAGTACGCATGCGAGCTTCGTTGTCGCGTTCTTATCATTGAAGCATATGAAGGCCTAGGCCAGGTAGTGTGGATGCAAGCCTAGTAGTGGAGATGCCCACTTTACTGTCACTGTTTGGCCTCGACGGATGATGCCTGAGAGGTTAGCTACCTGCTCGAAAAGTGGGAACTACAAGTCTGTCTCGACATAATAATTGCATGTGTGTGAGCATGTATGAGTCATTACATTGCATTCATAACATCACATTACATTACATACACAAGATCTTTATCATATAAGTTTTATGAGCGCTCTTATATGATGAGTTACTTTACTGTTGAGCCGACCATTAACTTATATGTTTATATGAGCATTCATATAAGTTAAGTTACTTTCCTGTTGTTGATTACCTGCTTGTTGGATTGTTATAATTGAGTATAACTGCTAGACAAGAATGTTGATAAACTTGTTATACTTCATTGATGTTTCTACTCAAATGATATATATATATATATATATTCTCCTACTATTTATACTACTGCTTACATACTTATATTGTACCCCTATCCTTTTCTCCGCCCGATGCCTAAGAGTCGTCGGGGGAGCAGATGTGATAGCCACTTAGTCTTTATGACTAACTATTGCGACGTCTTCCTTTTTAGGAGGAAACCCCGCAGATAGAGCAGCATCAGGTTTTGCAGGAGGGCAGCCAAGCCAGGGGGATAGAACCTGAAGTGACGATACTGTCGCTGCCATCGGTGACTGATGTGAGCTTTAAGAGACTCATTTTGTAGCCTTTTAGCATGTTGTACTCTGATACTAGAGAAGCCTTGGTTGACTTTTTTTATTTGTTGTACTTGTGTACTTTACACTAGTGTGTAATTTTGACTTCTCTTTACTTTCTTTATGTTGGGTTTAGTATGGATGATATGTTTAGCCGGCAGGATAGGTGTCATGTAGTACAAGTTAGCCTGTGTGCTAACACTACCTCAAGGTGGCTGTTCTGGGCATAAGACTCCCCTCGGCCGTATTTTGTGTTCCGGGAGGTGGGTCTTACAACTTCACTGGGACATCTAGATGAATTGAGTACACTAAAAATTCTAATATTCACTTATATTCATCTCAACTAATGGCATTCTATATAAAATCTTCAATAAACTTAATCGTATCATTATCGAACGTGATATTAATATTCCACTCACTTTGAATTTGGTCCAACAAAATTCTTCACTCTGAATCATGGCGAAAACCACCAATGAGTGACACGGGACCTTCCACGATCACAGTAACTAACAGAATTAATCAATTCTATTTGGATTTATTACTGAGATATTTTAGACAATTTATTTTTATTAGTTCTAAGATATTTTAAATTAAACTTAGGTTGTGTTTGGCGCGGCTTATCACAACTTATTTGCTCCGATGAGGTTGGACAAAAATGCCTTTGTAATAGAATGTATATTTGGGAAGACAAATGTTATTACCATTAAAAAAACTAGTTTGGGGCATAAAATTTTGGTATTGTTGCGGACAAACTCGTTGTCCCGGTCGGACCGGAATAAACTACACCGCCATAGCTCTCGGGACGGTCGAGCGCTCACATAGTCAATGAAAGAGAAGGTTGACACAGGAGGTTTTAACGTGGAAAAACCCCTCAACTGGGTAAAAAATCACATGACTGGATCTGTGTCGGTCAAAGTCCACTATCAGATTGTGGTTACAATTTGTTTGGAGAATCGAGGGCGACATGCCGCTCCTCGTTATAACTTAAGGATGAGAGAGAATTTCTCACTTGTAATGGGCAACAAGCTGCACCGAAGGAGTACTGAATGCTGAATTGGTTGCTAGTGTGATTGAGAGCTGGTGGTGGTCGTCTTCTTCCTTTCTCTGCGCACATGGGGACTGGGGCGTTCCTCTGGCTCGCTAGCATCTTGAAGATGACCCGAGAGAGAAGTTCGACATAGCTCTGGCCTGAGGAAGAAGAAGCCTCCAGAGCAAAAAGATGAGAAATAAGGAGGCTTGTCGCTCCTTTTATAGCCTTCAGGAGGTGGTTATGGCGCCCCCGCCCCCACTAACTTAGTGGCTTAGTGGGTGGTTATCTGCAGATCGGACGACGACGGATGCCCAATGACGATCGGATGGTGGAGACCTGCAAGCGGCGGTGGTTGACGGCGCCGGGCAGCGACGGCGGGCGGCGGGCGGTGGTAGTTGTTGTGTGGGAGGCCACCATATCTCTCATATTGTGGTGGAGATCATGGGGGAGTGGGTTGACCTGTAAAACCCATGATCTCTATAATAGGAGGGATCATGGGGAGATGGTTAAATGCACACCCAAGCATATAAATGAGGATTCATTCCTATCAATTGCCCCCCAAATTCTTTGCTGTTGAAGGTTGGTACGAGCGAGAGAGTAAGGATTTTCTCGCATTCTGCTTGACCATGACGGTGACAAGTGAAAGGCAAGAGACATCTGAGAGCTGCGCCCGACGAACCCAGGTAATATGTTAAAAAAAATTTGCGGGAGAGGGGGGATGATGCGCCCACGATCGAACGGTGGCCAACACGCGGGTACGCAAGGGGGCACACAGACTAAGTCGCACGGGGCGAGCGTGCGAGTGCGCACCGACTGCGCGGTCAGTGTGCGGGCGCGGACTGCGTGTGAAGTGCACACTCGTGGACGGCGCGTGAAGTGCACGCTTGAGGATGGCGCGCGCGCGTGGACGGTGCGCGTGCGGGGGTCGCACGCGCGGTCTGTGGGCGCACGCGGACCGCTTGCGAGAGGACAGCATGCGCGCGAACAGCGCGCGTCGTGCGATCGTGCAGACTGCGCGCGCCGAGCCGCATGCTCTAGCCCTGATGCTCGCGTGTATTCGTGCAACGGGCCGTGCGCGTGCGTGTCGGATTGTGCATGTGTTAAAGTGCTTCTCATACTACACCTGATTTTTCTTTTTGGTGACAGGCCTCGAAGCGTTCCGCGAGACCACTGCATCTGCGCTCTTCTCTTACTAAGGACCAAATTGTCATTTGGAGGAAGAAGTTTGGGTTACCCGCTGATTTGGAAGTGAGAATTCCACATGTCGAGGAGAGAGTGCAGAATCCCCCCCCCCCTATAGGTTGGCTGACAGTCTACGAGAGTATTTTAAGATCTGGCTTTCGATTCCCGCCTTGCGAGGAGGTGATCGAGATCTTGAAATTTTGCGGGGTGCCGATCTCCCAGTTCACCTCGTTTGGAGTAGTGCGCCTTATGGGCATGGTTGTTTTCTTCCGTGAGCATGGCGGGAGACTTACTTTGGTTTGCTTCCGAGAGTTGTGTGATGTCCGCTCCGATGGTGGGGAGCGCGTGGAGATTCACAGCAACAAGAGTTGGCTTGATTTTGAGGCTCAGATAGACCATCGCGACAGGAAAACTATTTTTGGCTACATCAGGAACCCTTGGAGCTTGCCGGAGGTGTGGAATTCGCTTCCCGATCGTTGTTGCCGTCAGAAGGGGAAAGAGAGGGAATTTTCCCCGGTGTTGGGGTTTTCTGAGCCCCGCGAGTTGGCCAAATGCTTTTTCAGCATTTTCTCATTTGAGGAGGAGAAGCGCTTGCTGCAGTGCGACATTTCTTAGGATTCTTTGTAGAGTATTGAGAAACCTTCCGGTGGCAGTCGTAAGAGAAAAACCAGCGCAACTTCTTCTAGTGGTGTTGAGATGATGGATGGGGCGGCTCCTTTGGTTGTTAGAGATGACACTACCCCTGAGGTTTAGGTACTCGAGAGCCCGACCCTCCGAGTTACCTCTGCAGAGGCGGCAGCCGGTGGCAGTGTGATAAGCATTCTCATTTGTGTGAAACTGTGACTTTTCATCTTGTTATGCTAATTTTCATTTTTCCTTTGTGCAGTTTGAGTCGCAGGACCGGACTGTCGTTACTTGGAACGACCACTATGTGAGCCTGAAGGACGGGTACTTGGCTCTTGAGGAGATGCTTAGATCAACGACTAGTTTGCTTGCCTCCTCGAGGGAGGCGCATGATCGTGATGTTTCACGATTCCGCCAGATGGGGTCCGGGCTAAGTCCTATTTGGATAATGCATGTGCGACATTGGAGGTATAGAAGGCGTTGGTAGAGAGAACCACCTAGATGTTGAAGAATTCCCAGGAAGAAACCACTAGTTTAGAGAGTCGGCTTCGGGCGGAGAGGGCCCAAGTGGTGATGCTATCTTCTAGGAGCCGTGTGTCAGAGCTGAATGTCGCTGGTCTTGCGGAATACCTGCAGTCGTTGTACTATATGCGAGATCGTAGCCTGATTGTGGAGGAGGTGCATGACGAGATTTTGACCAAGGAGGTGGAGCCTCAAGTGGATGACGTCTGTGAGTTAGCCCATAGGCGCGGAGCGGCGAAGGCCTTCCGTTTTGTCGGCCGATTCCTAGGATGCGACACCACTGGCTTTAGCTTTGAAGATATTTTTGAGGATGAGCGCTCTGATGTTGATTTTGTTGATGAGTAGCGGCCCCATGTTTTTGTATTTGTGTGTTTTTGTATTGTTCCTCCTTCCATCCGTGTCGCGTGTTTTTCTTTCTTTGCAGTTGTAGTGGGCGCTATTGCGCTCCGACCTATATGACATCATTGTTTTTATGTCATTTAGCTTTTTTGCTTTTCCCTTTCTCTCCTTTGAGTACTGGTTTTGCAAGTTTGGCTTGCAGGAGAGCGTGGTCAAAGCATTTTACGCGAAGTGGATTTGCAACTTCATTTGCACAGTTCCATCATGCGGCTCAGTTTGCGCGGTTCCAGCCTGCGGCTTAGTTTATACGGTTCTAGCCCGCGACTTGGTTTGTGCATTTCCAGCTCGTGGCTTTGTTTGCACGGCTCTAGTCCGCGACTTTGTCGTGAGGGGGGCAGGACCCCACGGGAAGTTTGCGCGAGGGTTGCTTGCAGCTTAGTTTGCACGAGTGCTGCTCGCGGCTTAGTTTGCACGAGGGTTGTTCGCGACTTAGCTGTGAGGGGGGCAGGCCCCCACGGGGAGTTTGCACGAGGGTTTCTCGCGGCTTAGTTTGCACGAGTGCTGCTCGCGGCTTAGTTTGCATGAGTGCTGCTCACGGCTTAATTTGCATGAGAGTTGCTCGCAGCTTAGTCGTGAGGGGGCAGGCCCCCACGGGGAGTTTGCGCGAGGGTTGCTCGCGGCTTAGTTTGCACGAGGGCTGCTCGCGGCTTAGTTTGCATGAGGGTTGCTCGCGGCTTGGTAGTGAGGGGGCAGGTCCCCACACGGAGTTTGCGCGAGGGTTGCTCGTGACTTAGTTTGCACGAGGGTTGCTCGCAGCTTAGTTTGCACGAGGGTTGCTCGCGTCTTATCCGTGAGGGGGGCAGGCCCCCACGGGGAGTTTGTGCGAGGGTTGCTTGCAGTTTAGTTTGCATGAGTGCTGCTCGTAGCTTAGTTTGCATGAGGGTTGCTCGCGGCTTAGCCGTGAGGGGGGCAGGCCCCCACGGAGAGTTTTTATGAGGGTTGCTCGCGGATTAGTTTGCATGAGGGTTTCTCGCGGCTTGGCCGTGAGGGGAGCAGGCCCCCATGGGGAGTTTACGCGAGGGTTGTGTTGAAACTTGTGAAGTGAAAGTGGGTGAATGGAAGGCTTGGGCAACCTATCCGCGCGGACTACGCGGACAGGGTTTGCGGGCTGCTAGGTCGGCAGGGATGTTGCAGGCGGTTTGCTCTGTGGTAGCCTGGGCGGTCTGTTCGCGCGGACTACGCGGACAGCAGCTGCGGTCTGTCAGGCCGGCAAATACTCAGCAGGCAGTTGGTTCCCAGGAAGTAACCGGGCGGATAGAAATCCTATCCGCGGAGTCCGGCATGAACCGGACTGATGAACTGGAGCTCGGCAGACCGGTTTGGCAGTTGCCTTGGTCTTGCTCTAGTACAGCGCGAAGCCGCGGTGACCGCCGGTCAGTGCAGACAGAAGCTGGAGGTCGCTCTGTATGGCGGGATAGATCCAGTGTCCGCTAGTAAGTGCAGACTGGCCCTTGCGGCCAGTGGACTGGACTTGGTGTGATCTGAACCAAGTCCAGGTTGGCTCAGTCCGGGGAGATCGCGCAGTGGAGCGCGGGCTGCTTTCTCAGTCCGCCAAACCTAGTAGAAGTGCAGGTGCCTTGATTGCTAGCTTGGGGGTATGCGGACTGGAGGATTGCCTGTGCAAGAGCGTGCGGACTGGAGCTGGAGTCCGCTGAGTTCGGTTTAGCCTTGTGATGAGGTTATGAACTCAGGAATGCGGACTGGAGTTTGTGTGTAAGCAGACTGGATCGGCGTGTCCGCTGAGTCCGGCAGTGCCTTGGAGATTGAGGCAGACTCGGGAAGTGCGGACGGAAGCCGAGTGTCCGCTGAGTCCGGCAATTGCCTTGATGGCGAGGCTACGGGCTCGGGTTATGCGGACTGGTGCTGTGTCCGCGGATTGGTGGACATAGCTGTTGTGGAGTCCGGCTGTGGTGGTCCTGGCTTCGCCTCTGGCGGCAAGGCGGGCTGGATATTGGAGTCCGGCCTTGGAGAAGCTGGGGCGGACTGGCTATCTGCACAGGAGCGGCGAACTGGAATGTGTGTCCGCGGGCTGGCGGACACACTTGTTCTTGCTGCGGGATGTGGCGGTGATCCTATCGGCTAGGGCGGTGACCATACTCATCATCGAGCCTATAAATAGGACCCATGTCACATCAGAAAAAAAAGGAGAACCTGAACCGAAGTAAGTGAACAGTAATTGAGCTCGCGTAAGTTGCTGCGGTCTGGACTTTGTTGTCCGCGCGGTTTGAGAGTTGACTCGGTTGTGCTGTGCAGGTTGTGCGGATAGCGCTGGAAAGCCAGGACTTGGCTCTGATTTCGGTCAGGGACAGTGCGGACTCTGCGGTTAAGCAACAGACGGTAAACAGCAGGTCGCGGATAGCGACCAGGCGGTCTCCTCTTTGGCAACTTGGTTCGGGGTTCAGGAAGTCGCCTGCTTCAGGCGGACTGTTCCATTCGGTGACGCAGCTTGTGCGGTCTGGCGGCTAGGCGACCTCGCGGTCAGGCGGCCTGCAGATCGGCGGTGAAGAGCTAAGCATTGGAATAAGGGGTAGTCCGCGCGGCTTGGGTTGCGGTCTGGCGACCTGGCGGACTGAGCGGACTCCATAGCAGTAGGTCGGGGCTTGGTAGTTGAGTCCGCACAGCTTGTTTTTCTTTCTTGTCTTTGTAACTGTCTCTGCTCTCCTGGTTTGGGTTTTGGTGAAGCATGTCTCGCCATGTATGTCTCGCCTTGTAAAGAAGTTTGCTCTTGATCAATAAAGAGGCTTGTGCTGCATGCGTTGCTGGTTGTTACTGCTTTGTTGAGATAACCCCTGCTAACTCCACGATCCGGGAAAACTTTCAACAATATAAGTGGGGTGTTCTCCGCCGGTTTGTTGAGTGTCAACAGGGTATCCGAGGAGACCTCTACGGTTTTGTTGAATTTCAACATGGTATCAGAGCCAGGTTGTTGGAGTGGTCAAGCAGTGCTCAACGGAAGTAGTTTCTCTTCTGTTGAGGAAACCAGTGGTAGAACCATGACAGTGGAGAATGCAAGTTGTCTTGGCATTGATCTCCTTACAGAGACGAACTTTGAAAAGTGGAAGTCCTGTATGAAGAGCTTTCTTCTTGGCGAGGACCTTTGGGAGGTTGTATGCGAAGCAGGAAGACAAGAGGATACTGCTGGCAATGCTGAGGCGATGAGAGCTTGGAAGGAGACAAATGCGAAAGCGGAGTATATTCTTAAGCAGGTGATCTCATCGGAGCTCTTGGACCACATCAGTGGATGTCGGTCAGCTGCGGAGGTTTGGACTTCCCTTGATGGGTTGTTCAGGAAGAAGGTGAAGGTTGCTGCTGAAGATGGTCCCTCTACTTCATATCAGGAAGAAAGGAGTGGTTCTCCTAGGCGTGATAGGAAGAGGAAGGAAGGACCACGGTGCTATAAATGCAAGCAGCATGGTCATCTTCGGAAGGAGTGCAAGGTTGTCTTGCTCTCGGCGAACGTTGCTCAGGTAGGGAGGAAGGAGAAGAACCTTGTTGGGTTATCAACAAGTTCTGGATCTGATCGGAGGAATGCCAGTGATGGTGCTGCTATCTGGCATGAAAGACTGGGGCATGTAGGGATGGACAAGCTGAAAGCAATGGCAGAAAGAAGACTCGTAAGAGGCTTGCCTAGATTGTCATCCTATGGCGATGGTCGGGGGTGTGCGGGATGTCAGGAAAGTGGAGCCTATCGCTTCATGGTTGATAAAGCACAATCCAGATGTAAAGCACCATTGGCGGTTGTCCATTGTGCTCTGGTGGGACCGACCGTCACGGCCAGTCTTGGAGGCAGCAGGTTCATGCTGATATTGGTTGATGACTATTCTAGGTATACATGGGTATACTTCATGAAGAAGAAGTCCAGCATGGTACGCTTGTTTGTGGAGTTCAAGAAGCTTGTGGAAGGCCAGCTTGGCCGGAGGATCAAGGTGTTGAGGACAAGTATCGGTGGTGAGTTTGGCTCAACCGAGTTTTCACACTTTTGCAGGAAGCAAGGGATCCAGAAGGAGCTTTCTTGTGGACATACTTCACAACAAGGTAGTATTGCAGCTCGGATGATCCGTTGGTTAACGGAGACCTGCAAGTGTTGGCTTCAGAGTAAAGGCGTTCTGAAGGCTCTTTGGGCGGAAGGGATGGCCTGTGATCCTCATGTCATCAACCGGATGCCTCTTAGTCTGATCATAGTGAAGACTTCTTATGAGCTGATGTTCGGAGTGAAGCCCTCAGTGAAGCACCTTCGGGTGTTTGGATCTACCTGCTATTTACACTCTCCGGGTGCTCTCAAGACAAAGCTAGTCTTTGTTGGGTATGATGAGCAGAGAAGAAGATGGAGGTGTATGGATCCTGCGACGAAGAAACTCATAGTGTCGAGAGACATTGTCTTCGATGAGTTGACGCCGTTTTGGGGTAGCTCTCATGTGGAGCTAGAGATAAGCAGGTCAGATGGTGGGCTGAAGGAGGCTGCTGCTAAGGAAGTGGAGTTACCTGAGTCACCAGGTGCTCTAGGTTATTCTAGCTCCGGGGCAAAGGCGTCAGAGTCGGGAAGAAGGGGGAGCGATGCTCCAGGATCTTCTGGCTCGAAGGCAGAGGTTTCCAGTTCAGGAAGCAAGGGGAGCGATGTTCCAGGTTGTTCTTGTTCAAGAGGGGAGTCTTCTGGTTCAGGTAGCAGGGGGAGTGTTGCTCTAGGTGCTCTTGGTTCCAGTGAGGAGGCGTCTTGTTCAGGAAGCAAGGGGAGCATTGTTCCGGGTTTGCCCGGGAACGGAGCTGGTTCAGAAGCAGCGGAGGTGGTTAGCCATGATCAGGTTCTTCGGAGATCGAAGAGGATCAGTAAGCCACCAGCTCGATATAGCGAAGGGAACACGGCGGACTTGGTCCCGTGTTACCTTGTTAGCCCTCAAGTCGAGCAAGGTACTTCTGGCTGTGATGACCCCACTATAATTAAGGAGGTGGTTGACACCAAGGCTGAAGAGGTGACTTCTCTCAGAGGTAATAAGGCTTGGGCTGTTGTGCCCAAGGAAGTTGGTGATACTCCTATGATGCATGAGTGGAGGTTGAAGCTGAAGAAGGCAGAGGGAAGCATGGCTCCTTTTGGGAGATGCTGGAGGGCTCCCTCATGGTCCATGATATGCAGGGCGAGGACTATGTCTTGGACATCTCTTCGTAGATGCTATCAGAGGGACCAGGTGCAAGGTTACGGGAGCTGCTGGAGTTATTCACCACTTCTCACTTCAAGGGGGAGTGTTGAAACTTGTGAAGTGAAAGTGGGTGAATGGAAGGCTTGGGCAACCTATCCGCGCGGACTACGCGGACAGGGTTTGCGGACTGCTAGGTCGGCAGGGATGTTGCAGGCGGTTTGCTCTGTGGTAGCCTGGGCGGTCTGTTCGCGCGGACTACGTGGACAGCAGCTGCGGTCTGTCAGACCGGCAAATACTCAGCAGGCAGTTGGTTCCCAGGAAGTAACCGGGCGGATAGAAATCCTATCCGCGGAGTCCGTCATGAAGCGGACTGATGAACTGGAGCTCGGCAGACCGGTTTGGCAGTTGCCTTGGTCTTGCTCTGGTGCAGCGGGAAGCCGCGGTGACCGTCGGTCAGTGCGGACAGAAGCTGGAGGTCGCCCGGTATGGCGGGCTAGATCGAGTGTCCGCCAGTAAGTGCGGACTGGCCCTTGCGGCCAGTGGACTGGACTTGGTGTGATCTGAACCAAGTCCAGGTTGGCTCAGTCCGGGGAGATCGCGCAGTGGAGCGCGGGCTGCTTTCTCAGTCCGCCAAGCCTAGTAGAAGTGCAGGTGCCTTGATTGCTAGCTTGGGGGTATGCGGACTGGAGGATTGCCTGTGCAAGAGCGTGCGGACTGGAGCTGGAGTCCGCTGAGTTCGGTTTAGCCTTGTGATGAGGTTATGAACTCAGGAATGCGGACTGGAGTTTCTGTGTAAGCAGACTGCATTGGCGTGTCCGCTGAGTCCGGCGGTGCCTTGGAGATTGAGGCAATGGACTCGGGAAGTGCGGACGGAAGCCGAGTGTTCGCTGAGTCCGGCAGTTGCCTTGATGGCGAGGCTGCGGGCTCGGGTTATGCGGACTGGTGCTGTGTCTGCGGATTGGCGGACATAGCTGTTGTGGAGTCCGGCTGTGGTGGTCCTGGCTTGGCCTCTGGAGGCAAGGAGGGCTGGATATTGGAGTCCGGCCTTGGAGAAGCTGGGGCGGACTGGCTATCTGCACAGGAGCGGCGAACTGGAATGTGTGTCCGCGGGCTGGCGGACACACTTGTTCTTGCTGCGGGATGTGGCGGTGATCCTATCGGCTAGGGCGGTGACCATACTCATCATCGAGCCTATAAATAGGACCCATGTCACATCAGAAAAAAAAGGAGAACCTGAACCGAAGTAAGTGAACAGTAATTGAGCTCGCATAAGTTGCTGCGGTCTGGACTTTGTTGTCCGCGCGGTTTGAGAGTTGACCCGGTTGTGCTGTGCAGGTTGTGCGGATAGCGCTGGAAAGCCAGGACTTGGCTCTGATTTCGGTCAGGGACAGTGTGGACTCTGCGGTTAAGCAACAGGCGGTAAACAGCAGGTCGCGGATAGCGACCAGGCGGTCTCCTCTTTGGCAACTTGGTTCGGGGTTCAGGAAGTCTCCTGCTTCAGGCGGACTGTTCCATTCGGTGACGCAGCTTGTGCGGTCTGGAGGCTAGGCGACCTCGCGGTCAGGCGGCCTGCAGATCGGCGGTGAAGAGCTAAGCATTGGAATAAGGGGTAGTCCGCGCGGCTTGGGTTGCGGTCTGGCGACCTGGCGGACTGAGCGGACTCCACAGCAGTAGGTCGTGGCTTGGTAGTTGAGTCCGCGCGGCTTGTTTTTCTTTCTTGTCTTTGTAACTGTCTCTGCTCTCCTGGTTTGGGTTTTGGTGAAGCATGTCTCGCCATGTATGTCTCGCCTTGTAAAGAAGTTTGCTCTTGATCAATAAAGAAGCTTATGCTGCATGCGTTGCTGGTTGTTACTGCTTTGTTGAGATAACCCCTGCTAACTCCACGATCCGGGAAAACTTTCAACAATATAAGTGGGGTGTTCTCCGTCGGTTTGTTGAGTGTCAACAGGGTATCCGAGGTGACCTCTGCGGTTTTGTTGAATTTCAACAGGTTGATCATGACTTAGTTTGCATGAGGGTTGCTCGCGGCATACCGTGAGGGGGGGCAGGCCCCCACGGGTAGTTATGAGTGTGTAGTCTTCCCCGTTTGAATAGACAAGATTTGCAGCAACATAATATAATATTTGAATAAAGATAACTTGCGCGGGATCAGGCCCGCGACTTACACACATCATAAAGTCTTTTTGTTAAAAAGAAATGCGTTACACAATTTGGAAAACACAAAGCAGGAAATCATTGATAAAATCGGCGCAGGTTCTGCACGTTCCAAGTGCGTGGAAGAGTCTTTCCTTCGGCGGTCCGCAGCTTGTACGTTCCTTGCATTGTCATTGCTGTGAAGACAAAGGGACCTTTCCATGTAGTAGAAAGTTTGTCTCCTTGCGTTCCTTTGTCGGTGGCCTCCACCGTGCGGAGGACAAAGTCCCCGACGTTGATCGTTCGGGGTCTCATCTTGCGATTGTAGTATCGAGCTGTCTGTTGTTGGTAGGCCGCAGCGCGGAGGGCTAACTTCTCGCGGACTTCAAGGATCAAATCCAAGTTGTCTCTGAGTTCTTCATCATTCTTCTCGAGGTTGAAATTGGAAACCCGGGGGCTTGGAACGCCGATGTCGACCGGGATGATGGTTTCGGCTCCGTAGCAGAGATTGTACGGCGTTTCTCCAGTCGGAGTTCTCTCGGTGGTTCGGTATGCCCATAGAACACTGGGGAGTGCATCGACCCACTGCCCCCATCATCCTGAAGTCGCGTCTTCAACACCTTTAAGATGGTACGGTTGGTCACCTTGATCTGCCCATTGGTTTGCGAATGCGACATAGTAGCATGTCACAACTCGATCTTTAGATCTTCACATAGCTTCATGAAGGATCTTCCTATGAACTGAGTACCGTTGTCGGTGATGATGATTGCAGGGATTCCGAAATGGCAAATGATGTTCTTCCGCACAAACTGTTTTGCATTCTCCTCGGTGATCTTGGCCAGCGGCTCTGCTTCCACCCATTTAGTGAAATAATCAATGATCATTATGAGGAATTTTCTTTGCCCCGAAGCTTGAGGTAGAGGGCCAAGAAGGTCTATTCCCCACAGTGCGAACGACCATGCTCCTTGCAGCATGGAGAGGGCGACGGGAGGTTGTCGTGGGACATTGGCGTATAGCTGGCAACTCCTACATCGTCGGATGAAATCACATGATTCCTTTTTCATAGTGGGCCAATAGAAGCCTTGATGTAATATCTTGCGCGCTAAAGCCTTTCCGCCTAAGTGTTCAGTGCATATCCCTTTATGGACTTAGCGCAAAGTATACTTTGCATCTCTTTATGTTAGACACTTTAGGTATAGTCCCGAGAAAGATCGCTTGTACAATTCTTCATTGATCAAAACAAAGGTGGCTGCCCGCATCTTCAGGCGTCGTGCTTTTATTCGGTCCTCTGGCAGTTGCTGGTGCTTTAGGTAGGTAACCAGTGGACTAATCCAAGATTCTTCTGGCTCATCGATCTCTGTGATCTCCCACGGTCCTTGGATACTAGGAAATACAATCTCCTCTACTCGACGCCTCCTTGACTTATACTGAGAAGATGACGTGGCTAGCTTTGACAGAGCATAGGACTGGGAATTCTGTTCCCTGGGGATGTGAAGGATCTGAACTTGCGGTATCCTGAGCAAGAGGGACTTTACAAGTTAGAGGTACTTGACTAACTGCTAGTTTTTGACCTCGTAATCCCATTCTACTTGGGAGACAATGAGTTGGGAGTCTGAGTAGAATATCAGTCCCTTGACATGGCAGTCGATGGCGAGCCCGAGTCCTGCAATTAAAGCTTTGTACTCGGCGACATTGTTGGTGGCAGGGAACTTCAATCAGAGCCCATACTCCAAAGTGACAAGTCCTGGGCTTACGAGAAGCAATCCTGCTCCTGCGCCTTCGAACCCAGACGCTCCATCAATGTACAGAGTCCACCGCTGATCGAGTTCGACTTGTGCACTCTCTGTCTCTGTCGGTAGGGTATTTTCAACAACAAAATCTGTCAGTACTTGAGACTTGATGACGGGGCGTGGCAAAAATTGGATGTCGAATTCGCCTAACTCGACCGCCCACTTGACCAACCGACCGAATGCTTTAGGTTTCTAGAGGATTGCGCAGAGAGGTAGCTCGGTCAGCACTTTGATTGTATGAGCCTGAAAGTAGGGACGAAGCTTCCTGGCTGAGAAGACGAGTGTTGGGGTTGTCTTGTCTGCTGCTGGGTACCGAGTTTCCGCATCTGAGAGGATTTTGGTGAGGTAGTAGACAGGGTGCTGAATTCCACCTTCATCTCTTACCAACATAGAACTTAGCGCCACGGGTGTGACATCGTGGTACAAGAAAAGTGTTTCTCCAGGAGTAGGCTTTGACAGAAGCGGAGTGGAAGCCAGCTACTGCTTCAAAGCCTCGAAGGTGGCCTGACACTCGTCTGTCCACTGGAACCCCACAGTCCTGGCTCCTCTGAGAATCTTGAAGAATGGGAGATACTTGTCCTCGGTCCGTGCCAAGAACCAGGAGAGTGTTGTAATTCTCACATTCAAAAGCTGCACTTCTTTGAGTGACCGAGGCGGTAACATTTCTTAGAGAGCCTTGATCTTTTCTGGGTTAGTTTTAATTCCCCACTGCGTTACCATGAAGCCTAAGAACTTTCCAGACGTAACCCCGAACACACATTTACTGGGGTTGAACCTCATACCATATTGGCGGAGGATTTTGAAACACTTTTCGAGGTCTTCCAGGTGATCCTCTCGACAAATGCTTTTAACTAGCATATCATCCACATACACTTCCATAGACTAGCCAATGAGTTCCTTGAAAACCTTGTTCATGAGCCACTGATAGTTTGGTCCCACGTTTTTGAGCCCAAATGGCATTACCTTGTAACAGTCGATTCCTTTGTCAGTTCAGAATGTCGTGTGTTCTTCGTCTACAGGATTCATTCAGATCTGGTTGTTGTCGGAGTAGGCGTCCATGAAGCTGAGGAGTCGGTGCCCGACGGTGAATCGACTAACTGATCGATCCTGGGAAGGGGGAAGCTATATTTTGGGCAAGCTTGGTTGAGGTTGGTGCAGTACATACACATCCTCCACTTCCCAAAAGACTTCTTTACCATGACGACGTTAGCCAGCCAGGCAGGGTACTCAACCTCCTGGATGAACTGGACGTCAATGAGCTTTTTTACTTCTTCAATTTCTTGGAGTCGCTTCGGAGCAAAGTTTTGCTTCTTTTAGATGATTGGTTTGCAAGCCGGGTTTATGTTGAGGGAATGCTGGATGACTTGAGAATCTATACCAGGCATATCCTCGGTAGCCCAGACAAAGATATCCTTGTTCTTACAGAGATAAGCTGTCAGTTCCACATTTTCCTGCTGTGGCAGGAGGGAGCCAAGCTAGATGGTGTGAGCAGGAGCAGTTGGCGACAGTGGGACTTCGATCAATCCTTCGATAGGCATTCCTCGCTGCAAGATCGCCTCATCAGTAGATTAAAGTCATCAATATTCAGAGTTGTGGCTTTAACGGGCTGTGCCTGCTTCGAGTAACAGTCCAGCGGCTTCCTGGATCCTGCGTATGACTCTGATACCTCCAGTAGTGAGAAACTTCATTGCGAGATGGGGGAATTGAGGGGATGATTATTCAAATATACCGGACAGGCCTTCCGAAGATTGCATTGTAGGCTAAGCTTGGGTCTACCACAACATACTGGATTTCATGCGTTGCCTGCCTTGGGAATTCTCCCATAGTAACGGGTAGGGTATGTAAGACCCCATTTTTTTTTGCAACACCACCGGGGTCTTAGGCCCAGAACCGCCGCTTTGTGGTGACACATTCGCACCCGAGAAGGTCATCACTACAAAACACCGATCCTGCCGGCCAAATCGATCACCATCAACATAATGTATAATGAATGAAAGTGTAAGCATCCAAGTCCACAATCGAAAGAGGAAATCACATGACAAATAAATAGTCCACATCGCGAGAAAGTGAATACGGGCTTAAGCCCGGTACATGATAACCTCACTACAATTCACTCATAAAAGTAAAACTACTAATACTCGGCTCCACTCACGGATCCGGATGCCTGTCCACCCAAGCTACACTGGCCCATCTCCATCTGCACCGTACCCTGCTGGTGTTGTGTCTCCTGGGGCTATTCCCTGTCTCTCATCCGGAGCACATAAAATATGGTGGTCAAACGACCGTCAGTCAAACTAGACTCAGTCAACAATCCCCCACCCCTCTACCAGTGGCTCCTAGGCACTGGGTGGAAAGGAGTGAAAAGGAGTACCAAAAGCAGTGTTAAATTTTCTCAACGTGGTCAGCAAGATAGCCCAAACGCCAAATTAATATCTTCGGAACTACCCAGTTCGCACGTTGAACCAGCGGAAACCAAGGACTATAGGTACAAAGGTAAATCCCAACAAACAATGGAGGCACAAGCAGGTCTATTATGCATTCACTTCTTTACAATGCGAGGCATACATAGCGAGACATGATTTCGCTAGTATCACAGCTGTAAACAGAAAGCACCAAAAACAAGCCGGGCGGACAGCACCCGAGTTTGCCGAGACCGCGAGGTCGCCGAGGTCGCCGAGTCCGCTGAGCTCGCCCAAGCTATGCTGCAAACCGCCGAATAGACACGGAAACCGCCGAAGCTGCGAGGCCGCGCGGACACACCGTTATTCGCCTCCTGCTGAACTTGAACTGAGGAACACCCCTACCCGCCTGAAGCCGGCGGACAGGTTATTGAAGCTGGCAAAGATGAAACAGAACTGACAAGCCGCAGAGCGACCTCCTGCTGAGTCCGCAGAGACCGCACACTTCCAAGCACTTGACCGAAGTCACAGCCAAACTCCTGGCTCCTTGAAGCTATTCGCGCGACCTGCACACAGCAAACCGTCAGCCTGAAACAATCCACGCGGACTGACAAACATAGACCGCAGCTCCTTGCACACCCCAACTTACTGTTCACTCAAGTTACTGTAGATGTGCCAGGGGGGTCCTATTTATAGGTGAGGTGAGGAGTGTGGTCACCGCCCTAGAGATAGCGTCACCACCCCAGCCCGCGCGATAGCAAAAACACCGTCCGCCGAGTCCGCATGGACTTAGCCGGATACCAAGGAAAACCGCCAGGAGCAAGGCAACCATTGGCGAACCTTCTCCAGTCCGCCCAAGCTTGTGCAGACAAGGCATCAGCCCGCAAAGCTTCAACCACTGCCAGACAGCAACCCCCTTCAATGGCAGTCCGCACCAACCCGAGGCAGTCCGCAAGACTCACACCTCAATCCGCCACAAGTCCACGACCAAAGGAAGATAGCAACAGTCCGCCCGGTCACAGCGGACTTGGCGGATACCGCGGGCACCATGGCCTTGGCACAAAATGTGACCAAGTCCAAAACCATCAAGAGCCAATGCGAGCATGGCGGACTCCAATTCCCGTCCGCCAAACACCCTAGCACAGACCGCCATCAGTCCGCGAGCTCCTTGCACTTCTGTCCAACACAGCAGCCAACCGCGGACTCCAAAACACAGTCCGCCAATCGACCTCCACAGCAAATCGCCTGTTGTGCCACCAGAGCTCGACAAGGCCTCAGCCAAGCTCTAAGCTCAGTCCGCAACAGCCCACACCGCGGACACTCCAGTCCACAAGCTTCCCGCGGACACGAGCCAACCCGCCTATCAGCACAAGCTTGCACCCGCGGCCACTGAGCAATGCACCAGTCCGCAACCTTCATCCGCTCAGGCCGCTCCTTGGCAAAGCCAATCAGCAAAGACCCTATCCGCAGAAACCAGGCCGCATAGTCCGCGGACTCCATGCAACAAGCTGCTCAGAAGACAGCTGGCTTTCCATTAGACTTTCCACCAGGCCGCACTTCTCAGTCCGCCCAGGCCGCCCAGTCCGCCAAAACTGTCCGCCCAGGCCGCCCGGCCTGTCCCATCACCCACTTCCACTTCACAAATTTCAACAAGCAGGGCGTAATCAAGCAGGTGACATCTACCCTAAGGAATAAAATAATAAAGTATGGCAGGGGTATCACAATAATTAAACATGAGTAAATAAGTGTGTAACAAAAGTAAACAGTAAGGAGTAGCAAGTAAGTAAAAGCAGTAAGAAGAGAAAGTAAGAGCAACGAGAAATATAACCATTGATTTATAGGGATTACCCCTATAGACTAAGGGGTCGTTTTGCAGGGCCTATCGTATAAAACGTCTCATACCATTTTATACGTTAGGTGTTAGGGGTTAAGTGCAATGATTATGCTATGACGTGCAAGTATGCTATGGTATGCACATGCAAGTGCAAATCACACACATGACTCTATGCGCACAGAACTTTAGTTCCCCTTTTTGGAGTTAGCTAAACTCTCAGGAACCTCTCGTCGTGGCCAACGGAGACAGCGGGTTGGGCCTCTCCACTCCTAAACTGGTAAACACACTACCCAGTGTAGCCCCTCTCGTACGTTCCCGTACTATTCCTAGCAAACCAGCTAGTATCCTCGAGTCAACGTACGGACGACGGTGTGTTCGATCGTCCAATACCGAAGACCCACCACTGTTATGCACATGCAACCACGATAGTTGTATCTAATTATAGTACCGAGCCTCCAGCTCTTTATACTACCAAGCCTACTATTTCACCATATTCTCGAGCCCACGGCTCCCTGGACTAATCAAGTCTCCTTTTTTCCAAGTCCCCGAGCATCCAGCTCCCCGGACTTCCAAATCAATACCGAGTCCATTTAACTCTACCAGTAAGCCCTTAGGCCACGGGCCTACGCTATCTTTTCACTACCAATTCATCTCCCTATGTATACAAGTGTGGGTGTAAGGTGAAACTATTATTAGGGTTACTCTTGCCCAAATTATTCCTAAGGTTTACGTTAGCCCAGGACTGCCCAAGGTATTCCCCGTGAAGGGCTCTCGAAGGCACTAGGAACTATGATGAGATTACGCTCAAAGTTCCCTTTCGCAAGACACTTAATATTATTGATTTCTACTCTTGATCAGATCTCTCATTTATTTACCCAAACCAGCAACCTACTAAGGATTCAACTCTTCAAATTCATTACCCACCCTAGTTCAGTTTCTACAGTTACTATATGCAGACCACCCTATACTATATGAGATGTATAAAGGAGGTACTCCGGATTGCCTTCCAAATCTCCTATAAACTTTACTAGAGGTATATCATAACAAGTTTAGTCTAAAATCAGAGAATCATAGTTTTTCTAATTAAGTTGATATTAATTGAATTTTCCCAAATGTTTGGTCATGGGAAATTATGAACATGAACTATATGATCTACTCAAGTAATGGTCACCCAAAACTTTTGATCACTAAATAACAGAGATATATTACTAGATACTAATTTCCATAATTTTTCAGAAAATATGTGACCTCTAATTAATTTATCCAAAATAATTCACTTAATCGTATGTAAAGAAGGAAGTACCAAAATTATTCATCAGAAAATTAAATAAAAATTACAGAATCTTAATACGGTACAAAAAGGGTCATTGTGCAAAAATCATAATTTTTCAGGCTTGCTAGACACCAAAATAAATTTAATTAATTTTTCATGGGAAACACTACTTAATGAAGCAACCCTTAGAAATAGTCTTCCAAAAATCCCATAAAAATTCACAGAGCTTTAAAACATAATAAGGAGTCCTTCGGCTAAAGCTCATCAATTTTCAGCAAGTAGTTACTTCATAATAAATGTTGGGTACATTGGAAAATGTGTACCAGATTTGAAGAAGCCTCACCCTACTCAATGATATACATCAAAGTGTATTTGATGTTATTTTGAGCTTATATGTGCAGGTTAAGTAAATGCAAGAATGCAGGAAAAATTTCTAAATCCATATGTCGACACTAGAGAAGTTGTGTCGACACTTATAAAGGCTTGTGTCGACACTAGAGAAAAGCTGTGTCGACACTTGGAGTTAATTGTGTCGACACTTGGAATGGCTGTGTCGACACCTGAAGTAACTGTGTCGACATACAGAGGCAGAGTCGACACACAGTGAAGTTTAGTCGACATCAGCTGTGTCGACACACAGAGGCGGTGTCGACACACAGAAAAGCTTAGTCGACATCAACTGTGTCGACATACAGAAGCAGTGTCGACACACAGAAAAGCTTTGTCGATATCAACTGTGTCGACACACTGTAGAGTTTCAACAAAGTTAAAGAAAAGAAGTGATTGTGTCGACACACAGGACTTGTGTCGACACACTGCAGTGTTTCAACAAAGTTAAAGAAAAGAAGTAATTGTGTCGACACACAGAATCAGTGTCGACACATTCTACAGATGTTGTGTCGAGAAGCAGTGTCAACACCAAAGGAGCTGTATCGACACCACCAAGGCTTGTGTCGACACTTAGTCTACTTGTGTCAACACATGATGAAGTTCAGTCTCGACACTTTACTGACAGATAGAATTTCAGGAAGGGACTGGATGACATGACAGCTGTCATTACCAACCGGTCTACTGCAACTGTTAGAGCTGTCAGAAGTTTGTTAAAAACCGGATCAGCCGGTTACCATGAAGGAAGTCTATTTAAAGGCAATCTTCATCAATAGAAGGAGATGACTGAAACAGATTAATCGATTTCAACACAACAGAACTAGATACAGAATTAAGAAGATCTAAGAAGAAGTTGGAGAGAGAGAGCTCCATTTATTGAAGAGAAGGAAGGGGCTTTTATCAACAAGTCCCTGAAGTGCAGTTGCTGAACCAGGCTGCCAAGAAGGATTCAGATTGAGATCTGAATATCAAAAAAGATGCTGATTGAAGATCATCTTCATAGGATTTCAACCCTACTGAGTTCAGATTCAAGAAGCTTTGAAGAAAGCTAAGAGAGGTTGTTCTCTGCCATCAGATTCTTCCAAGAACTGATCAAGAAGCCATCCATCCTTTCTCTCTCTATCAGGGTGGTGGTAAATTACAAACTTAAATCAATTTTCTGTAGGATCTTTATAAGATCTGAGTTGTAAGCCTGTGTTTATAAAGGCTGAGTGTAGGAGAGTATTTTCTCTAAGTGGTACGCCTTGTTGAAGGCTGAGGTAGGGCTGTGAGCCTGAGTTGTAGTAGATTGTGTTCTCTGATTTATAGGCCTTGTTGAAGGCTGAGGTAGGGCAGATTGTCTGAGCTGTAAGAGTGTGGACACACTCTGAGTTGTAGGAGTCTTGTTGGGGTTCTGAGTTACTGTAAGATCTGAGGATCTGAGGTGAAGAGAAGAAGTTAGGCCGAATCTAGCACACTGCTAGATAGGCGAAGGGGGAAAGTGGATGTACCCAGACCTTGGGGAACCACTATAAAATCTGTGTGCAATCTGTGTTGTTGTGATTTTGTGAATTTTGTGATGTGTTAGCTGTAGCATTATCTGTTTTTAAGTAATAAACTGAATAGATATTCTGCCTTAGAAGATAAAGGAATTACACCTATTCATCCCCCCTCTAGGTGGTTAGGCACTAATTCTTTTAAGTGGTATCAAAGCGAGGTTCCTCAAAGTTAGACTTAATAGTCTGAGTGAGATCTGTAAGGCAGAATTAAGATCAAGAAAATGGGTTTAAGAGAAAACCATAAAGAACTTGGTGCAATGAAATTGCCTATTTGCAGAAAGAAAATATTTGAAATCTGGAAGGAAAGGGTCAGATTATTTATGGAGGCATCTGATCCTAGAATCTATAAAATAATTAAGGAAGGACCATATGTTCCTATGAAGATTTATGTTCTTGATGCCAATCAAAGAATTCCAAAGGATTTCTTTGAGATGACTAAAGATGAGATCATCTTGGCAACTATGGATAAAAGAGCACAAAATATTATAGTAAGTGTTATTGATGATTCAACATTCCAGAATCTAATACACTGCAAAACCTCCAAGGAAATGTGGGACACATTGATAGTCTACATGGAGGGTTTTGAAGAGGTTAGGCAAGATAGAAAATCTATGCTTAATCAAGAATATGAGAGTTTCAGACAAGCCAAGTCTGAAAGTATTACTGAATGCTATAAGAAGTTCTATAGGATAGTCAATGAACTAATATCTTATGAAAGAGTTTTCAGTACTTATAGTTAAATGATAAATTCCTTAGGTCTTTGACTAAGGATTGTGATACAAAAATCTGTGTCATAAGGGAAGTGACCAGACTGGCTGAGATTTCTCCTCCAACACTGTTAGGAAAATTGTTGTCATATGAGATGCAGCTGTTAGCTAGAAAGGAGGAAGAGAAAAACACAAAGGGTGACTATAAAGAAAAGTCAGTGGCCTTCAAGGTAGAAGCCAAAAGGAAAAATAGGAGAATGTCTCCATCTTTTCCTAAGAGAGATGCAGAAATTATCTCAGGAAATTCAGATAATCCCAGTTCAGACAGCAGCAATTCAGATGAAGACTTTGTAGTATTTACAAGGCAGTTCTAGAGATTCTTAAAGAAGAAACCGTGGAAATCTAAGCCTTCCACATCCCAGTCCAAGGATGATTATTATCAAAAGAGGAAATCATCCAGGAAGGACAGGAATGGGACAAAGCCTAGCAAGTCAACTACATCCAAGATTATATGCTACTGCTGCAACAAAGTTGGACATGTTGTGGCTGACTGTCCAGACAAGAGGAAGGAGTCTGCTAATAGAAAGAAGTCTCAGTACAAAAGCAAGAAGGAGAAATCCTTGGTTGCTGAGAAAGAGAAAAGCTTGACAGATCAATCAACTTCAGAGTCAGAATCTGAGGCTGAGGCATATATTGGTCTGTTTGCAGAAGAAGAGGATGAGTTCATGCAATTACTGGACTCTATCTATGATCAGGAAGACAATCAGTGCAAAGGACTGATGACAGTGTCTGAAGAAGACCAGTGCTAGGATCAGCCTGGCCCCAGTAAGGTAAAATGTGTATCTGTAGATTTTGATTACTTCACTGGGTCAAAATAAGATGCATCTCTACCAAGAGATGAAGATGGGTCTGATTCTGAAGGAGATATTCATCAGCTGATAGATAAATATGGAGATTTATTGCAGGCACTTAAGAGAAGCAAAAATCTGGCCAAGAATCAGGCTAAGGAAATTGCAGCTCTTAAGTTGGCTGCATCTGATTCAGAGAAGATGCTGGATCAAAAGTTGAATGAGATTGCCAGGTTGAAAAACATAAATATTATTCAAATGGGAACAATCACATTCAAGAATGATTAGATTAAAAGTCTGGAAAACAGACTTCAGAAAGTGAAGGAGAATGTGGCTAGTTTTTCTAAGCCAAAATCTGTATTACCCTTGATTGATGAGTTTGTGTCTCAAAAGGGTAAGGCAGGATTAGGCTATAAGAAAACTACATGGGCTGCACAGTCCAATAAGAAAGGCAAAGCCGCGGCACAAAACAATAGATCTGCTGCTAATAATTAAGCTAAAGCTGTACCAAAACAAAGGTATAATAAGTTTGAGTGTTGGTGTTGTGACAAGATAGGCCACTTTGGCTTAGACTGTTGGCACAATTCCAGTGTCAAGGAGAATAGCAGTCTGCCTGTAAGAAAAGATGCAGGCAGATTTGTTAAGTTTCAGACTAACTTGAACCAAGGACCCAAAAATCATTCGGTTTCTAAGGTTAAGTAATCTTTGTAGCAGGTGAGTCCAAGTTGTCATGCCCCTATATGGTACTTGGACAGTGGATGTTTCAGGCACATGACTGGAACAAGGGGTTTGCTGAAGGACTACTCACCTATGCTGAATGGGCCTAAAGTAATTTTTGGTGGTTCTGAAAAGGGAGTCATCAAAAGTTTTGGTAACATTTCTAATAACTCAGTTACAATCACTCAAGTGGCCTATGTAAAGGGTTTGAAACATAATCTTATTAGCATAAGTCAGCTAAGTGATTTAGAATATGACATTTCATTTGTCAAGAATGAGTGTCATATCAAAAGGTCAAGTGATCAAGAGGTCATATTGACTGGATATAGAAAAAGAAATGTATATTGCCTAGAATTTGTGTGTGAGAATAAAAATTCTCCTATCTGTCTTGTGGCTGATGAGAAAGTCTCTCATTGTGTCAAATGGCACAAGAGACTAGCCCATCTTAACTACAAGACAATTGGTCAACTCTTTAGTAAAGAGTTAGTGAGGAATGGTCCTCAAGTTAAGTGTGTTAAGATGGGATATGTTCAGCTTGTCAAAAAGGCAAGCAGACTAGATCCTCCTTTCATATCCTTGAAACTAAGGATTCAGTGAGGTGCTTGTACCTCTTACATATGGATTTATTTGGTCTTATGCCAGTTCAAAGCCTAGGTAGGAAGGTCTACACTTTTGTGGTTGTAGATGACTATTCTATATTCTCATGGGTATTCTTTCTGAGACAGAAATCTGAAACCACAAAGGTCTTCTACAATTTTATCAAACAAATTCAGAATGAATTAGATAGTTCAGCGGTCAAAATCAGAAGTGACCATGGAACTGAATTCCAATCTGAAAGTATGACAAGGTTGTGTGAAGAGTTTGGGATTCATCAGGAATTCTCCTCACCTAGAACACCTCAGCAAAATGGCATTGCTGAGAGAAAGAATAGGACATTGATTGAGGCTAGAAGAACACTATTGAGTGATACTTCTCTCCCAGAATATTTCTGGGCTGAGGCAGTTAACACTGCATATCATGTGCTCAATAGGGCTTCCATCACCAAAAGCCACAAAAAGACACCCTATGAGGTTGTGAAAGGCAGAAAACCAAACTTATCCTATTTTAAGATCTTTGGTTGCAAGTGCTATGTACTTAACAATGGCAAATCTCACCTATCTAAGTTTGCTGTCAAATCCCAAGATGAGATATTTGTTGGATACAGCAACAATAGTAAGGCCTATAGGGTCTACAACTTGGCTACTCAAGTTGTAGAAGAGTCAGTTCATGTTATCTTTGATGAAACTAGACTTATTAACAGTGAGTTGTCACGTAGTTCTTGTAGTTCTCCAGGTATACAGCAGAAGATGGACCAGCTTACAATCAGAGAAGTTCCAACTATAAAGCAGGATATGGAAAATGGTAGTTGCTGTCCAGGGGGACTACAAGACCCTCAAGATGCTGATGAAGACCCTGAGGTGCAGCATGAAGAAGAGATTGGAGAAGACCAAACTGTTGATAGATTACCTCCAGCAGTTAGAAAGTTGAAGGATCATCCTGCACACCAGATCACTGGTGATCCAAGACAAGGAGTACAAACAAGGAGCAGGAACTTGAACACAGTTCTTTGCTCTAGCTTCTTATCTCAAGTGGAACCCAAGAAATTTGAAGAAGCTGTTAAGGACCCACACTGAATTGATGTCATGCAGGAAGAGTTAAATCAGTTCAGAAGGTGCAAGGTCTGGGATTTGGTTCCAAAACCAAAGGGCCACAATGTCATAGGGACAAAGTGGATATACAGAAACAAGCTTGATGAGAGTGGGATCATAGTGAAGAATAAGGCAAGACTAGTTGCCAAAGGATACAGACAGGAGGAGGGCATAGACTTTGATCAGACTTTTGCCCCTATGGTAAGACTGGAAGCTATCAGGCTATTTTTAGCCTATGCAGCATATCAAGGCTTCAAAGTATTCCAGATGAATGTTATGTCTACATTCTTAAATGGAGACTTAAAAGAGGAGGTCTATGTAGAGCAGCCCTCGGGTTTTGTTGATCCACTTAATCCTACTTATGTCTATAGACTTAGGAAAGCTTTGTATGGGTTGAAACAAGCCCCAAGGGGTTGGTATGAAACCCTTTCTACTTTCCTCATTGAGAACAAATTCTCAAGGGGGAAAATAGATAAGACTCTATTCCTTAGGGAATCCAAAGGAAAGATAATCCTAGTCCAAATATATGTTGATGACATAATATTTGGTTCTACTGAAAGTAACCTTTGTAGAAAGTTTGCAAAACTTATGCAAGTGAAATTTGAAATGAGTAGTATGGGAGAACTTAAGTTCTTCTTGGGTCTCCAAGTAAGACAAACTGAAGATGGCTTGTCCATATCCCAGCCTAAGTTCACCCTGGAGTTAATTAAGAAGTATGGTATGGAATCATCCACTACCATGAGAACTCCAATGGGGACAAGTGTGTCTCTAAGCAAAGATGATGCAGGGAAACCTGTAGATGAAACTTTGTATAGAGGGATAATTGGCTCCCTCCTATATCTGACTATTAGTAGACCAGATATCATGTATGCTACATGTATCTGTGCTAGGTACCAATCCTGCCCTAAAGAATCTCATCTTACTGCAGTAAAAAGGATTTTGAGATATCTTAAGGGCACACCTAATCTAGGCCTTTGGTATCCTAGGAATAGAGATTTTCTAGACATCAAGGGCTACATTGTTCATGTTGGACACTTTTATAGTAGAGGAATCTAAGTATTTTTAATAATTAAAACCATCTACTGTTAATAATCTCCAAGAAATCAATTAATATTATGAAATTACGTGATCAAAAACGGACGGCATCCACTCATCCTCAACCTCCAGCCAAGGGCCGAGATTGGCCCGACTTGGAGCCTCTTCCAGCCGACCTTCCGGCCACCCCGACCACCTCCCTGGCCGGCCACCACCACCACCGCCTCCGTCGAGGTGTTGGCAATCTCCTGGCGGCGACACGGCCGCCGGAGGGGCCTACTCCGGCGAACCCGATAGGTTCGTTTTCGTGGAATTTCGGTGAGAAATTTCTCCCCGATCAGGCTCAATTGAGCCCGTTCTCTTTAGCTGATGGATCCTAGATCTAGCACAGACAGAGAGGAAGAGGATTGGACCTTGCCGGCGGCCTGAAGTCGGGAAGATCGCCGGGAAGCCATTTCTGAAATTGGCATCGCTCGATTTCTGCAACTGCAAGGTGGGGAGGCTCGATTTCTTCAGGTAAGGATTGGGAAAGGCTCCTCTCAATTCACTAGTGGTGTTTAAAGCCTCAGATGGAGAGAGGAGGGGTTGGATCATTAATGTCCTTCAAAGCCATTAATGGCTAGGCTCGGCCATGGAGGAGGGAGGGGGGGGTGAACCAAGTCTGACGGCCAGGGAAACGGCTGGAAACTTCTCCCATTCCCTAGGGAATTGAATTCAGCCATTAAATGTGGCCTTTGCCCTCCCCTTGGTCGAACCGTTTCCTTCCCTCGTCTTCCTCATTTCTCTCTCCTCCATTATCATGGAAATGGAGCTCACTGTGACACGCGGTACACGCCCGTGTCGGCCAAGACACGCCCGTAACGTAGGGCGTGTAACCCACTCAACACCCTGTCGAGAGAAAATCGTCGACCTCTCAACACAGCGGGACACGCCCTGTGATACGCCCGTTTCACAGGTCGGGTACCCCATGCTCGATGATCGACACTCGACAATCGACGATCGAAACTCGACGATTGACGATCGACACTCAACCTTTCGACAAAGCGGGACACGCCCTGTGACACGCCCGTGTCGCAGGGCGTGTAACCCACTCAACACCCAGTCGAGAGAAAATCGTTGACCTCTTAACACAGCGGGACATGCCCCGTGACACGCCCGTGTCACAGGCCGTGTACCCCATGCTCGACGATCGACAATCGACGATCGACGATCGAAACTCGATGATTGACGATCGACACTCAACCTTTCGACACAGCGGGACACGCCCTGTGACACGCCCGTGTCACAGGCCGTGTACCCCATGCTCGACGATCGACACTCGACGGTCCACACACTCAACAATCGTCGAGCACAGTTCGTCGAACCGAGGGGACACGCACCCTGCCACGCCCGTGTTATAGGGCGTGACTGTAATATCCCGACTTTTATTGGGCCACCAGAGCCCTAGTGGGCCCAATAAAAGTGGCCTGAACCCTACCCATGACCCGGTGGGAAATAACCCTAGGCGGTAAATCGAGCTAGAGAACTACGAATTGAGTTCTGTCAGTTCTTGTGGCCTTATATAGTCAATATGAGCGCATCGGAGCTCGTCGCGTCACAATCTGAGATCTAACGACAATTTTACACACTTCGGCCATTTTAGCGCGCTACGACGCGCAAATTTCGGACTTTCGCCAAACGGACTCTGATTCAACCCCAGTCAGTGGCATTGGACTCATGTGGTCAATACGAAGTCAACAGAAGTCGTCCCGGTCAATTTTTATGACGATTGGTCAACCCGTGGTCAAATCAAGCGTAGTTGCGCACCGAAAAGCGTGCGCACACCGATTATGACACGACACCCGAACTTTGACCCGACCCCGACGACTTGGACGCACTTTGACTTTGACCAGTAGGGGGACCCACCCTAGGGTTGACTTGGTCAAACCCTCCTAAAAATCCACTTTTTTGGATTTTTCTCCAAATGAGGGGCCCACCTCCTCTCCAAAGGAGGATGACACATACTCCCCCTCACTTTCCATGGGCCCCCAACCAGCAAGCTTCCCAAAGTTCAAGTGGAGGCCCACCCATTTCTTTTCTCTCCCTCTCTCTCTCTCTTTCCCACCTAAAGGCCCAAGCCCACAAAGGGGCCTCATCCATTTTCCCCACATGGGAGAAAATGGGAGACCTCCAGCTGTCCTTGGATAGCTGGAGGGTGGGATTAATCCCTCCCTAAGGAGGGATTAGTCCCACACCACCCAAATGGAGGAAGCTCCCCCTCCCCCTCCCTATAAAAGGACCCCACCCCCCTCTCTTTCCCTCACAGCTCTCAGAGCATTCCCCTCCCCCTTCTCCCCCCTCTGCCGGAGTTCAGGGGGCCGGAAAAAGCCAAGCCGGAGCTCCTCCTCACCTCCTCCACCACTTTGAGCCATGTCCGACCAAGCCGGCCCCTCCCGAGCCCGCCAAACACAGGTGAAAGCCTTCTCCCTCCACCTTCTCCATTTTGGACGTCTTGCATTACGCTCCCGACGGCCGGAGCGCCGCCGCCGTCATCCCCCTCCCTTCCCGTTCGAAAAAGAAGAAAACAGCTCCGGCGGAGGCTGGCGGCGGCAGGTCGCCGGACCACCGCCGGAGGGAGCGCACACCACCTGCGGGTTGTCAGGTGGTGGATTCACGGCCGGCCGGCGGCTAGCCAGCGGCTGGAGAAGCCCGTAAGGGGCGGCGGAATGATACAGCGGGGGTAGGGGAGATGAACAGTAATTATGTTTTATACTATATATATATATATATATATATATATATATATATATATATATATATAAATATAATATATATATTATATATATTATATAAATATATTATTATAATATTTATAATAATATTATAATATATTGATGAGTTGATTTGTTTGAGACTAAAATAGGCTCCTAGCAAAAAAGTGTTGAACATGAAAAATGTTCCCCGGGTTTAGGTCTTCCTCCACAAAAATTTGAGAATTTTTGGAGTTGATTTGGTATTTTGAAAAGCCCAATTAATATTTATTTGGCCAAATTAAACGCCCAAAACTCTTCGAAAAATTATGAAAATTTTTCTAAGCTCATTTTAGACCCTTCCAAGGGTTGTATCAAAATTTGGGATCATATGGATAAGATTTGATGTTTTTCCCAAATTATGGAAGCCTAGGGTCGCGCTCGGAATTTATTACGCTCGTTTTCCTCGAAGGTGAAAATTGAAGCGCGCGGCCACCCTTTCTAATTTGAATAATAAATTCAAATTGTCTTATCGACGAGATGACCGCATCCACCGATCTGCTGACGACTTTCCGAGGACTGAGGCCTCCACCTTTCAGGGGTACAGAGACTGTCATCCAGGTAGAGGAGTGGGTGGAGCGAGTGGAGGAGCTGTTGGTAGGGATGATGTGCTCAGCTGTGGCAGCAGTCTCTTTGGTGGTGACCCTCTTGGAGAGATATACGAGGGATTGGTGGAGAGTGGCTAGTCGCTCTACATTTCGAGGTCGGTCGATGAGCGCGATCCTTTGGGGGGATTTTTCCATAGCTCTACTGGAGTTCTTTATCACAGATGCAGACCGATTCGCGCTGCAAGAGAGGTTCCTGCTCATCGGACAGGGTAACCGTACTATCGCAGAGTATGAGAGAGAGTTCATACACCTGGTACGCTTCGCCGGGAACCTGGATGCCTCCGACAGGGATAGAGCTTATCGGTTCTACCGAGGACTACGAGACGACCTGAGGCAGACCCTGATTATGCTCTCTTAGGCCACTTTCCACACCATAGCCACCCATGCAGCAGCTTTAGAGTTGGACCAGCAGACGGTGGCTCAGCGGCGCAGAGGTCAGGTAGAGCTCCCTCGAGACCAGAGGCGAGACGGAGGAGTTGCTCCCCACAGACAGGGCAGAGAGCACAGACAGAGACGTCGCAGGTAGCCTTATAGGCGCCCACCAGCACTCCCATCACCCCCAGTTGCACAGCCAGACGTTAGACCAGCTCCAGCTCCACAGCCCCCACTAGTAGCCCGACGAGATGTTCCCTTCGCAGGGAACTTCTTCTTGTGTCAGCAGCCCGGACATATGAGGGCCTTTTGCCCCCAGGAGACGGGGAGACCCGGATTAGGAGCAGTTCAGGTTGGACAGCCGGCACGAGGACAGGGTCAGAGAGGCCGCAGAGGCAGAGCTGGCAGGAGAGGCCAGCAGGGCCAAGCAGCGCCCCAGGAGGCCTATGCACTGGACCTGCAGCACGGACCGGCCCCTTACGTAGTCATAGGTATATATCTTAGGCGATAGGAGATATCGATCTTCCACTGATGTTAGTTGGATAATATATATCTATATATTTCCCATGTCGTCAGGAATCTTGTTGGTAGAAGGAAACCATGCTAAAACCCTTTTCGACACAAGAGCGACTCATTCTTTCGTCTCCCATGAATTCATCGCAACAAAGGGAAATGTTATTCGTTCAACCGGACAGTCTATACGAATCCGTCTACCAGACGGGTCGGATATGACATCTACCGAAAAGTGTTCGTTCCAGGCTACGCTGGGAGAGGTAGAATTCGAGATCTACGCAACCATCCTAGCAATAACTGGATTCGACATAATACTGGGAATGGACTGGCTGGCCGAGCACCAATCCCAGATAAACTGTTCCACGCGAGAAGTCCGGCTACATAATCCAAATGGCCAGAGCGTCGTGTTGACAGGTGTGCCCTATGTCTCGCGTATTATCTTGACTTCTACGCAGATGGTGAAATTTGTCCGACAAAAGGATGAAACGTTCCTTATTTATTTCGAGATGGAAGACAAATCCAAGGTGCTCTCCAGGGTCCTAGTAGTCCGCGACTTTCCAGATATCTTCCCTGAGTCCATCCCGGGATTGCCACCCCAGCGAGAGGTCGACTTTCAGATCGAGCTCGTGACCGGAGCACGACCAGTATCACGAGCCCCCTACCGGATGGCCCCAAGGGAGCTGACTGAACTAAAGATCCAGCTCCAGGAACTAATAGATGATGGATTCGTCCGCCCTAGTTCCTCTCCCTGGGGAGCCCCGGTACTTTTCGTCAAGAAGAAAGACGGGACTCTGTGTCTGTGCATCGACTACATGGAGCTAAAAAAGCTTACTGTATGCAACACGTACCCCCTTCCTAGGATCGACGAACTGTTCGATCAGTTGCAAGGTGCTTCGGTATTCTCCAAGATGGACCTGAGGTCCGGCTATTACCAGCTTCGAATCCGAGAAGAAGATATCCCCAAGACTGCCTTCAGCTCCCGTTACAGTCTTTACGAGTTCCTAGTGATGCCCTTCGGGCTCACTAATGCTCCCTCTGCCTTTATGGCCCTGATGAATAGAGTCTTCGAACCCTTCTTAGATCACTTTGTTATCGTCTTTATAGACGACATCCTAATCTACTCGAAGACCAAGACAGACAATACCTGACACCTGCAGATGGTGCTATTAAAGCTCCGGGAGCACTCTCTCTTCGCCAAATTCAGTAAGTGCGAATTTTGGCCAGAAGAAGTTAGATTCTTGGGCCACACGATAAACAAGGAAGGAGTGGCAGTAGACCAAGCCAAGATCCAGGCACTACAGAATTGGCCGCCACTCAGGACGGCTGCGGATATTCGGAGTTTCCTCGGCCTTGCCGGATACTACAGGAAGTTTGTCGAGGGATTTTCCAAGATCGCCCTACCCCTGACTGCACTCACCAAGAAGGACGTCGCATTCAGATGGACGCCGGAGTGCGAGGCTGCATTCATCGAACTGAAGAAGCGGTTGACTTCCGCGCCAATCCTTACGATTCCTTCAGGGACCGAGGGATTCCAGATCTACACTGATGCCTCCCTGAAAGGATTGGGAGCATTCCTAATGCAGCATGGCAAGGTAGTGGCCTATGCTTCGCGGCAATTAAAGCCGCATGAATTAAACTACGCAGCGCATGATTTAGAGTTGGGCGCTGTCGTCTTCGCCCTAAAAATCTAGAGGCATTATCTGTACGGAGTGAGATGTGAGATCTTCTCCGACCACAAGAGCCTCAAGTATATCTTCACGCAGAAAGAGCTGAACCTCCGATAGCGCCGATGGCTAGAATTCTTATGCGATTACGACTTCGCTCTACAATATCACCCCGGGAAGGCTAACAGAGTCGCTGACGCTTTGAGCCGACAACCTGCGATAGCTGGGAGTTGGATGGAGCAGATCCCTAAGGAACTTTTCCAGTCTTTGATAGACTTGGAGATTACCCTACTTGCCCAAAGAGATCCGGAAGAGTACTATTCTCAGCTGTATTGGATGGAGATCCAATGCGATATCCGGGACCGTATACGAGAAGCCCAGAAGATCAACCCAAAGGTGATGCCGATCATCCGATCTCTGCAAGGAGGGACACAGGAGGATTATAAACTGCATGACGGGATTCTGCAATTCAAACATCGCATATTCGTTCCCTCTACCGGAGGGATTCGCGAGGAAATTATACAAGAGGCCCATCAGTCCAGGTACTCGATTCACCCTGGCG
This sequence comes from Platanthera guangdongensis, assembly GCA_039583875.1. Taxonomy (NCBI): domain Eukaryota; kingdom Viridiplantae; phylum Streptophyta; class Magnoliopsida; order Asparagales; family Orchidaceae; genus Platanthera; species Platanthera guangdongensis. The sequence continues at coordinate 10,341,189 of CM077161.1, read as the reverse complement.
TAGTTAACATGTACGTGGACTTGCACAGGACCATTTAATGGCCTGGAATGAAAAGAGATGTCACCAACTTCGTGGCCCGGTGTCAGACCTGTCAGAAGGTCAAAGCCGAATGTCGCCGTACAGGAGGCCTATTATAGCCCCTGCCGATACCAGAGTGGAATTTCGAAGACATCTCCATGTACTTCGTCCACGGCCTACCTCGATCCCGTGCTGGGAATGACTCAATATGGGTGGTCGTAGATTGACTCACCAAGGTAGCGCGGTTTATTCCAAACCGACAGGGTGACAGAGTAGATATCCTGGCCATGATGTTCCTAGAGCAAGTAGTACGATTTCACGAAATACCAAAGTCCATTGTGTCAGATCGTGACGGGCGCTTCACATCTAAGGAGTTGAGGCGGGTGCAGGCGTATTTAGGAACTAAGTTGGCCTTCAGCACCGCCTTCCACCCGCAGATAGACGGACTGACAGAGAGGACGAACCGGATGATGGAGGATCTTCTTCGACTGTGCATAGAGGAGCACAATGAGCCGTGGGAGCAGCTGTTGTCGTTAGTCGAATTTTCATACAATAACAGCTACCAGGATAGCATTAAGATGGCTCCATACGAGGCCTTCTATGGAAGGCGTTGCCGAACCCCGCTGACTTGGGCTCAGGAAGAGGACCCGAAATCCTTGGGAGTGGCTTACATCGATGGCACTACGGCAGCGATACGGCTGATCCAGGAGCGAATGCGGGAAGCGCAGAGCCGACAGGCTAAGTACTATGATGCGCCACACCGACCGGTGGAGTTTAGCGTGGGGGAAATGTTGTTCCTAAAAATAAAGCGCATGCATGGTGTCTCCCGGTTGAGGAAGCAGAAAAAGTTAGATCCCCACTTCTTGGGACCCTATCCGGTGATAGAGCGTGTTGGTCCCGTCGCCTATCATTTAGCCTTGCCCCCGGAGTTGGGAAATCTTCATGATGTGTTTCATGTCTCTTCCTTGAGACGAGTCCTCCGGCAACCAGAGCAGTACCTTCCTACCCATCCGACGCAACTACAGTCAGATAGATCCGTCCGGCTCGAACCCGTCAGAGTGGTAGATTACAAGTTAAAGACACTACAGAACAAAACCATTCCGATGGTTAAGGTGCTATGGTCAAACTGTGAACGAGAGGAGTTCACATGGGAACCTGAAGCACTCCTCAGAGAACAGCACCCAGAGCTCTTTCCCTAGGTATGTTACTTTTCCCCCCTACTCCAAGCAAATTTTAGGGGACAAAAATCCTTTTATTTTTATTGGATTGTAACATCCTGACTTTTATTGGGCCACCAGAGCCCTAGTGGGCCCAATAAAAGTGACCCGAACCCTACCCATGACCCGGTGGGAAATAACCCTAGGCGGGAAATCGAGCTAGAGAATTACGAATTGAGTTCTGTCAGTTCCTGTGGCCTTATATAGTCAATATGAGCGCATCGGAACTCGTCGTGTCACAATCCGAGATCTAACGACAATTTTACACAATTCGGCCATTTTAGCGCGCTACGACGCGCAAATTTCGGACTTTCACCAAACTGACTCCGATTCGACCCCAGTCAGTGGCGTTGGACTCGTGTGGTCAATACGAAGTCAACAGAAGTCTCCCCTGTCAATTTTGACGACGATTGGTCAACTCGTGGTCAAATCAAGTGTAGTTGCGCACCGAAAAGCGTGCGCACACCGATTATGACACGCCACCCGAACTTTGACCCGACCCCGACGACTTGGACCCACTTTGACTTTGACCAGCAAGGGGGACCCACCCTAGGGTTGACTTGGTCAAACCCTCCTAAAAATCCACTTTTTGGATTTTTCTCCAAATGAGGGGCCCACCTCCTCTCCAAAGGAGGATGGCCCATACTCCCCCTCACTTTCCATGGGCCCCCCAACCAGCAAGCTTCCCAAAGTTCAAGTGGAAGCCCACCCATTTATTTTCTCTCCCTCTCTCTCTTTCCCACCTAAAGGCCCAAGCCCACAAAGGGGTCTCATCCATTTTCCCCACATGGGAGAAAATGGGAGACCTCGGACAGCTGGAGGGTGTGATTAATCCCTCCCTAAGGAGGGATTAGTCCCACACCACCCAAAGAGAGGAAGCTCCCCCTCCCCGTCCCTATAAAAGGACCCCACCCCCTCTCTTTCCCCTACAGCTCTCAGAGCATTCCCCTCCCCCTTCTCACCCCCTGCCGGAGTTTAGGTGGCCGGAAAAAGCCAAGCCGGAGCTCCTCCTCCCCTCCTCCACAACCTTGAGGCATGTCCGACCAAGCCGGCCCCTCCCGAGCCCGCCAAACACAGGTGGAAGCCTTCTCCCTCCTCCTTGTCCATTTTGGACGTCTTGCATGGTACTCACGGAGGCCGGAGCGCCGCCGCCGTCATCCCCCTCCCTTCCTGTTCGAAAAAGAAGAAAACAGCTCCGGCGGCGGCTGGTCGCCGGACCACCGCCGGAGGGAGCGCCCACCACCTGCGGGTTGTCAGGTGGTGGAGTCACGGCCGGCCGGCGGCTGGAGAAGCCCGTAAGGGGTGGCGGAATGATACAGCGAGGGGGGGGGTAGGGGAGATGAACAGTAATTCTGTTTTATAATTTATATATATATAATAATATATTATATATATTATATAAATATATTATTATAATATTTATAATAAATATTATAATATATTGATGAGTTGATTTGTTTGAGACTAAAATAGGCTCCTAGGAAAAAAGTGTTGAACATGAAAAATGTTCCCCGGGTTTAGGGCTTCCTCCACAAAAATTTTGAGAATTTTTGCAGTTGATTTGGTATTTTGAAAAGCCCAAATAAAATTTATTTGGCCAAATTAAAGGCCCAAAACTCCTCGAAAAATTATGAAAATTTTTCTAAGCTCATTTTAGACCCTTCCAAGGGTTGTATCAAAATATGGGGTCATAGAGATAAGATTTGATGTTTTCCAAAATTATGGAAGCCTAGGGTCGCGCTCGGAATTTATTACGCTCATTTTCCTCGAAGGTGAAAATTGGAGCGCGCGACCACCCTTTCTAATTTGAATAATAAATTCAAATTGTCTTATCGACGAGAGTGGCCGAGGCAAGTATCCAAGCTCTGGTGTCTCGAGATTTCATGAAAACCGTCGAGCGCCTCGACTCTCAGGTGATTTGGGCACGCTCGGAAGTGAGAGTACGAGTAGTGAGTTGCATATTATTCTCGATAAATAATGAGGGTGTAACTCCTGATAAGCCTCGATCTGATTAAGTCGTAATTAATGTGGCGCAACCAAATTAATTGGATCTTAAAAATGGATGTAACCCAAGGAAGCCTTTAAAAACTGAGATGGAACTGAATCTCTCCTAAGAATGGAGATGGAACTGAATTTGCCTCCTAGATGGAGATGGAACTGAATCTCTCCTGGATGGATATGAAACTGAATCTCTCCTGAGAACGGAGATGAAACTAAATGTGCCTCCTGGATGTAGATGGAACTGAAAAATCTCTCCTGAGAACGGAGATGGAACTGAAGCCTCCTAAATGGAGTGATTGGACTACTAACCATTTTTTTATGATTATTCCAGTCTTACACTGGTCCAGTCCCTTTATTCTTTTCAGTTCAGTACTTTCAATTCAGTACTACTCCAGTTTCGTACTAGTCAAGCTTATTTCAGTACTTTCATTTCAGTACTACTCCAGTCTCGTACTGGTCAAGCTTATTTCAGTATTTTCATTTCAGTACTAATCCAGTCTCGTACTGGTCAAGCTTATTTCAGTACTTTTATTTCAGTACTACTCCAGCTTCGTACTGGTCAAGCTTATTTCAGTACTTTCATTTCAGTACTACTCCAGTTGCGTACTGGTCAGGCTTATTTCAGTACTTTCTATTTAGTACTACTCCAGTTGCGTACTGGTCAAGCTTATCCAGTCTCGTACTGGTCACATTTCATTTCATCACTTCAAATAAGCAGCATAATCACCGCACTTATTCTCATTGTAATTTACTATTATGATTCTGGGTCCTGCTCTGACGGGCAGTTTTTGTTAAGGTTGAGCCTTAGTTGGGAATAACTAGAGTTGAAGTAGTCCTCCAGGTCTAATCCCAAATAAAGCACTCCCACGCTCCTTGTCGAAAGTAGAGCAGAGTGCCGATGCCCGAAGTGTAAGCCTAGTAGGGCAGGCTGTCGTAGACCCGATGTTATATTATTTACATTATCTGCTTGATTGTAAATTGCTTGCGGTGAAATAGTGGCGGGTCAGTCCCTTCCGCAGACCGTTCGTACCGGTGCGGGGAGGTTGACGACTCAAGGCGACAGGGAGATGAGTACCATGGGTGACCGGCCGTTTTATTCCCCGTCGGGTTTTCCTCCGCTGGTCGGCCAAAATGATTCAGCGGATGTTGCTTACATCCAAGAGTATACAAGGTTGTACGTTAGAGCCTGGGGTTGTGCGGTACGATCACCCCCAGAAGTGGCAGGACTGGCCACTGTCACCGACGGCCACATCGGTGAGGCCCGCGGGGCTCGCTACCCTGCTGGAACAGAAGCGGTCCAAACTATGTCGACATAGGGCTGTGTGCACGGCTTTGAATGCCTGTGGTGTGTGCGCGGCTTTGAATGCCTACAGTGTGTGCGTGGCTTTGAATACCTGCGGTGTGTGCGCGGCTTTGAATGCCTGCGGTGTGTGTGCGGCTTTAAATGCTTGCGGTGTGTGCGCGGCTATGAATGCCTGCGGTGTGTGCGCGACTATGAATGTCTGCGGTGTGTGCGCGCCTATGAATGCCTGCGATAGATTCCGGATGTGAAAACCTGCTGTGCTTATGAGCTAGTGGAGCCTTGTTATAACTGGTTATATTGCTGCTGCTTTTCTTCCCAGTTATGTTATCCTTCACTCTTTTATACTGCTCCTAGCTGTACATATATGAAATGTTGTGTTAAGCCTCTCTTGCTTCGGCTATTTAACTTTGTTGGGTGGGTGTGTGCTCGTCCCTAGGATGTGGATCCGGAGAGGAGATTTGTTTCCACTTAGCTCTGTGACTAACGGTTATTTGATTAACCATTCACAGGAGGTAGAGCACCGTAGTGACCCGCTGCCGCAGGAGATTATGCTAGCAGCTAGGTATACTCGAGCAGATGCACCCCCGCCGTCCCCAGAGTTTAGAGACGTGAGTTCCGCCGAGCAGCGTAGAGTGAGAGAGAGAGTATATGAGGATTATATGTAGCACATGTACATCCCACAGGCTTATTTAAGTACTTAGGCTTCGGCCCTACGACCTCTGTATTATTATGATTTGTTATATAAATCTACAATGGTTTCATGTTAATGCTTTCGCTATATTTTGATGGGTTGTGAATGTTATGATTCGAGCCGACCAAGGAGACCATCTAGTGCTTAGATAGGGTGGATCGTTTCCCCTAAGAGCACTGGGTGGACGTCTTGGACCAAAGTAGTACCCCTCCAGCCGACCCGGACAAAGGTTGGGAAGGGGGTACTACAGTGACCACCCAAAAACTTCGTTGACCAAAATTCGTCGACCAAGAACCCAACTCTTCTACTCAAGCGGGACACGCCTTGGGACACGCCCATGTCCCAGGCCATGTCACCCAAATTTTGCTACTCCTAGAATTTGGGTTGTTACACTCACCCTCTCTCCTACTCACCAAGTTGACTTGGTCAATCTGAAGGACTATTTGCAGCCCTTCCATGCACATTATTCCCTAAAGAAGCCACATGAGGAGGTTTGAGCTTGGGTTAGCCTATTTGGGCTAGGTTGACCATAAATATGGTTGGGTTGACCTAGGTCTCTTTGGGGTTACTTGGGTTTTGTCATGACCTGGTCATGACAAAACCATTCCTAGGGGTCTAATTATTTGAGGGATGTTATAAATCCCAATATATATATATAAAATTTCGTCCTCGAAATTCTAGTTAGGCCTACGGGGTTTGAAGTATGCAAGAAAAATTGCAACATCCCGAGAGGTTGATAGTAATACCTGACTGAAAAGTTCCGGGTACCGCTGCTGCATCAAGTCCTGGGGATCCCAAGTGTGCTCCTCCTGGCCGTGATTTCTCCAAAGAACCTTGACCAGTGGGACCTTCTTGCGGCGCAAGACCCGCATACCCGTGTCATCAATCCGGACCGGCTCCATGTGCACTGACCGATTAGATGCTACTGGCCCATCGGTGGTGTTTATCTGCTGCTCTGGACGTAATAGGGCCCTCCTGAGGGAGGAGACATGGAAAACATTGTGTAGGCCTTCTAGCTCTGGCGGCAGCTCCAGCCTGTATGCTAAGGGGCCGATCCGCTCCAGGATCCTGTAGGGCCCCATGTATCTCGGGCTGAGCTTCTTCCTCCGCCCGCGAACTCGAGAGACTCCGTGCATCAGCCGTATCTTCAAAAACACTCTGTCTCCTACCTGAAACTCCACCTGTCGATGTCGCGCGTCATAATATTTGGCCTGTCTGCTCTGCGCCTCCAACGTCTGGTCCCGTATCAATCTCACTTGGGCCTCGGTGTCCTCCATAAATTCCGAGCCCAGGACCTTTGGGTCTTCATCCTGTATCCATGATAACAGAGTCCTGCACCTTCGTCCATATAGGGCCTTGTAGGGGGCCATACCTATACTGGCCTGATTATTGTTGTTGTATGAGAACTCTACCAGTGGCAGCATCTTCTCCCATGGCTCTCCTCGGTCTAGAATGTACAGTCGTAGCAGATCTTCTAATGTTCGATTTGTGAGCTCTATTTGCCCATCCGTCTGAGGGTGGAAGGCTGTGCTAAAGGTCAGTCGGGTGCCCAATTATGCCTGAACTGACGGCCACTCCCTGGATGTAAACTGCCCATCACGATCTAACACTATTAACCTCGGCACGCCATGATAATGAATGAACTGCTCCACAAACTTCCGCACCAGAACTCTCACTGAATCGTCCTTCCTGATCGGTATAAATCGAGCCACCTTCGTCAACCGATCAACGATCACCCAGATCGAGTCATTCCCTGTCCGAGATCGGGGAAGCCCATGTATGAAGTCCATGGCTACGTCATCAAGCTTCCACTCCTGCACCGGGAGTGGCTGCAACAATCCTGCGGGGTTCCTGCACTTCGCCTTCACTAGTTGACATATCTCATAATGGGTCACGAAGTAAGTGACATCCTTCTTCATGCCCGGCCAGAACATAGTCTTCTTCAAATCAGCCATCATCTTTGTGATCCTCGGGTGCACAGAATACCGGCTGCAGTGCGCCTCCGTCATAATGTCCTCCCGGATCTGACCTCCCTCTGGTATATACACTCGTCCTCTGAAGCACACCAGGCCATCCCTCAGCGTGTAGTCTCTTGTAGTGCCCGCCTCTATGGCCTGGAAGATGGGCTCTAACTTGGCATCCTGCCTCTGTCCCTCTCTGACTCAATCTCTGATGTCATCGGTGACGCCCATCGCGACCAAGTACTCCTCATAGAGCTCAGGGTCGTCAGCCGACACCAAAGTAATGTGCAGGTCCTCTAGTCTCTGCATCAGTTCCATAGACATCAGCAGAGGCTCTGCTCCTGCTGTGGAGGCTCTCCTACTCAGTGCATCTGCTACCACGTTCACCTTCCCCAGGTGGTAGTGCATCTCGTATTGATAGTCAGATAGAAACTCCACCCACCGCCTCTGCCTGATGTTCAGTTCCTTCTGCGTGTCCACGTACTTAAGGTTCTTATGATTTGAGTATATATCACAGTGGATTCCGTAGAGGTAATGTCGTCATATCTTCAGTGCGAATACCACTGCTCCCATCTCCAGGTCGTGCACATGGGATAGTTCTTCTCATGGGTCTTCAGCTGGCGGGAGGCATATATTATGACGTGTCTGTTCTGCATCAGCACCGCACCCATCCCCTGATATGATGTGTTGGTGTACACCTAGAATCCTTCCTTCCCAGATGGAAGGGCCAGGATAGGGGCTGAGATAAGTCAGTTCTTCAGCTCCTGGAAGGCTGCCTCACACTGTGGCGTCCATACAAAGGGCACGTCCTTCTTCTTCAAGGATGTGAGTGGAAGGGTGATCCGAGAAAACCCCTCCACATATTTCCGGTAATAACCGGCAAGCCCCAGGAAACTCCGCACGTCTGTGGCCGTCTTCAGTGGTGGCCAATCCCTAACTGCCTGAATCTTTGACGGGTCCACCGCTAACCCGGCTCCGCTGATAATGTGGCCTAGGAAAGCCACCTCCTTCAACCAGAACTGACACTTGCTGAACTTTGCATAGAGGTGATGCTCCCGCAATCTCTCCAAAGTCAGTGTCAGATGCCGTGTATGGTCCTCCTCCATCCTAGAGTAGATAAGGATGTCGTCTATGAATACTATGACAAACACATCCAAATAAGTCTCGAAGACCCAGTTCATGAGGCTCATAAACGCTGATGGAGCGTTCGTGAGCCCGAAAGGCATCACGGTGAACTCGTACAGGCCATATCTGCTACTGAAGGCCGTCTTCGGGATATCTTCCTCCTGGATCCGCAGCTGGTAGTAGCCTGACCTCAAGTCCAGCTTCGAGAAAAAAATGGGCTCCCTCCAGCTGATCGAACAACTCATCTATCCTTGGGAGCGGGTAGGTATTTCGGACGGTCAGCCTGTTTAGTGCTCGATAGTCAATGCACAGGCAAAGTGCCCCATCCTTCTTCTTCATGAATAGGATCGGAGCTCCTCATGGCGGGGAACTCGGTCTGACGAATCCTGCTTCCACCAGCTCCTACAACTATGTCCGAAATTCTGCCAGCTCCCTTGGGGCCATCCGATAAGGGGCCTTGGACACCGGCTTAGCTCCTGGCACCAACTGAATATGAAAGTCCTTCTCCCTATGCGGAGGCAGTCCTAGCAGCTTCTTCGGAAATACATAGGAGTAGTCACAGACCTCCGGAATGCTAATAATCGGGTCCTTCTCCTCAGTCATCTCGAACAAAACCCGATATTCTTCGTCTCCCTGCATGTGGGCCTTGACGGCCTAAATAGATGAAAGGAAGCGGCGGGAAACCGGAGTAGTACCTTCGAATGTCGCATAAGTGTCGTCGTTCTCAGCACGACCCTCCTCGCCGGGCAGTCAATCTGGGCATGGTTCCAGACAAGCCATATCATACCCAAGACAAGGTCGAAGTCCAACATTCTCAGGATCGTCGTCGGGGCCTCGAGTGTTAACCTGTCTATGGTAACCGTCAGGAGGCACTTCTTTGTGGACTGGATCTCCATCCCATTGGGGAGACGCACCCTCCTGGCATCTCCCGTATAATATCGAATCTGGCCCAGATCCTTGATGAAATCCTCCGACACAAAGTTGTGTGATGCCCCCGTGTCGAACAGGGTACGGGCAGGTTTGTCGCACGCCATCACTATTCCTAAATTAGTTAAAGGAAAAACAGCTTAGGTCTAAAGTTTTCTAACTTAGGTTGTGTAATTATTCTACCAATACTAAAAATTACTCTCATACCTGCAATAACCCTGTTCGGGTTCCGGGGATGCGCTAAGTCCGGAGCGTAGACTCGCTCCCCATCCTGCCTGTGTTCACCGCCCTGAAATCTGCGTCAGCGACCACGTCCATGACCTCCCATCTGGTGAGCCGGTGGGCCACCCTATGCAGCAGGTATGGCCCCATTCCTCGTCGGGCAATTAATCCAAATGTGCCCTGGATGATGGCAGTGATAGCACTGCTGTGGTGTGGGTGGTCCCTGCCCTATCCTGGGTACCTCCCTCATCTGTAGCGGCTGCGGGGCCAGCACTGCCTGCTCCCTTGGTTCCTGCCTTTCCTCCTGGCGGGGTTGATCCTCGTTCCTTCTCTCTCCCATGATCCGGCCCCTCTGCGGGTCCCTTCTCCCTCCTAGCACTGCATCATCCCCATGTCTCTTCCTGCCCCGGACTGAAAGCTGGTCCGCCTCCAACTTCTTGGCCATCTCCAAGATCCTGGCCATGGTACCATCAGACACGAACAAGAGGGCCTGCCTCAGGTCATCACAGAGGCCCTTGTAGAACCTCTTGGCGTAACCCACGTCATCCAGTTTGTAAGAATCCGCAAACCGGGCCAAATGAGTAAACTCCCGGTGATATTCCAGAACTGTCCTGTTCCCTTGCTTCAATTACAAGAATCTATCCTCCAATTCATCCCTTGCGGACTGCGGCACAAAATGCTCCAGTAATTCCGCCCTAAACTCCTCCCAAGTAATGTCCGCGATCTCCACTCCCGCATAAGTGGTGTCCATCACCGACTTCCACCACCTCTTCGCATGCGACTCCAGACAAGAAACCACCAACGATACTGTCAGGTCCACCGGGCACTGTATTCCCACCAACATCTCGTACATAATGTCTAGCCACTCCTTCGTGTGCACTGTCGTCTCTGTCCCTAAGTAGGATGGTGGGGCAAGGCCCCGGAATGCACTCAACCAGTTTGCTCTGGGGTTCAGCTGAGGAGCCGGAGCCTGCTGTGCCCTAAAGGCCTCCAAGATGGCCCTCAAAGTTTGTCTCAGCTCCGTCTGCTGCAATGGGGTCGGAGCCGGCGGGGGTGGAATCATATTCGGGGCTGGAGGTGTCCCCTGCGGCAGGGGAGGATTCGTCGCACCCTACAAAAGATGGTCTTAAGTTTAGTAAATTGACCTAAAACTTTTTGTTACTAGTGAGCATTGCATGTGATTCCTCACATGGGCACACCATTGCTTCCGCTGCTAGTTTGCCCTCAAACTAAGCCCGCGTGGGGTGTCCCAAGTTTTTTGGACTACATTCTGTCGGATCGAAGTTTCCCTCTGATACCACTTGTAAGACCCCATTTTTTTACAACAACCACCGGGGTCTTAGGCCCAGAACCGCCGCTTTGCGGTGACACCTTTGCACCCGGGAAGGTCATCACTACAAAATGCCGATCCTGCCGGCCAAATCGATCACCATCGACAGAATGTATAATGAATGAAAGTGTAAGCATCCAAGTCCACAATAGAAAGAGGAAATAACATGACAAATAAATAGTCCACATAGTGAGAAATTGAATACGGGCTTAAGCCCGGTACATGATAACCTCACTACAATTCACTCATAAAAGTAAAACTACTAATACTCGGCTCCAATCACGGATTTGGATGCCTGTCCACCCGATCTACACTGGCCCATCTCCATCTGCACCGTACCCTGCTGGTGTTGCGTCTCCTGGGGCTATTCCCTGTCTCCCATCCGGAGCACCTAAAATATGGTGGTCAAACGACCGTCAGTCAAACTAGACTCACTCAACAATCCCCCACCCCTTTACCCGTGGCTCCTAGGCACCGGGTGGAAAGGAGTGAAAAGGAGGACCAAAAGCAGGGCGTAATCAAGCAGGTGACATCTACCCTAAGGAATAAAATAATAAAGTATGTCAGGGGTATCACAATAATTAAACATGAGTAAACAAGTGTGTAACAAAAGTAAACAGTAAGGAGTAGCAAGTAAGTAAAAGTAGTAAGAAGAGTAAGTAAGAGCAACGAGAAATATAACTGTTAATTTATAGGGATTACCCCTATAGACCAAGGGGTCGTTTTGCAGGGCCTATCATATAAAACGTCTCATACCATTTTATACGATATGTGTCAGGGGTTAAATGCAATGATTATGCTATGACGTGCAAGTATGTTATGGTATGCACATGCAAGTGCAACTCACACACACGACTCTATGCGCACAGACCTTTAGTTCCTTTTTTTGTAGTTAGCTAAACTCTCAGGACACTCTCGTCGTGGCCAACGGAGACAGGGGGTTGGGCCTCTCCACTCCTAGACTGGTAAACACACTACCCAGTCTAGCCCCTCTCGTACGTTCCCGTACTATTCCTAGCAAACCAGCTAGTCTCCCCGAGTCAACATACGGACGACGGTGTGTTCGATTGTCCAATACCGAGGACCCACCACTATTATGCACATGCAACCATGATAGTTGTATCTAATTATAGTACCGAGCCTCCAGCTCTTTAGACTACCAAGCCCACTAGTTCACCATATTCCCGAGCCCACGGCTCCCTGGACTAATCAAGTCTCCTTTTTTCCAAGTCCCCGAGCATCCAGCTCCCCGGACTTCCAAATCAATATCGAGTCCATTTAACTCTACCAGTAATCCATTAGGCCACGGGCCTACGCTATCCTTTCACTACCAATTCATCTCCCTACGTGTACAAGTGTGAGTGTAAGGTGAAACTATTATTAGGGTTACTCTTGCCCAAATTATTCCTAAGATTTACGTTAGCCCAGGACTGCCCAAGGTATTCCCCGTGAAGGGTTCTCGAAGGCACTAAGAACTATAATGGGATTACGCCCAAAACATCCTTTCGCAAGGCACTTAATATTATTGATTTCTACCATTGATCAGATCTCTCATTTATTTACCCAAACCAACAACCTACTATGGATTCAACTCTTCAAATTAATTACCCACTCTAGTTCAGTTTCCACAGTTACTATATGCAGACCACCCTATACTATATGAGATGTATAAAGGAGGTACTCCAGATTTTCCTCCAAATCTCCTATAAAATTTACCAGAGGTATATCATAATAAGTTTAGTCTAAAATCAGAGAATCATAATTTTTCTAATTAAGTTGATATTAATTCAATTTTCCCAAATGTTTGGCCATGGGCAATTTTGAACATGAACTATATGATCTACTCAAGTAATGGCCACCCAAAAATTTTGATCGCTAAATAACAGAGATATATTACTAGATACTAATTTTCATAATTTTTCAGAAAATATGTGACCTCTAATTAATTTATTCAAAATAATTCCCTTAATCGTATGTAAAGAAGGAAGTACCAAAATTATTCATCAGAAAATTATATAAAAATTACAAATTCTTAATATTGTACATAAAGGGTCATTGTGCAAAAATCATAATTTTTCAGGCTTTCTAGACACCAAAATAAATTTAATTAAATTTTCATGAGAAACACTACTTAATGAAGCAAACCTTAGAAATATTCTTCTAAAAATCCTATAAAACTTCACAGAGCTTTAAAACATAATTAGGAGCCCTTTGGCTAAAGCTCATTAATTTACAGCAAGTAGTGACTTCATAATAAATTTCTAAGTAAATAATACAAATTACTAAATTGTTAATGAAGTATCCAAAATAATAATCCTAAATTCATAATAAAATCTCTAGAGCTTGTACTAACTTTAATCACTACTCTACCCAAATCTCATCAATGTTCAGTGAGTTTTAGTGATACTTTCCATCACCACAAAATTTGTGCCCTAAACTAGGGTTAGGGTTTTGAGGGAGCTATTCACCTTAGAATCTATTTTAGATTTCTTCCATAGGATTCTACCAACCAAGAATTCTCTCTCCCAAGTTTCAAATCCTTTCAAGGTCAACTGACCCCTTGCCCTTCACAACCCTCAAAATCCCTCCCTTAGGGTTTGAGTTTGGATCCAAGGGTAAAACAATGCTAAACCACTCCATATTCCCTAAGAGGGTGATAATGGTTCTACCAAGTCAGTGGTTAAAATTACAGCCTCTGTTGAGGTGATTTGACCACTCAAACATCAAAAATAGCTCTTTGACCTAAATAACCCTATAAGGGTATACCTAGGATTGGATCAATACCTAACCAAAACATCTCCAAATTAGTTGAAATTTTTACCAAAGCCCTAACATGCTCTCTACGACCACCCACCAAAATTTGAGGAGATTTGGAGGCGTTTATGACACCTAATTGATTTATAATTGATTTATTAAATTTTTCTAAAAACTATTGAAAACTATTTTCCAAAAATTCTTATTTTTGGATAGTCTAAGAGGTACGCTATGAGGAGCATATGTTCAAAATTTAAAAGCATTTGGATGAGTGGTTTGATGTGAGCACTATTTCTAATGTCTGGTCATGCCTATGTATAGGTTGCACCAAAACGAGTGATGTGGTCACACCATGACTCCAAATTGAGTGAAATAAATTTTAAATTATACTAGACATCAAGGGCTACATTGTTCATGTTGGATACTTTTACAGTAGAGGCATCTAAGTATTTTTAATAATTAAAACTATATACTGCTAATAATCTCCAAGAAATCAATTAATATCATGAAATTACTTGATCAAAAACGGACGGCATCCGCTCATCCTCAACCTCCAGCCAAGGGCCGAGATTGGCCCGACCTGGAGCCTCTTCCAGCCAACTTTCCAGCCACCCCGACCACCTCCCTGGTCGGCCACCACCACCACCGCCTCCGTCGAGGTGGTGGCTATCGCCTGGCAGCGACACGGCCGCCGGAGGGGCCTACTCCGGCGAACCCGATAGGTTCGTTTTTGTGGAATTTCGGTGAGAAATTTCTCCCGGATCGGGCTTAATTGAGCCCGTTCTCTTTAGCTGATGGATCCTAGATCTAGCACAGAGAGAGAGGAAGAGGATTGGACCTTGCCGGCGGCCTGAAGTCGGGAAGATCGCCGGGAAGCCATTTCTGAAATTGGCGTCGCTCGATTTATGCCACTGCAAGGTGGGGAGGCTCGATTTCTTCGGGTAAGGATTGGGAAAGGCTCCTCTCAATTCACTGGTGGTGTTTAAAGCCTCAGATTGGGAGAGGAGGGGCTGGATCGTTAATGTCCTTCAAAGCCATTAATGGCTAGGCTCGGCCATGGAGGGGGGGGGGGGGCTGAACCAAGTATGACGGCAAGGGAAACGACTGGAAACTTCTCCCTTTCCCTGGGGAATTGAATTCAACCATTAAATGTGGCCTTTGGCCTCCCCATGGCCGAACCGTTTCCTTCCCTCTTCTTCTTCATTTCTCTCTCCTCCATTATCATGGAAATGGAGCTCACTGTGACACGCGGTACATGCCCGTGTCGGCCAAGACACGCCCGTGACGCAGGGTGTGTAACCCACTCAACACCTAGTCAAGAGAAAATCACCGACCTCTCAACACAGGGGGGCACGCACTGTGACACGCCCTTGTCATAGGCCGTGTACCCCATGCTCGACGATCAACACGCGACGATCGACGATCGAAACTCGACAATTGACGATCGACACTCAACCTTTCGACACAGCGGGATACGCCCTGTGACACGCCCGTGTCACAGGGTGTGTAACCCACTCAACACCCAGTCGAGAGAAAATCATCGACCTCTCAACACAGCGGGACACGCCCTGTGACACGCCTGTGTCACAGGCCGTGTACCCCATGCTCGATGATCGACGCTCGACGATCGACGATCGAAACTCGACGATTGACGATCGACACTCAACCTTTTGACACAGCGGGACACGCCCTGTGACACGCCCATGTCACAGGCCGTGTACCCCATGCTCGACGATCGACACTCGACGGTCCACACACTCGACGATCGTCGAGCACATTTCGTCAAACCGAGGGGACACGCCCCCTGCCACGCCCGTGTTATAGGGCGTGACCACCCAGAAACTTCGTCGACCAAAATTCGTCGACCAAGCGCCCAACTCTTCAACCCGAGTGGGACACGCCCGTGTCCTAGGCCGTGTCACCCAAATTTTGCTACTCCCAGAATTTGGGTTGTTACACTCACCCTCTCTCCTAGTCACCAAGTTGACTTGGTCAATCTGAAGGACTATTTGCAGCCCTTCCACGCACATTATTCCCTAAAGAATCCACATGAGGAGGTTTGAGCTTGGGTTAGCCTATTTGGGCTAGGTTGACCAGAAATAGGGTTGGGTTGACCTAGGTCTTTTTGGGGTTACTTGGGTTTTGTCATTACCTGGTCATGACAAAACCATTCCTAGGGGTCTAGTTGTTTGAGGGATGTTACAGGGTAATCATTCCTAGTACCTGGATCGGATGGTTGTCGAATCCGTATATTGGTCCTGCGGCTGGTGTCAGTTGCTGCTTGGAGAGCTTCATGCTCTGAAGGGTGGAGGAGACAAGACGTCAACTGAGTTTCCGTTGTCGATGAGGATTCGCTTGACATTATAACAGGGATCCCCAATCACGACACTGATTACGAGAGGGTCTTGGTGAGGTGTCCGGAGCCCCTCGAGGTCTTCATCTCCGAAAGTTATAGTGGTGTCTTGCCTGCACTTCTTATCCTCGTGAGTTCCCCCCTGCGTGTATACCGAGAGTATCTGAGCAAGAATGACGGGTGATCCAGCTATGGTCTCGATGTTTCCAACCATCTGCCTACCACCGGCCCCTCCTTGCGGGGCGCTTTGTTGATCTCTAGGCGGCCTAGGTGGATACTGCTGATCTTGTAGGCGTCCCTGCAAAAATCTTTCTAGCATCCCTAGGCGAACAAGACGCTTGATTTCCTCCTTCAAGCGGGCACAGTCTTCAGTAGTGTGCCTTGTGCTTCGGTGAAACTCGTAATACTTAGACTGGTCATTCACGGGGTTATGAGTCAGCTGCTTAGGCCGTTGCAAGGCCGGCTCATTCTGGATAGCGTAGAGTACGTTGGTGCACATGGTGTTGAGGGGGGTATAATATCGGGGCAGCTGATCTCTTTGACGGCCACGTCAGCGTTTCCCGTCTCGACGATCTTCTCGGAATCCTCCTTCTTGGTGTTGAGGGGCTGGCTCCTTCTCCATCTTGGGCTTTTGGTTTCCGTTAAACTATTTATGATGAGCTTCAATAGCCTTGTTGGCTGAGATCTGTGCCTCTACGTGGTGTACGAGGTCGGGGTAGCTAGGGACGGTTTCTCTCATCAAAGCTGAGTAGAAGCCCCTAGGACGGAGACCCCCAAGGAACACTCCCCACAATAGATCTGGGTCGACACCTGTGATTTGACAAGCTTCTGCAGAGATCATGCAGAAGAAGTCCTTCTAAGATTCTCCTTCGTTCTGGCGGATACCTGATAAGTGGGAAGGGTCGCGGACAATCCTCCGATTTGCTATAAACTAATTTGTGAACTGTCTTGTTAGCTCCGTGAAGTTGGGAATCCCACCCTCAAGGAGTGAAACCATGTGCGGGCTTGCCCCTTGAGAGTGGCTGGGAACACTTGGCAGAGCAACTGATCAGGTGCATTGTAGATCCTCATGATAGTAGTGAAGTGGTTGACATGTTCCAACGGATTGTCTGTTCCATCGAACGTCTCGATGTTCGGTAGCTTGAAACCATGAGGAATTGGATGTGCCAGGATTTGCGGTGCGAGGGGGAGCCTTGGCAGAGTGGCGGCGAGCGTGAATATCCCGTTGGCCGGCCCGCCGGTATTCTTCTGCGATCACCTCCCGGATTTCATCCTGGGTGAACCTTTCGAGCGGGGGAAGTCGGGCCTCGTCCGACCAGTTGTGGCGGTGCCACCCAGTTTCGGTTCCTCCATGAACCTGGTGAGTGGAGCTGGCGGCGTCAGAGTATTCCCCGGGTGCCTCTTGCCTTGGAACTTCGTGCGACCCGCGGTGATTTGGCAGTGGCGGGTTGGCTGGTGCTAGAGAAGGAGAAGGAGGCGCTCCCAGATTCCTGAGTAGAGCAAACATTTCAGTTTGCTGCTCCTCCATTTGTCGAACACGCCCCTCGAGGGCGGTGACAGGCGCGAAAGCGGCCTTAGCGGTCATTAGCACGTCCACGAGTGAATGGGAGCGTGCTGGCTCAGTGTGTCCCTCTGGGACGGATCCTTTAGTTGTGTCGGTGCTTCTTTTCGCCATTGAAGCGGAGCTTGGATGCTGCAAAGAGGGAGGTCTTGACTTCTTAAGGATGCTGGGAATCGTGGTTCCCACAAACGACGCCAAACTATTGCAGACAAACTCGGCATCCCGGTCGGACCGAAATAAACTGGACTGCCTTAGCTCTCGGGACGGTCGAGCGCGAACACAGTCAATGAAGGAGAGGGTTGACACAAGAGGTTTTAACGTGGAAAAACTCATCAACTGGGTAAAAAACCACGTGACCAGATCTGTGTCGGTCAAAATCCATTATCAGATTGCGGTTACAATTTGTTTGGAGAATCTAGGGCGACGGGCCGCTCCTCGTTACAACTTGAGGGTGAGAGAGAATTTCTGACTCGCAACGGGCAACAGGCTGCGCCGAAGGAGTACTGAATGCTAACTTGGTTGGCTAGTGTGCTTGAGCGCTGGTGGTGGTCGTCTTCTTCCTTACTTTGTGCACTTGGGGACTTGGGCGTTCCTCTAGCACGTTGGCGTCTTGAAGATGACCCGAGGGAGGAGTTCAGCAGAGCTTTGGCCAGAGGAAGAAGAAGAATCCGGTGCAAAAATGCGAGAAATGAGGAGACATGGCGCTCCTTTTATAGCCTCCAGGAGGTGGTTATGGTGGACCCCCCCCCCCCCCCCTAACTTAGTGGCTTAGTGGGTGGTTATCTGGAGATGAGACGGCGACGGATGCCCAGTAACGATCCGACGGTGGCCGACCTGCAAGCGGCGACTGCGGTTGATGGAGGTGGCAGGTCGGTGACGGCGGGCGGCGGCTGCAGCGGGAGCCCGGCGGTAGTTGTTGAGTGGGAGGCCACCATGATCTCTTCTATTGTTGTGGAGATCATGGGGGAGTGGGTTGACCAGTCAAACCCATAATCTTCACAATATGAGGGATCATGGGGGAGATGATTATGTGCACACCTAAGCCTATTAATGAAAATTCATTCCTATCAAGTATGACAATGACATTTTTGTACAATCTTACTGGAGCAAATAAGCCGTGATATGCCGTGTCAAACACATCCTTACTATTGTGGTTTATTACCGGCTAACTATTGTGGTTTATTACCGGCTGAACCCATCAATTTCTGATTTTGAAAGCAAGTGAATTGAAACCTTCAGACAAAGAGATTCTAACCCACTGAACTCATCAATTGCAGGTTCTTTAAATATATTTGAGGTTATATTTGTTGGTATATTTTGTTCTTCTTTGATACTTTTAATATTGTCTTCTTTGATGGCCGATTCATTCATGGTTGAGTAGGATTTTACAGTGTGCGGTAAACTCCAATGAATTCATGCGGTTGAGTTTATTTTGTCTTCTATATAACGGAACCTCGGAAAGTCATGTAACTGGTGTTAATGAAGCTTGATGCATCTATACTATACGTGGGAAAGGGGATGGCCCCCGTGTCCTGCTCGACAGTATCCGGTCATTCTCGGTGGGCTCTAGAGGCCCCCGGGGGCGTGCTGTCATGCGGACTGAATTATACTATTTTTTTGTTTTTATTTTTCAATTATATAATTTTAAAATTATTTAAAATAATTATAATTTTTAAATATTTTGTTTTAAAAATAAAAAAAACATAAACGGGAGCGCGGCTGGCTGAGGCCCTAAGTTTTTGTGCAAAACCCGAATTCGCGAGGGATTGAATCGAACAACAATGAGGGAGCAAGGATCGTTGGTTATTAGAATGGACGGATCTAATTGATTCGTCGACCGGGTTACACTATAAAGCTAGGGGTTGGTTAAACATTGAGTCTTCCCAAATTATCCTTCACAAAAGAATTTAATTTCAACTTGAAGCTAGAGAGAGAAGGATGTTGAGAGAGGAGAGAGGACATTAACATTCACAATGGAAGGAAAAAATTTTCGGTCCGCCGTTTGGACCGTGAAAACGGTCCGCGCATAAATACCGTATACCGTGGGTCCCTCCTCCTTCCCTCCTTTCCTGAAAAAATTTCATCTCAAAATTTCAGTCAGGCGCCATTTTTGTTTGGCCGAAGCTCCTTTTTCGGTCCGCCGTTTTCTGTGGGTTTCTTCTTCATTGTGCGAGGCTTGCCTGAAGACATTTCCCTTCGCCGAGAAGCTCCAAAGGGCCGGTGGCCATCCTCGCAATGTTCCCCAGCAGTTAGTGCGGAACAGTTATCTGCTTTCCACAAGTACTGCAGAGTAACTCATGTCATCCTTGGAGATCTCGTCATCCTCATCCCCTTTTATCTCAGAACAGTTGACATAATCCCGCTACCATGGAGGAAGTTGCAGAAACTTTAGACAACATTCCAGTTAAGGTAATAAAGAAAGGGAATTGATATACGCAAACCTCCACCCGCTATCCGCAAACCGGGTTAAGTAGTTTTTTAGGGTTTTATTTTTTTTATATCCGCAAACAATGATGGCGAAGGTTTGCATATACCTCCACCCAACAGCAGCCATTTTGGGGGTCAAGATGATCCCAAATCGAAAAGTGATCAACACTAAAGTTGTAGATCTCGGCGAGACGAACAAATTTCATGTTGACCACTTTTTGATATGGAGCCGTCTTGGACCTCGATTTGGGCTCCGAAATCGGGGGCGGCAGAACTGCTACAGTAAACCGTTCCGCCGCCCCCGATTTCGGGGCCCAAATCGAGGACCAAGACGCTCCATATCAAAAAGTGGTCAACATGAAAGTTGTTCGTCTCGCCGAGATCTACAACTTTCATGTTGATCACTTTTCGATTTGGGACCATCTTGACCACCAAAATGACTTGCCCGTACAGCCTGTATATATATATATATCCATACATATATGTTTACACTTATATATATAGATATAATAAATAATAAGTAGGGGCTGACATGCTTGGAGGCGTCGAAGAAGGTGACTGAGAACCCATGTATGCAAATGTGGTGGTCGGGCTCCATGTTGACGAATCTGACTCGTATGCGAACTTTCGTCGCGACAGCGCGATATTGCCTATAATTGGAGAGTGCATTACAACGAACGGTTGCAAGGACCACCGCCGGCAACGGGACCAAGTACATTACTGACATTGGATAATTGATAATGAAAAGTTGTATGTAAACATTTTTTATGCAATTTCACTTAAAGTTTTTTTTTTTCAAATGATAATGTTACAACTATTAATATTAATTTTTCTCTATATGCAGGCAAAAATACTGACAAAATACAGTGACAGATTAGGCCAAAAAACAATGCTAAATATTTTCAAGGCAACTTTAGAGGCTAGTCACGACTTCTTTTGACTTATTTTCAAGGCAACTATTAATATTGATATCTTCTTCATTTTTGCAGGTTAAAACATCAGTGTGAAGCAATGTCATATTAAGCTACAATCATAACTTCTTTTGAATGTTAACTATGTTCGTATGGACTTTAGAAAAACTAAAATTAATTACATTATGATGATATTTTGGGAAGTTTATTAATATCTATGTATTTGTGGTGTCATTATTGCGCCTAACAATTATGTTTGTGGATAACAAATTTATAAAACAGTGGTTTGCGGATAACAATCATGTTTGCGGATAGTTAATTTGAAAAACAGTGGTTTGCGAATATCAAATGTTTGCGGATAGCGAAAAGTGGTTTGTGTATATCAATTCCCTAAAGAAAAAACCTTTCATTGTCTGTTTTTATTGTTGTATTTGTGATTCGGCTGTAGGTCTCCTAGTTTAATTTTTCAATCCTTATTGTATTGTTTTTTTATTGGGATTCATCCGACCGGAATTTATTAATCTGTAAGCAAACTGGATGTTTCTCCGGTCGGATTTCATGTGTATTGTTATTTCTCCAGTCGGATTTCATGTGAATTGTTATTTCTCAGACCGGATTTCATGTGAATTGTTATGTTGCATAGTTTTAAGATGTAACGGTCACTGGACACATCTGATTTTTTTTCACAGGAGGAGGTTGACGTTGTTGTCTTCCCGACCGTGCATTCTGATGCGGAAGCCTACAATATGTACAGGGAGTACACCTGAAAAATTGGATTTAGTGTACGCAAAGAATATATTGTACACTAGACACATACTCGGATTGTTAAGGGGAGGCAGTTTGTATGCGCAAAAGCAGGTTATAAACGAGTGAATGACGAGAAGGATGCCCAAAAAAAATTCCACAAACTTGATACTCGTACAGGGTGCTTGACATGCTTGCATTTTGCTGCTGATAAAGAGGGCAGGAATTGGGAGGTGGTGAAATTCGTAGAGAAGCACAATCACCCCCTCGCTCAAGAGAATGACAGTCATTTGTTGAGATCTCATCGGGATATATCAGAAGTTCAGGGAAGTCTTCTCAAGAGCATGACCGGTGTTGGGATCAAAACAATTCAAGCATACAACTTCATGTCTGATGAGGTGAGGGGAAACGAAAATGTAGGTTTTTATAAACCAGATGCTTACAATTATGTTCAACGGGAATGTAGAGCACTTATAGAAAGCGGTGATGGCACGAGTTTGTTGAAAATATTCAAGGAAAGGCAAAAGAAAGATATCATGTTCTTGTACGATGTCCAAACGGACGAGTTAGGACGTTTGACTAGTTTTTGTTGGATGGATGACCATAGCAAAATTGATTATGATTCATTTGGTGATGTTATTATATTTGACACCACGTATCGGTTGAATAAATATAATCTTGCTTGTGCTCTTTTTATTGGGATAAACCATCACTGGCAAAATGTCTCTATCGGCGGGGCCTTCGTTGCAGAGGAAACAATCGAGTCATTCTGTTTGGTTTTTGATACATTTTTGAGATTTGGAGGGGGTAAACAACCGGGCATTATTTATACAGACCAGGATCAGGCGATGACCGTTGCAATTGCGAGAGTTTTCACTAGCACTCGACACCGCCTTTATCAATGGCATATTTCAAAGAAAGCTCCGTCGAAGGTTCCAAATTCAACACTGATAAGAGTGTTAGAGGTTCATTCTATCATTGCATGAGCAAATGCGATGATGAGGCCGAGTTTGATTTTCATTGGAGTGAGATAATTTCAAGAGGTAATTGAAAGGAAGAGAGAAAAAGAGTGATAAGAGGAGAGAAAGGTACTTTATTTATTTATGTATTTATGAGTGACAGTGCACGAGGGGGCCTCAGTGCCCCACACAAAAGTACACGGCTGGCGGCCGCGGGCTTCGCCCGCCCCGATGGAATTTGCTGACGGGGGCGGGCATCGCATGTGAGCTGGATTTTTGACCCAAAAAAATCTAGGCGTCCCTAGTCCGCTTTACAATTTTCTTTGGGGGCGGGCTGCGGGAAGAGTGACAGTGCACAGGGAGCATCCTGTGCTCCGCGCGACAGTACCCGCCCCCGTCGGCAAGCCCGGCCCTTCGGCTTTAATCTATTTTAATTTAATTAATATTATATTATATTAATTAACATAATTAATATTATATTATAAGTGAATTAAGCTCATGGGGCATCATTAATTTGAAATTTAAAATAAACTATATATATATAGTTTATATATATATTAAGCTCATGGTGCATCATCGGCAAGACCGGCCCGGCCCTTAATGTCAATCGCGACAGTACCCGACCCGCCCGTACAGTCTCGCACCACTGTACCAGGCCCGCAACTACAGCCTCGCGCGACTATACCCGGCCCGCCCCCGGCGGGCTTCGCCAACCCACGACGATAATTTAAGAAAAAGATAAAGTAAATATAATTTTTTAAATAACAAAATTTTAAATTATAATTATAAATGTATATATATAATGAATAATATATATAATTATTATTTTATATTGTATATTTATATGTAATAATAAATTATATTATACATATATTTATATAATTTTTTTTATAAAAATATATAAAATATAACAATATAAGTATAAATTATTTGAACTGTTATCATAGTAACATTTTTATCTTTTTGGATTGAGTTGTTCTTCCTGTCCTTGAGGTACTGAGATCGAAACCTGGCAGCCACATTTTAATTAAAATGAAATTTTAACAACCACCTGCTCTGTTTTTTAAGGGTTAAAGTGGTAAAATCATAATTTTATATAGATTTAGGATGGCATATTAGTAGGTTTAAGAGACCTACTAAAATGTGAAGAGATGAAGTGATTTTATTGTGCTCGATCAGACGGTTGTTGAATTATGAAGTCATGAACCGACGACTGGTGAAATTTTGAACTCATGATATTCATAGAACACGGTATTTTTTTTATATTTAGTAGATATATATATTTAGTATATATATATATATATATATATATATATATATATATATATATATATATATATATATATATATATATATATATATATATATATATATCCACCACTATAAAGAGAATATAAATTGCATGAATTTAAAACTCATTGGAGTGATTTCGGTCGTCCGATCTGAATGCATTATTTAGTAACCGTCTGATCAAACACACCATCTCTTCTCATTTTTTTTGTCGGTCTCCTAAACCTACTCTAGGGTAGTCCTAAACCTATTTTAAAAATTATTAAATAAATTCAAACCGAAATAACGTATAGTCCGGCCCATGGACCCGAACGACAACAATACAGACCGCCTGCTGGAACCAGAGCCGCTGCTTAGCGGGCAGATTACCAGCTCGCTCCAGCCCAATAATTGCACTGCTTCAACATAGTCACCCGTTTTTGCTTTATATACTTATAATTTCAAAGAAATTAGGCGGTGTGGGACTATTATAAATAGGCGGTGAAGATGATAGACACTTTATTTTTTTCATTAATTATTTGATTTCACCATGCGGGTCCCGCCAATATGCCTTTTTATTTTATTTTCTTAATTATTTAGGCAGATGAAGAGCTACTCTTCATACGCCTATTTTATTTTAGTTTTTAAAATAATTTATTATAAAAAAATGTTTATTAAAATATGTTAATAGTTTCATTAATTTAATAATTATTTATTTAATAATTGTGTTTATTCTTTCATTGGTGAACATGATAGAACTGTCAGTGGGCGGGCAGAGCCCTCTAGGTCATCGGACCGGTACTGTCGCGCTTGGCCATAGGGCGGACGAAGCACGTTGCGGGGGGCGGGCAGACCGCTGCTGGCAGGGTACTGCCGCGTGGCGCACGAGGCCCGACGACCCGTGCCTATCACTCGGAGACGCCATGTGGCGCACGAGTGCCGCCGGCCAGGTACTGTGGCGCGTAGCCATCGGGCCGTAGGCTCGTGCCTGTCACTCGTATATATATATATATATATATATATATATATATATATATATATATATATATATATATATATATCTGTGTGTGTGTGTGATTGTTAACCGCAACCAGTTATTTTGCTAGTCGTACCCCAAAATCTCCCAATTTTTCGCGTCTTTTCAAAATACGCCTTGTACATGCAATATCAGGAAAAGTGTTCAACACGAACGTTGTAGATATCGGCAAGATCTACAACTTTCGTGTTGATCACTTTTCCTAAAAATGAATGTATAAGGCGTACTTTGGAAATATGCCCAGGTTTTGTGCCTTTTCGAAATACGTCTTGTACATGCAATTTCAGGAAAAGTGTTCAACACGAAAGTTATAGATATCTCATCGATATCTACAACTTTCGTGTTGAACACTTTTCCTGAAATTGCATGTACAAGACGTATTTCGAAAAGGCGTGGAAAATTGGGAGATTTTGGGGTGCGACTAGCCAATTACGGGTTGCGGTTAGCAATCACCTATATATATATATATATATATATATATATATATATATATATATATATATATATATATATATATATATATATATATATATATATATATATATATATATATATATATATATATATATATATATATATATATTCGAACGGATTTTGCCTGTTCTCGATGCGGCGCTGCAGGCTTCATCCCCAATCAAGCGAGCGAAGACAAAGCCCTCCCTCGACAGGCTACTGTTGGGTCTATTGATCCCAATATCCCAGATTTGTAAGAAGTCAAACGGGTCAATGACATACACGCATAATGTATTTGATGTGTGCTTTAGTTCATGCATGCAGGTAGTCCATGATTGGACAGGTGAAGAAAATGAATTTGGTAGTAAACTCAAAATTCGTCGAGCTCAGCTCGCAGTTTGTCGAGCTCAGCTCGCTGGTCGTCGAGCTCAGCTCAACATTCCTTAGGATAAGCTCAAGAGCTCAGGATTCAAAGTTCGTCGAGCTCAGTTTGCAATTTGTCGAGCTCAGCTTACAGATCGTCGAGCTCAGCTCAACACTTGTCGCGCTAAAGCCAGAAAAATTAAGGTAAAAATGTGAGACTGCTGAGAAGATCAGAGTTCGTCGAGCTCAGCCCACAGATCGTCGAACGCAGCTAAAGCCAGAAAAAACTAACTAAGGAAAAAAGTGCTGATACAGTTGAGATAGCTGATAAGAAAGCGCTGAGACCGCTGAGAACAAAACATTGAGACCGCTGAGAAGAAAGCGGTGAGACAGAAGGTTGTCTCAGTAGTTAAGAATAAAGCGCTAAGACCGCTGAGAAGAAAGCACTGAGACAGCAGCTTGTCTCAGCTGTTAATAAGAAACTGCTGAGACCGCTGAGAAAGAAAGCGCTGAGACAGAAGCTTGTCTCAGCTGTTAATAAGAAACTGCTGAGACCGCTGAGACAGAACCACTGAGACAAATACAGAGAAAATTCACAAGTCCAGAAGAGCTGAGAGTCAAGACAGATGGCGTTGAGTGTCTTAACATCACTGAATGCTTTATGGATTTCTGAAATATTTTCTAAGTCCAGATGGTGATGACCATTGTTGACGTCATCAAAGTCAACTTACATGTAGCCGTTGCGGGAAAGCTGCAGTGGCGCCGAAAGATGCTTTGTTCTTTTCTGAAGGAGGTGAAGCTCACCAATACTTGGCTGGGCCCACATACAATTGTGTCATTGATTCAAATCAACGCATATAAAAAGGAAAAAGAAAAGGGGATTAGGGTAACAAAACGAACGGGGAACACACGCAGAAAATAAAAAAAGGAAACTAGAGGTGGTTGGACATCTTCTTCTCCATTTAGCTTGAAAGCTCAAGTACAGCAGAGATAGCCAGAAGGCAAAGGAAGATAGCTGAAGCTCTTCAAAGTTCAGCAAGATATTTCTCTCCAGAACAGAGAAGTTGATTCATCCATTTAGCAAGCTGATAGCTGTTCATCTGTGCAGCAGAAAAGTGTTAGTTGTAGAAAAGGAATAATTCCTTCTACAGTAAGAGTTGTTGCAGTATGGAGGACGGGCAGTCTGTTGCTGTTCGGAGACCGGGTGGTCTGGCGGTTTATCCTAGTCGGTCTGTCTGCCGGACTGTTGCTGTTTGGTGTCCCAGCGGTCTAGCGGTTTGTCTCAGACGACTTGGAGACCGGGCGGTCTAGCGGTCTCATGTGGCGGCTTGCTCTCTGTGGCGCTTGTTCTCTCCTATTGGTTGTCGAGCGATTAGCCGGCTTGTCTAACCGCACGACCTGTCCGGCTTGTCCATTTGTAAAGCCACACATACTTGTAAATTTTTTGTCTCAAGCTGCTTAATTGTAATCTCTCTCATCTCCTCCATTCTATAAAAGGGAGGCTATACCATTGTAATTGATACCTTTTTTGGATAATAAAATTTGCATTACTCCAAATTTTCGGTTTGTTTTTTCTTGTTTGCACATGGTATCAGAGCACTCAGTCCTTTCCTCCTGATTATGTGAGCGCTCCCTATCTTCGCGGCTTGTTTCTTCTTTATGCGACCTGTACTCGCAGCTTGATTCCTCTTCTGATCGTTGCCCTGTTCGCGCGACTTGATTCTCCATATTTCTGCCCTTTGTGTTTGCGACCTCTTGCTTCCTCTTTCTTGCCGCACTTTTTGCTTAGTCATCGGCTCCCCTTTTCTATCCGCTTCTCTTCTTTGTCGCCGCGACCTGTCCTTAAGTCGCCGCGACCTGTTCTAGCCGCTCTCCTCTTCTTTGTCGTCGCGACCTGTCCTTAAGTCACCGCGACCTGTTCTAGCCGCTCTCCTCTTCTTTGTCGCCGCGACCTGTCCTTAAGTCGCTATGATCTTGTTAACCGCTCTCCTTCTAGCGACTTCTCCTTCTAGTCGCGGCTTGTTTCTCTCGCTTCTTTCTTCTATGGCCAACTCCGATATCTCCACCACCACTACTCCCATTGTCACTCATCCTTCTACACCTCCCACTCCTTCTGGTAATCTTAGCACCGCTTCCAAGATTATTGGTCCAAACTATCCTGATTGGAGTGTCTCCTTCACCTTCCTCCTCCACTCTCAACGCAAACGTCATCATCTCACAGATGACCCTCCTCCGCATGATTCCCCTCTCTTTGACGACTGGGATGCCAGCGATGCTCTTGTCCGTATATGGCTGGCTAACAGCCTCTCTGATGAATGCCTCCCTGTCATCCGTCATGATGAAACCGTCAAGGCCGCTTGGCTACATCTTGCTGCTCTCTACTCAAAGGGGGCTCAGACGTCTCGCATCTATACTTTATATGCGAACCTCTTTTCCCGTCCCTCCATGTCTCCAGCGGCTGCTTATCAGCAAGTTCAGGCTCTCGGAGCCGAAATTCTACAAAATCGCCCCTTCTCTGCTGATCTCGCTGAGCAACACAAACACTTCCATGAGCTTCTGGTTTTGTGTTATCTTCTACGCCTTCCAGAGTCATATGACATGATCCGTCAACAGATCCTTGGTGAGGCAGAGTCCCCCACCCTGGATGCCACCGATGCCCGCATCGCCGCTGTTACTTCTTTGCTCCAATGTCCGTTGTTATCCTCCCCTCCTCCATCGGACAACTCCGCTCACCATACTCAGCGTAGTGGCTCTGGTGGCCGCCAGCTCCCCTCCAGCGACCATGGTGCTTCCCGCTTTCTTTTCTCTCACTGTGGTCGCACCGGCCACACGGTTGATCGCTGTTGGAAGAAGCATCCTCATCTTCGACCATCTGGTGATGCCTCCACTTCCTCTTCGAATTCGTCTGCCTCTGTGGTCACGTATTCAGGTAGTGCCCACATCGCTACTCAAGGTAAATGGCTGATCGACTCTGGTGCTACCAATCATATGACCGGCAATCTGCACTTTTTTCTCTCCTACAACAGCATGACTGGTTACCCCTGGTCCTTGTTGCGGATGGCTCTCCCTCACCGGTCAATGGAACGGGGGTTGTTCAAGTAACTCCGTCTCTTCGCTTAGCGGACACCCTCTACGTGCCCAAGTTCCATTGCAACTTGTTATCTGTTACTTCCCTTTGCAAACAACTACAATGCTCTGTCACATTCACGTCTACTACTTATTCTTTTCAGGATCCGGGCACCAAGCGGACGATTGCTACTGGGACTGAGAGTGGCGGCCTCGACTTCCTCGACAACGTTTCTGCACTCTCCGCCTTCTCCGCATCTTCTACTGATCTTCTCCAGTGGCACCTTTGTCTTGGTCATGCTCCTCCCCATCTTCTTCGTCAGCTTCTACCACATCTTCCTTCGCAAGGCCCACTGCTCAACTGTGGACCATATCAACTTGGCAAGCATCACCGCTCCTCCTTCCCACCAAAGCAAGGTCGTGGATCTTCCCGGCCGTTTGAAATTGTTCACTCCGACATCTGGGGTCCTACTCCTACCCTCACCATCGGTCGGGATAGTTCATATTTTGTAATGTTTATTGATGATTTTTCTAGATGTACATGTGGAAACCACCAGTCACCGCACATCTTCCCAAAACCCCGAGGTGATGGTAAGGGGGGACGGGGGAACATAAACACCAAGGACCACCCGCTGCAGGCAATGTGGGACTAATCCAACCACGAGATGGCGGGGATATTCCGCCACACGCGGGGCCCACCGGGGTCAACACCCAGACCTGGAACGCGATGGGGAAGCCCAAATATGCGGTCCCACACACACCCAATCCCGCTGGACCTTGGTCCTCAACACACCCCCGCAGCAGGATGGCTCTGATACCATGTGGAAACCACCAGTCACCGCACATCTTCCCAAAACCCCGAGGTGATGGTAAGGGGGGACGGGGGAACATAAACACCAAGGACCACCCGCTGCAGGCAATGTGGGACTAATCCAACCACGAGATGGCGGGGATATTCCGCCACACGCGGGGCCCACCGGGGTCAACACCCAGACCTGGAACGCGATGGGGAAGCCCAAATATGCGGTCCCACACACACCCAATCCCGCTGGACCTTGGTCCTCAACAGTACATAGGTGTATCTTTTAAAGGATCGCTCAGAACTTTATTCTGTATGGACATCTTTTTATCATATTGTTAAAAATCAGTTTGATATGTCTATTAAAATTTTTCGTTCTAACAACGCTAAGGAATATTTTAACAATGTTTTCACTTCTTTTTGTGTGCAAAATGGTATTCTTCATCAAACTACCCGTGTCTATACCTCGCAACAAAATGAGGTGGTGGAATGCAAGAACCGTCACCTTCTTGATGTTGCCGCACTCTGATGACACAAATGCACGTTCCTCGCTCCTATTGGGGCTACGCTGTCCTCCTCTCTTGTTACCTCATTAATCGAATTCCGTCCACAGTTCTCCACGGACAAACTCCATAGTCTCTTCTCTATCCTGGCAAGGATGCGTTTCCTCTTCCTCTGCGTATCTTTGGGTGCATGGCCTTTGTGCATAATCCTTCCGCCACACATAACAAACTTGACTCACGTGCCACCAAATTTATCTTTTTGGGTTACTCAACTACCCAAAAAGGCTAATGTTGCTTTGATCCCGTTATTCGAAAATAATACGTCTCCGCAGATGTGACCTTTTTCGAGAATGTTTCTTATTTCTCCTCTGACCCCCCTCCACCTCCTTCTCCCACCGTCCCCCCCCCCCACCTCGTCTACTCTCGTCGAGATTTTCCCACCATCACCTCCACTGTCTCCTCCTTCCCTCTCTTCCTCATCACCACCACCATCTCCCTCTTCTCTGTGACCGTCTCTCACCTCTCCCGGGCCAGCTCTCTCCGCCACGGATGCTCCGGTTACTAAGGAACATGCCGACCTGGATCTTCCCATTGCTCTTCACAAAGGGGTGCAGACGTGTACCCAGCACCCGCTGGCTGGTGTTGTTTCATATGATCATCTCACTCCTTCTCGCAGGGCGTTTGCATTGGCTATCTCCGCGACTGCCACTCCCCGCACCTACCAGGAGGCTCTCATTATTCCTCATTGGAAGGCTGTCATGGATGAGGAAATTGCTACCCTTACTGAACGGGGCACCTGGACCCTGGTTCCCCCACCTTTGGGCACAGATGTTGTTGGCTTCCGCTGGGTCTTTGTTGTCAAATTTCATCCCGATGGTAGCGTGGATCGCTACAAGGCCCGCCTTGTGGCTAAAGGATTCACTCAAACCTATGGTGTTGATTACTTCGACACTTTTCTCCCGTTGCTCGTCTCAGCACCATTCGATTCCTTCTCTCTGTCGCTGTCAACAAAGATTGGCCCATTTCACAGCTGGATGTTAAGAATGCTTTCCTCTACGGTGATCTGCAGGAAGATGTTTATATGGAGCAACCTCCTGGGTATGTTGCTCAGGGGGAGACCCGAGTATGCCGGCTAAAGAAGGCTATCTATGGCCTCAAGCAGAGTCCTCATGCCTGGTTTGACAAATTTAGCGGCATTGTTGCGGCCATTAGTTTTACAAGAAGCTCAGCCGATCACTCCTTGTTCGTTCGAAAAACCACCTTTGGTCTGGTAGTTCTTGCGGTCTATGTTGATGACATTCTTCTTACTGGCGATGACCAGGATGGGGTAACGTTGACAAAGAAATACCTCCGTCAACACCTGATCACAAAGGATATTAGCTCTCCGAAATACTTTCTGGGGATTGAAATCTCTAGGAAGCCCAACTTCATGGTCCTTTCCCAATAGAAGTATGCTCTTGATCTTCTAAAGGAGGCAGGATTGACTGGTGTTAAACCTGCTCGTTGTCCCATAGATGCTGGAGAAGACAAAACTTGGACAGATGACTCACCTCTTTTATCCCATCTTACAAGGTACCGACATCTGGTGGGCAAGATCATTTATCTCACGGTAACCAGACCCGACATCTCTTATGTTGTTGGCAAGGTGAGCCAGTTTATGCAAGCTCCTAGGGAGTGTCATCTACAATCTGCCCTGAGGATATTGGAGTATATTAAAGTAGCACTAGGGAAAGGACTCCTTTTTTAGAAGAATGGTCACCTAAGAGTTGAAGCGTACTCTAATTCGAGTTATGCTGATGACAAAGGGGACCGCAAGTCGACATCAAGTTTCTGCACGTTTGTTGGAGGCAATCTTGTGAGTTGGAAAAGCAAGAAATAGTCTGTAGTCTCCAGGTCTAGTGCAGAGGCGGAGTATCGCAGTATGACGTCGACCACATGTGAGTTGAAATGGTTACAGGCTCTCATGCTTGACTTAGTAGAGGTCTACAACTATCCTCTTCTTATGTTCTATGACAACAAGGTCGCGATATACATCTCCAAAAATCTGGTCTTTCATGCCTCTTGAACTGGTTTAGTTCTTACTGCATAGCTCCAATCCAATACTGGTCTATGTTTGCTTCTTTAAACTTCTTGGGCTCCACTTGGGATAGAAAGCTTGAGTACATGGTAGTATTCTGACTTCTGCTCCTTGTTGTTACTCCTTGGCTTGCCTCACCAATTATCTGGTGAGCTGGATGATCTCTTATGTGTCTGACTGCAGGTGGCAGTCTTCTTTCAGCAACAAGTTCAACTTCAGGTACAGCCTCTTATTGATCTTCATCCACTCCCAGTGTATTTGGTAGATCTTCTGGAGTATCCACTTCATCATGTATAATTGGAGATGTTTCCTTGATGGTTAGTTTGTCCATCAGTTATTCTGTACCTGCAGTACTATAAGAGGAGCTTGGTAGCTCTCTGTTAATCATAGTAGACTCATCAAAGACTACATGAACTGATTTTTCTACAACTTGGCTTTTCAAGTTGTAGATCTTATAGGTTTTGCTATGATTGTTGTACCCAAGAAATATTCCATCAAAGTCAGTCGTAGATCTTATAGGCTTTGCACATAATGAAAGTCTTTTTTTCAAGACTAGCTAAACACCTAGAGGAGGGGGGTGAATAAGTTTCTATCTCTATTTGATTTTTCTAACTTGTTTGCAGATTTCTGTGGTTGATGATTAGGTTAGTTTTTTTTGCTTTCAAGATCAATCACAGATGACACAACAATTTATAGTGGTTCCCCAATCTTGGGTACATCCACTGTCCCTCTGCGCCTATCTAACAGTGTGTTAGATTCAGCTCTCCCTTTAGAACTCAGCTCCTCAAGATCTTATATCACAGATCCCGTAGGACCACACAGGTCACATAGACATACAACTTAGACACTAAGCCAACCCAGGTCACAAAGACCTTTCACCTGACACAAAGTCAAACACAGGTCACTAAGACCTCAGCCTTTATAATACATGCTTACAACTCAAAATTCACCAAGAATCTTTACAGAAGAATAAATAAAGAGAGAGATGATTAAACACCAGAGCAAGATCTTTGTGTCTTCTTCTTCTTGGACTGGGCAGATATCAGTCCAAGCTTTTGCTATAGAAAACAATAAGTAGGCAGTAGAATTTTCTTCAACCATCTTTCCTTTTCTCTGCAAAACTTGTAGATCTGCTTCTTCAGAATAGCTTCTGATCCTACTGTTGCAGATGGTGATTGCTTCAGCTAACTCTTTCCCTAGCAAGGTTCTCTGTGCAGAACAACTTCTTCAGGCTCGACGAAAATGTCGAGGAAGAAGATGAAGTTCGGCCGCACTTTTCGTTTTCAGAAAACCTAGATAAGGAATCGATTGATTTCTCTGCAGATTTGCTTCTTTTTATTCTCTGAAGGCCAATTGAGCAGTGGATCCCACCACCAGGATTGATGGCTGAGATTGAGTCATTCAGCGTATGCTTTCCATTTAATCTTGATTCAACGGCTCTTTGTTGTGTGTGGGCCCCAGTACTTAATGTTGAAAAATATTCCTTGGAAAGTGGAGAAGATGATAACAGCTGTCCACCAACGTCTCTGGCAGCATTTCCGCAACATTTGAATTTTGGTTGACTTTTTGACTTTGCTGACGTCACCATGACTCAGCATCTCTGGACTTAGACAAAATTCAATCATTAGAACCAAAGACGTTGAGTGAGTAGGTATCACTCAACGCCACAATACTTAGACAAAATTCTGTCTGTCTAGGTATTGAGCTCGACGAATGCTGAGCTCCGTTCGACGAACGACAAGCTCAGCTCGACGAAAACATAAGTTCAGTTCGATGAACTGTAGACTTAGTTCGACGAAAGGCTAAACTCTGTTCGATAAACTGTAGACTTAGTTCGACGAAAGGCTAAACTCAGTTCGACGAACACCATGCTCAGTTCGACGAACACTGAACTCAGTTTGATGAAATTGAGCTCGATAAAAGCCAAGCAATCCATGCATTAGGACTTAGCCAAATTTCTACTTCAAGCCGTTGAGAGCGTCGAGAGCGTTGAGTGAGCTTGACTCACTAAACGCTATTTGCCTTAGCAAATATTTCTGCGCCTTGGCGTTGAGAGAGTAAGCTCCACTCAACGCCAAACTACTTAACAATTTTTTTTTGTTATCTGCCATTGAGTGAGTAAGCTACACTCAATGCATGTGGACTTGGTGAAAATTTTGCCTAACTTTTTTGTGAGTTGACTATCACATCAACACTCAACGCTAAAAGCTGTATGGCGTTGCGTGAGTAGACAACACTCAACGTCTGTGGACTTGGCCATATTTTCAGCCAATTTCTCTAGGCTTAGACTGACTCAACCTGACTCACAACCTTTTTGTTGTATGTCGTTGAGTGAGTATACTACACTCAACGCTATCTTTCAGTTAGGCTGAGATAGACTCAACGTTATATGTTATATGGTGTTGAGTGAGCTGTCATCACTTAACGCCTGTGGACAGGC
Organism: Platanthera guangdongensis; assembly: GCA_039583875.1. NCBI lineage: Eukaryota > Viridiplantae > Streptophyta > Magnoliopsida > Asparagales > Orchidaceae > Platanthera > Platanthera guangdongensis. The sequence continues at coordinate 10,306,679 of CM077161.1, read as the reverse complement.
AAATTTCTATTAGACAATATTGAATCCATGCCTCTGGCATTGAGTGAGCTTTCCCCACTCAACGTCTGTGGGCTTAGTCGATTTTTGTCATGTCCAACAACCACTTATTGTGTCCGCATGTCCAATCAATATGATATGGACAACCTGCACTCAAGACCTCAAATGCACATCAAATACAGTTGTGTGTGACATTGACTTGTTTGACTTCTCACAAATCAGGTACATTGAGAATAATGAACCTAACACATAACACTTACTACCAAAGATTTTGAGATAGCTCATGTTTGGTTTTCTGCCTTTCAAGATCTCATAGAGAGTCTTCTTATGACTTTTGGTGATAGAGGCCCTATTGAGGATATGACATGAAGTGTTTACTGCCTCAACCCAGAAGTATTCTGGGAGAGTTGTATCACTCAACAATGTTCTACCAGCCTCTATGAGAGTCCTATTTTTCTCCTCAACAATCCCATCTTTCTGGGGTGTTCTAGGTGAAGAGAATTCTTGAAGAATCTCATGTTCTTCACAGAATCTTGTCATGCTATCAGACTGGAATTCAATCTCATGGTCACTTCTGATTTTGACCACAGAGTTGTTTAACTCATTCTGAATTTGCTACATTGGAGGTCGGCAGCTTGCGTTGAGTTGTGGGTGCGGGCTGCACAAGATTGGCGATCAGGAAGGTGACCTGCTTGAAGGTTGCGACTTGGTTGAGTGGAGTTGCGAGTTGAATGCAGTCGTTTGTATTTTTCTTGTAATTTGTCCAATGTCTCGCAAAACTGTCTCATGATGATGTGTTCATTGTAACCTGTATCTTCTATTGTAATGCAATTATATCATTCCTTCCAAGGTGTTCTTTAATTATCTTGCAACGCAAATTTGTCACAACGTCAACTTCTCTTCTTCAATCAGAATTGCGTTAATCAAACACAAAACACACATAATATATATATATATATATATATATATATATATATATATATATATATATATATATATATATATATATATATATATATATATATATATATATATATATAATAAAAATTTTTTGTTTTTCCATCAGGTCGTCGGGCACGCAAGATCTAAAGCCGTATAGCTCTGCCGCTTCTTATCTTCCGCCGCTTACTCTTTCCAGAAATGGAAACAAAGCTACAACACTCTTCGCACGCCGCTTTTCCCCAAGCTGCCCCTCCACCGCTTCCTCCGCGTGCTACTATCTATGCGATCAACAGCGGATCTCACAATTTCGCCGCTTACGGGGACAATGCCGCGACTCCTCAGTTATTTTAAACCCCGGACCACCTTCCCTAACGTCGGTCACGGTAGTCATTTACCGAAAAAGCCCTCGGCGTTCTTCGCTCCGCCCTCGCCGCTCTTCGCGCCTCCCTCGCCGCTCTTCGCGCCTCCCTTTTTTGACGAATATATATCCTCATCGTCCTCCGCCTCCCTCCGTGCTTCTCTTCGTCCTGCTTGCCGACTCTTCACTCCGGCAGCCTTGCTACTCCACCAGCATCTCCTGCCGCTTGCAAAGCGGCTTCTTCCTCAAGGATCTACTCCCCATCTTCGTGGAGGATCTTCTTCCCGTCTTCGTCGAGGTTCTTAATTCCATCCAGAGACTGAATCGCCGGCACCACCCCCTACTTTACCCGGCTCGGCCATCGTCAAATAGGGTACTGTCCTTCTTCATTCCCTCTCTGATTTCTTTTTTGCTAATTTAGGGATTCCAGCCATTGGTGAGATGAAGCATGCGGATGAAAGCATATATGCTTGATTCCCTCCCTGATTTGAGTGCTTTATTCCTGAACTGCCGAAATAAACTTTCTCAGATCTGAACATCTCCTTCTGCCGAGACCGTCTGCAACCATCCAACTTCACCTCCCTCTCTGCAAGCATTTGAAACTTGGGTAAGTCTATCATTTAATTACCAACATACTCTTCAATTTTATTTAGGCTCCCTTTGGAGGGGACTTATTTTCACAGGTCAAGTGGTTACAATCGCATGAATCAAACCTTAATTAAAGCCCGACTCATGCGGTCCTAACCGCTTGACCGGTAAAAATAAGTCCCTCCAAACGGAGCCTTAATCGACAATCTCTGCATATAAATTCTCCGCAGTTTGATCGACACAAAACGTTTCACAGCTTCAATTTATGCACACGAACCTCCCAGTCACGTTAACCTTACAGCCCTCCTCAATACATGCTTTAATAAAAAATTTTGGACAATTACAATTTATTTCAACGGCTACAGACACAACAACAATTAAACAATTACATCCCCGCTTACACTTTCATCTTACCGAGAAGATATTTCTCATAGAACTATGACAACTGATATTGCATCAAATAGACCTTCTCAACATCTAATAGACAAAAAAACTCGAAGAAGAGCCATGAACACCTGGATCCTTGGAAATAGACCAGGGTTGTAAGTTTTTAGTGAACCACACTATGATCACAGCTGTTATCTACACTATCTAATGTGATTTACACTATCTAATGTGATTGCAAAACTCTTTTTCAACCACCGTCCAGCGATTTTCCATGTCATTGGGAGCAACTACTGAATATATATATGAATCTTTATTTCAAAAATTGCAAAGTGCTTCAAGTCTTTCAAAATAGTTATTGTGTCGGTTAACTACTACTACTCTTGTATATATCTGAAGCACCATCAATATCATTTGTTCTGTATTAGTTTGTTCTTCATTCACTATTTCATGTTGTCTTTTTTCTTTTGACTGCAAGGCGACATCAACAATATTTTCTTGCTATTTAATGCCCCAAAAGTGGTGGTTGTGTTCACTATCAAATTGATTCTGCATGTTCACGATATTCACGATATTCACTATTTCTAGCTTATTACTAAATTACAAAAGAACATACTTCATATTTTCTAACGAATACCGTGCAGGCACTTATAAGATAATTGTATACTGCTCGATTTGCATATTTTGTTTTAATTCTTACTGAATTTTGTTGAAAACCTCACAAAACAAAAAAGCTTAACAACACAAATAACTGATATTTACAAGTATGTTACAGTGTATTATGTACTGCCAATATTTGTTAGTGGTTATACAATAAACATTGCCATTCTTCGTCGGCAGTTGCTTCCCTCGCTGCTAGGCAACTGTACTTCGATTGAAAATTTGCAATGTCCTGGTCAAACTCTTCGTCGTCCATGCCACAGAAGAATGACCTGTTGTTCACGACCAACGAACACGAGTACAACGTCAATGTCCCACCAGAGATGCGTGATAACTATTACTTCTCTCTTTTAATTAGCAACCTTAACGTTTCTACGACTACTGAAGTTTTAAAGTCAGTCTTTGGCTCCCTTCCGGGATTCCTTCATGTCAGTGTATGAATCCTAAATCTTAATCATGCATTACACGCTTTAATCATTTTGGTTTCATAATTCAATACTACTGTATATTTACTCATGAAGGCTGATGTGGACACACACGGAGAGTCACTTGGTACGGCTGAGGTCATTTTCACTGATGCGTTGACAATGAGTGAAGCTGCGATAAAGATGGACCAACACATCATTGATGGACAGAAGATTTCAGTTCGTGAGATGACACTCTATGATGTTAAACCAGAGTTCTTTCAGGAGAGCGGGGGGGGGGGGGGGGGGGGGGGGGGGTTAAGTAACTGATCTATTCTGCCAGGGATCTGCTTCAGATTTGATATGGTGTTCAGTTTATCATCATATATAAGAGTTTAGAGTTGTAAATACTGAATTATGTTTGAAGCTACTCATGCATAATACCCACAACTATGAATGACATATATATCCTACTCTTTTGATCATGTTAAAATTTCCAAAAAAAATGAATCAACTATGCCCGCTCTTCTACTCTTTTATAAGAAACATAATTACCCAAAAATAGCAAAACACGGGTGTTGTAACCTTAGTTGTGTGAATGCCAAGAAATTTGTCATTTCGAGCCGTGATTTCCAGGAAAGACCCTTCAATTGATGAGAGTCTACAATTAGTATTATTTGTTTGCATTTCTAAAACACTATATATCATTCAGCTTCCCGCAACTGAGGGTTCGACTTTGATTTCTTTCTGAATGTATCAAAATATGTTTTGGTACAAGTCTTTCGTTCTTCTGACCTGAACGTATCGAGCATTGAAGGGCTAGGCTTTATCCTTATCACTTACTTGAAAAACTTCTGCATCTCTTATTGAAGTTAAACTTAAGAAAACCAAAAACATAACTAATATGCACAATCCATATACAAAAAAACAAAGTAAAATGTTTTTGATAATGTTCGTTGTTATGATTATGATTATAATCTCACGCTCTGATTGAACTTCAGCCAACCAAAAACATAACTCATACGTCCAATCCATATAGACAAAAACAGTACAATGTTTTTCATGTTCTCCGACATCATGACTATGATTACATTCTTACATCATTAATATGTCTGTCGCATGTCTGGGTCAGTCAAATACCACTCTTGCTGCACTTTCGGTTTCCATATCTCTTGCAGACCTTCATTTCAGACTATTCTAGCATCACTCTGGATTGCATAGAATGTGTGATGAAGCGTTCACGTTTCAATGGCAACTCCTCTGCTTATCTTCATTGCGCCCGACTCCTCATCGTGGTTCTCACCATCCTAATTATAATAGTCACAGAATACAACATACGCAGTGGGTCTATGTTACGTTATATGACGCGATTAACCAAAAAAATAATGTATTTTGGACTTTTTGCGTAGGGGTTAGTCAAAACCTGTGATGTGGTAATTATATGTAATGTTACGAGCATACTTATTTGATCTATTCTTACATTACTATATTTGATGCGTACAAATTTGTAGATATGGATCATAATGAGAGGATAATGGAACTACGTAATATTGTTCGATCTGATGTCCATGCTGAATCTCCCTCTATGCGTGATGAACAACATGAATTACATCAACTAAACAATTACTCATACGCATCAATACGAACTGCGCATATGACAGAAGCAGAACGTGTTGCTCAACGCGCTTTGAATCGACAACGTTCGCAGAGACGAAGATCCCTTATGTCTGACGAACAGCGTGAAGCTCAACGAGCATATAATCGATCTTACCAATGGGTGAAGCGGGCACGTATGACAGAATCACAACAAGCACATGCAAGATATATGAGGCGTGCTGCTACTGAAAGACGCCGTCGCCAATCACCCCATCCAAGTGTCATATGGGCAAAACAAGATTCTATGCTCTACTGCACTGCTTCAACCTGAACTGAAACATCTTCATACGTAGCGACTTCCCAGACCAACACTGAAAATTTAAACATGACTTGGGGTAATAATTGCCTTTCCTTTTTTGACATTATCATATGTTTAGAAGTACTGTTACATTATATAATATCTGTATATCTTTTGCAATTTAAAGTCACAGGCGCAGATAACGGTGTTGTCCATAGATATTCATTAACAACTGTACCATCTCTGTCGTTATTCCATACTGCCCGACGACCGCAACCTGGAGAATCATCAACAACGCCACCATGTATTGTACCCCTGCATGACTGGAGCATGTCACTCATATCTTCCCGCTCAAATGACCGTACTACTGCAACTATTACTGCTCCAACATCAGTACAACCATCTGCCACACTGACAGCAGCTGTGAATATAGGGCAATCTGTCGATCATGTAATGCAGCAGAATGTCGTACATGATATACATCCAGAAAGTATTATGTTTTTTATTACAGTACACACATATATGTCACTTACTTTTCCTGTGACACAATATATTTGATATTACTCTGATATTATTTCCGTATAGAAAGTTCACGAACATTAACTTCAAAAAATGACAACTCAGATAATAGTTCCTCCGATGTCACTGTTTGTGTGAGGCAGCGAAGTTCTCGGAACCACAATGTTGCGCTCATATGTAATGCGTTGCAGCAAATTGTACATTTACAACTTCAACGCCCTCATTTCTGTAATAATTGCAATGCTAAACTTTTTGATAGTGAAACATCGACGATGTGATGTGACAGCGGAAGAGTTCAGATTCCTGCTATACCTGTTCCACCTGAGCTCTTTAATTTATTCATTACTGACTCTGCTGAAAGTCGACACTTTAGAAGATATATTCATTCATATAACCATGTTTTCTCTTTTACTTCTATGGGTGTGATGCTAGATGAGTCATTGGGAGTTGATCAGTACACAGTATACACATTCTGAGCTCATGGATCAATATATCACCGCATTGGTTCTCTTTTGCCTGCTGTAAATTCACGGCCTAGATACTTGCAACTTTATATATATGATACAGAACATGAGATTGATTATCGTCTGCAAGAAAATGCAGAGTTAGATCGTAGATTACTAGAAAAATTAAGAAGAATTTTGGATACGTATAATCCGTTTGTACGAATGTTTCGGCAAATATCTCAACATCAGTATATTAACAGATGCAAGCTTATTATAAAGGAAAAACCTGCTTTGGGCCATCAATATACATTACCATCAGCATCACAAGTCGCTGCTATAATTATTGGTTCTGAAGAGTACCTTGAATCAAATGAGCGACATATAATTGTTGAGACAACTGAAGGTCAGTTGGTTAATATTCAAGAATACGCTGGTTACTACGACCCACTTCAGTATCTGTTACTCCTCTCATATGGTACATACGGTTGGTTAGCTGAATACAAAGGCCTGAATAACCGTCATGTTAGCTGCTGCGACTACTACTCATACATACTTCAGGTTTTGTGTCAACATTATTTACTGTGTACAGACATCCTACTTCTACTTATATGATATTCCACCTCATAGTTGTTATATTGCAGGATCATCAACCCCCTTTATCATTTCTGTTGCATGCATGTTGACTACTGCAGCAATATATTGTGGATAATTACATTAAAATTTAAACTCAAAAACTGTGGTGGATAAAAAATAACCAAAAAACAATCTGGTCTGAACTTTATAGCGGTATACAAGATTGTCTTACTGCTGGAGAACATATTGGAGGTTGGTACATATTTTAATTAAATATGATACACTGTTTATTTTAACACTGTATAGTATGCTAAATTTGTATAGTGTGTACTTGCATTACGGCAAATATTGGTCGGCGTGTCATGTTGCTGTCATCTTTTATTGAAAGTACTCGCGACATGTACCAGCATTACCAAGATGCAATGGCTGTTGTGCAGCAGTATGGTAGACCAGATATATTTTTAACAATGACATGTAATGCTTCTTGGCATGAAATCACAGATGCGCTTTATGTTGGACAGACCCCTCAAGACCGCCCAGATGTAGTTTCTCGAATATTTCATGCTAAATATGAAAAACTAAAAAAAGATATTTTCCATAAAAATGTTTTGGGCAAAACTGTTAGTCATGTCCACGTAATCGAATTCCATAAAAGAGGTCTACCACACATGCATATGCTGGTTATTTTTGACTCACGTGATAAAGTGAATACTCCAGATGACTATAATAAGATTGTTAGAGCAGAGCTTCCTCATATTAAACATGAACCCGAATTATACAATGTTGTTGTGCGCCATAAGATTCATGGGTCATGTGCACATATTAACTCTAATGCACCATGCATGAAATATGGTCTTTGTAAAAAAGTGTACCCAAAGAACTTTGCTGAGGCAAAAGTACAAGGAGCAGACTCTTACCCAATCTATAGACGTCATAATAATGGTCGCTCATTTATACTGTACCGTGCACAAAACTATGCAATTGACAATCGATGGGTTGTTCCATATAACTCATGGCTTCTGTTGAAATATGACTGTCATATTAATGTTGAAATATGCAGTAGTATAAAAAGCATAAAATATTTATATAAGTACATTCACAAAGGCCCTGATTCAGTTGCATTTCAAGTTCAACCTTCCTCGGATCATAATGAGATTGCTCAATATGTAAATGGTCGATGGATATGTCCACAAGAAGCATTTTGGAAGATATTTAAATTTTCTATGTACCAAACATATCCATCTGTTATCCGTTTACAAATTCATTTACTTAATAAACATCATGTATAATTTCGCTGTACTGATTTACTGGACACTGTACTGGCAAATGAACGAAATTCCCGCACAATGTTGATTGAATTTTTCCATGTCTATGTTACGGAACAAGAACGTCACAATTATCTGTACAACGAGTTCCCAAAATATTATACATCTAATCAAACATCCAGAAGTTGGATCAAACGAAGACGCCGCCAAAAAGTTTTTGGTCGAATATACTCAGTACATCCTTCGGAAGGCGAAATATTTTATTTACACATACTGTTGAATCATATACGAGCTCCAACATCGTTTGAACATCTCATGACAGTCAGGAACATTACATACTCCACATTTAAATAAGCTGTTGAACATCATGGTATGCTCGAACGAGACAACAATCTACATAACTGTATGCGTGAAGCACGGGAATTTCAACTGCCACATGCATTACGAAATTTATTTACAACAATTTTACTTTATTGCAACCCAACTGAGGTTAGACAATTATGGAATGATAACTATACTTCAATGACAGAAGATTATGTCTCTTCTACTTTGATCAGTGATTTATATGTCATGAATAAGCTTTTTCGTCATATAGATTATACTCTTCAGCAACATAACAAAAGTATTACACAGTTTGATATTCCGCAAATGTCGGCAATTTTTTCAAATCTTAACAACTTATCGAGCTTAATTGAAGATGAAATCTCAATACCAATCTCACATACAGATCTTAACTCTATTTCACTATTAAATCCTGGTCAATCATATGCCTTTCATACTATTACGCATGCTATTAGACAACAAGATGGAGGTATTTTCTTCATAGATGGCTCTGGAGGCACGGGAAAAACTTTCTTATACAAAGCGCTACTTGCTCATTTACGACATGATAGTCATATTGTGCTTGCAACTGCATCTTCAGGGATTGCAGCGACTCTTCTTCCAGGTGGAACTACAACACATTTAAAATTTAAAATTCCAATTCCTGTAGAAGCCGGTTCATTTTGTAATTTTGGCAAACAGTCTGCGTTGCATAAACTTATAGAACAATGCTCTGCTATTTTATGGGATGAAGCTCCGATGTCACACAAACATGTATTTGAGGCCGTTGATCGCTCAATTCGAGATGTTCTTAATGTTGCACAACCTTTTGGTGGTAAGGTTGTAATTATGGGCGGTGATTTTCGATAGATTCCACCAGTTGTAGTTAACGGCACAAAATCTCAAATTATCAATGCCAGCATAGTTGACTCACCTTTGTGGTCAACTATATGTTTAATTTCACTATCTGAAAATATGCGTGCTATTGATGATCGACATTTCTCAGAATTTCTACTTCGTATAGGAAATGGTGATGAGTATACATATGCTGATGATATGATTCAAATTCCTGATTCGTTGATTATTCCATGGGAAGACCAACATTCAGTCAATGTACTGATCAACATCGTATTTTCTGATATTATATCCAGTGTTACCAGCTGTGATTTTTGGGAAGACAGAGCATTACTTACTCCATTAAATGAGGACGTTTCTTTATTAAATGAAAAATGTCTCAAGTTACTTAGTGGAGATGAAATTACGTACTATTCTTTTGACTATGTTGATGATGATAGATATAATTTATACCCACAAGAGTTTTTGAATAGCATATCACCAGGCAATCTACCGCCACATAAATTATCTTTGAAAAAGGGTGCCCCCATCATGTTGCTGCGGAATTTAAATCCTCGAATTGGACTTTGCAATGGTTCGAGGTTGCTTTGTCGTCATTTCTCAATAAATATTATTGAAGCAGAAATACTTACGGGACAACATAAAGGAAACACTATTTTTATTCCCCGCATACCACTTAAAAATCCTGGAGATATCAATATGCCATTTGAGTTAACTCGAAAGCAATTTCCAGTTCGTTTAAGCTTTGCAATTACAATAAACAAATCTCAAGGACAAACAATTAGGCATGTTGGACTTTACCTGCCCTCTCCAGTTTTTACGCATGGTCAACTTTCTGTGGCTTTATCACAATGAGTTAGTGCAGCAAATACCAAAATTTTAGTTAGACATGGTGCTATGCCTAAACACACAGGTACTTATACAAAAAATATTGTATTCAAAGAACTACTGACCAAAGTCATTCTCGAGGTGCATTCTCTATTTTGTATCAAAATTTTGTTTTATATATGTGCTTAGGCTATTATCTGTGTGATTGATCAATGTAATGTATTTGCTATACAGGCTCATCAAATGTAGTTGTCTGCAATTATTTGAAAGAAAGCTCTGGTGTCATACAGACAATCCTACTACTTTCGCCTCAGTACTCTGCCTTGGGTACATAGTTTACCAATAGGTTCTGTACAATTACTCATGTTTATGCGTTCATTGTAATACTGCAAAGATCATATAAAGAAGAACTATAATAGAAATATTCAAAAATATATCCCTTACAAGTACATTATGCTTTTATAATAATATTTTATTAACTTGCAAATATATTAAAGTATATTTTATTGTCAGCATAAAATGAATGAAATATACAGTGCAATAAAGTAAGTTACTATGTGTGTTGTTGTCATCTTATTACTATTGATTGTATGATCTATGTAAAAAGTTCTGGTAGATGTTCGTTAATGCTCTCATTACCATTGTTTTAGGTGATGTTAATTTAATTACTTTCAAGAGATGAAGTTATTGTGTGTTTCCTGCAGTTGCTATCATTAACGACCGTGAACAGATAAACAATATTATTGAAATAATTACGTTAAAGAATTTGCTTGCTATTAACTTCGATTATTTGAAAATAGAACCTCTGTTGTTGTTTGCTTTTCTTTACGTGAGAGTGAGTAGAGACATTAGTTAATGTATTGTTATTCGAGCATCTTCGCACGGGCTACGCCCATGCTCGATGCTCTTCGCATAGACAGTACCCCAGCTGCGGCATTACATCCACCCAAACTCGCCCCCTTTACGACACTCGATGCTCTCGAGCATCCTTCGGCCGCATTCATGCGGGCTTCGCCCGCCAGCGCTCAAACTTTAGCCGTGCTAGATGCTCCAGGCGGTCTTAGGCCGCATAGATGTGGGCTTCACCCGCTTCCACGTAAATCACCATCTCGACCCCGTACCCGTCACTCGCATCCCCCGAAGCACATATGCAAAATCGACTCCGCTACGACAAGCGATCAATTGACATGGCACAGGGAGCCCCCGTGCCCTACGCGATAGTTGCCCCGCCTTGACAGTGTCCAGGCGCAATGACGCTTTTGCAGCTCGCAAACCCCTGTGCATATGACCCCTTTCCCTGCTGCTCTTCCCATACCTACTTTATCGTCTGAACAGGATTTGCGAGCTGCAAAAGCGTCGTTGCGTCGGGACACTGTCAAGGCCGGGCTACTATCGCGTACGACACGGGGGCTCCCTCTGCCATGTCAATTGATCGATTGTCGTAGCGGGGCCGATTTTGCATATGTGCTCCGGGGGATGCGAGTGACGGGTACGGGATCGAGATGGTGATTTATGTGGAAGCAGGTGAAGCCCGCTTCTATGCGGCCTAAGACCGCCTGGAGCATCTAACACGGCTGAAGTTTGTGCGCTGGCGGGCGAAGCCCGCATGAATGCGGCCGAAGGCTGCTCGAGAGCATTGAGTGTCATAGAGGGGGCGAGTTTGGGTGGATGTACTGCCGCAACTGGGCTACTGTCGATGCGAAGAGCGTCGAGCACGGGCGTAGCCCATATATATATAGTCCACCATAAATTGCGTATTAATGAACAAATAGATTTTGTATTGTTGGACATGTTAGATGATGATGACAAAAAGAATTGTTTAAATCTTTTTGTTTTAATGGAGCATATATAATATCCCATTAAAATATTACTATACATTTATGCATCCAATATTCAATATGTCTCTTTTGAGATATTAGATTTGATAATATTTGAGGATGGATTCTTAACTGGAAAAATTTCATCCATTACTAATTATCAACTTTGGAGTATTATAACAACACTCCAGCCTTTATCCCACTATAGTGGGGTCGGCTATATGGATCCTTTGTCGCCATTGTGCCCTAACTTTTGTCAACTTTGAAGTATTATACTTTGAGTAAATTTTAGTTTGCATGGAAAAACTTAGATTGAAAAAAATATATACAAAAAAATAGACAACTTATTTATCTTGTGTAATTTTATGTGCAAACCGATTTTGGTTGCGCGAAAACCACGGTTATGTGCAAATCACAAAATTTTAGGTGCAAACCTACTTATTATATGCAAACTAAAAGTTTTTTTAAAATGTATATCGCTTCACTATTTAATACCACACAAATTACTATATAAAATCAGCTTTAATACAAAACTTTAGTACACCAAAATCATTCTTTTTGTTGGAACCGAAACTCGGTACCAAGAAGAGTTCAGACCCAAATGGGGTAGCCCGCTCTTAATTATCCTGAGCTAGAACTCTTGGACAAAGACTTTGAACTAAGAAACAAACCCTGAGCTGCAACAGAGAGGTCACGCCACGCACCCGAAAAATCTAAAAGAGCTTCCCCTCCCAAACCAAGGCTGGGCTGGGCACCTTGGAGAACACCGGATACCAATCAAAGTAAACCGGATGAGGAAGGAGCTAAGAAAATTATCCCCCTAAAAGGTGCCCTTCAGGATCTATTTATAGTTTTCCAAGTCTGCTTTGCACATAACGGAATCTCGTGTTATGATTTTACAAAATGCACCCCAAATTGTCCTGTCAACAGCCAAACTCTGTCGTTTGGAAAGAATATTGGCAGACAAATGGGTATATAGAATCCTGTGAAAAATCTCCCTGAAACATGTCAATGATGGGGCCTCGGCCTCCGAGGGCAGCAAGGTCCCTATGGATCTGGCACTCGCTCTGCTCTAGCTCGCCTCTTGGGGCAAGGGAGGACCTGTCTCTAGACTCGCCCCGCCTTATCTGACGAGTGCTTATTAAAACAGCCTCTCGCCTGCCCCTACTCCTTTCCTGGGGCGAGTGCGAATACCACTCCTGACTCACCCCACCCGGAGTGGCGAGTGCCTGGTGAAGCTGGCATGCGACCACTTCCGACTGCATCTTGGAGCGAGTGCGGCCTTAGTACTCATCTCGCCCCGCCTATCATACGCCCTCCCCACTGTGCCAGTATGCTAGCTATTACCTTACTCGCCTACTCGCTAGCCTGAGTTCGGGACCCTTCTTTTATTCTTTGGGTTCTTCTGGGTCGCCCACTCGGCGAACACAGAGTTGTACACAATTCTTGCTCTTTGCGAGATTGTCTCAAGTTCGGAAAGAAAAGTCCAACCTCAATGTACGATGAGTGCTTGCTGACCTAGATGGAATCTTTTTGGCGGGTCTCCCCTTTGCACTATAAATACTGACAAACAAGGAGGGTGGAGGGCATCAAAACTTCTTCCATTTTCCTCTGATCCTCTACATTGGTTGCACAATGTCGCTCCAAAAAGAAATCCAAGCTCGCATCAAAGGCACGAGAGAATAGAGCAAGTCCTTTACAGTGGATTTCGTGCCATGGCTTTCCCGACGGACCTCAGGCTCGCCCTTTAAGCTAAATAAGGCCAAGATGGTCAGGCGCTACCAGGAGGAGGGCAGATCCACCCTTCCGACCCCTCCACTGATCACTAAACTTGTTGCCCCAGTATGCTTACTTATCGCCTAGCACGCCTGCTGGTAAGATATATGGACTGAAACTGCTTTGGCTATTGGCATGGAACGTTTCCCGAAGAGCAAGTCACGAGAGAAGACCTGTGGAATGTCCATCCACCCACGCACGGAGGAGGGAGCGAGATGATGGCCATGGAGACTGACATCCAAGCTGTCCAAGGTGATCCTCCACTCGAGCCTGATGAGTCACCTATCACCTTCCCGCCATATCTCTCACGTGTCCTCCAGTTTTTACCTCGTTTTGCTTCTAGCAGTTGGTACTTTCGGGACCACTGACCTTCTAGTTCTATCGTCGAAATAGTCGGTTCACTCAGCCATTCAAATCGTTACCCTGGGTTCAAGGCCCCCGACTCCCGGCCACCCGACTCCTGCCTCCCTCCGAATTGCCGACCTCGCCCCGCCCTATTCGGGACTGGGAAAATCGTTTACGATACCTTTCGCTGAACCCTTTAAAGGGTGACCCGGGTCATCTCGCCAACTCCCCAGCTAGGGGATTGTACCCTCTCTAGGTTAGTGGGAACGTTCGCCTTTCTCCCCGCTGAGTCCTGCTTTTGTTTGGCTAACCCCCTCCCCTTCAGGCTACCGAGAGTTCTATTCCACTATCTTGAAATAGGCGTGGAGGAGTTCTCCCCACCCTCTCCCTTAGCACGATCGCTAACTTTTTGGGCGATCTGAAAGATGATGTGGTGCTGAAGAGGTGAATGACGAAGTGGTTTAGGAAATATAGTCTCATGCTGCATGAGATCTACAACCATGTCCAAGAGAACAAAGATGTCTGATAAGTCAATAATTATAGTTATTTTAATATAATTTTTATCTAATAAATAGTTATATTTTATTTTGTTTTAATGAATATTGTTACTAATTCCTTTATTTTCTAATTTCAGGTATAATTGGGCTCCAAATATCAATTTCAAGTTCATGACCATAATTTGAAAATATTGTGGAGAAAATTAACATTTTTGGTCGCGGATAGCTGAACTTCAAATGGTCATAACTTTCAAACCAGGAAGAGTTATTGGACGTACAACCAGTCAACGGAAAGAGGACGATGTCCTCTACAAATTTGGAGAGTTTCACAAGTACACGGCCCCAAGTCACGGGAATGTCTAGGTCAAAAAAGCATTTTTCTCCAGAAATCTTCCCGAGACAATTTTGGAACTTTTTCTAAGTACACTCCCCATGTCACGGGCGTGACCTGGGGCATGACATACCCCCTAGATTGCACCATTTCCAACCGTTTGCTGACCCGGTCAGTATACGCCCCCATGTCACGGGCGTGAGCTATGGGCGTGACCAGTCCTGCAACCGCCAGAGTTATTCCCGTCTTTTCTGTTTCCCGTCGTTTCTGCTTCCCGTCGTTTCCAGCAACCTACAAGACATGTTCTAGGTCACGGGCGTGACCTATTGTAAGACCCCCCCCTCCCCCTTACCAAGGAGAGATACCATGTCTTATTCCCAGAACCGCCGTCTTACGGTGGCACTAATGCACGGGTTAGTCGACACCGCAACACGCTGATTCTGCCGGCTAATACGATCATATAACATGTAGGCCAATATGAGAAAAAGAAGAATAGCAGTATATCAAATCTACTAGTCCACAAGTCACAGAGTACATATCATATATATGGAATGAAAAGTACAGAAACATAGTCCATAATGAGTACAAAATGAAAGAGTAATAAGGGCTTATGCCCAGTACATCATATCAACTCTCTCTCTCAAATAAAAGCGGAAGCTATACTAATACATCAGAACCCGTCCCACCTGAGGACACACAGTAGTGGTAGTAGCCTGTTGTAGCTGTATCTGATCCTCAAGTCCTGTCTCCTCGTCGTGCTGGTGCTCCATCACCACGGGCTCCTAAAAATAGTATGGTCACCGACCATTAGTCAAAAAGACTAAGTCGTTTCCTCCGCACCTCGCCCCGCAACTCCTCGGCACTGAGCGGGAGGACGAAGCGAAGGACAACAAGGGATAGCAAAGGTGGAAACATGTGACAAGATCTAACTAGCAGTTATAATGGATATTATCATTCTACTCTAGCAGTTCTAAGTATATGGTACAAGGAGGTAAAGTGCAGTACTAGTAAAGGAAGTAAAGAACAGAAAGTAAGAGCATGGAAATAAAATTATTCTACCACTACACTACCAACAAAAGTACCCTAACTTATATAAATGCCCATACAAATATATAAGTTAGGATTTCCAGGAAATTTAACTTATCATATAAAAGAGCCCATACTAATTTATATGATAAGGATCTATGAAGCGTATGACCTAATATGAATGAATGTTATGATGCAATTTTATGCACAGGCAAGTGCAACTCACACA
This sequence comes from Platanthera guangdongensis, assembly GCA_039583875.1. Classification (NCBI taxonomy): domain Eukaryota; kingdom Viridiplantae; phylum Streptophyta; class Magnoliopsida; order Asparagales; family Orchidaceae; genus Platanthera; species Platanthera guangdongensis. Next base: position 10,290,624 of record CM077161.1, on the reverse strand, counting down.
CAACGACTCTGTGATCACAGACCTTTAGTTCCCACTTTTTGAGAGCTAGCATCACTCTCGGGTACCGCCACTGTGGCTACGGCAGCAGCGGAGCGGGCGTCTCCACTTCTAGGCTGGTATGCACACTACCAAACCTTAGACCCCTCTCATACGCCTCTGTACACACCCAAGGTGCACTCTAGAGTCTCGCATACATACTTTGCTGACAACCCGTCAGTCTTGTTGGGTCGGATGTGCGTTATCGGGGATCGTCCTCCAGACCGCAGTGTAAAACAACCCACTGGCCCCTCTAACCCTCGCAACTGCCTGGTGTACCGTACTGTCATCGGTGTGACGAACGGCCAGTATCGCATGCCCCGCCACTATATTTATGCACATGCAAGTATTTCATCCCGAGCATACAGCTCGCAGGACCAATCTATCCTGAATCCCTCAAACCCAACACGGGTGAGAACACACAATTGTGTCTTTATTCCAATTCCCTCAAACCCTACACAGGTGAGCATATATCATGAATCTCTCCAACCCTATACGGTGAGAATGTACTACAAATTTCTTAACCTATTAGACTACTCTTGTCTACGGGTTATTATACTTAGTGATTTAAGGTTAATCCCAGGACTGTCCAGGGTATACCCGGTGAAGGGCTCTCAGGGGCACTAGGAACTACGATGAGATTACACCCAAAGTTACCTTTCGCAAGGATATTTACTTTAGTTGATGACTACCCATAATTTACCTCAGCTCTCATTATTGCTCTGGAACAATCCTAATGACTTAAGATATTACCGGGAAACCGACGGTCTTCCGTCGGCCTCCATTCCAGTTACTACCTAAGGACTTGCACTTTTATTCTCATCACTAACAATACTACCCACCAGGGTTATTCACCAACTTCAATCTCTAGCTCGACGTCGATCTATCCCCTGGCGGTCCTTATACTCTAACTCATTTATGTTATACGCAGCTCATGACCTAATACCAACCCGAAATGAAACTTCCAATTACTCTATCCATATGCCTCAAATCATTTATCCTAGGATGTTATGGACCTACATGATGACTAGGATAAATTTTCATAATTTTCCTAAGTCATTAAGGGCTTTAATTAAATTATTAATTTAATCTCATAGGTCATTTAATACATGAAGTATCACAAATTTAAATCCACTGAGCTAAGGAATTTTTCCTGAGATGTATCTTGGTGTCATATTGCTGTCTACCAAAATTTATAATTTTCCTTTGAATATTTCTATTTATTCCTTAATTAATACAAAATTCATACAATTGTCATTTTCCAAATGAAGTAAGAGGAATATATTACTGAAAATTCTAGGAAACTTACAGAGCTTATATATCATTATTTTAAGGCTAATGGCAGAGTTTCATCAACTTATATAGTGTAATGGCCTACCAAATTCAATTCTGTACAATTTACCAAAATGCCACTCTAAGCTTTAAAAGTTTACTGAGTCATCCAGAAATTCTGAGATAAATATCCAAGGTTATTTATTCAAAAATAAATCCCTAGAAAATTTTTCATAATTTTCTACTGAATATTCCATCAATATTCTTAATAAATGTGATAATGGCAAAAATTGTAATTTCTACATAACTCCACTTAAAATTCATCAAACAAGAAAATAAAATTTTTCAGATGTTAAGTCTAACATGATATTGACCTTGACAAAATTTGGGTATTTTATCTCATGGATAAGCATATTCTAAAATTTATTTATCAAAAAGTCTAATTCTTCCAAAAATTCCAAATAATGGGATTTTTGCTTCCAAAAATCCAATTATTAGTATGAGGGGTGTATTACTCTCTAATATGTCTCTATAATTAAAATCAGGATTTTTGAGTGTTCCAAGTTCGCTGAATACACAATATTTCATTTTAGGCTAAATCCACACCAATCCTATATCAAGTCAACACATGCAAGTGGATTTACCCAACATGCAGTGCTCCAAATTGGCTGAAATTTTAAACATACACTGATAAGGCCACTAAGGACATGACCAAAATATGGGGCCATTTGGAGCCATACAACCCAAATTATTTCATTTATTTACTTTTTGATGATTAAGCAAACACTATAGGAAATTGATCCCCAAAAATTCTCAATTTTTGGCAGGGGCTACGTATTCCCTAATCATGCATGTACCCAAAATTTGGGGCCATGTTGATTAATGGTTTGACTTGGGCATCCAAATGAAGTTCTGGCCTTGTCTAGGACCAGTCCTACGAAAACTGCCCTACAAGACTGTATACTACACCAAATCACAAATTTAAGGTGGCAAATTAAAGGTAAGACAGTCAGCTACAATTTTGCATTTAGAGTACAGTTTCTGGAAATGCATCTAAGAGGCCTAAAAATGGCATGCAATGTCACTGAATAAGTGTGACAATAATTTGATTTCATTTCATCTAATATATAATAAAATAATTTGATTTTTAAATAATGCACAGCACGAATCTTAAAGCAGGAATGGACGGCATCTGTTTATCTTCTCCACCCATCCAACGGCTGAGATCGAGCCGACCTGGGGATATTACGGGGCCATTTCCGGCCACCAGAGGCGGCGCCACCCCCGGCTAACGGTGTCATCACCTTCACGGTGGTGGTGGCTATCATTTCCCGGTGATGGGGTGGCGGGAGACGGAGGTGACGGAGATCCCGAGCGGTTAAGAAAGCTTGGAAAAATCTCTCATTTCTCCTATGGCATCGGGCTCAATTGAGTCCGATATCTCACCTAGTCTATCTAGGATTCTAGTACGGGTAGAGGTGAGGTGAAACGGACCTGAATGGCGGCGCGACGGCGAGTTTGGAGGCGGGTGGCCATGGTTCTACAGCTCCGGCGATCTACTGCTCAAAATCAAGATTCTCCACCATTTGCTTCGATCCAGTAGTCGATTTCCACTCCTCTCCTCTCTCTGAAGCTGATGGTGGGGGTGATTTGGGCTGAGAGGGGGTGTATGGAGAGATAAGTCCAATGTGAGCTCGATTTGAGCTTTGGTTGTGTCACATGGGTGTCATGTGGCCAGCATGCTACCAAAATTCTCTGGAATAATCAGAGGAGGCCGGCCAGCATGTGTTGGGCAGAGAATTGCAGCTGAAGGGGTGGCCATGTGGCCACCCTTCCTCTTCATCCCCATTTCTCTCTCCTCTTCCTCTTAAAATCCCTTTTCTACCCTTTTGCATGCACTCTCTCTCCTGATTTTGGGGGTTAGGAGTTGTCTTTGACCACTTGGGTTGGGCTTGGGCTGATTTGGATGGGCTTAGCCCAATGAGAATGGGCTTGGCCTTCATTTTCTCTTTTAGGCTAAATGGGTTGACTTGGTTGACTTGAGTTGACTTGGTCAACCAAGGTGAGTGGGCTGACCCCGCTTGGTGGTCATGGGTCTAGTGGCACCACCCAACTTGGGTTGGGCCAAGGGGATGCCCCACTTGGGCTAATTGGGCCTATAGGTGTAGGTTTGACCATATTAGGGTCATGGTTGACTTTAGTCAATTAGGGTCAAAGGGTTGACCTAATGGCATGCCCTAGGGTCCACTTAGATTTTTTTAGGGTTAGGGCAGTGTGGTGGGGTCATGGTGTGGTTAGGGTTCCTATTTAGGCTAGTTTGACCTAGTTTGACTTTGGCCCCTTAGTGGGCCCACATGGCTACAACCCACTACCCAGGGTCAAACCTAGCTAAATCCCCTATCACCCACCCCATGCCTAACCCAATCTAAGTGAAAGGGGCCTAGAAGTAACATGGGATGTTACACCTATGGGCATGACCCGCCACTTAACAACTTTTGGCAGTTTTTCCCAAACGTTCTCGTTCTTTCAAGACAGTAGTTCCGCAGTTTACACGCCCCCTGGTCATGGGCGTGACCAAGGGGCGTGGCTGTAGAACAAAAATCCTATAAATTCCAGACAGAATCAGAAGCTAGAGAGTCATCTAGGGAGTCATCTAGGAGTAGTTGTTAGGTTGTTTTAGTAGCTTTAGTTCCACTTTTGTTCCATTTATGTACTTTTCAATTTTCTAGCATAGCTTTACTTTTTTATTTCAATTCAAGCACTTTTTCTTTCATGTTGTTGTCATTCTTTTTATGTAATTTCTTCAATATGTCAAGTAGCTAAATTTCATCAGCAATCGATCATAATGAACTTTAAATTAGAATAAATTTATTCTTTCTTGTCAATCTTCTATTTTCACTTTGATTTGTCTTTGATTTTATTTATGTCGAATTCATAATCATGTATATGTTTTCGCTCCTAGATCCGTATCTTAGATTTACCGAGAGGTTGTGGATACGGTTAGGTTACTCAAAGGTAGGAGGTGCCGCATGCACTCCTCGAGAGAGGATGACATGGATCTTCCGGATTGGAGTTAAATCCAATAGCGGGGTTCACAGCATAAGGCAAGTTTAGGGGTTTCGACTAGCCAAGAGGTTTTAATCGATCAACCTAAGTTTAGACGAGAGCGTATTCTCAAGAGAGACGCTTTTGTAATTTAGGAACCTCCATGGTCGAAGTAGGTAATTTAGAAGTTTGTTTTTATGGAAAACTTATTTTAATTCAAAGTGAGTCTTGATCCAGTGCTAGTTTTTTTTTTAATTTATTTTCTAGCTGTAGTTTAAATTAACCTTTTTTATATTTAGATAAAATAATATTAATTTGCATGAGTATGAGTGTTCAACAGTCCCCGAGTCTAAATATGATAATTTCTATACTATATTTTGATTGGTACATTTACCTATTTCGGGATTTTAGTTCGGAATTAATTTTAAAACTATAGAATTTTCATCAAGTTTTTGCCGCCGTTGTCGGGGAATTTCTTTTGTTGATATTTTGAAAGCGCAAATTTTATTACTTTTATCATTTTTGTTGTTTACCTCAATTCTCTTTTCCTTTTCTTTTTAAATTCATTTATATTAGATAACAGTTGTTTTTATTTTTTTTCTTAAAAAAATATTATCTAAATTGGCCGCCGAACTTGTCAAGCTTCAAAATAAACTAAATATTTTGAAAGCCGCAAAAAAGAGCCAAAATTTTTGTTATTATTGTGGTGCTACTCATCGAAGTGAATATTGTTATTATTATTATTATTATCAAAAAATTTGTTATGAAAATAATTTTGCAAATAATTATGAAAATAAGTATTCTCACTTTGATGCTACTTCTTCATATTTTCATGAAAATAATTTTTCAATTTCACTAATATTCATGAAAATACTTTTTCAAGTCTTAACGAGAACACTTTTTCTGATTTGAATAATTGTTCTTCAAACTCGGATGTAAACTTCACTTGCTCGCAAGATCAACCAGAAGGATTCCCGAGTTATGAGAATAATTATTTATATTCGAATTTTTATTCTTCTTCTATTGCATCACACAATTCTTCTTCTAATTTTGGGAACTTTAAACAATTCATAGTTAATTCTTCCCAAAATTTAGAAGAAATTATTGTGTGTTCTAATAATTTTTCTCTTTCTTTGAAAATTTCACCTATGGAGGAATATGAATCTTCATGCGCCCCCATAGTGTCTTATTCGGAAGATGGAGAAAAATTATCATATAAAGAATTCATTAATACCTTTTCTAATGATTCTTTCCCCTCTTCAAATATTTCACCCAGTACGGAACATGAATTTTTATGTGCCCCATTAGCGTCTTATTCGGAAGAGGAAGAAGAATTATTATATCAAGAATATATTAATATTATGGGCACACCGAGTGAATTAGAATAACTTGTTTTTTCTCCTACTACACCCGATTCTTATGTTCATGAATTTTCAAGCACCACTTCTAATTATTTAAAAATTCAAATTCATCAAAATGAGGTGTCCGATAATATTTCTTTAAATTAATTTTTAGATAATAATTTGAATTTAGAAAATAAACAACCAGAGTCTAATCATATAACTTCGCAAGGGCCTCGTCCTTGCGAATATTTTTTCTAACGCGCTTATTCTTGATTTTTCTTTCACTAACGAGTTTCAGTCTAAAGATGAGTCATTGCAATCAAATATTGTCACCGACCCATTTGTCGCTCATCTACAAAGATTCAAATCACATCAGGTATGGATATGTGATTTGAATCTAAATTTTTAAGTCAACTGCGAGAAGGAAAATTAAGAAGAAAGAGGAGATGTCGGGCGAGCTTCTTCAGCATATTCACACAAGCGGGAATTAAGGGAGTTGCCCTTACACTTAAATTTTTATTTTCCTTTTTCCTAACCAAAACTGTCTAGCTTAAAGACAGGAAAAAGAAAAACATTCTTGCGAGACACCCCTTGTTTATCTTTAATTTCTTAATTTTTATTATTATTTTTTTAAAATTTTAATTTAGTTCTTTTTGTTTACCCCCTCCTACTTGACATATAAACATTAGAGACAATGTTTATTTTTAAGAATGGGGGTGGAGTCCCCTTTCTTGCTTTTAATTAAAAAAATTCAAAAAAATCCTAAAAAAACAAAAAATATAATAAACCCCTTGTTTAGTGTTTGATATTTCCGGATAATTAATTTGAGTTTATTTATAAGAATTTTTATAAGTTTTTAATTTTCTAATCTTTTATTTCATCATTGTTAGTTAGATTTAATGTTTAGTGATTTAATTTTGAGAAATAAACTTATGAATTAAATTTGCTTAGAATACCTTATTTACTTCTTTTTCTCTTAATCCTAATTATTTTAAATTTTATAGTGCTTAGTTTAACAATTTCTAGATTCTAATTATAATCACTTATGGTTAAAGATTTTTAGAACATTTTAATTTACTATAGTTGCTCTCTAATTATTTTAGTTTAATCTAAATATTGTTTAGCCTCTGCTTTGTTTTTTTTCTTGATAGACCACATGTCACGGGGATAAGAAGATAAAATCCATTATCACCTGCTACACATGCATTTTTTTTGGTTAAATCATATGTCATGGGAATTTAAAATTCCTTGGTACACATATGTAATCCCCAAATAAAAGATAGAGTAAGAGAATAAAATTCATTACTCCCATTTTTTTTATTTTTGAAGAGAGAAAAAATAATATTTATTCATATTTCATGAAAAATGAGAGAATAAAATTCATCATTTTCTTGATAAACATATACAAATATAAAAAAAATAATATAGATGGGGGTGAGAGGATAAAATTCATCACATCCAATCAAAAACCTCTTCATTTTCTCTATCCTCCCAAAAAAACATTTTAGTTGTAAAGAGATTTTGCTGGTTTGGATAAATTAAAAAATGAGTTCGTCACTGAAAGATAGGATGAGTAGAGTGTTGGGTTGGCTAGTGTTAAGAGGTGCCCGGGATCGACGAAAGATCGTCTTTTCCGTGGGGAGGAAGTGTCAAATACTCTAGGGTTAGATCCATGACAACAAGTAAGGGTTTAGTAAATTTGATAGCAACCAATAATAGTAAGTGCCTTGCGAAAGGGAGCTTTGGGCGTAATCCCATCGTAGTTCCTAGTGCATTCGAGAGCCCTTCATGAGGAATACCTTGGGCAGTCTTGGGATAACCTAAACTGTAGGCAAAAATCGGAATAAAAGAGTAAATAGTAAACCTAGGGTTTCACCTTCACTCACTTCGATGTCTCGGGGTGGTAGGTTGGGTCACTCGGGTTGTAGGCTCAGTGGATTGATGGTGGGCAGGTTGGCCCGGCGAGCTTTGGCCCGGTTGTTGTTGAGACGGATGGGTTGGTCCGGGGAGCTTTAGCGCGGTGGTGATACATTAAGGTTGCATGTGCATAAAGTATAAGGTGGTGGGTCTTCGGTGTTGGAAAGTCGATGCACCGACGCCAACACGTTGACTCGGGTAGTGTGGTTTAGCACTTGGCCAAATAAAGTCCGGTGCGCCAGCCGGCAAGAGTACGTAGGAGCTCTGCTTAGTGCACCAGCGTTGAGGCGTACGATAGGTCTGACTGGTAGTGCAATTACCGGTTTAGAGGTGGGCGAGGCCCAACCCACCGCTTCCATTTGCCACTACGGAGGTATCCTGGGAGGTTTGGCTCCAGAAAGGGGGAACTAAAGGTCTGTGTACACAGAGTCGAGTGAGTGAGTTGCACTTGAATGTTCACATCATGGCATAATTGTATTTCAGAGCATAATCATTGCATATAACCTGACACCTATTGTATAAGTGGTATGGGACGCTTTATACAATAGGCCCTGCAAAACGACCTCTTGGTTTATAAGTTCGTGCGAGCGTGCTTATAAGTCAAGGTTTCATTCTATAGTTATATATATATATATATATATATATATATATATATATATATATATATATATATATATATATATATATATATATATATATATATATATATATATATATATATATATATATATATATATATATATATATATATATATATATATATATATATGCTTGTTCGAAAATCGACACCTTATCGTATAAATTGGTATGAGACTTTTTATACGATAGGAGCCCTACAAAAGATCTATTGCTTATATATAAGTTAAGGTTTCTTGTTCTATTATTTCATACCTTTACCACTGCCACATATACTATAGAACTGCTAGATTAGTTACGCTGTCATCTGCTTATTTGTTATTTTCCACTTTCATGTCCTCTCCTTTCCTTCTCCTCGCTCGGTGGCTAGGAGCCACGAGGAAAGGGGCGGGAGATGATAGGACTTAGTCTTTTAGACTAACGGTTTTCGAACCACATCATTTTAGGGGACCGTGGAGCCCAGCATGGAGGAGCAGCCCCGGAGGTCGGCACGCTTGAAGATGGGGCAATCTAGCACCGGAGTTCAGACGGCAGGGACTGTGAGTCCTGTTTGCTACTAGTTTGTTTTGGTTTTGCTTCCGCATTGAGTGATATGTCGTAAGGACATGATGTACTGGGCATGAGCCCAAGATTTGACATTTTTATTGTTTCTGTGGACACTCCTTTCGTGGAGTTTATTTACTATATATGTGATTTGCGTGGACTTGCTTTATTATTTGCTACAGTTGTGATCGATTTGGCCGGCAGGATCGGCGTTTTGTAGTGATGACCTTCCCGGGCGTGAAGGTGTCATCGCAAAACGGCGGTTCTGGGCCTAACACCCCGGTGTTTCAAAAAAAACGGGGGTCTTACAATTTAAATTACCAAAGTGAAACGTAGGCTGCATTTGTTTGAGCGTCATCAACGCTAAAAGAACTTTTTGGTAACCCTTCAATTCCCACTTCCCCAACACCACACTGTTATTTTGACCTTCTTTTAAGACCACAATTATTTCCTCTATTTTCCACCACTCAATTATCAACACTCTAATTCCGACCGCTTCAATCCTCACCATCAAACCAAAAGACCCGAAGCCTTCTGCTAAACACCAACATCGTTCCGAAAATATCATTTTCGACCGCAGCCACCACCTTAATTATCAATGCTCTCATTCTCAACGAAACAAATAAATTTTATGAAATGTTTTAAAAATATAAATCATTACAAAAATGAAAAAAAAACCCATAGAATTTCTCCCATCGGGAACTCTTGCACCAATTAACCAAAAATATCTTAACAGAAAGCAACAATGCTAGTTAAAAATTAAAATAGAAGAATAAAAAAGACGGCGCAACCAAAACCACCGTCAACATCTCCGCCGCCTAATCCGCTATTGCCGTGGTTCCTTCACCTTCAAGGAACCACGGCAATATCGGATTAGGCGGCGGAGGCGCAGGAAAATAGCCGGTGGATGGAGGGTAGTAAGGGTTATATCCCGGCGGCGGCGGCGTCGGAGAGTAGTAGTACGTTTGAGGCGGCGGCGGATATCCAGTCGGTTCTGATGGCGGGGGCGGCGGGCAATCGGCGGGCGTCGGCGGCGGAAGGCAGGAAGGGCATTCCGACGGCGGATTGTCCCAGGATAACGAAATTTGCGGCTCCGACATGAAAACCCCAATGAGGAGAGAGATGATGATGATGGAAATGGAAGGGCTTGAAGCCATGGATTGATTGAGAGTGAGGGGAGGAGCAGAATTGAGAGGGACGTTGGGCGTTTCTTCGTTTTAAAGGGTTGGCCTCGCTTCGTAAATTGGACCTTGAAAGTGGACCAAAGAATAGGACTTGAGGATGGATGCGGTGCGTTTTTTTTAGCGTGGCGACTGTGAGTTGATAGTTAAAATGTCGACGTGGAAGGAATAGGGGAGGCGGCGTCAACGCCGGTGGGGATATTAGAACGGCAGCGGACAGCCGCCACGAAACTCCAGTGGTAATGCGCGAGACTTTCAGCTTTTATTTGTCACGAATTTAAAGCCGACCCTGCTGCTCTCTATAGCGAATCTTACGTTATGTTTGGAAGAGCTTTTAAAAAAGAAGAATTGGTGGTGACAAAATAATGTTAGAAAATGAGATTTTGAAAAATATATATTAAAAAAAAGATCTATTTGGGTAAACTATTTTTGTAGAGATTTTCAAAAATGAAAAACACTTTTTCTACTCACTACCCTAACTGCATAAGCTATGTCTGATATCGTGCAGACCATAACATACATCAAGCTCCCTACTACAGATGTGTAGGGGACTTGGATCAACTCCTCCACTTCCTTTTCAGATGAAGGACATTGAGAGTATGATAACTTGAAGTGTCCAGCAAATGGAGTGGCTACTGGCTACCGACTTGACCTTCTTCATCATGAACCGCTTCAGCATTTTCTCCACATGCTCAGCTTGAGATAACCATAATAGACCCGCACTCCTGTCTCTGGTGATCTTCATCCCCAAGATCTTCCTCGCTGGTCCCAAGTCCTTCATTTCAAAGGACTCACTAAGCTCCTTCTTCAGCTCAACAATGCTTGATTTGTCATCACTGACAATCAGTATATCATTAACATACATCAGCAGAATAGTACGAGTCTTCTCAGTCTTCCTCACATACACACAATGAACAGCCCTTGTTCTCTAGAACGTGCTCTTCAGCATAATGAAGTCAAACTTTTTGTACCACTGCCTGAGTGTTAGCCTTAACCCATAAATGCTCTTTCAAAGCCGACAAACTAAATGTTCCTTGCCCTTAACCTCAAATCCTTCAGGTTGCTCCATATGCAGCTCCTCCAAATCTCCATGCAAGAACACCGTCTTGACATCCATTTGCTCAATCTCAAAATTACTGGAGCCAGCCAAACTCATTACCAGTCTGATAGAAGAAATTTTTACCACGGGTGAAAATATCTCATCAAAGTCCACACCGTACTTCTGACTGAACCCTTTAACTATCAACCTCGCCTTGTATCTTGCCTGGTAAAGATGTTCACCAGTCTTCAACTTGAACACTCACTTGTTCTTCAATGCTTGTTTCCTCTTTGGTAGCCAGACCAACTCATAGGTCTCATTCTTCTGGAGCGAGTCTAACTCCTCCATAGTTGCAAACCAAAACACTATCTGCAGATCTCTGAGCCTCCTCAAAAGATTCAGGCTCTCCACCATCAATAAGCAAGACATAGTCTTGTAGTGGATATCTGGCACTCGGCCTCTGAACTCTGTCAGATCTCCTGAGGGGTACCTCCACAATAAGTGGAACATCAAAAGGCAAAACCCCCCTCCATCAAGAATCTCTTCCTGATCTGGTATTAGTCCAACTTCCTCCTCGGCATGCCCTTCATCAGCACCAACATACTCTGGCTCGAGAACTACATCAAAACACTCCATATCTGGTAAATCATGTGGCTCAGCAACTTCCTACTCACCAACAATCTGGTCTTCTACAAAGACCACATCCCTGCTTCTAATGATCCTCTTCCTCTCCGGGTCCCAGAGTCTATAGCCAAACTCCTCAAATGGAAACCTAAGCAAGATGCACTCCTATGACTTTTCGTCAAACTTCGACCGACCTCTACTCCTTGGGGACATGAACATGTGCCATGCAACCAAATACTCGCACGTGTCCATAAGATACGTCCTTCCCGGACCAAATATGCTCTAGAATATCACCATACAAAGGTGCAAAAGGAGATAGATTGATCAAGTGCACAGCAGTCTGTATGACCTCTGCCCAAAACTGCTTTCTAATATCGTCCAGAGAAATCATACACTTGATATTTTCCATAATCGTCCTGTTCATCCTCTCCGCCAACCCATTGTGTTGTAGTGTCCTCAGAACTGTCTTCTCATTCACAATGTCATGGATCTTACAATAAGCATCAAAGGCTCCAATATACTCACTCCCATTGTCTGATCAAACAGGCTTGATCACCTTCCCGGTCATATTCTCCACCTTCATTCTGAACTCCATGAAATTTGCCAAAACTTCACTCTTCTGCTTCAGAAAATAAACTCATACTTTCCTGGAGTGATCATCTATAAAGTTGACAAAGTAGGAAGCTCCACCCACTGAGTTGGGCTCAATCGAACCATATACATCAGTGTGTATCAAGCTCAACAGCTCTGTCTTACTTTTTGATTCAACATGTGCATAGGTAACTTGTCTCTACTTGCCAGCCAAGTAGTGAACACATATGTCAGGAAGCTCTCTTGACAGCTCTGGAAGAACCTTTTTCTTCACTAACATATTCAAGTTCTTCTCACTGATATGTCCAAGTCTACGATGCCACACCTCCATAGAGTTGTCTTCAACTGCATCCAGACTCAGACTGCAGATCTTGGCCTTTGGGCGGTATAAACCATAACACTTCTTGCCCTGGGCCACCATCAAAGACCCCTTCACTAACCTCTGTTGGGTACATTGGAAAATATGTACCTGATTTGAAGAAGCCTCACCCCACTCAATGATATATATCATGGTGTATTTGATGTATTTTGAGTTACCTTGTGCAGGTTAAGTATTTGCAGGAAAAGCTTAAAAGTTTCTAAGTCCATGTGTCGACACCCAGAAGAAAAGTGTTGACACTTAAGAAGACTTGTGTCGACACCCAGAGAAGCAGTGTCGACACTTGGAGTAATTGTATCGACACCAGGAATGCAGAGTCGACACCAGAAGGAAAGTGTCAACACATACAGGCTATGTCGACACTCAATGAAGAAATGTCTAAAGAATCAGTGTCGACACTTAAAAGCAGTGTCGACACCCAGAGGAACTTTGTCGACATCAGAAAGTGTCGACACTAGGAGGTTGTGTCGACACTCAGCAAAACATCAACAAAGTTCAAGTACAAGTGTCGACACTAGGAGGCTGTGTCGACACTCAACAAACTTCAACAGAGTTTAAGTACAAGTGTCGACATAATGAAGAATGTGTCGACACACAGCAAAAGTCTCAACACATGAAGAAAGTGTCGACACTATGAGGCTGTGTCGACACTCAGCAAATTTCAATGAAGTCTAAGTACAAGTGTCGACACAAAGGAGATGTGTCGACACACAGCAAAAGTATCAACACAAAAGGGATGTGTCGACACTAATAAGATGTGTCGACACTTAGCAAGTATCAACACAAGAAGATGTGTCGACACTTAGCAGAAATCGACTAAGTACTAAAGAAGAAGGACTTGTGTCGACACACAATATCAGTGTCGACACATGTTGAAGAAGCAGTGTCGAGAAGCAGATTCTACAACACAAGGAGTTATGTCGACACCATGAAGGCTAGTGTCGACACTTAGTCTACTTATGTCGACACTTGGTCTATCAGTGTCGACACTTAAAGACTGACTGTCTCGACACTTTCAGACAGTTACAGAAAATTCAAGAAGTGACTGGATGACTTGACAGCTGCAATTCCAGCCAGTCTACTGCAACTGTCAGAGCTGTCAGAAAGTTGTTAGAAACTGAATCAGCCGGTCACCATAAAGAAAGTCTATATAAAGGCTTATTCTGTCAACAGAAGATGATAAACAACAATCAGATTGGAGATCGATCAAGCAATTCATTGAGCAATCAGATTGAAGATCTAACAACACTAAAAGAAGAAGACCTTCAAGTGAAGATCTAAGAAGTTGGAGAGAGAGAGGTCCTTCTAAGAAGATAGCTGTGGAACCAGGCTGTGAAGGTAGTTTCAGATTGAGATCAGATTCTTAAGTCAGCAGTGATTGAAGATCATCTGCATAGAGATTCAACCCTACTGTGTTCTAATTCAAGAAGCTTTGAAGAAAGCCAAGGGAGGTTAATCTCAGCAACGTTCTTCCAAGAACTCATCAAGAAACCTGTCAACTCTTCTCTCTCATTCTGAGTTGTGGGTATATACTTTGTAATTTTAATTTCTTGTAGGATCCTAAGGGATCTGAGTTGTAAGCCTAAAATTATAAAGGCTGAGTGGTAGGGCCTGTATGCCTGAGTGTAGGAGATTCATTTCTCTGAGTGTAGGCCTTGTTGAGGGCTGAGTGTAGGCCTTGTTGAAGGCTGAGTGTAGGTCTTGGTGAAGACTGAGTGGTAGGGCTTTGAGCCTGAGTTGTAGGAACCTGTTTGGGATTCTGAGTGTAAGATCTGAGGATCTGAGGAATAGTGGAGAAGTTTGGCCGAATCTAGTACACTACTAGATAGGCGAAGGGGGAAAGTGGATGTACCCAGACCTTGGGGAACCACTATAAAACTGTGTGTGGCTGATTCTGTGTATGCTGTTTATAGTTCTATGAATTCTGTGATTAAATCTGCCTTAAAGTTTATAAAGATTAAGGTCACCTATTCACCCCCCCCCCTCTAGGTGATTAGGTACAATTTCTTTTAAGTGGTATCAGAGCGAGGTTCCTCAAAAAGGACATAACTGTCTGAGTAAAAGATCCTGTAGGCAGACTCAGCATAATCAAGAAAATCAAGAAAATGGGTTCAACAGAGAATCACAAAGAGTTAGGTTCCATGAAGTTACCAATCTGCAGAAAGGAGATCTTTGGCATTTGGAAAGAAAGGGTTAGACTTTTTATGGAAGCCTCAGTCCCAAGTATTTTTATTACTGTTAAAGAAAGGTCATATGTGCCAATGAAAGTATCAGTTCTGGATGCAAACCAGAGAACTCCAAAAGACTATTCTGAAATGACCAAGGATGAGATTATTCTGGCCACTATGGACAAGATAGCCCAGAATATAATTGTAAGTGCAATAGATGATGCCACATTCCAGAATTTAATTCACTGTAAAACATCAAAGGAAATGTGGGACACACTGATAGTGTACATGGAGGGCTCTAAAGAAGTTAGACAAGACAAAAAGTCTTTATTAAACCAAGAGTATGAGAGCTTCAGACAAGGAAGGTCTGATAGTATAACTGAGTGCTACAAGAAATTCTATAGGATAGTTAATGAGTTAATGTCCTATGGAAGAGAATTCAGCAATTATGAGCTGAATGATAAGTTCTTGAGATCCCTAACTAAAGACTGAGATACTAAGATTTGTGTCATAAGGGAAATAGCCAAATTAGCAGACATTCCTCCTCCAACATTGTTTGGAAAACTGTTATCATATGAGATGCAGTTAATGGTAAGGAAGGAGGAAGAGAAGACTACCAGAGTTGAGCACAAAGAAAGAGCTGTGGCTTTCAAGACAGAAGCCACTAGGAAATATAAAAGTAAGTCTCCATCTCCACCTCCAAAAGTTGCTGAGACTGAGACAGATGAGTCAGAAAGCAAGAATTCTGAAAGCAGTGAGAGTGATGAAGACTTTGTAGCTTTTACAAGACATTTTCAGAAGTTTCTAAAGAAGAAACAGTGGAGGTCTAAGCCATCCACTTCACAGAAGTCATCAAAGTATGACAGGAGAAAGCCCAAGTCAAGTAAAACTACATCTTCAAAGATAGTTTGTTATTGTTGTAGCAGACAAGGACATGTTGTTGCTGACTGTCCAGAGAAAAGGAAAGAGTCAACTGATAAGAAAAAGACTCAGATCAAGGGCAAAAAGGAAAGGTCCTTTGTTGCTAAGAAGGACAAAAGTCTGTCTGATATGTCATCTTCAGAAACTGATTCAGAAGTTGAAGCTTATATTGGACTGTTTGCTGAAGAAGAGGAAGAGGACTTCATCCAGTTAATGAACTCTATATATGAGCATGAGGACAATCAGTGCCAGGGACTGATGGCCTTATCAAAAGGATACAAAATCCAGGATCAGTCTGCACCAAGTCAGGTACAAAATTGTTCTATTAGTTCAATTTCTAGTACTGAGTCAGATTCAGATACATCAACATCAAGTGATGTTAGTGGATCTGAATCTGAAGGTGATATTCATCAGTTGATTGATGAATATAGAGTAGTGTTGCAAGCTTTGAAGAAAAGCAAATCCTTGGCCAAGAGTCAGGCTAAGGAGATTGCCAGTCTTAAAGTTACTACAACAGATTTTGACAAGTTGCTTGATCAGAAATTAAATGAAATAGCCAGACTGAAGCACATTACTGTTATTCAGATGAGGACTATAACATTTAAAAATGATCAAATTAGAAATCTGGAGATTAGTCTTCAGAAAGAGAGAGATATAGTAGCAAGGTTTTCTAAACCAAAGTCTGTTCTACCTTTGATAGATGAGTTCTTTCCTCAAAAGGGTAAAACTGGATTGGGGTTTACTAAACCTGCCAGGACTGTACAATCCAAGTCTAAGGGCAAAGCCCCAGTACTCAACAAGGAGCCTGCTGTAGACAAAATAGCCAGGGTTGTACCTAAATAAAGGTACAACAGATTTGAGTGCTGGTGTTGTGGCAAGGTAGGCCACTTTGCCATAGACTGTTGGCATAATTCTAATGCCAAGGTGAGTAGCAAACTTCCTGCTAGAAATACTACAGGTAGTTTTGTTAAGAGTAAGACTAACTTGTACCAAGGACCCAAGAAGTTTTTGGGTTCTAAGGTAAAGTAATCTGTTTTGCAGGTGAGTCGAAGTGGCCATGCCCCAATATGGTACTTGGACAGTGGATGTTCCAGGCACATGACTGGAACTAGGGGATTGCTGAAGGACTATACACCAATCAAGGATGGTCCTAAAGTCACCTTTGGTGGTTCTGAAAAAGGAATGATCAAAGGCTTTGGTAACATTTTTAGCAATCTTATTACAATTACTCAAGTGGCTTATGTTAAAGGTTTGAAACACAACCTCATTAGTATAAGTCAGCTGAGTGATTTAGGATATGACATCTCATTTGTCAAAGATGGTTGTCATATCAGGAGGTCAAATGATCAAAAGATCATTCTGACAGGCTATGTGAAGAGAAATGTCTATTGTCTAGACATTATGTGTGAGAACAATGGTTCTCTTGTGTGTCTTGTAGCTGATGAGAAAGTCTCTCATTGTGTCAAATAGCACAAGAGGCTAGCCCATCTTAACTATAAGACAATTGGTCAACTTTATAGTAAAGAGTTAGTGAGGAATGGTTCTCAGGTTAAGTGTAAAAAGGTTGGGATATGCTCAGCTTGTCAAAAAGGCAAGCAGACTAGATCCACCTTTAATAGCATTGAGAACAAAGATGCTGTGAGGTGTTTATACCTCTTGCATATGGATCTCTTTGGTCTTATGCCAGTTCACAGCCTAGGTAGGAAGGTCTACACATTTGTGGTTGTAGATGACTACTCAAGGTTTTCCTGGGTATTCTTCCTAAGGCAAAAGTCTGAAACACCTAGTATCTTTTATAGTTTTGTCAAACAAATTCAGAATGAGTTAGACAGTACAGTTGTCAAAATAAGAAGTGACCATGGTACTGAATTCCATTCTGATATTATGACAAAGTTATGTGAAGAGTTTGCGATATTTCAGGAATTTTCCTCACCAAGAACACCTCAGCAAAATGGTATTGCTGAAAGGAAAAATAGGACCTTGATAGAGGCTGGTAGAACCCTATTAAGTGACACATCTCTCCCTGAATATTTTTGGGCTGAGACAGTAAACACTGCATGTCATGTAATTAATAGGGCTACTATCACCAAGAGCCACAATAAAACCCCCTATGAGATTGTGAAAGACAGAAAACCAAATCTATCCTATTTCAGGATCTTTGGTTGTAAATGTTATATACTGAACAATGGTAAGTCTTACTTAACCAAGTTTGCTGCCAAATCCCAAGAGGGGATCTTTGTTGGGTACAGCAACAACAGTAAGGCTTATAGGGTCTACAACTTGACTACTCAAGTTGTAGAAGAGTCTGTTCATGTAGTGTTTGATGAAGCTAGACTCATTAACAATGAATTGTCTAGAAGTGTTTGCAGCTCTACAGGTGTCACTGAGAAAATGGACAAGCTTACTATTGAAGAGGGATCTACTGTAAGTCAGCATGTGGATGATAGCGGCTACTGTCCAGGTGGAGTACAAGATACTCCAGTTGATGAAGAAGATTAAGAGGAGCTGGTGAATGAAGAAGTTGTAGGTGCACAACCAGAAAATAGGATGCCTCCAGCAAATAGACATCTAAAAGATCATCCAGCCAATCAAATTATTGGTGATCTCAGACAAGGGGTACAAACAAGGAGCAGAAATCTAAGTTCAATACTCTACTCCAGCTTTCTATCCCAAGTAGAGCCAAAAAAATTTGAAGAAGCTATCCTAGACCCTCATTGGATTGAGGCTATGCAAGAGGAGCTGAACCAGTTCAAAAGATGCAATGTTTAGGAGCTAGTTCCTAAACCCAAGGACCACAACATTATAGGAACTAAGTGAATCTTTAGGATCAAGATGGATGAACATGGAGTTATTGTGAAGAACAAAGATAGACTGGTTGCTAAGGGATATAGGCAGGAAGAAGGTATTGACTTTGATCAAACCTTTGCTCCAGTAGCCAGATTGGAGGTCATAAGGATGTTCTTGGCTTATGCAACCTATCAAGGGTTTAAAGTATATCAAATGGATGTTAAGTCAGCTTTTATGAATGGAAATCTGAAGGAAGAAGTCTATGTAGAACAACCATCAGGTTTTGTTGATTCTATCAAACCTAATTATGTTTATAGACTTAGGAAGGCTTTGTATGAGTTAAAACAAGCCTCTAGGGCTTGGTATAAAACTCTGTCTAGTTTCCTCATTGAGAATAAATTCACAAGGGGGAAAATAGACAAGACTCTATTCCTTAGGGAATCCAGAGGCAAGATCATTCTAGTCCAAATATATGTAGATGACATCATATTTGGGTCTACTGAAAGTAGTCTTTGCAAAAAGTTTGCAAAACTAATGCAAGGACAATTTGAAATGAGCAGTATTGGGGAACTTAAGTTCTTCTTGGGTCTCCAAGTTAGACAGACTGAGGATGGTTTATCCATATGCCAGTCTAAGTTCACCCTAGAGTTGATAAGGAAATATGGTATGGAATCATCCAGTACCATGAAAACTCCTATGGGGTCAAGCATGTCTCTAAGCAAAGATGATGCAGGGAAACGTGTAGATGAGACTTTGTATAGAGGGATAGTTGGCTCTCTATTATATTTGACTGCTAGTAGACCAGATATCATGTATGCTACATGTGTCTGTGCTAGGTACCAAGCTTGCCCTAAAGAATCTCATTTGACAGCAGTCAAAAGAATTTTGAGATATCTTAAGGGCACTCCTTATCTAGGCCTCTGGTACCCTAGGAATGGAGACTTTGAACTGACAGGTTATTCAGATGCAGATTTTACAGGCTGCAAGGAAGATAGGAAAAGTACTACTAGAACCTGTCAATTCCTAGGTGGAAGGCTGATATCATGGAGTAGCAAGAAACAAACAAGTGTAGCTATCTCCACAGCAGAATCAGAGTATGTTGCTGCAGAAAGTTGTTGTGCTCAACTTCTATGGATTCAACATCAGCTAGAAGACTATGATATTCAAGTAAGTAGAACACCTCTATTTTGTGATTCTACTAGTGCTATTTCTATTGCAAACAATCCTGTCTCCCATAGTAGGACTAAGCACATAGAAATAAAATATCATTTTCTTAGAGAACATGTGGAAAAGGAGATATTTCACTAGAGTATATTAGTACAGAAAATCAACTAGCTGACATGTATACTAAGCCCTTAGATGAAACCAAATTCAATAAATTTAAAATTGAATTAGGTATGATAAACTTAGAATAGTTTACAAAAAATTGGCTAAGTAAAATGGTGTCGACACACAGAGTTGTCTGTGTCGACACAGAAAAGTGGTGTCGACACATCTAGGAAGTCGGTGTCGACACTTCAGTGAATCAGTGTCGACACATGCAGTGTAGGTGTCGACACATCCAGAGTGGTGTCGACACTTAGGATTTACACTAAATTAGACTAGTATAGTCTCGACTAAGTGTCGAGCTAAGCGGTGTCGACACATAAACAAGTGTCGACACATATATTCTGTCGACTATACTTGTGTCGACACATAGCTGTCGAGACATTATAAGTAAGTGTTGAAAGAAATAGAGTACCTAAACACCTAGAGGGGGGGGGTGAATAGGTGACCTAATCCTTTTTACACTTTAATGGCAGCAAACAGTTCTATCACAGAATCTACTTTACTTTTGCACAGCTATAACACAGCATACACAGCAAATTACAATCACAGCACAGCAGACACAGTGTTTTATAGTGGTTCCCCAAGATTTGGGTACATCCACTTTCCCCCTTCGCCTATCTAGCAGTGTACTAGATTCGGCCTAACTTCTCCACTATCTCAGAACCCAAACTGGTTCCTACACCTCAGGCCCAAAGCCTTACAACTCAGCTTTTCCACAAAGCCTACACTCAGCCACAAGGCCTACACTCAGCCAACAAAGGCCTACACTCAGCCAACAAGACCTACACTCAGCCAATAAGGCCTACACTCAGAGATTTCAATCTCCTACACTCAGGCTCTCAAGCCCTACCCTCAGCATTTATAAATACAGGCTTACAATTCACTCAGATCCAATGGATCCTACAAGATAAAAATGTTTATAGAAATAATAACTCAACAACTCAGAAACAAGAGAGGGGAGTTGAGAGTTTCTTGATGAGTTCTTGGAAGAACTCAGCTGGATTCAATCTGACTTAGCTTTCTTCAAAGCTTTTTGAAAATAGAACTGAATAAGAATGAATCCTCCTGCAGTTGATCCATGACCTCTGCTTCTTAAGATCCAGAATATATCTGAACCCTTCTTCTCAGCCTAGTTCCAACGGCTGATTTCTTGGATGGAGCCCTCTCTCTCCAACTTCTTAGATCTGCACTTGGACGGCTAGATCTTCTTGTGTTGATACTCTGTGTACCACTTTAATACCTGCTTGAATAATAATCTGAACAACACTCTGAACAACAGTTTCTGTAAACTGTATGAGCCTATTTATAGGCCTTCTTCATGGTAACCGGCTGGTCCGGTCCATAACTGAATTCTGACATCTCTGACAGGTGCTGTAGACCGGCTGGAACGGCAGCTGTCAAGTCATCCAGTCAATTCTTGAAAGTTCTCTAACTGTCTGAAAGTGTCGAGACTTTCTGTCTTTAAGTGTCGACACTTATAGACCAAGTGTCGACACCAGTTGTGTAAGTGTCGACACAAGTCTACAAGGTGTCGACACAACTCCTTGTGTTGTAGATATTATGTCTCGACACAGATTCTTCTTCATGTGTCGACACTGAAATTTAGTGTCGACATAAGTACTTGATCTTCAGTAACTTGCTGAATTCTACTAAGTGTCGACACATCACCTTTGTATCGACACAACTTCTTGTGTTGAATCTGTCAAGTGTCGACACTGCTTCTTGATGTCGACACATAGTCTTCTATGTTGATACTTGTTGTGTGTCGACACATTGCTTTGGATGTCGACACTTCTTCTTCTTGTTGAGACTTCAGCTGAGTGTCGACACATTCCCATAGTGTCGACACTTGTACTTAGAATAATTTGTTGTTCTTTCTGTTCTTAGCTAAGTGTCGACACAGCTCCATGTGTCGACACTTTCTTCAAGTGTTGAGTTTTCAGCTGAGTGTCGACACATTGTTCTGGGTGTCGACACATACTTCAAATGCTGACTCTTCTGCTTAGTGTCGACACATTGTGCTGAGTGTCGACACTTGTACTTAGTCTCTGCAGACTTTTGCTGAGTGTCGACACTGCTCCAAGTGTCGACACTTTCTGGTGTAGACACAACTTCACTGGGTGTCGACACAGCTCCTTGTGTCGACACTTTCTGTCTGCACTTTTCTGCATTGAGTGTCGACACTGCTCCTTGTGTCGACACTTTCTGTCTGGTGTCGACTCTGCATCCCAGGTGTCGACACAATGACTCCAAGTGTCGACACTGCTTGCCTGAGTGTCGACACAAGTCTTCTTAAGTGTCGACACTTTCCCTCTGGGTGTCGACACATGGACTTAGAAACTTTTTGCTGTATTCCTGCAAATACTTAACCTGCACATGTAACTCAAACTACATCAAATACATTTTGATGTATATCATTGAGTTGGGTGAGGCTTCTTCAAATCAGGTACATTTGACCAATGTACCCAACAATCTCCCCCTATTTGGAGAAGTCATAACCCTTAGTCAATGATATACACCATTCATAATTAAAATTACAAAATGATGTAAAGCAGGATAATGTACAGCAGGGTTAACATAACATGTAACAATTTCACATGTATACAAATTCAGAACAAATAAGAAATAGACATAGACACATTCACAGAACAAACATGAAATATATTGATCATATATTATTCTATCATTTGTCTTATACATTTTCAGTAGTTCACAATAATGTTTTACATTCAAAAGATTACAGAATAGACTTCAAGAAAATTCTAAATCTATTTTTGTTCTGGCTCCTTAATAACTATGTCTTTGCCAGCTTTGACTTTAGCTTGGACAGGAGCATCAGCAGTTTCAGCATCAGCAGGCTTCTTGCCTTTCAAATCTTTCTTTTTAAGCTCTTCAGCTTTGATCTTCTGCCTCTCAAAATAATGGTATGGCTTAGGAAAGTACTTGCTAGGCTCCACTGCAGTAGGAGGTAGCTTTCCCATCTTTGCCTTCCTTCTATACTGAACTATTGCTTCCTGTCTGATTTCATGTTTCCTCCATTCAGCTTCAGAGAACCATTTGTTCCTGTCATGAATGTTGTCCTTGGCAGCTTTCCAGGCAGTTAATATTATGTTTCTAGAGGTAGGGCTCCACTGTTCAAAGTCTGGCCTTTGCTCAGCTTGTTCCCTAAACCTCTTCTTTGACAGTCTTGTCTCTTCTTCCTTTTGCAATGTCTCTTGCATGGCTTCAGACATAGGTTGAACAACCTTTTCAATAATCATAGTATCCATGCCCCTAGGTGGTCTGTACATAGTCTGTACATCAGCATGCACCATTTCAAAATCTGGAGGAGGATATATGACTTGAGCAACCTCTGGTTGCTCACCTCCTAGATATGCAGGGTTAATACCAGATTCAGCAACATCATTGTCATCACACAGAGGAGGATATCCAAGTGTAGCTCTGATAGAATTTGAGATCCACTTAGCATGGTCAGAGCTTGCCTTGACTAACACTCTCTCCCCCTTTATGAATTCTCTAGCCATATGATCTCTGACATCATCCTTCTGAAATCTAATTTGATTATCCAAGTATCTGACTCCATCTTTAAAGAAGGGTTTGAGCTTTTTAAGTTGTTCAGATATGGCCTTCTGGGAGTCTTCAATGGCAGTTTTAACAGCATTGATTTCTTCTTGAAAGACTTTGTCAAATTCAGCTTTAACAGCAGCAGTAGAGGTAGAAGGTTCAGCAACCTTGTTCTTTAATTCAGTGACAATAGCATTATGGGAAGCAGTCAAATTATCATTCATCCTTAGCTGATTTTCAAGCACATACCCTTGCTTCAATACTATGTCATCCACTTGAGCCTTTATCTTTTCCTGGTGAGTTGCAAGATAGACTACTACATTCCCACCCTTGTGGAAGCAGTCAGTCATCTCCTTCTTATTAAGGTTCATTTCAAACCTTATAGACTTGATATCTTGGGCAAGATCAAACTGTAAAGACTTCTGGCCTTCATTTACATAAGCCTCTATGGCTTTTCTATGTTCATCCAGTTTTATCTGCAGGGCAATCATTAAACCACTATAATCAACAGATGGTGTTTGCTGAACTATAGGCTGTGGTGCAACTGTTTGGAGAGCCTTCTTGTAGCTCTGGCTTCTTCTCTTGAATACATAGATTTTCTTTTTCCTTGCCCTTGCTGCCTCCTCATCTTCAGATTCTGAGGAGCTGGCTATGTTAACCCTCTCCTTAGGGCTTGGAGGCTTCTCAGGCTACACATCAGGTGCCTTCTCAGTTTCTTGCCTTATAGGCACTTCATGAAATTGCACTTGCTCCCCCTCAGCAGCAGCATTCTCTCTCTCAGCAGCAACCTTGTCCATATCAAAATCTTGTTGGTCTAGATTTAGGAACAAATCTTCCATGGTGAATTCTTGTGGTGAAGAAGCTGGAGAAATTCTTTGCTCTTCAACCACTGGATCAGGAATCACTTCTAGGACAGCAGATGTGTCTTCTCTAACAGCATCTGGAACTGAACTGTCCAGCTGTGTTTGCTGATAAATATCAGACAAATCAACATCTTCTATAAGAAATTCTAAAGTATTTAGGTCAGTGAGTACCTCTAGTATGGTGTTGGTGGCTTGTTCACTTTCCAGTGTAGAGGGTTCTTCTACAACTGGAGGCTCCCCCTGGCTTTGATCCTTGTGGATGGGGCTAGCTGGAGGCAGCTCCCCCTGGATCTCAGCAACTTCTTGAGGAGCAGGTGATTTCACTGCTGGCTCTTCCTCATGCTCTTCTGGAGTGAAGACAACTTGTTCTTCACTGTTAGAACTGCTAGTGGACTCTTGAGCCACTGGAGCAGTTTTTCTCTTTTTCTTTGGAGGAATCTCCTTCTCAGTAACTGTCTTCTCAGGGGTTGGCATCTCCTTTAACAACACCCTGTCCCATCTAGAAAAGATCCTCAGATTCATCTTCCTCATGTGATTTATCTTGCTTCCAGCAGCAGTATTCATTACCTCTGGTATGGTACCAGCTAGGTAGAGACTTAAGATTCTGCCCAGATTGGGCTTCTTCAAGCTTTCCTTAATCTTCTCATAAACTACCATAGACCAGTCAGTTTTTAGAGAGAAGATAATCCTTGTCATTATTCCAAACATATAGGCAGACACTCTGTCATGCCCTCCAGGCTTGCTGAGTAAGACCTTTCCAACAATTTCAGACAGGAATTTGCCTTGGCTATTCATGCCTTTCCTGTTGAAAACAGAACCTATCTTCATCTTAGGATCAAGTCCACACCAGGTAAGAGCTTCCCTGGTCTTGGATGCAGTAACTTCATCTTCCTCTTGAGTTTTTGGAAGCTGTAGAATCTTCTTCAGACTCTTTGGTGATACCTTGACCTTCGTTCCATGAACTCTGGATTTGATTCTGTATCCAGACTTATCTACTTCAGCTCCATTTAGGAATTCAAGAACCTCTTTCTTCCATATCTTTGTAGGTTCAGAAACTAAATACTCTAACCCTGAATCGACAACTAGGGTTATCACGTGCTTGATTTCTTGATCAGCATCCTCAAAAGCGCCGCGCACCAGCTCGTAACCCTCATTGACATTCTCCTCTAGCTTAGGTGCCATTAGGGTTTGTAGAATTTGTCTTGAGAGAAGAGAGGTGTCGACACAGCAGTTTTGGTCTCGAAACTTTGAAAGCGTGTCGACAAACTAAGGCAAAATCCTATTTATACCTTTCTGATTTTGAAGATGAACAGGCGGGACAGCTAACTTAAAATGTGTCGACACTGGCAATAAGTATCGACACTGACTTATAATGTCTCGACACATATGTGTCGACACAAGTTTAGTCAACAGATCTTATGTGTCGACACTTGGTTTTGTGTCGACACAACATAACTCGACACATTGTCGAGACTTTACTTAGAAAATTCTGAGTAAATACTAAGTGTCGACACCATATTGGATGTGTCGACACCTACATATCATGTGTTGACACTAATATTCTGAAGTGTCGACACCGATTTCCTAGATGTGTCGACACCTTTTTTCTGAAGTGTCGACACCACTATTCTGTGTCGACATAGACTTGTCTATGTGTCGACACCTTTTTACTTAGCCAATTTCAGTAGTATAAACTTATTCTAAGTTTATCATTCCTAGTTCAATTTTAAATCTATTGAACTTAGCTTCTTCTAGGGGCTTAGTATACATATCAGCTAGTTGTTCACCTGTTTTAACATATTCAAGTACAATATCATTTCTTTCTACATGCTCCCTAAGAAAATGATATTTAATTTCAATATGTTTTGTTCTACTATGAGATACAGGATTATTAGCTATGGAAATAGCACTAGTAGAATCACAGAAGAGTGGAGTTCTACTTACCTGAAATCCATAGTCCTCTAGCTGATGTTGTATCCACAGAAATTGAGCACAGCAACTTCCTGCAGCCACATACTCTGACTCTGCTGTGGAGATAACCACACTGGTTTGCTTTTTGCTACTCCATGAAATTAGTTTCCCACCTAGGAATTGACAGGTTCCAGTAGTGCTTTTTCTATCTTCTTTGCATCCTGCAAAGTCTACATCTGAATAACCTGTTAGATCAAAATCTCCATTCCTAGGGTACCAGAGGCCTAGATAGGGAGTGCCCTTAAGATATCTCAATATTCTCTTGACTGCAGTCAAATGAGACTCTTTAGGGCAGGCTTGATATCTTGCACAAACACATGTAGCATACATGATGTCTGGTCTACTAGCAGTCAAGTATAATAGGGAGCCAATTATCCCTCTATACAAAGTTTCATCTACAGGTTTCCCTGCATCATCCTTGCTAAGAGACATACTTGACCCCATAGGAGTCTTCATGGTACTGGATGAATCCATACCATACTTCCTTATGAGTTATAGGGTGAACTTGGACTGACATATGGATAAACCACTTTCAGTCTGTTTAACTTGGAGACCCAAGAAAAACTTCAGCTCTCTCATACTACTCATCTCAAACTGACCTTGCATAAGTTTTGCAAACTTTTTGCAAAGGCTGCTTTCAGTAGACCCAAATATAATGTCATCTACATATATTTGGACAAGTATAACTTTGCCTCTAGATTCCCTAAGGAATAGAGTCTTATCTATTTTCCCCCTTGAGAACTTATTCTCAATGAGAAAACTAGATAGGGTTTCATACCAAGCCCTAGGGGCTTGCTTTAACCCATATAAAGCTTTCCTAAGTCTATAGACATGATGAGGTAAAGTAGAATCTACAAAACCTGAGGGCTGTTCCACATAGACTTCTTCCTTAAGATTACCATTCAAGAATGCTGACTTGACATCCATTTGGTAAACCTTAAATCCTTGATAGGTTGCATAGGCCAAGAACATCCTTATGGCTTCCAGTCTGGCTACTGGAGCAAAGGTTTGATCAAAATCAATACCTTCTTCTTGCCTATATCCTTTAGCAACCAGTCTTGTTTTATTCTTAATGATAACCCCTTGTTCATCCATCTTATTCCTGTAGATCCACTTGGTTCCTATTATATTGTGGTCTTTAGGTTTAGGAACCAGTTCCCAAACCTTGCATCTCTTGAATTGATTGAGTTCTTCTTGCATAGCCTCAATCCAAAGTGGGTCTTTGATGGCTTCTTCAAACCTTTTAGGTTCTACCTGGGATAGAAAGCTGGAGTAGACTGCTGCATTCAGGTTTTCGCTCCTTGTTTGTACCCCTTGTCTTGGATCTCCAATAATCTGCTCTACTAGATGATCTCTAAGATGCCTATTGGCTGGAGGCATCCTGACTTCTGGTTGAACCTCTTCAGCATCTCCATCATGCTGTACTCCTTGTATTTCTTCTGCAATTGGCACATGTAGTTCTCCCCCTGGACAACAGCTACTCTCCTCTACTTGCTGTCTTGCAGCAGGTACTTCTTCTATAGTAAGCTTGTCCATTTTCTTTGTTAAACCTGTGGGGCTGCATACAGAACTAGACAACTCATTGTTAATAAGTTTTGTCTCATCAAAAACTACATGCACAGATTATTCTACAACTTGTGTAGTCAAGTTGTAGACTCTATAAGCCTTACTGTTATTGTTGTACCCAACAAAAATTCCCTCTTGGGACTTGGCAGCAAACTTAGTTAAGTAAGACTTCCCATTGTTAAGTATGACGCATTTGCAACCAAAGATACTGAAGTAGGATAAGTTTGGTTTCCTGCCTTTCACAACTTCATAGGGGGTCTTGTTGAGGCCTTTAGTTATGGTAGCCCTATTGATAACATGGCATGCAGTGTTAACTGCTTCAGCCCAGAAATACTCTGGTAGTGATGTATCACTCAATAGGGTCCTACCAGCCTCTATCAAGGTTCTATTCTTCCTCTCAGCAATGCCATTTTGCTGAGCTGTTCTAGGTGAAGAGAATTCTTGAAATATCCCAAAGTCTTCACAAAGTTTTGTCATGCTTTCAGACTGAAACTCAGTACCATGGTCACTTCTAATCTTGACCACTGTACTATTTAGTTCATTCTGAATTTGCTTGACAAAGCTATGGAATACACTAGGTGTTTCAGATTTCTGTCTTAAGAAGAACACCCAGGAAAACCTTGAGTAGTCATCTACAACTACAAAGGTATAGACCTTCCTACCTAAGCTGTGAACTGGCATTGGACCAAAGAGATCCATATACAAGAGGTATAAACACCTCACAGCATCCTTGTTTTCTATGCTTCTAAAGGTGGATTTAGTCTGCTTGCCCTTTTGACAAGCTGAACAAATACCATCTTTAACACACTTAACTTGAGGACCATTCCTCACTAACTCTTTGCTAAAGAGTTTGCTAATAGTCTTGTAGTTAAGATGGGCAAGCCTCTTGTGCCATTTGACACAATGAGAGACTGTCTCATCAGCTACAAGACACACTGGAGAACCACTGTTCTCAACCATAATGTCTAAACAATAGACATTCCTTTTCCTATAACCAGTCAAAATGATCTCTTGATCACTTGACCTCTTGATATGATAACTATTTTTAACAAATGAGATGTCATACCCTACATCACTTAATTGACTTATACTTATTAGGTTGTGTTTCAACCCTTTAACATAAGCCACTTGAGTAATGGTAACTAAGTTGCTAGAAATGTTACCAAACCCTTTGATGATTCCTTTTTCAGAACCACCAAAGGTTACTTTTGGACCATCTTTTATTGGAATGTAATCCCTTAGTAATCCTCTAGTTCCAGTCATATGTCTGGAACATCCACTGTCCAAGTACCATGTTGGGGTATGGCAACTTGGACTCACCTGCAAAACAGATTTAAGGAACCTTAGAACCCAAAGAATTCTTGGGTCCTTGGTATTTGTTAGTTTGCAATTTGACAAAGCTACCTACTGGCTTTCCAACAGGTAGTTTGGTACTCATTTTGGCACTAGCATTGTGCCAACAGTCCACTGCAAAATGGCCAACTTTGCCACAACACCAACATTCAAACTTGTTGTACCTTTGCTTAGGTACAGTCTTTGTTGTCTTGTCTACAACAGACTTGTTGAATGTTGGGGCTTTGCCCTTGGACTTGAACTTGAACTGCTCAGTCCTTGCAGGTCTAATAAAACCCAATCCAGTCTTACCTTTATGATGAACAAATTCATCAATTAAAGGTAGCACTGACTTAGGTTTTGAAAACCTAGCAACAAGCTCTCTCTCTTTCTGAAGTTTGATCTCCAGACTCTTAATTTGATCATTCTTAAAGGTGATAGTCCCCATCTGAATCACTGTTATGTGTTTCAGCCTGGCTATCTCATTAAGTTTTTGATCAATTAGCTTCTCAGAATCTGTTGCAGTAGCTTTAAGATCAGCAATTGCCTTTGCCTGACTTTTGGCTAGGGACTTACTTTTCTTGTAAGCTTGCAACAGCACTTTATATTCATATATAAGCTGATGAATATCATCCTCAGACTCAGATACATTCTCATCACTTGATGATGATGAATCTGATTCTGTACTAGAACAAGAGACTGAACTTAGAGTTGAACATTGTACCTTACTGGGTCCTGCCTGTTCCAGGATTTTGTCTTGCTCTGTCAAAGCCATTAGCCCTTGGTATTGACCGTCTTCTTGTTCATAAATAGACTCCAAAATCTGCATGAATTCTTCCTCTTCTTCTTCAGCAAACAGCCCTATGTATGCTTCACCATCAGACTCAGATTCTGAAGAAGAGATATCTGATAGAGTCTTCTCCTTCTTGGAAACAAAAGACTTTTCTTTCTTGCCTTTGAAATAAGTCTTTTTTCTGTTACTAGACTTTTTTCTCTTTTCAGGACAGTCTGCAATTACATGGCCTTGTCTATTGCAGCAATATCACACAATCTTGGAACCAGTTGCCTTGCTAGACTTAGTCCTTTTCTTGTCCTTCTTTGAAGCCTTTTTATCCTTATAAAAATCTTCTTTTCCTTTTGAAGTAGAAGGCCTTGACCTCCACTGTTTCTTCTTCAAGAATTTCTGAAAGTGTCTAGTGAAAGCAGCAAAGTCTTCATCACTTTCACTGCTTTCTGACTTGGTGCTGACTGTTTCATCTGACTCTGATTCAGCAATCTTTGGAGGTGGAGTTGGTGATTTATTCCTGCACTTTCTAGAGGCTTCTGTCTTGAAAGCTACAGTTCTTTCCTTGTGTTCAGTTCTTGTTGATTTCTCCTCTTTTCTTACTGTCAATTGCATTTCATAAGACAATAACTTGTCAAACAGTGTAGGGGGAGGAATTTCTCCCAACTTAGCCATTTCTCTAATGGCACAAATCTTTGTGTCCCAATCTTTAGTTAGGGACCTTAGGAACTTGTCATTTAGTTCATAATTACTGAACTCTCTTCCATATGACATGAGTTCATTCACTATTACGTAGAACTTTTTATAGCACTCAGTTATGCTATCACCCTTTCCTTGTCTAAAACTTTCATACTCCTGATTTAGCAAGGATTTTCTATCTTGTCTAACTTCTTCAGATCCCTCCATATACACAATAAGAGTGTCTCACATCTCTTTGGCTGTTTTACAGTGTATAAGATTCTGAAAAGTTGCATCATCAATGACACTCACTATTATGTTTTGTGCCCTCTTGTCCATGGTGGCTAGGACAATCTCATCCTTAGTCATCTCAGAGAAATCCTTTAGGGTTCTCTGATTTGCATCTAGAACAGATATCTTCATGGGCACATATGGCCCCTCCTTTACTGTGATGTAGATTCTAGGGTCTGAGGCCTCCATAAACAGCCTTACCCTTTCTTTCCATATGCCAAAGATTTCCTTTCTGCATATAGGTAATTTCGTGGAACCCAATTACTTGTGATTTTCTGTGGAACCCATGGTTCTTGATTTTCTTGAATCTGTAAACTGACTTTTACTGAATCTGCCAATTAGGATCTCCTCAGACTGTTAGTCCTTGTTTTGAGCAACCTCCCTCTGATACCATTTGAAAGAAATAGAGTACCTAAACACCTAGAGGGGGGGGTGAATAGGTGACCTAATCCTTTTTACACTTTAATGGCAGCAAACAGTTCTATCACAGAATCTACTTTACTTTTGCACAGCTATAACACAGCATACACAGCAAATTACAATCACAGCACAGCAGACACAGTGTTTTATAGTGGTTCCCCAAGATTTGGGTACATCCACTTTCCCCATTCGCCTTTCTAGCAGTGTACTAGATTCGGCCTAACTTCTCCACTATCTCAGAACCCAAACTGGTTCCTACACCTCAGGCCCAAAGCCTTACAACTCAGCTTTTCCACAAAGCCTACACTCAGCCACAAGGCCTACACTCAGCCAATAAAGGCCTACACTCAGCCAACAAGGCCTACACTCGGCCAATAAGGCCTACACTCAGAGATTTCAATCTCCTACACTCATGCTCTCAAGCCCTACCCTCAGCCTTTATAAATACAGGCTTACAATTCACTCAGATCCAATGGATCCTACAAAATAAAAATGTTTATAGAAATAATAACTCAACAACTCAGAAACAAGAGAGGGGAGTTGAGAGTTTCTTGATGAGTTCATGGAAGAACTCAGCTGGATTCAATCTGACTTAGCTTTCTTCAAAGCTTCTTGAAAATAGAACTGAATAAGAATGAATCCTCCTGCAGTTGATCCTTGACCTCTGCTTCTTAAGATCCAGAATATATCTGAACCCTTCTTCTCAGCCTAGTTCCAACGGCTGATTTCTTGGATGGAGCCCTCTCTCTCCAACTTCTTAGATCTGCACTTGCACGGCTAGATCTTCTTGTGTTGATACTCTGTGTACCACTTTAATACCTGCTTGAACAATAATCTGAACAACACTCTGAACAACAGTTTCTGTAAACTGTATGAGCCTATTTATAGGCCTTCTTCATGGTAACCGGCTGGTCCGGTCCATAACTGAATTCTGACATCTCTGACAGGTGCTGTAGACCGGCTGGAACGGCAGCTGTCAAGTCATCCAGTCAATTCTTGAAAGTTCTCTAACTGTCTGAAAGTGTCGAGACTTTCTGTCTTTAAGTGTCGACACTTATAGACCAAGTGTCGACACCAGTTGTGTAAGTGTCGACACAAGTCTACAAGGTTTCGACACAACTCCTTGTGTTGTAGATACTATGTCTCGACACAGATTCTTCTTCATGTGTCGACACTGAAATTTAGTGTCGACACAAGTACTTGATCTTCAGTAACTTGCTGAATTCTACTAAGTGTCGACACATCACCTTTGTGTCGACACAACTTCTTGTGTTGAATCTGTCAAGTGTCGACACTGCTTCTTGATGTCGACACATAGTCTTCTATGTTGATACTTGTTGTGTGTCGACACATTGCTTTGGATGTCGACACTTCTTCTTCTTGTTGAGACTTCAGCTGAGTGTCGACACATTCCCATAGTGTCGACACTTGTACTTAGAATAATTTATTGTTCTTTCTGTTCTTTGCTAAGTGTCGACACAGCTCCATGTGTCGACACTTTCTTCAAGTGTTGAGTTTTCAGCTGAGTGTCGACACATTGTTCTGGGTGTCGACACATACTTCAAATGCTGACTCTTCTGCTTAGTGTCGACACATTGCGCTGAGTGTCGACACATGTACTTCGTCTCTGCAGACTTTTGCTGAGTGTCGACACTGCTCCAAGTGTCGACACTTTCTGGTGCAGACACAACGTCACTGGATGTCGACACAACTCCTTGTGTCGACACTTTTTGTCTGCACTTTTCTGCATTGAGTGTCGACACTGCTCCTTGTGTCGACACTTTCTGTCTGGTGTCGACTCTGCATCCCAGGTGTCGATACAATGACTCCAAGTGTCGACACTGCTTGCCTGGGTGTCGACACAAGTCTTCTTAAGTGTCGACACTTTCCCTCTGGGTGTCGACACATGAACTTAGAAACTTTTTGCTGTATTCCTGCAAATACTTAACCTGCACATGTAACTCAAACTACATCAAATACATTTTGATGAATATCATTGAGTTGGGTGAGGCTTCTTCAAATCAGGTACATTTGACCAATGTACCCAACAAGTGTCGACACTTTTCAACAGTGTCGACACAATTTAAGTATTTTGACGCGCCCTTTCATCTTCAATTTTAGAAAGGTATAAATAGGTTTTCGCCATTGTTTGTCGACACGCTCACCAAAGTTTCGAGACCAAACTTGTGTGTCGACATCTCTCTTCTCTACATTCAAATTTCTTCAAACCCTAATGGTGCCCAAGCTAGAAGAGAATGTGAATGAAGGATATGAACTCATGCGACACGCATTTTGTAACGCCCCGAACGTTGTGTGCGAGTCGGTCGCGAAAAAAGGGTTTTTGGTGCCTGTAGGGGTACACGGCCTAGGACACGGGCGTGTCCAAGGCCGTGTCTGGCTGGTGATTTTTGGCCGTTTTCAACCCGAGAAGGACACGGCCAGAAACACGGCCGGATGACACGGGCGTGTCATCCGACACGGGCGTGTGCCAACCCGTGTCCTTACCCGTGTCCTGATGGGTCGTGTCCGTTGCCGTGGCGGTTATACGTGACACGCCCACGAACACGAGCGTGTCGAGGAACCCGACACGGGCGTGTCAGGTCAGACACGGGAGTGTCTTGGCCCGTGTGCATTTCTCAGTTCGACGATCGTGCCTGGATCGAGGCACACAGCCTGGGACATGGCCGTGTGCCAAGCCGTGTTCGGCCCAGGTCTGGAGAATTTTGGGCAGATCCGAGCCGTTCGTTTTCTTTAATTTAGATCTGACGGCTCAGATGAGTCCCTGCTCTATTTTAGGCCGGGAATAGGAGGTTAATTCCCCATTTTCTCTCCAAAGTTCTCCCCTTCCAAAGTGAGAGAGAAGAGGAAGAAGAAGGAGGTTTCCGGCCGCCGGCGGAGCATTGGAGCACCGTTTCGAAATCGGAGAGCGGATCCGTGGAGGGAAGGTCATTGCGAAGAGTTCTAACCGCGTAGTTTTTCCATGGCGCCAAAACGGACTACAAGGGTAACGATTCTCAACTTGAGCGTTTGAAGCTCTTTCTTTTGCATAGGAAACCCCGCTCCCGCGAGTGTGCGGCGAGTGCGTGGTGTTCCTTGGGGTTGATATGAATAGTCCCCCTTGTGTTGCATATAGAGCCCGGAATCGTAAGTACGGGCATAGGCATTGTGTGTGAAGCCTACCCGGACGTGTTTTGTCTAGATCGGTGATGTTGCATTTGATGTGGTTTTGCCGGAGAAGACTCCGTGCTTTGAGTTTTTCGGGTTTCTACGCGGTAGATTGCAGCAGGGATCCTTGGAGGTTAGCTTCAAGGCGCACCCGAAAAACTGAGCGGAAACGTGTTCTGCTAACTTGGCGGTCTGGGAACCGGCCTTGATCATAACTGGGTTATGAGATTGTTTTGGAAAATTTGGGATCCGAGAGAAGCTGGCCCGCGCAAAGGACTTAAATTGGACATGCGGCGTGAGCAACGGGCAAGTGGAATTGGACCTAGGCTATGTGGTTCGGTGCGAGAGACCCGAAGACGGGGACTGGCCGTTGGCATAGTCGGAGCCTTAGACGGTGGTCAGAAAGGCTAAATGCTCACATGTTGTTACCATCCTGGGGGTGGTGGTGAATGCACTGATGGGTCAGGGTTCACCATGAATGTGCCCTGAGTGCACGGGGTGTTTGGCCGTGCGAGCCTACACCTGTGGCGAATTATAATTGAGCTATATATATTGTTGGGCTAATATTATGCAGGGAAAGAGCACCGCCGTCCCGAGTAAGGGGCGGGGTCGTTATAATTTGGTCGGCTTTTAGCTGACCGTTGCTTTATTTGCCACCGTGCGGTGGTATGTGCTTGCAGGTGTTGCGTAGCCGAGCGCCAAATAGCGGGCTGGAGCCCATGTTGATGTGCTGGCCCTAGAAGGCCGTAGAATAGCTGTTTTTATATTTATCATGTGTGGCCGGCCTGCGAGCCGATGTATGTAAAACACTCTTTATTAAGTGAACATTTGTAAGGCCATAACTCATAAGGCCATGTACCCGTTTCTGTGTATTTGGGGTTTCATACCTGTTGTTGTAGATGTGGACATTCATATTGATGGATTTAATTTTGGGTTCTTTCAACTTTAAAATCTTCCGCTAGAATGCTCTGTGATTAGGACGAGTAGTCTTAATTGGTTGGTTTGATTATTCATTTTGTATCCCTTCCGACTGTCTGTGGTATATGGCGTCGGGTTCCAGCTGGACCTTCTGTTATATGCCATGCGACAGATGGGGGTGTTACAATTTGGTATCAGACTTCTGGTTACGGTCAAGCTTAAATGAATTCGTGGGCGAATTCATTTAAGGGGTGGGGAGCACATGTGTGCGTCATCGTTATAACATCAAAAAGAACCCATGAATGTCCACTTAGGAATGAAAATACACTTGTTTTGTGGAACCTGAGTGTTCCAATGATTGCTTTTAGCAATTTGTATGTTGTCTAATCGTGTGTCTTTGCTAATTTAGGCAACTAGGAGCGGTGCTGGTCAGTCAGAGCGTCCGCAATCAGCGGAAAGTAGCGCACCAAGGGGCGTGCCTGCTACACCTCCTTCAGCGGAAACCATCAGGATGGTGGCTGAAGGTGTGTTCGCAATGATAAATTCCCAACCTGCAGGGCAAATGCATCGCGCACCTCCTGCGAATGAGCATGAACCGGTTAGGGCGGTAGAGCTGAGAGTGGTGGAACGCGCAGCAGTGGAGTTGGTAGAGCCGAGAAGAACTACGGAAAGGCAGTTAAAGCATGTGATGGGCTTTAATCCTCCGAGGTTTAATGGGGTTGGAACGCCAACTCAAGCTGAGGACTGGCTCTCTTCCATAAAGAGGGTCTTGACGACCACAATGACTGAGGAGTGGCAGAAGACCACCATAGCGACTTTTCTTTTGGAAGGTGAAGCGAGGCTGTGGTGGGACGAGTTGGAGTTTCATCTTCTAATGGGAAGGCAACTTGCGGATGTGCCGATGGAGGAATTTTCAAGATTGTTCCTAGCCAGATTTGTACCTTCTGCTCAGAAGTTGGAGATGGAGAATCAATTTCTTGGGTTGACTCAGGGATCCAAAAGCGTGGACGAATATCTGCATGAGTTCACACGTTTGGGTCGTTATGCTGGTGTTATGTTTTCAGAAGAAGAGAGGAAGACTAACCGATTCTATGAGGGTCTTCGCGGCGATTTACAGTTACTCCTTGCTGGGCCTAAGGCGCAGGGATTCCTAGCCTTGGTCAATTCAGCCCGATCATTGGAAAAGGTTGCGAAGAAAGTTCAAGAGAAGAGGGACCCAGGAGAAAGGAAGACCGAGTTCAAGGTGCCAAGTAACAAGACAGGTTTCCGCAGATGGAACAAGAAGCGGAGGACTTCGAACTCAGCCCCTTCGGCTGATGCATCGGGGGCAACTACAAGTCGAGTCCCCGGAGCTTGCTACAACTACGGGAAGACGGGGCATTTTGCTTGGGAGTGTTGGAGCGGACGTTCAAAGTCCGAGAGGAGACCTGGAGCGACTTATGAGGAGAAAGGGAAGGCGGTGGAGTCAACCGCATCCCATCATGCTCCAGCCCAGCCTAGAGTCTACAACCTTGGTCTGCAGGAGGCCATAAAGCAAGCGGACGTGGTGACAGGTATGAGTTAAATTACCGTGGTTTAACTTTTATAGTTGTTACCTTCGTATTTGTTAGCTTACGTTTGTTAGTGCTAGGCTTTGTGTTGATCTTTGGGTTTCCGGTGAGAGCCCTTTTTGATACGGGAGCATCACATTCCTTCTTGTCTGAAAAGTTTATATCGCGCATCGGAGTTCCGTTCTCGATGGCAGAAAACAAGTTGGATGTGTTGTTGCCTAATGGGTGCTCAATGCATGCGGATAGGGTTTGTGTTGTGAAGATTCGGATTGGAGACCGGGAGTTTGATTTACGGGCGTTGGTTCTACCGTTGGTGGAGTTCGACGTAATTTTCAGTATGGATTGGCTCTCGGAGCAAAGTGCATGTATTGATTGCAGCCGTAAAGAAGTCAAGTTGGGTCTGGACACTGATCGGGAGACTACTTTTGCGGGCATGAAGGGGTCAGGGAAAGTTCTGGTGTCAGCCCTTCAGATGTTCAAGGCAGTTCGGTTTGGGGCAGAATTGTATGTCACTCTAGTGCAGACTTCGACGCCTAAGCCTAGTTTGGACAGTATCCCAGTTGTGTCCGAGTATCCTGATGTGTTTCCAGATGATCTCCCAGGAGCCCCTCCTCAGTGGGAGATATACTTTACTATAGAGCTAGTACCGGGTGCCAAACCGGTGTCACGCTCCCCCTATCGGATAGCCCCAAGAGAAATGGTAGAGTTGAAGGTGTAACTGCAGGAGTTGCTAGAGCAAGGATATGTGCGTCCAAGTTCATCGCCTTGGAGCGCACCAGTTCTCTTTGTTAAGAAGAAAGATGGGAGCTTGCGGATTTGTATCGATTATCGGGAATTGAACAAACTTACGGAGAAGAACAAATATCCAATCCCGAGGATTGACGATCTATTTGATCAGTT
This sequence comes from Platanthera guangdongensis, assembly GCA_039583875.1. Lineage (NCBI taxonomy): Eukaryota > Viridiplantae > Streptophyta > Magnoliopsida > Asparagales > Orchidaceae > Platanthera > Platanthera guangdongensis. Next base: position 10,252,811 of record CM077161.1, on the reverse strand, counting down.
GGTTGGATCAACTGTATATTCGAAGTTAGATTTGAAGTCTGGTTACTATCAGTTGAGGATATGGGAGAGCGACATCCCAAAGACAACATTCAGTACGCGGTTTGGGCATTACGAGTTCACGGTTATGCCGTTTGGGTTGACGAATGCGCCATCCGTGTTTATGTATCTGATGAATAGGACGTTCAGAGAATACTTGGATCAGTTTGTGATAGTATTCATCGATGATATTCTGGTGTATTCGCGGTGCGAGGAGGATCATTACAAGCATTTACACATGGTGTTGGAGACATTGAGGAAAAGTCAGTTGTATGCAAAGTTGTCCAAGTGTGAATTCTTGTTATCCTCGATAGCGTTCCTTGGTCATGTTGTCAGTGGAGAAGGAATAGCTGTAGATCCGGCGAAGATAGTGGCGATACGAGAGTGGTCTACGTTGTCTACGGTGGCAGAGGTCCGGAGTTTTCTGGGGCTTGCTGGCTACTATAGGCGCTTCGTAGAGAACTTCTCGCGGATAGCACTACCACTCACGACATTGACAAGAAAGGATCAGAAGTTTGTGTGGTCTCCGGAGTGCGAATAGGCTTTTGAAGAATTAAAGAGGCGGTTGACCACGGCGCCCATTTTATGTTCGCCAAGTGGAACCGAAGGGTTCGAGATCTATAGTGATGCTTCGGGCAGTGGTTTGGGCTGTGTTCTGCTACAGCATGGGAGAGTGATAGCTTATGCTTCACGACAACTGAAGGTTCACGAGAGGAATTATCTGTTCCACGACTTAGAGTTAGCGGTCGTGATATTTGCTCTTAAGCTTTGGAGGCACTATCTGTACGGTGTGAAGGTCGATATTTACTCCGATCATAAGAGTTTGAAGTACCTATTGGACCAAAAGGATCTGAACATGAGGCAGCGGAGGTGGATGGAGTTCTTAGGGGACTACACCTTCAAGATACACTATGTGCCTGGGAAGGGAAATGCAGTGGCGGATGCGTTGAGTCGTAAGATTCCCGCACAAGCCAATTGGTTATCAGTATATGATGAGAGATTGGTCCAAGAGTTGGAGGCATTGGAGATATCTTGCGTCGACAAGCAGTCTAGTGCCGAGGCGAAACTGTTTTGGACAGAGGTGCAGTGTGACCTAGCGGATAGAGTTCAGCGGGCTTTGGTTCAGGATAGCAGCATGAAGTAGATCTTGGATGAAGCTTTGGATGAGTCAAATTCCCAGTTTGTGGTTGAAGATGGGTTGCTAAGGAAGGACGGTCGACTATGCGTTCCTAGTGCGGATAGTATTCGGGAGGAGTTGATGTATGGGGCTCATCATACCAAGTACTCAATCCACCCGGGAAGCACGAAGATGTATAGAGACATGAAGAAATTATTCTGGTGGCCGGGTTTGAAGAAGGATGTGGAACTTTATGTGGCCAAGTGTCGTACTTGTGCATTAGTGAAGGCGGAATGCCAGAAGCCCGGAGGTTTCTTGAAATCCCTTCCTATCCCAGAATGGAAGTTTGACGACATATCTATGGATTTTGTGCACGGTTTGCCGAAGTCGCAGAAGGGAAACGACGCCATTTGGGTGATCGTAGATAGGTTGACAAAAGTGTCGCACTTTATCCCAATCAGAAAGGAAGATCCAGTGGAAAAGTTAGCCAAACTCTACGTGGATAGTATTGTACGATTGCATGGTGTGCCTCGCAGTATTGTGAGTGATCGTGATGGACGCTTCACATCAAATGACTGGAGGTTGGTGCATGGTCTGTTGGGTACTAAGCTAAAATTCAGCACAGCCTTTCACCGCAGACAAATGGCCAAACCGAGAGAGTCAACAGGACTATGGAGGACATGCTTCACATGTGCGTCCTAGATTTCGGGAAGCATTGGGAGGATCACCTGTATATGGTGGAGTTTGCTTACAACAACAGCTTTCAGGCAAGTATTGGAATGACGCCTTTCGAAGCCTTGTACGGGAGGAAGTGTCGTACGCCGTTGTCTTGGTTGGAGGCAGGCGAATCAAAGTTGTATAAACGGCAAGCGGTGGAAGACGCCACTTCAATGATACAGACAATTCAGGAAAGGCTGAAGATTGCTCAGGATAGACAATCAAAGTATTACAATCCCAAACATAGAAATGTGGAGTTCAACGTTGGCGACATGGTATATTTAAAGATCAAGCCGTTCAAGGGTGTATCGAGGGTTCGACGCTTGAAGAAGCTGAGTCCGAGATACCTTGGACCATTTGAAATTCTGGAGCGTGTTGGCGAGGCGGCGTATAGGTTAAAGCTGTCGACGGAGTTGAGTGGGCTGCATGATGTATTCCACATATCGGTGTTGCGTAAGGCAGTGCAAGAGCCTTTGCAGATCGTTGCGGACAATCAGGTACCGGTTGATTATGAGTTAACAACAAGGGTCAAGCTAGTGCGAATTGAAGATGTTGCAGTCAAACGACTCCGCAACAAGGAGGTTGGAATGGTTAAAGTCTGTTGGGATAATTGCGGACGTGAGGAGCTTTCTTGGGAGCGAGAGCAAGCTATGTTGGAGGAATACCCCGAGTTATTCCACTCAGGTATCATTTAGATTTTGTGTACCTTTCCTTAATTTCGGGACGAAATTCCTTAAGTGGGGCAGATTTGTAACGCCCCGAAAGTTGTGTGCCGGTCACGAAAAAAGAGTTTTTGGTGCCTGTATGGGTACACGGCCTAGGACACTGGCGTGTCCAAGGCCGTGTCTGGCTGGTGATTTTTGGTCGTTTTCAACCCGAGAAGGACACAACCAGAAACACGGTCGGATGACACGGGCGTGTCATCCGACACGGGTGTGTGCCAACCCGTGTCCCTACCCGTGTCCTGATGGGTCGTGTCCGTTGCCGTGGCGGTTATGCGTAACACGCCCACGAACACGAGCGTGTCGAGGAACCCGACACGGGCATGTCAGGTCAGACACGGGAGTGTCTTGGCCCGTGTGCGTTTCTCAGTTCGACGATCGTGCCTGGATCGAGGCACACGGCCTGGGACACGGCCGTGTGCCAAGCCGTGTTCGGCCCAGGTCTGGAGAATTTTGGGCAGATCCGAGCCGTTCGTTTTCTTTAATTTAGATCTGACGGCTCAGATGAGTCCCTGCTCTATTTTAGGCCGGGAATAGGAGGTTAATTCCCCATTTTCTCTCCAAAGTTCTCCCCTTCCAAAGTGAGAGAGAAGAGGAAGAAGAAGGAGGTTTCCGGCCGCCGGCGGAGCATTGGAGCACCGTTTCGAAATCGGAGAGCGGATCCGTGGAGGGAAGGTCATTGCGAAGAGTTCTAACCGCGTAGTTTTTCCATGGCGCCAAAACGGACTACAAGGGTAACGATTCTCAACTTGAGCGTTTGAAGCTCTTTCTTTTGCATAGGGAACCCCGCTCCCGCGAGTGTGCGGCGAGTGCGCGGTGTTCCTTGGGGTTGATATGAATAGTCCCCTTTGTGTTGCATATAGAGCCCGGAATCGTAAGTACGGGCATAGGCATTGTGTGTGAAGCCTACCCGGACGTGTTTTGTCTGGATCGGTGATGTTGCATTTGATGTGGTTTTGCCGGAGAAGACTCCGTGCTTTGGGTTTTTCGGGTTTCTACGGGGTAGATTGCAGCAGGGATCCTTGGAGGTTAGCTTCAAGGCGCACCCGGAATACTGAGCGGAAACGTGTTCTGCTAACTTGGCGGTCTGGGAACCGGCCTTGATCATAACTGGGTTATGAGATTGTTTTGGAAAATTTGGGATCCGAGAGAAGCTGGCCCGCGCAAAGGACTTAAATTGGACATGCGGCGTGAGCAACGGGCAAGTGGAATTGGACCTAGGCTATGTGGTTCGGTGCGAGAGACCCGAAGACGGGGACTGGATGTTGGCATAGTCGGAGCCTTAGACGGTGGTCAGAAAGGCTAAATGCTCACATGTTATTGCCATCCTGGGGGTGGTGGTGAATGCACTGATGGGTCAGGGTTCACCATGAATGTGCCCTGAGTGCACAGGGTGTTTGGCCGTGCGAGCCTACACCTGTGACGAATTATAATTGTGTTATATATATTGTTGGGATAATGTTATGCAGGGAAAGAGCACCGCCGTCCCGAGTAAGGGGCGGGGTCATTATAATTTGGTCAGCTTTTAGCTAACCGTTGCTTTATTTGCCACAGTGCGGTGGTATGTGCTTGCAGGTGCTGCGGAGCCGAGCGCCAAATAGCGGGCTGGAGCCCATGTTGCTGTGCTGGCCCTAGAAGGCCGTAGAATAGCTGTTTTTATATTTATCATGTGTGGCCGGCCTGCGAGCCGATGTATGTAAAACACTCTTTATTAAGTGAACATTTGTAAGGCCATAAGGCCATGTACCCGTTTCTGTGTATTTGGGGTTTCATTCCTGTTGTTGTAGCTGTGGACATTCATATTGATGGATTTAATTTTGGGTTCTTTCAACTTTAAAATCTTCCGCTAGAATGCCCTGTGATTAGGACGAGTAGTCTTAATTGGTTGGTTTGATTATTCATTTAGTATCCCTTCCGACTGTCTGTGGTATATGGCGTCGGGTTCCAGCTGGACCTTCTGTTATATGTCATGCGACAGATGGGGGTGTTACACATTTGATGACGCGGAACCTGAGACCAAAGGCGTGATAACCCTAATAGAAGAGACTGGGTTAGAATTTCTTGTATCAGAACCGATCAAGATATAGAAGAAGGAAGTCCTCGAATTTCTGAATGGAGCAACACTAGATGAATCAGGACTTAAGATTAAATACAGAGTTCATGAAACCAAGGTCAAGGTCACACAGAAGAGTCTGAGGAAGGTACTTCAGCTACCAAGAACTAAAGAGGAAGAAGATGTTTCTGCTTCTAAGACTAGAGAAGCATTGACATGGTGTGGTTTGGACTCAAATCTGAAAATAGGATCTGTATTCAACAGAAAAGGAATGAACATGCAAGGCAAGTTCTTATGTGAGATAGTGGGCAAGGTAATACTGTGCAAGCCTGGAGGGCATGATAGAATTTCAGCTCATATATTTAGTCTAATGACAAGGATAATATTCAAACTAGATACTGATTGGTCTGCAGTTGTGTTTGAAAAGATCAAAGAAAGTATGAAGAAGCCCAATTTGGGTAGAATACTGAGTCTATACCTAGCTGGTAGTATACCAGAGGTGATGAATCAAGCAGCTGGATCTAAGATTAACCACATGAGGAGAATGGATTTGAGAATCTTCTCTAGGTGGGATAGAGTCCTAACCAAAGAACTGTCATCTCCAGTAAAGGACACACCCCAGAAGAAGAAGAAGAAGACAGCCCCTGTGGCTCAGGAATCCTCAAGCAGCTCTGAAGAGCAAGTTGCTTTTACTCCTGATGAGGAAGAAACTAGAAATGCTGGACAATCTCCAGCAAGACAAGAAGATGCAGAGAGGTAGGGGGAGCTACCCTCAGTAAGTCCAATTCACCTGGATTCAATCCAGGGGGAGCCTCTACTTGTGGAAGAGACAACTCCACTAGAGAGTGAACAAGCTACTCAAACTATACTTGAGGTAATAACTGAAATCAACCAATTAGATTTCCCTATTGAGAATGAAGTTATGACTGACATATTATCTGATGTTAATCAGCAACCTCAGATTCTTAGTCAACCTCAGGATGTTGTCATGGTAGACACATCTGTTGCTGATCAAGTGGTTGATGAGATAAGAGATTCTCCAACCCTTCCACGACAGGAATTTACCTTAGAGGAGCTATTCCGAGATCTTCTCCAAACATATTTTGAGAAAGAGAAAGCTGCTGCTGAGGGGGAGAAGGTCAATGTTGAGGGGGAGCATATGGAGAATATAGAAGAAACTGCAGGCAAAGAAACAGAGAAGCCAAAGGATGCTGAAGAACCACAAAGGACTGAGAAGGATTCTCATCCTAGTCCTAAAGAAAGAATGGATATTGCAAGCACATCTGCTTCAGAGGATGAAGAGGCTGCTAGAGCCAAGAAGAGGAAATTCCAAGTCTTTAAGAGAAGGAGCCAGACTTATAAGAAAGCCCTACAAACAATTGCTCCACAGTCTGCCCCATCTGCTGATTACAGTTCTCTGATGGTAGCATTGCAGATAAAGATGGATGAGCAAAGACAAGCTTTGTAATCTTATATGGATGAAGGGCATAAGTCACTACAATTTGATCTGGCCCAAGACATCAAGTCAATCAGATTTGAAATGAATCTGAATAAGAAAGAAATGACTGACTGCTTCTAGAAGGGGGGAAATGTAGTAGTCTATCTGGCCACACATCAAGAGAAACTCAAGACAAAACTTGATGAGCTAGAAGTGAAGCAAGGCTATGTCCTGGAAAACCAGATCAGGATGAATGATAATTTGACAGCTTCACACAATGCCATTGTAACTGAACTGAAGAATATAATAACTGCTCAAAATGCAGCCATGACTACAACCAAGGCAGAATTTGATAAATCATTACAAGAAGGTATCACTGCTGTTACTTCTGCACTTCAGGATTCTCAGAAGCTAATAACTGAAAAGCTCCAAAGGTTGAAACCTTTCTACAAAGATGGAGTAAACTATCTGAATGCCCAGATAAGATTCCAGAAAGATGATCTAAGAGATCACATTGAGAGAGAAGTCATAAAGGGGGAGAGGGTATTAGTCAAGGCAGGCTCTGACCATGCAAAGTGGATTTCAAATTCCATCAGAGCCACCCTTGGATATCCACCCTTATGTGATGATGACAATGTTGCAGAGTCTGGAATCCATCCTGCATATCTTGGAGGGGAGCAAGCTGAAGTGGCTCAAGTAATATACCCTCCACCAGACTTTGACATGATACATCAAGAGATACAGTCTATGTATAGCCCACCTGAGAGAAATCAGAATGTCATCATAGAGAAAGTAGTTCAGCCTGTGCCAGAGGCAATTCTGAAAGAACAAGAGACCTTACTAAAAGAACAAGAGACTCAATTGTCTAAGAAGAGATTCAGAGAGCAAGCTGAACTAAGGCCTGATTTTGAACAATGAAGTCCCACCTCCAGGAATATCATCTTGACTGCATGGAAGGCTGCCAAGGACAATATCCAGGATAGAAACAAGTGGTATTCTGAACTGGAGTGGAGGAAGCATGAGAACAGGAAAGAGGCTATTGTTCAATATAGAAGAAAGGCTAAGATGGGAAAGCTACCTCCTAGTGCACAGGAGCCTAGCAAGTACTTTCCAAAGCCTTATCATTACTTTGAAAGGCAAAAGATCAAGGCTGAAGAGCAAAAAAAGAAAGATCTTAAAGGGAAGAAGCCTACTGCTGCTGAAGATACTGAAGCTCCTGTCCAAGCAAAGATACAATCAGGAAAGGGCATTGTGATCAAGGAGCCTGAGCAGCCTTAGGATAGAAATTTTTTCCTAAGTTTACTATGTGTAATCACTTGTATTAAAACTTTCTGTAAACTTTTGAATAATGAAAATGTTGAAGTTGTTAGAACAATGTGATATATGTTAAATCTATTACATTACTATTCTGAGATATTTGTGTATACATGTTTTGTTTATACATGTTTATGTACTTACCCTGTCATTTAATATTATTTTACATCATACTGTGAATTTGTTATGTATCGTGTATATCATTGACTAAGGGTTATGACTTCTCCAAATAGGGGGAGATTGTTAGGTACATTGGAAGATATGTACCTGATTTGAAGAAGCCTCACCACACTCAATGATATACATCATGGTGTATTTGATGTATTTTGAGTTACCTTGTGCAGGTTAAGTATTTGCAGGAAAAGCTTAAAAGTTTCTAAGTCCATGTGTCGACACCCAGAAGAAAAGTGTCGACACTTAAGAAGACTTGTGTCGACACCCAGAGAAGCAGTATCGACACTTGGAGTAATTGTGTCGACACCAGGAATGCAGAGTCGACACCAGAAGGAAAGTGTCGACACATACAGGTTGTGTCGACACTCAATGAAGAAATGTCTAAAGAATCAGTGTCGACACTTAAAAGTAGTGTCGACACCTAGAGGAACTTTGTCGACATCAGAAAGTGTCGACACTAGGAGGCTGTGTCGACACTCAGTAAAACATCAACAAAGTTCAAGTACAAGTGTCGACACTAGGAGGCTGTGTCGACACTCAGCAAAATTCAACAGAGTTTAAGTACAAGTGTCGACATAATGAAGAATGTGTCGACACACAACAAAAGTCTCAACACATGAAGAAAGTGTCGACACTAGGAGGCTGTGTCGACACTCAGCAAATTTCAATGAAGTCTAAGTACAAGTGTCGACACAAAGGAGATGTGTCGACACACAGCAAAAGTATCAACACAGAAGGGATGTGTCGACACTAAGAAAATGTGTCGACACTTAGCAAGTATCAACACAAGAAGATATGTCGACATAAAGGAGTTGTGTCGATACTTAGCAGAAATCGACTAAGTACTAAAGAAGAAGGACTTGTGTCGACACACAATATCAGTGTCGACACATGTTGAAGAAGCAGTGTCGAGAAGCAGATTCTACAACACAAGGAGTTATGTCGACACCATAAAGGCTAGTGTCGACACTTAGTCTACTTGTGTCGACACTTGGTCTATCAGTGTCGACACTTAAAGACTGACTGTCACGACACTTTCAGACAGTTACAAAAAATTCAAGAAGTGACTGGATGACTTGACATCTGCCATTCCAGCCAGTCTACTGCAACTGTCAGAGGTGTCAGAAAGTTGTTAGAAACTGAATCAGTCGGTCACCATGAAGAAAGTCTATATAAAGGCTTATTCTGTCAACAGAAGATGATAAACAACAATCAGATTGGAGATCGATCAAGCAATTCATTGAGCAATCAGATTGAAGATCTAACAACACTAAAAGAAGAAGACCTTCAAGTGAAGATCTAAGAAGTTGGAGAGAGAGGTCCTTCTAAGAAGACAGCTGTGGAACCAGGCTGTGAAGGTAGTTTCAGATTGAGATCTGATTCTTAAGTCAGCAGTGATTGAAGATCATCTGCATAGAGATTCAACCCTACTGTGTTCTAATTCAAGAAGCTTTGAAGAAAGCCAAGGGAGGTTGATCTCAGCAACGTTCTTCCAAGAACTCATCAAGAAACCTGTCGACTCTTCTCTCTCATTCTGAGTTGTGGGTATATACTTTGTAATTTTAATTTCTTGTAGGATCCTAAGGGATCTGAGTTGTAAGCCTGAAATTATAAAGGCTGAGTGGTAGGGCATGTGTGCCTGAGTGTAGGAGATTCATTTCTCTGAGTGTAGGCATTGTTGAGGGCTGAGTGTAGGCCTTGTTGAAGGCTGAGTGTAGGTCTTGGTGAAGACTGAGTGGTAGGGCTTTGAGCCTGAGTTGTAGGAACCTGTTTGGGGTTCTGAGTGTAAGATCTGAGGATCTGAGGAATAGTGGAGAAGTTTGGCCGAATCTAGTACACTACTAGATAGACGAAGGGGGAAAGTGGATGTACCCAGACCTTGGGGAACCACTATAAAACTGTGTGTGGCTGATTCTGTGTATGCTGTTTATGTAAGACCCCCCCCCCCCTCACGGATCCCAAAACACGGCACGAAGGGGGAGTCTTATGCCCGGAACAGCCGCCTTGCGGTAGCATTAGCACACGGACTAACCTGTACCACAAGACGCCTATTCCGCCGGCTGAAACCATATCAATATATCATGTCAACCCAACCAAATAAATAAGCAAGAGAAGTCAAAATCCACACTAAGTATATAAAGTCCAAAACATCAATAAAGAGAAGCTAAACATGCTTCTACAAAATATCAGAGTACAGCTAATCATTGCCCAAACGGGCTACATCAGAGTAAGCAAAACACTAACATCAGTAACAGACGGTATCGACGGCACCGTCACATCAGGCCCTGTCGTCCTGGCCTGGCTGTCCTGCTGCGTAGTTTGCGGCTGCTCTACCTGCGGCGTGACCTCCTAAAAAGGAAGACGTAGCAACCGTTAGTCGAAACGACTAAGTGGTTTCACATCCGCTCCCCCGGCGACTCCTCGGCACCGGGCGGAGAAAGAGAAACAAGGGTACAATATTTATAAGTGTATGACAGGTACAAACAGGTGGCAGTAGAGTAAGAGAAACAGTATCACTATCAGCATTTATATAAGAGCTACAAGTAAACTAGCAAGTATAAGTAACAGCAGGAAAGTAACTTAACTTATAAGAATGCCCATACAAACTTATAAGTTAAGGATCGGGTTACATAAAAGTAACTCATCGTATAAGAGTGCCCATACAAACTTATACGATGAGGATCTTGTGGTGCAATGATATGAAATGCTATGAATGCTATGCAATGACTCACCCATGCAATTGCTATGTCGACACAGACTATAGTTCCCACTTTTCGAGCAGGTAGCTAACCTCTCAGGCATCAGCCGCCGTGGCCAGGCGGTGACAGTAGAACGGGCACTTCTACTACTAGGCGGGTATCACACTACTTCACCTAGGCCTCCGTACGCCTCAACGCTAAGAACACAACAGCGGAGCCCATGCGTACTATGGCCCAGCGGGGTCTTGGGTAGATGTGCACCAAGAACACAGCCCGAACTGGCCTTGCGTGACCCGGAAGGGGCCTCGGAAGAAAGCACGAGGACACAGCCCAACCGTTCACATGGTCGGAGGGGCCTCGGGACGTGAACACCGAGGACACAGCCCAAACCGACCAAGTCTAACCGTCAACTCCCGTCGGTGTGACGACTGGCGAGCCCGTAGACCTGCCACACTATCCTTAACCCGGGATTACAACACCGCGTGTCGACTCACACCACATGCAAATTCCACATCAACATATCATGGAAGGGGCCTCGGAATGAGCACGAGGACACAGCCTACCATCCATCCACACCTTATCTCAACACAACCAACACAAGTGGCGGTCAACACCGCACTTACAAACTTACACATTACTACCCATAGGAAGGCGACGCTCTAAGTATTGGACTACCAAATTCAATCCACTATTCAACATTCACATGGCCATGAGTTATCCTTCTATATGTCATATCAGGTGATTTCAACACAATATATCAAGATGCACATGTCCAAGAATCTACTAACTTCTAACAAGTCAAATCATTCAAGTATACTATCTTACAATTAACAATCTTCATCATTTATGCAACTGAATTAATTATTCGTAAGAGTTTATCCAAGCCTCAGGGTTACCTGTAATATTAGTTTCTCCGAATCCAAATCCAAATGTTATAAACCCAGATTTTTAAGTGCAGGAATAGTCTGGACAGCAACTTCAACCGGAGATTCCCGAGGCTACAGGAATCCGGTGAAGTCGTGTAACCCCTAGATGGAAAGATATTTTCATGATCTACAACTTTCATATTCAGGTCACAACCCAGATCTGACAATAACTTACTCGAAATCGGCTTCGAAGTTCGCTGCGCACAGAACACGATTTCTGTGTACAGGATTGCCGGACAGCAAACTCGATTAGGTTTTCCCGGGGCCACAGACATCACCTGAAGTCGTGCAACCACTCGTTGGAAAGTTATTTCCAAGGGCTACAACTTTCGTGTTTAGCCAAAAGCCCAGATCTTCCCTTATCCTACATAAAAAGGGCCTAGAAGATCGCTGCGCGCAGAATACAGATTCTGCGCGCATCTTAAAGGAAAATGAACGGCATCGGTTCGTCTTCCTCCTCAAGGCGATCGTCCCTAAATTTTCTAGAAATATTCTCCTCCCTTATTCAACCTCAAAGGCCATAAACTCCTCACGAGACCATCCACCCATCGTCATATTGAAGAAGAGGGGAAGGTATGAAGAGATCTAAAGTCTAGAACACAAGTTCTAACATGGCCTAACCTAGAGATCTTCTCCTCTCCATCAAGACTCTCTTGAGTCGATTTCTCTCCTAAGGCATAACTATAGATCTAGCACCAAGGGAGAGGGTAGGAAACTCACGTTGACTCCAGCGGTACCACCATTTCCGGCCATGGATCGCGTAGTTCTCCTTGGCGGCATCTTCTCTTTCGCGGCGATGGCGGAACTCCTCCGGTAGAACTTGCTCCTGCAGTTCTCCTCTCACCAGGAGCTCTCACAGGAAATAGGGGAAGGAAATGAGAATGAAAAACGGCTAGGGTTTCTCTGCCCCTTATATGCAAAATATGACACGGGTAGGGACACGGCCGTGTTCTTACCCGTGTCCTGCCTGGCGAAACGACAACGACAGTTTCCATGTCGGTTCAGTGTTTGACACGGGTCGGGGGACACGGGCGTGTCCCAACCCGTGTTCACATGACACGGCCGTGTGCCTGGCCGTGTCATTGGCCGTGTGCATCTTCAGTTACATCTCGCCACTTCTCGTCGAGCTCAACTCGACGCACACGGGTAGGGACACGCCCGTGTCACTACCCGTGTCACTTAGTGTCGACCCCGCTCGACGATCTCGACACGCCTCGTCGAGATCATCTCGATGCACACGGGTAGGGACACGGCCGTGTCACTACCCGTGTCACGATCTCGACGACTCTCGACGGTCTCGACACGGCTCGTCGAGATCATCTCGACGCACACGGGTAGGGACACGGCCGTGTCACTACCCGTGTCACTTGATCTCGACGACTCTCGACGATTCTCGACGATCTCGACACGGCTCGTCGAGATCATCTCGACGCACACGGGTAGGGACACGGCCGTGTCTCTACCCGTGTCACTTCTCTCTGCACTGATTTCTCCCCTTCTCCACAAGTGCAGCCCAATTCCCTGCACTTCTCAGGACTCGAGTCAACCCTCCTGACTCAAAACACACACACTAGGGGCCTAGAGCGATTCGGGACGTTACAAATCCTATAAACAAAATAAAAGATTTCGTCCCCGAAATCAGGCTTAGGCTGTGTGGAGAAAAACCTAACAGAAAGTTTATCATATGTTTTTAAATAAGATTACCTTGGGTAAACAACTCCGGGTAGCGTTGCTGCATCAAATCCATTGGCTCCCAGGTGCACTCCTCCTTCCATGATTCATCCATTGCACCTTCACTAAGGGGACACTTTTGCGGCGTAATGTTCTTGTCTCGCTGTCAACAATCCGTACCGGCTCTAGTCGCACAGACCTATCTGATGCTACTGCACCATCAGTAGTGGGAATATACTGGTCGGGCCGCAACAGTGCTTTTCGGAGCGACGACACATGGAACACGTCGTGGAGATTTTCTAGTTCTGGTGGTAACTCCAACCGATAGGCCAACGGGCCGATCCTTTCCAATATAGTATAAGGCCCAACATACCTTGGGCTGAGCTTTTTCACTCCACGCACCCGCGACACTCCATGCATCGGCCGAATTTTAAGGAACACCTTTTCGCCCACTTGGAATTCCACCATCCGGTGCTTTTTATTGTAATATTTTGCATGTCGACTTTGAGCCTCCAACATGCGATCCCGTATCAATCTGACCGCCGCAGCAGTATCATCTATGTATTCGTTTCCCAATGCCTTCGGATCTTCATCTTGCACCCAAGACAAGGGAGTCCTACACCTTCTTCCGTAAAGGGCTTCATGGGGCGCCATACCGATGCTCGCTTGATGACTATTATTGTAGGAGAATTCTACCAGGGGCAAGAGTCTTTCCCACGGCTCTCCTCTGTCCAACACACATAACCTTAATAAATCCTCCAGCGTTCTGATGGTCCGCTCTGACTGTCCGTCAGTCTGAGGATGAAATGCGGTACTAAAGGTTAGGCGTGAGCCCAAATACGCCTGTACCGCCTTCCACTCATTGGATGTAAACCGACCATCCCGATCCGAAACAATTGTCTTGGGCACGCCATGATACCGTACAAATTGTTCCACAAAAAGGCGTACCAAAACATCCACGTGTGCTTCCTTCTTCATTGGAATGAACCGGGCCACCTTTGTCAGTCGATCCACTATAACCCATAACGAATCATTCCCGGAGCGTGAGCGAGGTAGCCCATGGACAAAGTCCATGGAGATGTCCTCGAACTTCCATTCGGGGATGGGCAACGACTGCAACAAACCACCGGGACTCCTGTATTCAGCCTTCACTCTTTGGCAAGCTTCGCAATGTGTAACATAGTAGCGAACATCCTTCTTCATTCCCGGCCAACACATGGTCTTCCGCAGTCCGGCGTACATCTTAGCAATACCCGGGTGCACTGAATATTGAGAGGAATGCGCCTCTCTTAATATATCCTCCCGAATTTTGCCGCCCTTGGGAATATAAAGTCGGCCACGAAAATAAACGAGACCATCTTTTAGTGTGTACTCTTCGGTGGTCCCATCTTCAATTGCCTTGATTGCCGGGGCCAAGGCCGCATCCATTCCTTGCTCCACCCGAATCCGGTCTCGAATATCACAAATTATGCTCATGTTGGCCAAATACTCTGCATGCTCTGCCGAGGGAGCCTTGAATACTAGAGTAATTTCCATCTCCTCGATCATCCGAGCCAGCTCCATGCTCATCAGCCGAGACTCTGGGCTAGAGCCTGGCACTTTTCTACTCAAGGCATCGGCTACCGAGTTCGCTTTCCCGGGGTGGTAGTTCATGGTGAACTCATAGTCGCATAGAAATTCCAACCACCGCCGTTGTCTCAGGTTCAACTCCTTCTGAGTGTGAACATACTTCAAGTTTTTATGATCGGAAAAGATCTCGCAGTGCACGCCATATAAATAATGCCTCCAGACCTTCAAAGCGAACACCACTGCTCCCAACTCCAAATCATGAACCGGGTAATTGATTTCATGTTTCTTTAACTGCCTTGAAGCATAAGCGATCACATGCCCGTGCTGCATCAGCACCGCTCCCATCCCTTGATATGATGCGTCCGTGTAAACTTGGAATCCTTCCTTCCCCGACGGAAGTGCAAGGATGGGGGCGGAGGTAAGACTATCTTTCAATTCTTGAAATGCCGCTTCACATTGAGGTGTCCACTCAAATGGCACACCCTTCTTCGTCAAGGAGGTAAGAGGAAGGGCAATCTTGGAAAATCCTTTCACGAACTTGCGGTAGTAGCCAGCAAGTCCAAGAAAGCTTCGTACATCGGCCGCCGACTTCAAGGGCGACCACTCCTTCACGGCCCGCACCTTGGCTGGATCCACAGCTAATCCTGCTCCACTAATCACATGCCCCAAGAAGGCTACCTCCTTAAGCCAGAATTCACACTTGCTAAACTTGGCATACAAGGCATGCTCCTTCAATTTCTTCAAAACCAAGGTCAGGTGTTCGACATGCTCCTCCTCCGTCTTTGAGTAGACCAAGATGTCGTCGATGAAAACAATGACGAAGATGTCCAAGTATGGTTCAAACACCTTGTTCATCAGGCTCATGAAGGCCGAAGGCGCATTCGTGAGCCCAAACGGCATTACTGTGAACTCATACAAACCATATCTCGAACTGAAGGCTGTTTTCTGAATATCCCCCTCCTGTATCCTCAACTGATAGTATCCAGAGCGCAGGTCTAGTTTAGAGAACCAATGTGCTCCCACTAATTGATCGAACAACTCGTCGATCCGAGGTAGCGGATAAGTGTTCCGCACCGTTAGTCGATTGAGTTCCCGATAATCTATGCACAATCGCAGGGTTCCATCCTTCTTCTTTACGAACAGCACAGGGGCACCCCATGGTGATGAACTGGGGCGAACGAACCCTGAATCTACTAGTTCCTGCAATTGAACTCTAAATTCTGCTAGTTCTTTTGGGGCCATTCTGTACGGGGCCTTGGATACAGGCTTGGCACCTGGTACTAGATTGATCTGGAAGTCAACCTCTCTATGTGGAGGTAATCCTGGTAGCTTCTCAGGAAATACCTCAGGAAAATCCCGCACTACCCGTACATCCTTTAACTCCAACGCTTCCTCCTTCAACTCGAACCAGATCATGAAGACCTCGTCTCCCTTCATATGAGCTTTTACAGCCTGAATAGAAGATAATATCATACGTGGCGCGAAGCCAATGTTGAAGTTGGAGACCGGGCGGTCTGTCTTGGCGGGTTAGAGACCGCGCGGTCTGGCGGTTTGACTCGGCGACTTGTAAACCGGGCGGTCTAGCAATCTTCAACAGGCGACCTCTCTGCATCTCTTACTGTAAGCCGTGCGGTTAGTCCTTCTGTCTAACCGCGCGGCCTGTGCGGTTTACTTTGTACAGTCCGCTTAGCTTGTAAATTTTAGTCCCACATCTCTTATTTGTATTCTCTCTTCTCTCCTCCATTCTATATAAGGGAGGGCATACCTTTGTAATAGTTATCTTTTTTGGATAATAAAATTTCGATTATTCAAAAGTTTATTCGGCTTGTTCTCTTCTTTTCGCTTCCTTTCTCTACTTTCTAACATGGTATCAGAGGGCACGGTCTTTTCCTCCTGATTCTGTGCGCTCTCTATTGTTCGCGGCTTGTCTTCCGCGTTCTGCGGCTTGTTCGCGGCTTGCCTTCTCCTCTGTCCGCGCGGCTTGTTTCTATCCGCGCGGCTTGTTTCTGTCCGCTGCCTGTTTGCGCGGCTTGCTCTTCTTGTTTCTCTTCTCCTCCTGCTCTTTGACGCAGCGACCTGTTTCCGTGTCGCCGCGCTCCTTGCTCTTTCCTGCCGCTCCGACTTCCTAGTCGCTGCGGTCTGTCTCTGTCCGCGTGTGTTGTCTCTGCACTCGCGGTTTGCTGTTGTGATCTGCCTGACCGTGCGGGTTGTTCCTTTCTTACCCGCATCTTGGTCGCGGTCACCTGCTCTTCTCCTCTCTTCTGTTCGCTCGGCCTTTTCAGTCCGCGCGACCTCTTCCCCGCTGTGCCCTTGACCGCATTCTCGCAACTGCTGTGATCTGCCTGACCGTGCGGGTTGTCCCTTTCTTACCCGCATCTTGGTCGCGGTCACCTGCTCTTCTCCTCTCTTCTGTTCGCTCGGCCCTTTGCAGTCCGCGCGACTTCTTCCCCGCTGTGCCCTGATCTGAATCCTAGCCGCTCGTATTCACGCGGCTTCTTCCCTTTTGTTCCCGCCGCGGTTTCACGCGGATTCTTCCTTGTTTGAGCGGCCTCTCCGCCTCTTCGCTCTTAGCCGCTTCTCTTGTTAGTCGCCGCGACCTCCTGGTTTAGTCGCGCGGCTTGTGCTCTGCACCTTGGTCGTGGCCCTTCGTGCCGCTGGTGTGCTGTCACCGAGACCGCTGCAGTTTCTTCTTCCTCCCTTCATGGCTTTCGCCTCGGTTGTCACGACTTCTGGTCGTGCACACGTTGTTACTCAGGGCAAATGGCTGATCGACACTGGCGCTACGAATCATATGACCGGCCATCTCCCGTGTTTCTCTCTCCTAGAAAAACATGCTCGCTTGCCCCCAGTTATTCTCGCTGACGGCTCTTCATCATCAGTTCATGGCACAGGGATAGTTTATGTCACCCCGTCTCTTCACTTGGCGGATACTCTATACGTGCCCCAGTTCCCGTGCAACTTATTATCTGTTACATCTCTTTGCAAGCAATTACAGTGTTCCGTCACATTTACTTCTACTTCTTGCTCTTTTCAGGATCCGGACTCCCAACGGACGATTGCTACTGGGACTGAGAGTGGCGGCTTATACTTCCTAGACAACATTTCTGCTTTTTCCACCTTCTCCTCCACCTCCACAGATCTTCTCCAATGGCATCTCCGCCTTGATCATGCTCCTCCCCATCTTCTTCGTCAACTTCTGCCCCACCTTCCTCCTCAAAGTCCTCCGCTCAACTGTGAGGCCTGTCAGCTTGGCAAGCATCACCGCTCCTCCTTCCCTCCAAAGCACGTTCGTAGCTCTACCCGTCCGTTTGATCTTATCCACTCCGACATCTGGGGTCCTTCTCCTACTCTTACCATTGGTCGGGGTAGTTCCTATTTTGTCACGTTCATTGATGATTTCTCTCGCTGTACGTGGGTGTATCTGTTAAAAGATCGCTCCGACTTATTCTCTGTATGGACATCCTTCTATCTCATGATCAAAACTCAGTTTGATGTTTCTATCAAAGTTTTTCGGTCTGATAATGCCGCAGAATATCTCAGTCGTGACTTCTCTACATTCTGCATGCAAAATGGGATTCTTCATCAAACTAGTTGTGTCTATTCTTCACAACAAAATGGTGTAGCCGAACGCAAAAACCGACACCTGCTCGATGTCGCTCGCACCTTGATGACCCAGATGCATGTTCCTCGCTCCTATTGGGGTTATGCTGTTCTCCTTGCCTGCTACCTCATCAATCGCATTCCCTCCACGGTTCTCCATGGCCAAACCCCGTTCTCCATTTTGTATCCGGGCAAGGAGCCGTTTCATCTCCCTCTCCAAATCTTTGGATGCACTGCCTTTGTGCATGCCCCTTCTGCCACCCGTGATAAGCTCTCCCCTCGCTCCACCAAATGTGTCTTTCTGGGGTATTCCACCACTCAGAAAGGCTACTGTTGCTTTGATCCCGTCCTTCGTAAGCAGTTCGTCTCTGCTGACGTCACCTTCTTCGAGAATACCTCCTACTTCTCGGATGCCTCTTCTCCTCTTCTCCCCGCTTTTGATTCTCCTGCCGTTCCCTTCGTTCCCTCGTCTCCTCCTACACTTTCCACCACTACACCGTCTCCACCCCCTCCTCTTCCTCCACCTCTCTCTCTCCCTTCCCCACCTCTCTCTCCCTCCTCTCCGCTGCCGTCGCTCTCTTCTCCCGGGCCAGCTTTCTCTACCACGGATGCTCCGGATGCCGCGGGCCCGGCTGACCTGGATCTTCCTATAGCTCTTCGCAAAGGGGTGCGGACGTGCACCTTACACCCCCTTGCTGCTGTTGTTTCCTATGATCATCTTACTCCTTCTCGCAGGGCCTTTGCACTGGCTATCTCTGCCACTGCCACACCCCGCTCCTATCAGGAGGCCCTTGTTATTCCTCACTGGAAGATGGCCATGGATGAGGAAATGGCGACCCTCACTGAGCGGGGTACCTGGACTCTTGTTCCTCCTCCCTTTGGCACTGATGTTGTTGGCTGTCGCTGGGTCTTTGTGGTCAAATTTAGCCCCGACGGCACTGTGGATCGGTATAAGGCTCGCCTTGTGGCTAAGGGCTTTACTCAGACCTATGGGGTTGATTACTTTGACACCTTCTCCCCTGTGGCTCGTCTCAGCACAATCCGGGTTCTTCTCTCTGTGGCCGTCAATCGGGATTGGCCAATTTCTCAGCTGGACGTCAAGAATGCCTTCCTTTATGGTGATCTTCACGAGGCCGTTTACATGGAGCAACCTCCTGGGTATGTTGCTCAGGGGGAGACACGAGTATGCCGGCTGCAGAAGGCAATTTATGGCCTCAAGCAGAGTCCTCGAGCTTGGTTTGACAAGTTCAGCGGTATTGTGGCGGCTGTTGGTTTTGTGCGAAGCTCTGCTGATCACTCTCTCTTTATTCGCAAAACTCCTTCTGGGCTGGTTGTCCTTGTTGTATACGTCGATGATATTCTTCTCACTGGCGATGACCAGGAAGGGGTAGCCCTGACAAAGCTACATCTTCGCCAACATCTGATCACTAAAGATATGGGCTCTCCAAAGTACTTTCTGGGGATCGAACTCTCTCGGAAGCCCGACTCCTTAGTTCTCTCTCAGCGTAAGTATGCCCTTGATCTTTTAAAAGAGGCAGGATTGACTGGAGCTAAACCTGCCCGATGTCCCATGGCTATTGGGGAGGACAAAACCTGGACAGATGATTCGCCTCTTCTTTCAGATAGTTCGCGGTACAGGCGTCTGGTTGGTAAGCTCATATATCTCACAGTGACCAGACCCGACATTTCTTATGCTGTGGGCAAGGTGAGTCAATTCATGCAAGCGCCCAGGGAATGTCATCTTCAGTCCGCCTTGCGGATCTTGGAATATGTCAAAGCAGCGCCTGGGAAAGGATTACTGTTTCAGAAGAATGGTCATCTGAGGATTGAAGCCTACTCAGATGCAAGTTATGCTGATGACAAAGGGGATCGCAAGTCTACCTCAGGTTTTTGCACCTTTATTGGGGGAAATCTGGTGAGCTGGAAGAGTAAAAAGCAGTCTGTTGTCTCCAGGTCCAGTGCAGAAGCTGAGTATCGCAGTATGGCGTCAACCACTTGTGAGTTGAAATGGTTGCGGGCTCTCATGCTAGATTTAGGAGAGGTGTACAACCATCCTCTACCTATGTTCTGTGATAACAAGGCCGCCATATACATCTCCAAAAATCCGGTATTCCATGAAAGAACAAAGCACATTGAGGTTGACTGCCATTTCATTCGTGAAGAGATTTTAAAAGAACAGATTTGCACTCCGTTTGTCACATCTGATAAAGAGCTAGCTGACATCTTCACCAAGCCAGTCTCCGCCTCGTTTCTGCATGTTTGCGACAAGCTGGGCATGATTGATATATATGCTCCAGCTTGAGGGGGAGTGTTGAAGTTGGAGACCGGGCGGTCTGTCTTGGCGGGTTAGAGACCGCGCGGTCTGGCGGTTTGACTCGGCGACTTGTAAACCGGGCGGTCTAGCAATCTTCAACAGGCGACCTCTCTGCATCTCTTACTGTAAGCCGTGCGGTTAGTCCTTCTGTCTAACCGCGCGGCCTGTGCGGTTTACTTTGTACAGTCCGCTTAGCTTGTAAATTTTAGTCCCACATCTCTTATTTGTATTCTCTCTTCTCTCCTCCATTCTATATAAGGGAGGGCATACCTTTGTAATAGTTATCTTTTTTGGATAATAAAATTTCGATTATTCAAAAGTTTATTCGGCTTGTTCTCTTCTTTTCGCTTCCTTTCTCTACTTTCTAACAGCCAATACCTTGGAAGATGACGTCAGAGTCTCCATGCCTCAAATAGATCCGCTTCTCCGCGCAGTCGATCCTCGCGAAGTGCCAGTCCAGCCATGCCATGCCCAAAATGATGTCAAACTCCGGCATTCTCAGAACCGTGGCCGGCGTATCAAAGGCCTTCCCATCAATAAATAATTCCAACTCGCACTTGGCAGTTGCGATCATCTCCGAGCCATCCGGAAGGCGTACACGTCGGGCTATTCCCGTGAAGTACTGAACATCCCCCACGTCTTTTATGAAATCCTCGGACACAAAAGAGTGTGAGGCACCGGTATCGAACAGCGCATAGGCCGTCTTCCCGCCAATAATCACGGTGCCTAAGTGCCAACGACCAAAACTTATTGCTAGTGTCTAATAAGTTCTAAGCAATTCATGTTAAACCATGCAAGTATGTAAACTAATTAAATCATACCTGCAATCACATCTTGTGGGTTCCGTTCCTGTGCCATGTCAAGCGCGTACACCTGATCCCTAGCAGGGCCGGGGTTACCTCTTGGCGGTCCTCGTCCTCGACCACGCATGTATCCCCGCCCTCGTGGAGCTGCTGGAGGGAGAGCAGGAGGGAGAGCAAGAGGGGCGTTCCCATATAGCTGCGGGCAGAAACGCCGGATGTGGCCCGGCTGGTTGCATTCGAAGCACACCAGACCACGACGCCCTTCAGGTTGTTGAAATCGCTGAGGCTGTGGGGGTGGAGGCAACGCAGGCGGCTGCGGAACTGGATGCTCCACCCTATAGTTTCGGTGGACACGCCCTCCACCTCTTTGATAACCTCTTCCTCCTCTGAAGTCCCGTCTCCTTCTATTACTTGGGCCGGCTTCCATTACATCCTCCGCAGGCCTCTTACTACATCCCAGGTGGTCCGCCTCCAA
Organism: Platanthera guangdongensis; assembly: GCA_039583875.1. NCBI lineage: Eukaryota > Viridiplantae > Streptophyta > Magnoliopsida > Asparagales > Orchidaceae > Platanthera > Platanthera guangdongensis. The sequence continues at coordinate 10,231,183 of CM077161.1, read as the reverse complement.
TCTTTTCGCCATATCAATGATCTCCGCCAAGCTACCATCCGCTATAAACAAAAGGGACTGCCTTAGGGGATCTTGCAGCCCTTTATAGAAGCGCTTGGCATAACCTCTGTCATCCAACTCATAAGAGTCCGCAAACCTTGCGAGATGCTGGAATTCCCGCTGGTATTCTGTAACCGACTTTGATCCCTGCTTTAGTAGAAGGAACCTCTGCTCAAGCTCATCTCGGGCCGATGTAGGGATAAAGTGCTCCAAGAAAACCTCCGAGAATTCACTCCAACTTATCTCAGTGTAGATCCGGCCTTGGAAGGTAGAGCCCATGAGGGACTTCCACCACCTCTTCGCATGTAAGTCCAAGACGGACACTGCCAATGTTACTGCCATGTTGGCCGGGCAACGGATACCAGCCAACAACTCTTGTATCGTGTCTAGCCATTCCTCTGTACGTACGGCTGACTCCGTCCCAAGGTAGACGGGAGGGGAGAGAGCTCGGAAGGTGCTCAGCCAGTTGGAGCTCGGGGCATGTTGTTGCACCGGAGCCTGCTGTGCCTTAAAAGCATCAAGAATGGCGGTGAGCGTCTGCCCCAACTCAGACTGTTCGAACTGAGTGGGTATGGGAGGGGTAGGAGTGCCCCCCATCGGCTCAACATGCAGTGGAATCTACACGTACACGACAAACTTGTGGTCAGGTTGGCTAAACTTAAGGTCTAAGTTGGACAAACTTAATGTGAATTACATATGGGCACACCACTGCTTCCGCTAAGTCAGTTTGTCCCCAAACTGACTAACCAAACGGGGGTGGCACCATTGTTGAATGACTTCTTAGTTGAGGATCGTGGCAAACTGATACCATTTGTAAGACCCCTCCACCCGGATCCCAAAACACGGCACGAAGAGGGAGTCTTATGCCCGGAACAGCCGCCTTGCGGTAGCATTAGCACACGGGCTAACCTGTACCACAAGACGCCTATTCCGCCGGCTACAATAATATCAATATAACATGCCAACCCAACCAAGTACATAAACATCCAGAAGTCAAATCCACACTAAGTTATAAAGTCCAAATACATGAATAAAGAGAAGCTAAACATGCTTCTACAAAATATCAGAGTACAGCTAATCATTGCCCAAACGGGCTACATCAGAGTAAGCAAAACACTAACATCAGTAACAGACGGTATCGACGGCACCGTCACATCAGGCCCTGTCGTCCTGGCCTGGCTGTCCTGCTGCGTAGTCTGCGGCTGCTCTACCTGCGGCGTGACCTCCTAAAAAGGAAGACGTAGCAACTGTTAGTTGAAACGACTAAGTGGTTTCACATCCGCTCCCCCGGCGACTCCTCGGCACCGGGCGGAGAAAGAGAAACAAGGGTACAATATTTATAAGTGTATGACAGGTACAAACAGGTGGCAGTAGAGTAAGAGAAACAGTATCACTATCAGCATTTATATAAGAGCTACAAGTAAACTAGCAAGTATAAGTAACAGCAGAAAAGTAACTTAACTTATAAGAATGCCCATATAAACTTATAAGTTAAGGATCGGGTTACATAAAAGTAACTCATCGTATAAGAGTGCCCATACAAACTTATACGATGAGGATCTTGTGGTGCAATGATATGAAATGCTATGAATGCTATGCAATGACTCACCCATGCAATTGCTATGTCGACACAGACTATAGTTCCCACTTTTCGAGCAGGTAGCTAACCTCTCAGGCATCAGCCGCCGTGGCCAGGCGGTGACAGTAGAACGGGCACTTCTACTACTAGGCGGGTATCACACTACTTCACCTAGGCCTCCGTACGCCTCAACGCTAAGAACACAACAGCGGAGCCCATGCGTACTATGGCCCAGCGGGGTCTTGGGTAGATGTGCACCAAGAACACAGCCCGAACTGGCCTTGCGTGACCCAGAAGGGGCCTCGGAAGAAAGCACGAGGACACAGCCCAACCGTTCACATGGTCGGAGGGGCCTCGGGACGTGAACACCGAGGACACAGCCCAAACCGACCAAGTCTAACCGTCAACTCCCGTCGGTGTGACGACTGGCGAGCCCGTAGACCTGCCACACTATCCTTAACCCGGGATTACGACACCGCGTGTCGACTCACACCACATGCAAATTCCACATCAACATATCATGGAAGGGGCCTCGGAATGAGCACGAGGACACAGCCTACCATCCATCCACACCTTATCTCAACACAACCAACACAAGTGGCGGTCAACACCGCACTTACAAACTTACACATTACTACCCATAGGAAGGCGACGCTCTAAGTATTGGACTATCAAATTCAATCCACTATTCAACATTCACATGGCCATGAGTTATCCTTCTATATGTCATATCATGTGATTTCAACACAATATATCAAGATGCACATGTCCAAGAATCTACTAACTTCTAACAAGTCAAATCATTCAAGTATACTATCTTACAATTAACAATCTTCATCATTTATGCAACTGAATTAATTATTCGTAAGAGTTTATCCAAGCCTCAGGGTTACCTGTAATATTAGTTTCTCCGAATCCAAATCCAAATGTTATAAACCCAGATTTTTAAGTGCAGGAATAGTCTGGACAGCAACTTCAACCGGAGATTCCCGAGGCTACAGGAATCCGGTGAAGTCGTGTAACCCCTAGATGGAAAGATATTTTCATGATCTACAACTTTCATATTCAGGTCACAACCCAGATCTGACAATAACTTACTCGAAATCGGCTTCGAAGTTCGCTGCGCACAGAACACGATTTCTGTGTACAGGATTGCCGGACAGCAAACTCGATTAGGTTTTCCCGGGGCCACAGACATCACCTGAAGTCGTGCAACCACTCGTTGGAAAGGTATTTTCAAGGGCTACAACTTTCGTGTTTAGCCAAAAGCCCAGATCTTCCCTTATCCTATATAAAAAGGGCCTAGAAGATCGCTGCGCGCAGAATACAGATTCTGCGCGCATCTTAAAGGAAAATGAACGGCATCGGTTCGTCTTCCTCCTCAAGGCGATCGTCCCTAAATTTTCCAGAAATATTCTCCTCCCTTATTCAACCTCAAAGGCCATAAACTCCTCACGAGACCATCCACCCATCGTCATATTGAAGAAGAGGGGAAGGGTTGAAGAGATCTAAAGTCTAGAACACAAGTTCTAACATGGCCTAACCTAGAGATCTTCTCCTCTCCATCAAGACTCTCTTGAGTCGATTTCTCTCCTAAGGCATAACTATAGATCTAGCACCAAGGGAGAGGGTAGGAAACTCACGTTGACTCCAGCGGTACCACCATTTCCGGCCATGGATCGCGTAGTTCTCCTTGGCGGCATCTTCTCTTTCGCGGCGATGGCGGAACTCCTCCGGTAGAACTTGCTCCTGCAGTTCTCCTCTCACCAGGAGCTCTCACAGGAAATAGGGGAAGGAAATGAGAATGAAAAACAGCTAGGGTTTCTCTGCCCCTTATATGCAAAATGTGACACGGGTAGGGACACGGCCGTGTCCTTACCCGTGTCCTGCCTGGCGAAACGGCAACGACAGTTTCCATGTCGGTTCAGTGTTTGACATGGGTCGGGACACGCCCGTGTCCCAACCCGTGTTCACATGACACGGCCGTGTGCCTGGCCGTGTCATTGGCCGTGTGCATCTTCAGTTACATCTCGCCACTTCTCGTCGAGCTCAACTCGACGCACACGGGTAGGGACACGCCCGTGTCACTACCCGTGTCACTTAGTGTCGACCCCGCTCGACGATCTCGACACGCCTCGTCGAGATCATCTCGACGCACACGGGTAGGGACACGGCCGTGTCACTACCCGTGTCACGATCTCGACGACTCTCGACGGTCTCGACACGGCTCGTCGAGATCATCTCGACGCACACGGGTAGGGACACGGCCGTGTCACTACCCGTGTCACTTGATCTCGACGACTCTCGACGATTCTCGACGATCTCGACACGGCTCGTCGAGATCATCTCGACGCACACGGGTAGGGACACGGTCGTGTCTCTACCCGTGTCACTTCTCTCTGCACTGATTTCTCCCCTTCTCCACAAGTGCAGCCCAATTCCCTGCACTTCTCAGGACTCGAGTCAACCCTCCTGACTCAAAACACACACACTAGGGGCCTAGAGCGATTCGGGACGTTACAGTTTATAGTTCTGTGAATTCTGTGATTAAATCTGCCTTAAAGTTTATAAAGATTAATGTCACCTATTCACCCCCCCCCCCCTCTCTAGGTGATTAGGTACAATTTCTTTCAACCTCCAAACACCTCCACCTTCAATGCTTGAAAATCTCCACCATCCAGTCTGCCGACAGAGATGAGGTTCATCCTTAAGTCAGGTTATACCTAACATTCTTAAGGATAACCTTCCCCAAATCATTCTCCAAATGGACGTCTTCACTACCAACAATCTTCGATACCCCGACATTTTCCATCCTGATAGTACCAAATTCTCCAGCAGCACCCGAGGAAGAAGTAGTCTCGATGAGGAGTACAATGGCAGGATGCTCCACCATCCACTACCCAATCTGTGTCAACACACTCCTAGCAAATAACCTCACTGCAATGTAAGCACAATGACTCTTCCTCCGCATTCGAGGTCGCACTTGTACCACAATGTCATCCGACGCCGAATTGCTCAATGACACCACAAGAGTTTCTCAACTCTCTAGCACAGAACTAAGAACCATTAAAGCTTGCAGCTCGTCCCCCAAAGTGATCTTCATGGCCCCTAATTGGTTGATGATGCTTTTGGTAAGGTTCAAATGCTCTGTAATCTAAGATCCATTCATGTACTTTAGATTTACTAGCTTCCTAATCAAGAAAGCTTTGTTTCCCGTTGTCTTCCGCTCATACAGCGCTTCAAGCTTCCTCCATTAAGCCTGAGCCGATCATTCTGTGGATACATGATGGAAGACAGAATCATTAAGTCATTGCTGAATGAAACACACTGTATTTCGATCCATCTTCTTCCATTTGACCTCATCCAACATGGTAGTCGGCCTTCCCAACAACGGGGCATAAAGATCCTTGCAATACAACAGATTTTTCATACCCGGCATCCAAATACTCATGTTCTTTCGATTTATGTTAATCATCCTTATGCTCTGCTCCATCTTCTTTAGCAACCCGATAGTCCGAGACAAGTCTAATTAGTTCACAAAATCAGATTTAAGAAGGCAAGGAGCAGACTAATATCGTCACCTACCGTTAAGCCAAATCTAAATCGAAACAACCAATCAGACACTTATGAAACTCTCTCTAATATCACTTTTTGGGAAATATAATATCTCACTGGATGCGTAACAACCATACAGAAGATAAAACACAAGAATAAATGAAAAACACAATCCAAAAACATAGAGATTTACGTGAAAAATCCTCTCTCAATCAATGTGGGAAACATTACGGTGTGGGGCACACAAACAATCCACTATAGAAAATAAGGATTATAAAGAAATATTTTTGGTTTGCCCAACTTAGATCCCCCTTGGATTCACAAATTGAATCCCTCTCTCAGAACTCACAACAAAGCTTTCTTCAAGAACGAAAGATCACAAAACTCAATCTCTCTTACAAGTCCAAAGACAATCAAAGACAAGAATGAACAAAAAAAACCTTTACAACAAAGACAAACCACAACTCTCAGAGAAACTTCCGTTCTTAAACACCTTCCCGGTAGCAACAATGGTGAAGACGTGCGAAAAACCTTTGACGGCCGAAATCTGGAGCATAATCCCCTCGGGAATAGGGCAAGCCCTATTTGGGTTAAAATGTCGATGCAATCAAAGCCCTTGGATAAAGTACCAAGTGATCTGACAGCATTAATTGCACTCAAGTTTCAACCAACCAACGTCAGCCACCTCATCTCAGCGCCACCCAACAAACACAACCATCACGCCAATACCACTGAGACCGCTGAGGTCCATCAAGCTGGTACCGCTGAGATACATCACGTCGATACTGCTGAGATCCATCACGCTGGTACTGCTGAGACGCTAAGATCCATCACGCCGGTACCGCTGAGAACGCTGAGACCACTAAGATCCATCACACCAGTACCGCTGAGAACGCTGAGACCAAAACTTGATCACAATCTGATTTGATTTTTCGAGTCCTGCGACTCTTTAGGAGCTGGACTAAGGCTCTATTTGGCACGGTGGCGGCGGTTATGAATGCGGTGCCTATGAATTGTCCTTCATGAACGCCCGACCTCACCTAAGAAACTTCATCAAATTTTATGTTTAAAACTAGTTTTTTTTTTGGTGATGGTTGTAACGGTTGTCTTGCATAACATACATTAATTGATGATGACATTTTTGTTAAAACTCACTGGAGCAATGACGCCGCACCAAATTGAGCCTAAATATGAAATAGTGAAGGTTTCATTTACTACAAAAAGATTGTTAATCATATGTACACAATTTTTCATCAAATAAAAATAGCCAATCAGAATGGTGCTTTGATATCAAGATGTGAAAGTTTGTAAAGTGCAGATCTTGGATGCGATTTTATGTGCAAATATTGAATAACAAATTCTGCAAGGCTTTTATAACTCTTTGGCTCCGTTTGGGGAGACTTATTTTCATCGGCCAAGCGGTTACGACCGTATGAATCGACCTTAATTAAGATCCGGTTCATGTGGTCGTAACCGTTTGACCTGTGAAAATAAATCCTCCCAAACAGAACCTTAGTCTTTAGATTGTATGAATTTTAAGTAGATTTAGTTTGTTATATGTAGAAAACATGTGAAGTATGGTATGGAATCATCCACTACCATGAAAACTCTTATGGGGTCAAGCATGTCTCTAAGCAAAGATGATGCAGGGAAACCTGTAGATGAAACTTTGTATAGAGGGATAGTTGGCTCCATACTGTATTTGACTGCTAGTATACCAGATATCATGTATGTTACATGTGTCTGTGATAGGTACCAAGCATGCCCTAAAGAATCTCATCTGACTGCAGTCAAAAGGATTTTGAGATATCTTAAGGGCACACCTTATCTAGGCCTTTGGTACCCTAGGAATGAAGATTTTGTACTGGCAGGTTATTCAGATGCAGATTTTGCAGGCTGCAAGGAAGATAAGAATAGTACTACAGGAACCTGTCAATTTCTAGGTGGAAGGCTGGTGTCATGCAGCAGTAAGAAGCAGACCAGTGTGACAATCTCCACAGCTGAGTCAGAATATGTGGCAGCAGGAAGTTGTTGTGCACAACTTTTGTGGATTCAGCACCAGCTAGAAGACTATGATATTCAAGTAAGTAGAACACCTTTATATTGACGGGAGTCACAGGATCTTTTTCTTGTCTACGTTAAATGAATTTTAATGAGTTTTTGTTCAAATATGTGTAAATGGTTTCATTTGGTTGTGTTATGTCATATGTATTATGTTAAACATGAAATGTTGCGTTATGCTATTTAATAAGTGTAATGTGTTTGCTGCTATTTTGAGATAGAATATGTATATCAAGTAATCTTATTTAATTGTAAGAAGTATTGACTTTACACACTTAAGACTGATTTTACAAATTTGGAATCAAAAGTTACATATATCCAATTAAAATGTGCAAATATCAATTGCATTTTGTATGTTTTCCATTGAGTGTTGTATTAGGGGGGATAAAATTAGTTTGAAGAACAACTTTGAAACAAATGATAAGTCAAGATCATCATTTCTTGATTGAAGAATTTCAAAATGGTTTGAAGAAAAATCTTCGTGAAAGAACTAATTCTGGCTCCGTTTGGGGCGACTTATTTTCACTGGTCAAGCGGTTACGACCGCATGAATAAGACCACAATTAAGTTCCGATTCATGTGGTCGTAACCGCTTGACCGATAAAAATAAGTCCCCGCAAACGGAGCCTCTATTTTGTCCCAACAAACCAAAAGCATTTTATTTTATATAAGTATTATTGATGAGCACATTATTAGGAGATCTTCTCCCATGCAACACATTCATACGTTATTTTATTGTTTAATGCAACTACTTACATTAGACATCAAAGATGCCAAAATTTTCACCAAATTCCATCACGATCACAAAACTAATAGTTTTCAACGGCTTGGATCGACACGAATCAAAATTTCACGATGAATTGGTAAATGTGGTCCGAAATTTGTTCAGGCCTCTCCTAGTTGATGAAGTGCGCAGCTCCTTCGATCACAACGACATCCTCGAGAAGGGGGCATCTCTCCTGAAGCCTCCCCCGTGAATGTAGCTCTTCATGCCGGCAAAATGGTAGGCTAGATCCCCACAATGAACTTTGCTGTCACTTTTATTTGAACATCATTCCACGGCACAGTCAGCTCCCTGTTGTTAAAAATGGTGAAGTGAAAGTGGGAGATTGGGCGATCTGGACGACCTGTCTACGCGGACTATGCAGATAGGACTGGCGGTTAGCCAGGTCGGCAGAGCTGTTGCAAAAAGCTTGTTCTTTGGCGGCATGGGAGGTCAGTTCGCGCGGACTATGCGAACAGAGGCGGCGGCCAGCCAGGCCGACTTATGCTCAGCAGGCCGTCGGATCCCAAAAGGTAACCAGGAGGATAGCTTCTCTATCCACAGAGCCCGACAAGAAGCGGACTGGACTGGAGCTCGGGACACGGGCATGACAGATACCTTGGTCTTGCTCTGGTGGAGCGGCAAGCGGAAGCTACAGAGGTCACCAGTTAGTGCGGACAGGTGCTGTAGTTCGCTGAGATTGGCGGACTGGATCCAGTGTCCGCCAGTAAGTGCGGACTGGCCCTTGTGGCTGGTGGAGTGGACTTGGTTGGTTCTGAAACAAGTCCAGGTTTGGCTCATTCCGGGGAGAACGCGCAGTTAAGCGCAGACTGTTTCTCAATCCGCCGAGCTCGACAGCAGTGTCGTATGCCTTGGTTGCGAGCTCGGGGAATACAGACTGGAGCTGTGTCCGCGGTTAAGCGGACAAGGTGTTGCTGCAGAATCTGCGGGTTGCTGTCTAAGTCCTGGTTGGCCTTTGGCGACAAGGCGGACTGGTCGTTGTCCGGCCTTGGTGATGCTTAGGCGGTCTGGCTATCCTGCACAGGTCGCGGCAGACTGGATGTATATTCGCTGCTTGCAGATACACTTGTTCTTGCTGCGGGATGAGGCGGTGATCCTATCGGCTAGGGCGGTGACCACACTCCTCATCGTGCCTATAAATAGGACCTCCCGTCACATCAATTGTGCGCGAATGAACAGTAAGTGAGCTCGCGAATAGTTGTTGCAGGCTGAATTTTGGTATCCGTGCGGGTTGAAGGAGTTGATCGGTTTGTGCTGTGCAGGTTGTGCGGATAGCGCTGGAAAACCAGGACTTGACTCTGATTGCGGTCAGGGACAATGCGGACTCTGCGGTTAGCAACATGCGGTAAACATCAGGTCACGGACAGCGACCAGACGGTCTTCTCTTTGGCAACTATTTTCCATATTCAATAAGTCGTCTGCTTCAGGCGGCCTGTTCAGTTCGGCATCAGCAGCTTGTGCGGTCTGGCGGCTAGGCAACCTCGCGGTTAGGCAGCTTACAGATCGGCGGCTAGAGCTCAGCATTGGAATAACGGGCAGTCTGCGTGGCTTGGTTTGCAGTATGACGACCAGACGGTTTGTGCGGACTCCGTAGTGCAGCAGTAGAACCGACGGCTACTTGTTCAGTCCGCGCGGTTTGATTTGCCCTGTAATTGTTTCTGCTTTCCCTTTAGTTATTTTGGTGAATCATGTCTCGCCATGCATGTCTCACTTTGTAAGAAGACTGTTGTTATCAATAAAGAGTCTTGTTGCTGATGGTGTCTCTGGATGTGATCTAACTTTCTAGTTGAGATAACCTCCCTCTAATTCAACATGGTATTAGAGGGAGGTTGCAGTTGATAAGTAGTGATCAATTAAAAGTTGTTGTTGCTCTTGTGAAGAGGGAACTAGTGTTAGAGCCATGGAAGCAGGGTTTGCAAGAGGTCTTTGTATTGAACTCCTAACACAGACTAACTTTAAGAAGTGGAAATCTTGTATGAAGAGCTATCTTCTTTGCGAGGACCTTTGAGAAGTGGTGTGCGGAGCAGAAAGGCTAGAGGATACTTGATACGCCCAAAATGGGTATACGTAATTAACCGCAAGTGTACGTGCCGTGTCAAGTAATAAATAGTAAGTAAAGATCGTTCCCACGAGGAGATGGTGAATTCAGTGCTTGCAATTACTAGTTGTGCCTTTTTCTTTAAATTCAAGGAGAATAAAATAGTGATTTGTTAATTACTACGATTATGAATGACAATGACTACGAATTAAAATAGACTACGATTCGCTAAACGGAAGTACTTGATTATCGGAGAAGTAATCTTGTATTATGATTTCCTAAGTCTTGTGTGACGAATGTTGTGAAAATGTCTTTGTGATAGTGAGTGGTGACACGTCTTGCAATGATTTTAAATTAGAAAATCCGTACCTCTCGATATCGAAAATCCCTAGCCTCTATTTCCCCCTCGGGAGAGACAAGTACAGCATAAAGTTTGAAAACCAAAGTTGCTAATATCAAGGGGAAATCTCTTTTTCCCTTCAAATACTATACCGGATCTATAACACACTTACGCAACTCCTCTCTCGAATTATGAAGCGTAGTAAAATGGCGAAACTTTGGCCAAAAGTTTCAAAGTAAAGATTATAGATTCGGTAAAGACATACACCAAACATTCACAAAGAAAGCTTTAAGTTTTCATCAACACAAAGACCAAGTAATTTCACAATACAAGATTAGAAGTATTTAGTTCATGGCGGCGGAGAAATCAAGCATAACAGTTGGAGAGATCTTACAAATCATGTTGAAATTACAGAATAAACGACGTAGGATTCCTTCGCCGGAGTTGCTCCCTCGCTCAGCCCGGAAAATCCACTCTATTTCTCTAGCCGCCCCCTTTGAGAATGAGGAAGAAGAAGACTTCCTCCACTAGTAAGAATGTAAATTTCAGCACACTTTTGAAAACCTAAATATCCCTCTTTTAAAATCCGAAAATTTTCTCTCTCCTCTCTCCTCTTTAACTCCAGAATATTTACCCTCCAAAAACGTGCATCTCTTGCTCAAAAGGTGCCTCCTTCCAGATTTGAAAATGCTGCCAAATTTGAATTTGAAAATCTGAATTTCGTCCAGAAAAGGTTGCAACCTGTTTCAGGATTCTGTAACTTTTTCACCACAACAGCATATTTGGCCAAATTCTTCTTCCAAGCCGTTCTCTTTTGCTTTTCTTGCACCAACACCTAGGAAAAAGACCACTTTAGACATAAATAAAATAAATGTGAATTTACTTGCATTTAAACTTCAACTAAATGATTTTTCTCCCGGATCGACAAGCAAAAGGTCTGAAACTTAGGCTAAATAACTTCATTTTGGAAAGTTATCACACCTCCACACTTGAACCTTTGCTAGTCTCTAGCAAAGAAAATTCTAATCAATGAATTGAGTGAGGAGATGGTTAAAATAAATAACTCGCATGATACTTTTTCTCGAAGATAACTCAAAAGCTTAGTCCAGAGTACCGATTAAACCATTTGAAGATTTTTCGACCATTAAGAGTTCAAAACATTTGATAATTCATAAGGTTGATGGAAGAGAAATCTCAATTAATATTTCTAGAGTGGAACGCACTACCCTTTAAAATAGTTCACTTCCCTTCAACTTTCCCGTCGAACATCCTTTAATGACTTAAAAAGGAATGAGAATAGGCCGTGTCTTTGACGTAACCACTGCAGTGGTGAGAGTGGTTTTGGAGAAATGTCATGAAGGTTAGTGGTGAGAGTGGTTTTGGAGAAATGTCATGAAGGTTAGTGGTGAGAGTGGCTTTGGTGTGGTTAGAAATGTGTATGGATGGTAGAAGGTGTCTCCTTAGATGAAAAATTCTTAGCGACTCTCCAAACTATGAGGTTTGTTTTCTCTTTTTTTTTTGGTCCGTAGTTGGGATCATTCCAAGTAGGTGTACACGCACTTAGGCCACATATCACTACGACTCTTTCCAATCTTTTTTTTTATATAATCACAGTTGGGATCATTCCAGGTATGAATGCACATACCTAGGCCGCATATCACTATGACACATTTTTCATATATGATGTTTTTTTTTAAGAGAGTCCATAGTTGGGATCATTCCAAGTGGGTGTACACACACTTAGGCCACATATCACTACGACTCACAAACTTTTATTTTAACAATCACTCATAATTGAGGAGCATACTAAGAATCGTCAACTAGGCACCTAAGCGAAATATGCATAAAAGTTCAACGTTCAAGCTCACAGGGGTACACATGGTGGTCAATGCTGTGGTTTACATCTCTAACTCGGTTCTTGCTCACCCTCCATTATTATTTTTAGAAGTTCATACGAGTCGATTTTTAAGAAGATCGCTTATTTTAAAGGATAATGTGAGAAGATGAAATATTAAAAGAAATTGGACCAATCTTGCTAACTTCAAATCAAAATGGTGTGAACCGTTAGTGTCAGCTATCCTCCTTTAATGAAAATCAGCATGGACTGCATGATGCATTAGTTATTTCGAGAACTAGGATCAAAAAAATTTATAATTTCATTGCTCACCCCATTGGTAGGGGTTACACTACCCCCACCTCCACACTTTTGTCCTTTGCTAGTCCCTAGCAAAGCGACCTCACTTCTCATAACGATAAGTGTGAGAACGTGCAGAAAGTTAAATATAATGCAGCCAATGAACGCACGAAAAATGAAATCTAAAATCTCCCCTGATGTTCGGGTGGCTGAAAGAAACAGTCCGAATTGCAGTCTTGTGTTCCATACATTCTGTTGACACGTGTTGGTTCATCGCTCATATCTGTGTGGTGTGACCTGCAAGATACTTAAACCTCCGACTGGGCAACCATGTAATTTAAGATATAAAGTAGTTCATTTCAGACCAACAAATGCAGGGCAGCAATAAGAGAGCATGACACTAAAGATAGTACAAGCGATATGCAATAGTCGGAAAGTAATAATCATCCAGCCGGCTTATTACCTTTGAGCAAGATACTATTTTCAATGCATACGGAAAATGACGTAGACAGAATGTGAAGGACTACACTAAGCATATAGAATAATATCTAAAAGGAATTACTATTCCGAGTGTCAGCACAGAATATCAAAATGTCAAAATAGTCCCACACATCACATCATATCCATCAAAATACCAAAGAGTAACCACACACAATAACAAAAATCTTTGCAGCACCCTAAATAACAAAATGTCAAATCAGTAATATGGGAAAGGAAGAACTGCTAGTCAGCTATGCTATCGACCGACTCCTCTTTATCCTCACCATCCTCGTCTTCCGGGTCAGTCTCCCCCTCCAAGTCGGACGCAGTTGCAGCAATTTTGGCGGGGTCGGCGCGTGACCAATCACTCTGAAGCAGATATCCCTCGGAATCGAACTGTGACTGAAGCTGGTATGAGGGTGTCTCCACCTGGATTTTGGCTGCATGCATCAATTTCTCCTGGTTCCGACGGATGTCCTCAAATCGAGACTCAAAGTACACATGCTGGCATCTGAGGTAGGCCTTAATATACTCGACATTCTCGGTCGCTAAGCCACGTTCCCCCTCATACTGAGATCTTCCAATCACCAATTTCATGGGGGCAGACGATGGGGGTTTTCCAGATGTCTCAGTTTCCTTAACCCCCAGCTTGCTCAACTTTGATCTCTTCTCTCCTGTTTCAGCAGCCACCTTAATATTAACCTCCACCACCGTCTCAGTGATGTGGTGGCCCACTTGCGTAACAAGATCACCCATCTCACTACCAACTCCAGCCAAGCGACATAATGCTGTAATAAGCGTTGGAAACCAAAGCGGGCGAGCCCTATCCTCCATTACTCGGAGAGCCAATTGCTCAGCAATGAGTCTGCCCATGTTAATCCGCTTGCCCATCAAAATGCTGTAGATTAATGTTAGGCGGTCTAGAGAGATGTTGTTCAGGTGGCGAGTGGGTAGAATGCTAGCATTGATGAAAAGGAGCCACACTTTTGCCTCCCGCGACAGGCTAGTTGACTTAATTGCTTTAAAAGAACGGCGTGCCCACTCGGGTTGAGGTACGCAGCACACAGTAGTTGCAATCTCAGACGGTGGCACTGTTGCTTGGAGTGTCATTAAGCTTCCTTCAGTATCATCATCCAACTCGAAGAAATTGTTGATGGTAGTTGCAGAAAAATCCACCTGCTTGCCTCTAACTGAGACAGTGGTTCCTTCCCGGAATCTAGCGTTGGCGTAGAACTCGTACACCCACGGAAGCACGGCCTCGGTTCTAGGATGGCAGAATATCTCCCATGACAGGGCTTTGATGTGTCCGATATATGCCCGGCTCCATTCCCTAATCTCCATTTTAAATCCCCTTTCATAGATGAGAGGGGCGGACTTAAGAGCCTCAAAACGATGCCACGCTTCTTCAGATAAGAACTTATTTTTGCTATGTAACACATCCTTCCCCTTTCCCTTGTCCCTTCCCTTTGTCTTCGGTGCCATCTTTAACTAATTAAAATTAAATCTAACTGAGGAGAATGATTCAAGCAGGGAAATGGAAACCAAAACCGCCACATACAAGTTCTAAAGATGGAGGGGGGGTAGCTGTAGTTACCTTCCAGGTCAAGGAATGATGCGCGAGTCTGCGCTGAAGCTCTCACGTCGGCAATGATGACGGCGAATCTCCGAAACCCTTCTGGAATGTCGCTTGCCCGCCGGAATACTTCTCCGCCAACGCCGCTCGCCTGAACTCCCGTGCCCTAGGTCGCGACAGAAATGGGGAAGGCGAAAAGGTCGATGCGAGCCACCGGGTTTCAGAAAAATGAGTCATAAATACGGGATGATTATGTTAGGGGGGGTTTAATTTGGGTAGGATCTTATTTAGGAATAATTTAAACAGTTGCACCGAGTGAGCCGGCGGGTTTAATTTTAGGATTAATTTAAATAGTCTGGCCTAATTTAATTTGAAGTGAATTGGCGCGCCGGTTCAGTCGAACCGGTCCAAAAAAAATTTTAAACTGTTTTGGGCATACGCCGGGCAGAAAAAAAAAGGTTGCAACCTTTATTTCTGGGTTGCAACAACTTAATTTCTTCCCAATGAAAACACCGGTTCAACTGAACCGGTCCAGCTTTTTATTCTTCCTATCCAGACAGAAAAAAAAGGTTGCAACCTTATTTTTATGGGTTGCAACATTCGAAATACGCTCAAAACTTAAATCCGGCCCAAGGACTCCTCGTCAGTTTCGATTACCAAACCATAGTAGACATGTTTCATGATTTAAAATTTATTATTATTATTATTATGACCAATACGAAAAATATAAATATATATAAATATAAAGGATGGGTTGCCTCCCACCAAGCGCCTAATTTACCGTCCCGGCAGGACGGTACAAAACTAATGGAGCGTCACGCACGACACCGCTCGGTCGTCGTCCTCCCTAAGATATAATTTCAGTCTTTCGCCGTTCACTTTAAACTCTGTTCTATCATTTTCATTTAGGATAGTCACCGCGCCATACGGATGCACCTCCTTGACCAGAAAAGGGCCTGACCAACGTGATTTAAGTTTTCCGGGGAAAATTCGTAAACGAGAATTGAATAACAAAACTAATTGTCCCGGCTCGAAATGTTTTTCCTTCAACCGTCGGTCGTGCCACTTCTTGGTACGCTCTTTATAAATTCTTGCATTCTCGTAAGCATTCATTCGTATTTCTTCTAATTCGTTGAGTTGCAAAAATCTTTTCTTACCGGCGTCTTGAAAGTCATAATTTATTTTTTTTATAGCACAATAAGCTCGATGCTCTAATTCTAAAGGTAAATGACATGTTTTCCTGTAGACTAGTCTATACGGTGTGAGACTAAGGGGCGTTTTGTAAGCAGTTCGATATGCCCATAATGCATCATTGAGCTTCTGCGACCAATCCTTACGATTTGTGCTAACCGTCTTTTCGAGAATTCTTTTGATTTCCCGATTGGACACCTCGGCTAGCCCATTTGTTTGGGGATGGTAAGCCAATGCAACTTTATACGTGATCCCATATTTTCGTAGCAAAGTTGTGAAGTGGGCATTACAAAAGTGGCTCCCCCCATCACTGATGATAGCTCGCGGCGTTCCAAATCGATTAAAATGTAGTTTTTCATGAAATGCAAGACGACCTTAGCATCATTTTTAGTTGTGGCTATCGCTTCCACCCACTTAGACACATAGTCCACGACCAATAATATATATAAATTTCCTTTTGAGTTAATGAATGGCCCCATGAAATCTATGCCCCATACGTCAAATAATTCAACCTCAAGCATTGTATTCATGGGCATTGAGTCATTTTTTTGTATATTTCCAGTTCTTTGGCATCTATCACACTCTTTAACAAAAGAATTTGAGTCCCTGAATAAGTTAGGCCAATAGAATCCAGCCTCTAACACCTTCATGGCTGTCCTAGTACCCATGAAGTGGCCTCCATATGGTGAATTATGACATTTTTCTAGAATAGTTCTCATTTCACTGTCGGGAATACAACGTCTCAATACTCCATCGACTCCCATCTTAAACAGATAAGGGTCGTCCCATAAATATGACCGCACCTGGTGTAGGAATCTTTTTCTTTGGTGATATGTAAGCTCAGAAGGCATAATGTTGCTCACTAGGTAATTTACAAGGTCAGCGTACCAAGGTGCTACACTATTAGAGATCGCTAATAGACACTCGTCAGGGAACCTCTCATCAACCTCAGAACATAACGACGGATAGGTAAACTCAATCCTAGATAAATGGTCTGCTACGGGGTTCTCTGATCCTTTCCTATCCTTTATCTCGACATCGAACGCTTGCAAAAGGAGTACCCAACGGATCAACCGTGGTTTTGCATCTCGTTTTACCATCAGATAGCGAATTGCAGCATGGTCGGTATACACTATTACCTTTGTGCATAAGAGATAAGATCTAAATTTCTCGAATGCAAAAACGACTGCTAATAGTTCCTTCTCGGTGGTAGTGTAGTTAACTTGGGCGTCAACGAGGGTTTTACTTGCGTAAGCTATCGTGTGAAATATCTTTCCCCTCACTTGCCCTAAGACAACTCCCACTGCATAATCACTAGCATCGCACATCAGAGTAAAAGGCTCTTCCCAATCGGGCGTCACTACGACGGGTGCCGTGGTTAAACGCTTTTTAAGTTCCTCAAAAGCTATTATACATTCATCACTAAACTGAAAACTCACGTCTTTTTCCAACAAGCTACTCAACGGTTTTGCTATTTTCGCAAAGTCTTTGATAAACCTACGGTAGAAACCTGCGTGTCCTAGGAAACTTCGTAGCATCTTAACATTCTTGGGTGGTGGTAATTGTTCGATCACATCTAACTTTGCCTTGTCCACCCTTAGTCCCTCTCTAGAAACATGGTGACCAAGCACAATTCCCTCACGCACCATGAAGTGACATTTCTCCCAGTTTAGGACCAGGTTTGTCTCCACACAACGGGTAAGTACCTTCTCTAAACACTCTAAGCAATCATCAAACGATTTCCCAAAAATGGAAAAATCATCCATGAATATCTCAATACCCCGGTCCATGATATCAGAGAAAATGGCAATCATGCAACGCTGGAACGTGGCAGGTGCATTGCATAGACCAAAGGGCATTCTCCTAAATGCGAAGGTTCCGTAAGGACATGTGAATGTGGTCTTTTCTTGATCTACGGGGTCTACGGTAATTTGGTTGTAGCCTGAGTATCCATCAAGAAAACAGAAAAAGTCATTCCCTGCCAACCTATCTAAAACTTGGTCAAGGAATGGCAAGGGGTAATGATCCTTCCTGGTGGCTTTATTCAACTTCCTATAGTCAATGCATATTCGCCACCCCGTAACCGTTCTAGTGGAAACTGACTCACCTTTCTCATTTCTTACGACCATCATTCCTCCTTTCTTGGGTACACATTGCACAGGTGAAACCCATGGACTATCCAAGATGGGGTATATGATTCCCGCGTCTAGCCATTTAATAATTTCTTTTTTTACCACCTCTTTCATAGGTGGACTTAGACGACGTTGATGCTCGATCGACCCCGTAAATGATTCTTCCAAAAGAATCTTGTGCATACATAGTGAGGGACTTATTCCTCGGATATCGTTTATGGTCCACCCTATGACCCTTTTAAATTGCTTGAGTAAGTCCACTAACTTTTGACGTTGATCAGATGATAAATGTGAGTTGATGATGACCGGCAAGGTGTCATTATCGCCTAAGTACGCGTAAGTGAAATAGTCCGGAAGAGGTTTCAAATTCAATGATGGCGGGTCGAAGATAGACGGTTTTTCTGACAAAGATCTTTCGGGCATCTCTAATGGTTCCGGCTTACGGAACCAAACCGTCTGCTTCTCAAATGCTTGCAAGCACTCTTGAATGTCTTCTTCCTCCTCAAAAAACTCACCCTCAGTCAAAACACGAGTCAATAGGGAATCCTGTTCATCCAGCGATACATTAGGCTTATAGTCTCCTATAGATACATAGCTGACCACCTCCATATTGTCTTCCTCTCGATGGGGAAATTTTAATGCCTTAAGTACATTAAAGGTGACTTGCTCGTCATTCACTCTCATAGTCAATTCTCCTCTTTGAACATCTATCAGTGTCCTACCCGTGGCTAGGAACGGTCTCCCTACAATGATGGGGACTTTCTTGTCCTCCTCCATATCTAAAACCACAAAGTCAGCCGAAAAATGAACTTATCTACCTTCACCAACACATCCTCAACTATCCCTTTTGGGAATGCCAGGGTCCTATCGGCCAACTGCAAGGTTATGGAAGTCTTTGTTATTTCTCCCAAACCTAGCTTTATATAAATAGAGAACGGCATTAGGTTTATACTCGCTCCTAAGTCACATAGCGCTTTACCCTCAAATTTATATCCTATAGAGCACGGAATAGTAAAGCTTCCCGGATCTTTCAACTTAGGTGGGAGTCTTTTTTGAAGAATAGCGCTACACCCTTGAGTGAGTGCTACCGTCTCATTTGTTCCAAATTTTCTCTTTTTGGACAGGATATCTTTCATGAATTTAACGTAACTCGGCATTTGTTCTAAAGCTTCAGCGAAAGGGATGTTAATTTGTAATTTCTTAAATATCTCGACGAATTTTTGGAATTGTTGGTCGAGCTTACTCTTCTTCAACCGTTGAGGAAACGGTGGCGGTGGGTAGACTTTCACATTATCCTTCTTCTTAATGTAATCAGTGATCGGTTCTCTCTTTCTTTCTCCTACAACTTACACTTCCTTCTCAGAAACGTTATCTAGTCTCACTTCTTCCTCGGGAATACAAGGGGTTCCCTCCACCAACTCTTTTTCTTCATCACTCTTTCTACCCAGTTCATGTGTAGGTGCACTCACTAATTGCTTACCACTTCGTAACTCGACTGCTTTACAATGTTGGTTATCTCCCTTTGGATTTGGAGTGGTATCTGTTGGAAGTGTGCCCGGTGGCCTAAGACTTAAGGCATTGACAATTTGACCTAACTGGGATTCTATCATGCGTAGTGACCCTTCTAAATTTGAAATGCGTACATCTCTCTTTTGCATCGACTCCATAATCATCTCATCCGTCAGTTTCCTAGAAATACTAGGTTGATTAAAAGCATTATTATGTTGTGGATGTGAGTTATTCAGATTAAATCCGGGTGGATGGGTCGCTCCCGCATTATTCTTCCAAGAGAAATTTGGATGATTTCTCCACTCTGGATGGTAGTGATTTGCAAAACCCGGTGGTACTTGCCTTGGTTGGCCTCCGACATAGTTTACCTCCTCCATCATTTGATTTAGTTGTTCAACCGTTAGGGGTGCATTAGGTGTAGAGGTAGATAACAAATCTAACCTTTTATTAATTAGGTTAAACTGGGATGACATTTGTGCAGCTAATGATGTAATCTGGTCCACTTGATGGACTCCAGCCGGTTGAGTGTTACCTTGTCTCTCATAAGCCTGATAATTATTAGAAGTAAGATCTTCTAATATTGCGTAGGCGTCTTCGGGATATTTCTTCATTAAGGAACTGCTTGCGGCTCCATCCACTAAAATCATGGTTGCCGTTTGCAAACCATTGTAGAATGTAGAGACTTGTTGGTGTTGGGCTAATCCGTGGTGTGGACATTTTCGCAATAATTCTTTAAAACGCCCCCACGCCTCATAAAGAGTCTCCCCATGATTTTGCATGAAAGTCATTATGTCTCTAATGAGCTTAGCCGTCTTCGAGGGTGGGAAATACTTATTTAAAAATTTTTCAACTAAGTGATCCCATGTGGTAATAGAGTCATTGGGTAATGAGTCTAACCAGTCCTTCGCTCGTCCTTCTAATGAAAATGGAAATAGCCTCAACAAAATTGCATCTTCAGATGCTCCATTGAATTTGAACATGTCACAGATCGCTAAGAAAGTACGTAAGTGAGAGTTCGCATCTTCATGACTAAGACCCCCAAACTTATTTTAAAGTTGTTTGCCGCAATTGCGGGTCGCGCGATACTAAAGTGTAAACCTCCTCTTAAAGGTGTATTATAATCGCGACATGTCATTCGTGGTGCAGCGTCTTGACCATTATGGTCCACTTGTCCTTCATGATTATTCATATTCTCATGATCGTGATTATCCATCTCTTGATGAATAATATTCAGCGTTCTACAAATTTTTCTGTTTTGCCTACACGTACGCTCTATTTCTGAATTGAAAGGCAAAAGTTCAGAAGTTCGATGTCTGGACATGCACAAAGAGAATTACAAATAGCAGTAACAACAAAAAACAATACAATATAAAACAATAAAACAAGAACTTGAGCTCTAAATACTTGGGTTTAACTAATATTGCAAGAGATAAAACACTAAATACGTCGCACCTCCCCGGCAACGGCGCCAAAAACTTGATACGCCCAAAATGGGTATACGTAATTAACCGCAAGTGTACGTGTCGTGTCAAGTAATAAATAGTAAGTAAAGATCGTTCCCACGAGGAGATGGTGAATTCAGTGCTTGCAATTACTAGTTGTGCCTTTTTCTTTAAATTCAAGGAGAATAAAATAGTGATTTGTTAATTACTACGATTATGAATGACAACGACTACGAATTAAAATAGACTACGATTCGCTAAACGGAAGTACTTGATTATCGGAGAAGTAATCTTGTATTATGATTTCCTAAGTCTTGTGTGACGAATGTTGTGAAAATGTCTTTGTGATAGTGAGTGGTGACACGTCTTGCAACGATTTTAAATTAGAAAATCCGTACCTCTCGATATCGAAAATCCCTAGCCTCTATTTCCCCCTCGGGAGAGACAAGTACCGCATAAAGTTTGAAAACCAAAGTTGCTAATATCAAGGGGAAATCTCTTTCTCCCTTCAAATACTATACCGGATCTATAACACACTTACGCAACTCCTCTCTCGAATTATGAAGCGTAGTAAAATGGCGAAACCTTGGCCAAAAGTTTCAAAGTAAAGATTATAGATTCGGTAAAGACATACACCAAACATTCACAAAGAAAGCTTTAAGTTTTCATCAACACAAAGACCAAGTACTTTCACAATACAAGATTAGAAGTATTTAGTTCATGGCGGCGGAGAAATCAAGCATAACAGTTGGAGAGATCTTACAAATCATGTTGAAATTACAGAATAAACGACGTAGGATTCCTTCGCCGGAGTTGCTCCCTCGCTCAGCCCGGAAAATCCACTCTATTTCTCTAGCCGCCCCCTTTGAGAATGAGGAAGAAGAAGACTTCCTCCACTAGTAAGAATGTAAATTTCAGCACAGTTTTGAAAACCTAAATATCCCTCTTTTAAAATCCGAAAATTTTCTCTCTCCTCTCTCCTCTTTAACTCCAGAATATTTCCCCTCCAAAAACGTGCATCTCTTGCTCAAAAGGTGCCTCCTTCCAGATTTGAAAATGGTGCCAAATTTGAATTTGAAAATCTGAATTTCGTCCAGAAAAGGTTGCAACCTGTTTCAGGATTCTGTAACTTTTTCACCACAACAGCATATTTGGCCAAATTCTTCTTCCAAGCCGTTCTCTTTCGCTTTTCTTGCACCAACACCTAGGAAAAAGACCACTTTAGACATAAATAAAATAAATGTGAATTTACTTGCATTTAAACTTCAACTAAATGATTTTTCTCCCGGATCGACGAGCAAAAGGTCTGAAACTTAGGCTAAATAACTTCATTTTGGAAAGTTATCAATACTGCTGACAATGCTGAAGCGATGAGAGCTTGGAAGGAGACAAATGTAAGAGCAGAGTCTATTCTCAAGTAGGTGATCTCATCGGAGCTCTTGGACCACATCAGCGGATGTCAGTCAGCTGCTGAGGTTTGGACTTCCCTTTTTGGGTTGTTCAAGAAGGAGGTGAGGGTGGCTACTGAGGTTGGTCCTTCTACTTCATATCAGCAAGAGAGCAGTGGTTCTCCTAGGCGTAATGGGAAGAGGAAGGAAGGACCAAGGTGCTATAGATGCAAGCAACATGGTCACCTTAGGAAGGAGTGTAAGGTTGTCTTGCACTCGGTGAATGTTGCTCATACTGGGAGTAAGGAGAAGAACTTGGTTGGGTCATCAACAAGTTCAGATGATGTCGGATGAAGGCCAGTGATAGTACAGCTATCTGGCATAAAATACTAGGACATATGGGGATGGACAAGCTAAAAGCAATGACAGTAAGAAGGCTCGTGAGAGGCTTGCCTAGATTGTCATTTTATGACGACGGTCAAGCATACGCGGGATGTCAGTACGGTGAAGCTTATCGCTTTATGTTTGATAAGGCGCGGTCCAGATACAAAACACCTTTGGAGGTTGTTCATTGTGATCTGGTAGGGCCGACCGTCACCGCCAGTCTTGGAGGCAGCAGGTACATGCTGATTTTGGTTGATGATTATACGAGGTATACTAGGGTATACTTCATGAAGGATAAGTCGAACATGTTCCGCTTGTTTGTGGAGTTCAAGAATCTTGTGGAGGGTCAACTTGGCCTACAGATCAAGAAGTTGAGGACGGGCAACGAAGGAGAGTTTGACTCAACCGTGTTCTCGAACTTTTGTAGGAAGCATGGGATCCGAAGGGAGCTCTCTCATGGACATACTTCACAGCAAGGTGGTGTTGCAGCTCGGATGATCCATTTGTTGACGGAGACCTGCAATTATTGGCTTCAGTGCAAAGGCATTCCTAAGGCCTTTTGGAGAAAGGGATGGCATGTGCGACACATGTCATCAATCAGATGCCTCTTAGTCCGATCAATGTGAAGACTCCGGTTGAGTTGATGTTCAGGGTAAAGCCCAGTGAAGCACCTACAGGTGTTTGGGTCTACCTGCTACGTACACGCTCCGGTTGCTCTCAAGACGAAGTTAGTCTTTGTTGGGTATGATGAGCAGAAGAGGAGATGAAGGTGTATGGATCCTGCGACGAAGAGGTTCATCGTGTCGAGAGACGTTGTCTTCGATGAGCTGACGTCGTATTAGGGTAGCTCATGTGTGGAGCTAGAGGAGAGCAGATTAGATGGTGGGCTGAAAGAGGCTACTGCTAAGGTTCAGTTGGAGCTGTCTGTGTCACCAGGAGCTCGAGGTTGTTCTATCTTTAGAGTAAAGGCATCTGGGTCAGGAAGCAGGGGGAGTGATGCTCCATGTGCTTCTGGCTCGAAGACGGAGGCTTCTGTTTCAGGAAGTAGGTGGAGTGTTGCTCAAGGTACTTCTTGTTTAGGTAGCAAGGGATGCGATGTTCCAGGCAATTCTTGTTCAAGAGCGGGGGCTTCTGGTTTAGGTAGCAGGGGGAGCGTTGCTCTAGGTGCTTCTGGTTCCAGTGCAGTGGCTTCTTGTTCAGGAAGCAGGGGGATCATTGTTCTGGTTTTGCCAGGGAACGGAGCTGGTTCGGAAGGAGCATCGGAGGTGGTTAGTCGTGATCAGGGTCTTCGGAGGTCGAAGAGGATCATCAACTCACCAGCTCAATATTGCGGAGGAAACACGGTGAGCTTGGTCTCATGTTTCCTCGCAATCCCTCAGGTCGAGCGAGTACCTTCTAGCTGTGATGACACCACTTGAGTCAAGGAGGTGGATGACGCCAAGGTTGAGGAGGTGACTAACCTCAGAGGAAACGAGGCTTGGGTCTTTGTGCCTAAGATCATTGGTGATACTTCTGTGACACACAAGTGGAGGTCGAAGCTGAAGAAGGTAGAGGGAAGCAAGACTCCTTTTCGGAGATGCTGGAGGGATCCTTTATGGTCCAGGATAGGCGAGGTGAGGATCATGTCTCAAACATCTTCTCGATGGCGCTATCAGAGGGACCGGGTGCAAGGTTACGGGAGCTGTCGGGGTTGTTCATCACTTCTCACTTCAAGGGGGAGTGTTGAAAATAGTGAAGTGAAAGTGGGTGATTGGGCGACCTGGGCGACCTGTCCGCGCTGACTATGCGGACAGGACTGGCGGTCAGCCGGGTCGACAAAACTATTGCAGACAGTTTGTTCTTTGGCGGCCTGGGCGGTCTGTTCGCGCGAACTATGAGAACAGAGGCGGCGAATAGCGAGGTCAGCTTATGCTCAGCAGGCAGTCGGATCCCAGAAGGTAACCAGGCAGATAACTTCTCTATTCGCGGTGCCCGGCAAGAAGCGGACTGGACTGGAGCTTGGCAGATCGACATGGCAGATGCCTTGGTCTTGCTCTGGTGGAGAGGCAAGCGGAAGATGCGGAGGTCGTCAGTTAGTGCGGACAGGTGCTGCAGTTCGCCAGGATTGGCGGACTGGACCCAATGTCCGCCA
Organism: Platanthera guangdongensis; assembly: GCA_039583875.1. Taxonomy (NCBI): domain Eukaryota; kingdom Viridiplantae; phylum Streptophyta; class Magnoliopsida; order Asparagales; family Orchidaceae; genus Platanthera; species Platanthera guangdongensis. Next base: position 10,206,423 of record CM077161.1, on the reverse strand, counting down.
GTAAGTGCGGACTGGCCCTTGTGGCTGGTGGAGTGAACTTGGTTGGTTCTGAACCAAGTCCAGGTTTGACTCGGTCCGGGGAGATCGCGCAGTTAAGCGCGGACTGCTTCTCAGTCCGCCGAGCTCGGCAGCAGTGTCGTATGCCTGGGTAGCGAGCTCGGGGAATGCGGATTGGAGTTGTGTCTGCGGTTAAGCAGACAAGATGTTGCTGCAGAATCTGCGGGTTGTTGTCTAAGTCCTGGTTGGCCTTTGACGACAAGGCAGACCGGGTCGTTGTCCGGCCTTGGTGATGCTTAGGCGGTGTGGCTATCCTGCACAGGTCGCGGCGGACTGGATGTGTATCCGCGGCTTGCGGATACACTTGTTCTTGCTGCGGGATGAGGCGGTGATCCTATCGGCTAGGGCGGTGACCACACTACTCATCGTGCCTATAAATAGGACCTTCTGTCACATCAATTGCGCGCGAATGAACAGTAAGTGAGCTCGTGAATAGTTGTTGCAGATTGGATTTTGGTATCCGCGCGGGTTAAAGGAGTTGACAGGTTTGTGTTGTGTAGGTTGTGCGGATAGCGCTAGAAAGCCGGGACTTGGCTCTGATTGCGGTCAGGGACAGTGCGGACTCTGCGGTTAGCAACAGGCGATAAATAGCAGGTCGCGGACAGCGACCAAGCGGTCTTCTCTTTGGCAACTATTTTCCCGGTTCAATAAGTCGTCTGCTTCAGGCGGCCTGTTCAGTTCGGCATCAGCAGCTTGTGCGGTCTGGCGGCTAGGCGACCTCGCGGTTAAGCGGCTTGCAGATCTGCGGCTAGAGCTCAGCATTGGAATAACGGGCAGTCCGCGCGGCTTGGTTTGCGGTCTGGCGACCTGGCGGTTTGTGCGGACTTCGTAGTGCAGCAGTAGAACCGGCGGCTACTTGTTCAGTCCGCGCGGTTTAATTTGCCTTGTAATTATTTCTGTCCCTTTGGTTATTTTGACGAATCATGTCTCGTCATGCATGTCTCGCTTTATAAGAAGACTGTTGTTATCAATAAAAAAACTCTTGTTGCTGATGGTGTCTCTGCTTGTGATCTAACCTTCTAGTTGAGATAACCACTGCTCATTGCAAGATCCGGAAAATTCACCACCAGTTTCTGCACAAACAAATTTTGAGTATCAGTTCGGGCGGGGTAAAAGTATATGATTCGAGAAGATTTGACTTTTTGGCACATTGTACCCCTCTCCCCTATTTGTTCTTGTTTGATATTTTGTATCTCAAAATTTTAAATATAACACTTTGCACCTCAAATTGCATTTATTTTGGCACTTTAAACCCAAGGCTTAAATATTTTTTTGGTTCAGACGGGGCCAAAATTCCTTAAATTCAAGGAGCTATACGTGAAGAATTTGGGGCGCTGAGAAGGAATCAGGGGGACATGTCTATTAGTAAGGAAGTTGAATGAAAATATACTTTAAATTTAAGCATGGATGCATATTTCATAGTGTCAAAATAAATACAAATGAGAGGCGTAAATGTCAAACATGAGCAAAAGGGGCTGGATTTTAGGATGCGAAGAACATCTTCATAAGGAATGTTGTATCCACCTGCGCAAACTGAGCTTCGATTTCTCCAGGTTCCTGAGTTTAGTGTTGGCGCGGGGGAGCAAGTTTCTTGAAGGGGGAGGCATTTTTTATTCATGCTGGACTGTTCAACAAATAAATGGAATGTTTTGACAAAATTATTAAATAAATAAATAAACTTGAGGTACTTTTTTTTTAAATGAAAGATAAATAAATTAGAGAGAGACATGGATTCCGTAGAGATCCGAGTTCTGAAATTAGAGAAATGAGAAGGATCATGGGTCTATTTATAGGCCCGGAGAGGGGCAAGCCGGTAATTTCCTCCCGTAACCACCAACCGTACGAATCAGATCGCTCCGATTGGAGCACACATATCACTATTTTTAGGAAAATACTGAGTCTGCCATCGGGTACAAATCTGACCCGCCCGCACTTGGGATCGGCCCAACGAGCCACGGGGGTGGTTACACGCGGTAACCACCCCCAACCGCCCACTTTGTGGGTGGTTACGTGCGGCTGCCGCCCCATACGGGAGGAACCGGATGGGGTGTCCTACCCCTTGGGGCCTGCCAAAGCCCACGGTCGGCGATGCGCCAGCCGACCAAAGGGGGTGGCCGACCCTAAGGGGCCGGGCGACCCCTCAGCCACCCATACGGTGGGCGGTCGGGGAGAGGAGGACGATCGGCCCCTTGGGGGCCCACACCTCCCCGGCCGGCCTCGCCGTAGGCGGCCGACGCCTCCCCGATCAGCCTCGTCATAGGCAGTCAGGGAGAAGAGGGTCTCTGGCGCCTCCTCGGCCAGCCTCGCTGCTGGCGAACCGGGAGAAGAGGGTGGCCGACCTCGATGGGGCCGGTGCCTCCCCGGCCAGCCTCGCCGTAGGCGGCCGGGGAGAAGAGGGGCGACCGGGGAGAAAAGAGGCGGCCGGCCTCGACGGGGCTGGCGCCTCCCCGGTCGGCCTCGTTGTCGGCGGTCGGGGAGAAAAGGGGCGTCCGCTGCCGCCTGACGGCCGCGAGTAAGCCGCCGCGTGGGATCCCAAACAACGTTTGACAACCACGTGCGCGGGAGTTAGGATCCCGCGCGCGGTGGTTATGATCCGGTACAAGGCGGTTGTGGCTTGGATCAGTAGCGGTGATCACTTTGTTAGTGGAAGGAGTGAATGTTTGGGCTATGTGCAATCAGATTTGTCTATAAATGAGGTACGACCCCATTAATTTTTGTCTAATTTCAATTTTAAAGAAGCTAAATCAGCACTTATTATAATTTGAAACCTCTTCAATTATGATACCGGTTGGATACTGCTGAGTTTAGGGTTTAGGTTTTTTAGGGTTCAGAATTTATAATTTTTAGGATTTACTGTTTAAGAGTTATTTAAAGAAATTTAATAGATGCATCAGGCTAGCCAATATGGAGATTCTAAGTTTCTAACGGCCAGTAAAATAGCTCGATGACAACCTAGCCACCAGTAAGTGTGACCATCAACTGTTCGAATCTGTTTTAGGCTTCGTTTAGCACGGTTTATTTGTTACGGCGAGTTTGATCAAAAACTTCATTATCATATAATGTATGTTTGACAAGACAAAAGTTACGACCGCATTCAAGAAAATAAACAAATTTTGAGCATAAAATGATGACGTTTTTTAGGTGAGGTTGGACCTTCACGAATGACAGTTCAAGTTCACTGAATTCAGGACCGCCACCCTTCAGGCTGAACCAAACTGACTAGATAGGCACCCACTTCAGGGTAGGGCTGATATCGAGTCGAGTTCGAGCGATTTTGGTTCGGCTCGAAATCGAAATTTTCGACTCGAACTCGGCTCGAAATCGACTCGAAATCGAAATTGATTTCGAGTCGAGTCGGCTCGACTCGAAATGGCTAGATTCTGAGCCGACTCGAAATCGAATCGAGTCGGCTCGAAATCGAATCGGGTTGGCTCGAGATTGAGTAATTTTTCGTTTTATTCCTACTCTGCTCAAAATTAAATTGGACAACCGATAAATTTAGCAAATGAAACACTTAAAGTCTTCATTCTTTTTATTTAAGTTTAAATTTTGTTATTTTTAATCTTAAAATAAGAATATATTAATAAATACATAATTTTTTTAATTAATTCAAGTTGATTCGAATCATATTTCGAGCGATTCAGGGCTGGCTCGAAATCGACTCAAAATCAGATTCGACTCGAATTGAATCGACTCAAATTGAGTCGGATCAATTTTAAACGATTCCGATTCGGCTCAATTTTCGAACGATTTTCGAACGACTTTCGAATAATATGCTCAGCCCTACTTCAGGGTACTAGTGATCCACGAAATCACGAACCGGGCAATAACAAATCGCCGCTCTTTCATATTGGCCAGGTGAAACTCCTTTTGAAAATTAGCTCAATAAATTAAGGGGCCTAAATTAATTACCCAAATCTCCTTGAGAGTTGGGATAATTATAGGTTGCACCCCTCTATCTTTTAAAATTACAGAAACCTCACCCCTCTATCCTTTGAAAATACAAAACTTCTTTATGCAAGTTTATATTTCATAACTTGCATGCACACAAAAATCCCTTCGAGAAAAATTATAGGGAAATCTGCATATTATGAAATGTAAACTTCCAAGGCCAATTTTTGTAAGATAAAGGGGTGCAACTTGTACTTTTGCAAATTTATAGGAGAGATCTGATATGACACGGGCCTGTTTGGAGTGGTTTGAGGCCCGCCGGTTCAACTAGCCAGGTATATGGGGGGTTGCAGCGGCAACCCTAGGGGCATCGAAGAATCTTTACTCAGGCGTTTCCTTGGAACAAAAGTAGTAGCTACCAAGATCCCAATAAACAACCCCTCCACCTCGCTGCCCCCTCAGTATACAACATACATATATTTATAGGAGGGATCACGATAAACATCACTCAAAGTTTGTGTAATTACAACTTGCACCCCTCTTAACTTTCGAAATTACAATTACCATCTTTATGTTTATATTTCATAACATTCATGCACAAAAAAACCTTGAAGAATTACTCAAAAGGGGATATTTTTGTGCATGTATGTTAAGAAATGTAAACATTAAGGGGAGGTTTTTGTAATTTTGAAAATTAGATGGTTGCAAATTGTAATTTTGCAAAGATAGGTACTAGAAAGCAGGATCTTATCAGTCACCCCCTCGTCTCCCTGCACATTTCTACCTCTTCTATAAGAAAAATTATCCAACCGCAAACATTTTACAAGTTACATTAGAAGATATAATGTTTAATCAACAAATACATAAGAATACATAATCTCACACGAAAGAAAACACAAGCTGCGAACTGTTATAATACAAATGAGACTGTGTTCAGGTCACGGGCAACTGAGGAATCCATTCTTCCCATGTTTTTCGCTCTTCTTGCTTTCGCGTATGACTGGGCATGGGAAGCGCACATCGTCGTCCATAGTTCCCCGATCTCTCTCTCACGCGTTTCTTCCGGTTTCTCTCGTCACAGATGAAAAACTTATCCTGTTTTTAAAAAAAATTCAAAAAAAAAACAATGACAAGAACAAAAGACAGAAGATGAGTATCAGAACCCGCCATAATCCGGGGTCAACCATGGGTTAAACGGGTTTCATGTCAACAAGTAGTATTCAGCTTTGTGCAGTAAATGGTTACCTTATAAGTGGCCTGCGCTGGGTCGTAGCTGCCGGCAGTTCGCTGAAGGACGGAGCAGAAAGCTCCACGGGCTTTTATTCCACCCAGGGAAAAAAGTTAATTGACAGCTCAGGTAAAAATAAAGAAGAAAAGGATAAGATGCAGCAATTTGTATGAACTAGGCAATGTAATTATAACATAAAATATAAAGTTAAGTATACCGATATTTCCTGTGAGTTTCTGTAATTATTAGGACCATTCTCCCGTTTTAATATTACAACATCTCTGAATTTGCCAAATTTACATGGCATCTCCCTTTTGTTAGGATTTTGGACTACAGATGAAGACATAGGCTAAAAAATTAAATGGTTTTTCAAAATTAACCTTTGATTTAAAATATTAAGTTTAAAAAACAAGAGACCTAACATTTAAACCCCTATATTATATAGATACATAAACAAGGACACCCACTCCTAATTAAGCAAACATAAAATTCATACCACTTTCAGTTAACATACACTACAAGTGTACCCCTCTTAGTGCCAGAGGCATATGGGTACGCATATTGAAACTCTGAAATTTGAATTGTATTTTAATTTTTTATCAAAAAGAGAGGTCTCAGTGATTATGCAAACTCATAGAGAGGTCCCTAAAATATAAGAAGAAATAGTTGAAACATAAGGAGCAAAGAACAGAAATAAATACCTCGAGCTCTTCCACAGATCCAATAGATATAACTTCACACTGAGCATTATGAGTTTGTGTGTGCCCAGCTGGGAAATCATCGCCAGTTTCTTCCAAGCACTTGTCCTGTTTCAGCAACTCATACTCATCGAGCTCCTCCGGCAAATCTGCAATAGCTGTGGTTGGACTGCTGAAAATGTTTTTTATAGCTAGTTCCTCCGCCTCTTCAGAAGGCTGCTGATTAACTGAGCCTGTTTCAAGCGGCTCCAATTCTCGAACACTTTCAGGCGATTTATTTGGATGAAGAAATGGGCGTTTTGCATCATCACTATTACTCTCACTGGCATCTTCCATTTGTTTCCTCTTTCTTGCTTCACTTGTCGAATCTAGGCTGCATATTCACAAAGAAAGAATTCTTAGTGCTAGGATCAATAGAGGAGCAAATTCGAAGTAAAATAAGAGTAATTACCTTTCTGATACCTCAAATAAATGACCGTTAGAATAAGAAATTTCCTGTGTGTACATCTGTTTGTCATCTTCATCAGGTACTACCTCTGAAACTTTTTCGCCATTAATACCACAATTTGTCTCAATAGGTTTACTGGGTTTCCTAGCAGGCTTCAAGGGGCGAAGAGGCTTGATTCCACCGGGAAAAACGAAGGGGGGAATGTTTCTGCGCTTTATATGAGAAACTTGAATCTCCATTCCTGGTTTCCATAGAGTGTACATGTTGACAGATTGCTTGAACTCTTCCACTGTTGCCCTGATATCGAACTGTCCACCGTCATGCACTCGAACTCCTTGCTTTCTCTGTAGACCCATGAAGTAACAGCAATGGAATGTTTTCGACTTGTCTGAGAAATTATTAGGATGTGGATGGCATTGAAGCATGCCAAATGTGTGCTTTTCAATCTGGCGAGAAACAAGAACATCACGAATCAACTGTTTTTTGTCAAAGAATATAGATCAAAGGCACTCTTACCTTCAATGTAAGTATCCGAAGTCGTGATTCAACCCAGCCTTTCCATTTCCTGAGGTCGTCTTCATTCGCCGCAGTTATGTCGATCTCCAGATAATTTTTGTAAGATTCGAAAAAAGGATATGGCTCAAAAAGAGTGCTCCACTCAGCTTTGCTTGCCTCCATTGCCTGATATCATATCTTTCACTATAAGTATTTTGGTGGAAGTCTAAAGTCCTTCATAAAAAAATGAAGGATTAAAAAAAATCAGAGAAAAATGAGTACACGTAAAAGAGCACAAGAAGAAGTCGGTTTTTTGAGAAGGAATTAAACTACTACAAGCTGAAATTAACATAAAGCCAATGTAGGAAACTAATTGTCCACTTTTTGATCATCTCCGAACCCTTATGAGCTGCCTGTCTCATGTATACTTAACAAGTATGTGTGTATGCCCAGTGAATGGGTCATACTCCACAACAATATTTCCATATGGAAAAATCTTCTTGTCCTTAGTGCAAAATTCCTAAAATTGAAAGTGGAACTCACTTCAGACTAACCATGTAAGATCAATCAACATCCCATGCTCTCATGCAACGAGGACTTGGTCAATATTGCTTCCCTCCTGGACCTCAAAGCATCGTCTGAGGACAAAGGTTGGGGAATACACCTAGGATGGGTCGGCTAGAATGCTTTTTTGGTAAGATTTCCCTTCACGGGTGGTCCCCAGCCACACGTTTCAGTAGTGAAACATACAAAAATGGGTGAATACAGCTTTGTAGTTGTAGGCGCAAATGATACGCTACTTCCTAATACGAGCTTTCACTATGAAACTTCGGATGTCATGCAACTGAGATCGTCATGAGCATGAAGTTCCACAAAGACCATCTCCCACACTAGAAACTTAACTTCACGTCAATGCTTGTTATTTTGAGTAAGCATCTTTTGTTGGGAGCAACAAAAATGGGTTTTCAGTTGCAGAAAGATCTCATCGTTGTCGTGGAGTTGGTTTGCTCATCATTTTGAGGGTGGTAGGTTTTGTTCATGAGCATTTGTGTTACCTGTAATTTGAACACTTGCCAGAAGTTGCTCATGAATACAGGATCTTGGTTGATGACTATGGACTTGGGGAACCCACAAAGACATACTACCACGTGGATGAAGGCGTAAGCCACTAACAGCATACTGAAGGGGTGGGGCAATGGAATGAAATGCCCCTACTTGGGTAAGAGACGAACCACCACCATAATGTAATTGTACTATGTTGACTTGGGGAATTGCATGATGATCTCCATGGAGATGTCGTCCCATTTCAACTCGGGCACATGGAGGAGTTGAATCCCTGGGAACGTCGTCTCGTATTCTGCAAGTTGGCATTGCAGCCGGGATGTGAACTATTCCACACAGCAAGGCATGTCATACCAATATAGTGAAGTCGCAAGTTGTCTGTACATTCTAAAACAAAAAGCATGAATGCAATCAGGGTGGCGCGAACCTCCATTCGGTCTAGAAATGCAAGATCCACAAGACCTCCATGGAGTTGAGAGGGTTTGGTCTGAATAAGGCACGTCTCCTCCCATACCGACAATGAGATTGCCTATAGAGATGCCGATTTTGAATGTATATGTTAGAAAAGCCCACTTAAACTAGGCCCATTTGTATAACATTTATTGTTTTTCTCTCCTCTCTTTAGTCCCACATTGTGTATAGGACTTTTCTCCCTCTTTCTCTCATCTATATATTTTGTACTCATTTTTTGTATTTGAACCAAGTGGACATATATACAAGGTTGGCTTTCTCCATTTCTACATGGTATCAGAGCCAGGTTACGGACTCCTGCGGACTCCCTCTTCTGTCCCCCTGCGGCCTGCGATCTCTGCGGCCTGCGTGTGTGTGTCCGCACCTTCTAGTCGCTTCTCTCCTGTGGCCTCCCTTGTCCAGTCCGCTTCCTCTCCTCCCGTGGATCCACTTCTATTCCCTCCTCTTCCTTCCTCCTCTGGCCCCCTCTTTATAGCCATCCTGTGGGGTCCACTGCTTCCCCTTGTCCGCTGCGGCCTCTTTCTGTCCCGGCGCGACCTCGGCGACCTCAATCCATCGGTCTTCTTCTGTCCGCTGCGAACTCAGTATTCGCCTCCTCTTCTTGGTCTCCTTCGTCCGCCGTAAGCGCAGCGTCCGCAGCTCGCCAGTCCGCCAGCTCGTCAATCCATTGGTCTTCTTCTGATCCAGCCCGCCAGCTCGCCAGTCCGCCGCGGTCTCCTCCAGCCCGCCGGCTCGCCAGTCAGCCCCGGCTTGTCCTCTCTTCTCAGCTCGCTCAAGTCAGCCGCGGTCTGATCCAGCCCGCCGCGATCTGATCCAGCCCGCCAGCTCGCCAGTCAGCCGCTGTCTCCTCCAGCCCGCCAGCTCGCCAGTCCGCCGCGGTCTCCTCCAGCTCGCCGCGACCTCCTCCAGCTCGCCGCGACCTCATCCAGTCCGCAGTCTTCCGCGTCCTCTAGCTGCTGCCTCCAGTCCGCCGCGGTCTCCTCCAGCTCGCCGCGGCCTCCTCCAGCTCGCCGCGACCTCATCCAGGTCGCCCCCATGTCTACGTCTGCAGACTCAGTCGGGACGGCTGTTCCTCCTCCTGAACGCCCGGCCTCTATCCAGGAAGTCCGCGACGAGCTTCGGATCACTACAATTTCGCTCACTGGCAAGAAGAACTTTGTGGAATGGGCACACTCGGTTCGCCGTGTCCTTCAGTCAAAAGGATTTCTTCATCACCTGACTCAGACCGTTATTGGTGTCCCTACTGAGGAATGGTTACGCAATGATGGGCGTGTGCAGACTTGGCTTCTCAACTCTCTTGATGGCGAATCTTATCGCCTGGCCATGTATCATGAGACGGCCAAAGGCATGTGGGACGGCTCCACACCCTCTACTCTGGCAAGGATAGTCTCCACCATCTATATGATATCATCACTGCTCTCCAAGCCCTTGATAGCAGTGGCGCAACCGACCTGACGTCCTTTGTTGCTCAGGCCCGGTCTCTGGTTGAGGCTTGGATCCACCATCAGCCTCCCACTTTGGATCTCGCTGCTCAACGTACCCAAAAGGAAGCTGTGGGTATCGCCATGATGATGCCCGGTACCTCCTCATCTTCACAGTGTCCGGCTCACATCCTCTCCTCTACCGTTACACCATCTTTTTCCGATGTGTGCTCAATGCTTCTTAAAGTCTCCCCGCCTCCGATGTTCCCGGTCTTCCTTCTCCGGCCCTTGTTCAACAGGAACCAGCTCCCTTATTGCCTCTCCCCCCTTCTGCCCGTGGTGGCCGCTCTGACTCTCGCGGCCCGGGTCGCGGTGGCCGGTCTAGGCTTAAATGCTCGTTCTGCGGTAAAGATGGCCATCTTGAGGCCACCTGCTATCGCAAACATGGCCGACCTCCTCGTCCACAGGCCTCTGCTGCTACTACCGACTCTGCCTCTCTCGTACTGATCTCGACGAGGTTCGTCTTCTCAGCTCCAGCATCTTCATGCCTTGCTCAGTCGTCCGCCTGCCTCGGTTGCCTCTGCTGCCTCTATCTCCAATGAAGGTATCGCCTGCCTATCCTCTGGCACGCGCTGTATCCTTGATTCTGGTGTCACTCATCATATCACCTCTGTTAGGCCACCTCAGTACTTGTCTTCACCTCACCCGAAGTACATTACTGTCGTTAATGGGGCATCGGTTCCAGTCTCTGGATGTGCTGACATTTCTCTCACCTCTTCTCTCCTCCTGCGCTCGGCTCTACATGTTCCGGGCTCTCCTTTCAATTTACTCTTTGTTGGTCGGCCTTACTACTGATTCTAATTATTCCGTGACATTTACTTCTTCTTCTTTTCTCATACAGGATCAGCAGACGCGACTATCATTGGTAGAGGACGGCTGCAGAATGGGCTCTATCTTCTTGACGACTCTCCCACTGTCCTCGCCTCTATCTCCTCTTCGGATTGGCATCGCCGTCTGGGACATGCTCCTCTTCCAGTCCTCCGGAAGGCTCTTCCTGATGTTACTCTCCCTGCTTTTCGCTGTGACACCTGTATTTTGGCAAACAGCCCCGTTCATCATTTTCTCCTCATTGTACTCGGAGCTCCGCTCCTTTTATTTTAGTTCACTCCGATATATGAGGTCCATATAAATTTACTAGTATTTCTGGCTATCGGTATTTTGTTACTTTTATGATGATTACTCTCGCATGACGTGGTTATATCTCCTTCGGGATCGCTCTGAACTTCCCCGCGTATTCCGGGCCTTCATACTTGAGACTCGCACTCAGTTCTCTGCGCCTATTCGCACTATTCGTACTGACAATGCGCGGGAGTACACCAGCCATACCTTTGCCACTCTCTGCTCTGAGTTCGGCATTTTTCACCAAACCTCGTGTACATACACTCCACAACAGAATGGGGTCGCCGAGCGCAAGAATCGTCACCTTCTTGATGTCGCTCGCTCCCTTTTGCTTCAAATGCAGGTTCTCAAACCATACTGGAACTACGCGCTCTCCACGGCTTGCTTCCTCATCAACCGTCTCCCGTCTTCCGTCCTCCAGTATGCTACTCCCTTCAGCCTCCTCTTTCCACAACTCCACCTTTTCCCGTTCCTCCCCGGTGTTTGGGTGTACCTGCTACGTTCACCACCTCGGTCCCTGCACAGACAAATTGGACCCTCGTGCCACCAAGCATATCTTTGTGGGGTACTCGCGCACTCAGAAGGGTTATGTCTGTTATTCGCCTGCTACCCGCAAGGTTACTGTCTCGGCTGACGTGACTTTTCGTGAAGATATTCCCTTCTCCCTGCTCTCGATGACGCTCTGAGTCCAGCTCCCGTCGTTCGTCCTGTCATTCCGCTCCTCACTCCTCATCCACTCTGCCTTCCCTACCTCCTGTCCGTCCACCACCCCCGGTTATCCGGGTCTACTCTCGTCGCTCTCCTCATCCCGTAGCCCCTCTGCAGTCGGCTTCGCCCTCTGGTGCTCTGCTGCCTGCTGCTCCGGCTCCCGTCTCTACCGCTCACCCAATGGCGAACTACGTCTCTCTCCATTGCCTCTCTCTCCCTCTCTTCTTCACTTTGCCACCTCATTTCCTCTGTTTCGGTCCCTAACTCTTTGCAGGAGGCGCTTCACCATCCTGGCTGGCGGGCTGCCATGGACGAGGAATGACGGCCCTCTGGGCCAACCAGACCTGGGACTTGGTTCCCTTACCTCCCGGTCAGCACCCTGTTGGTGTAAATGGGTGTTCGTCATCAAGCATGCTCCGGATGGCACTATTGCCCGACTGAAGGCCCGTCTTGTGGCCCGTGGCTTCACACAACAGGAGGGCCTCGATTATGAGGAAACCTTCTCTCCGGTGGCCAAGCTCAACACTGTCCGCGTTCTTCTCTCTATCGCGGTGCACACCGCCACTGGCCCCTTCATCAGCTCGACATCAAGAACGCCCTTTTTAAATGGTGACCTTCAGGAAACCGTCTACATGCGCCAACCGCCCGGTTTGAGACCACGGGGGAGTCTCGGGTATGTCTCCTCAGAAAGTCAATTTATAGTCTCAAACAGTCCCCTCGGGCGTGGTTTGACAAGTTTAGCAAGGTGGTTCGAGACATGGGATTCACTCGAGTTCTGCATTTCTCCTTTTTACCCGACACCGGCCACTGGCACCGTCCTTCTGTTGGTCTATGTTGATGACATCCTTCTCACTGGGGATGACTCAAAGGGGATTCAAGATGTCAAACAACATCTGAGCACTGTTTTTCAAACTAAAGACCTGGGGAAACTTCGCTACTTCCTGGGTCTCGAGATTGCCGGCGGCCGGACGGGTTGGTGCTCTCCCAACGAAAGTACTGTCTCGATCTTCTCAAAGATGCTGGTCAGTCTGGTTGCAAGCCAGCTTGTACCCCGATGGAGGCAAATCACAAACTATGCGCTCATGCTTCGGATGACGATTTGCTGCTTCCGAACCCGGAATACTATCGACGCCTTGTGGGAAAGTTGATCTATCTAACAGTCACGAGGCCGGATATATCATTTGCTGTTGGGGTTGTCAGTCGGTTCATGCATGCACCCCGGGCTTCTCATTTTCAAGCGGTTGAACGGATTCTTCGATACCTTAAGGGAGCTCCGGATCAAGGGCTGGTTTACAAAACCTCTGACTCTGCTCCCGCATTGATTGCCTATTCTGATGCCGACTATGCGGGTTCTCTGGACGATCGAAGGTCAACTAGTGGGTTCTGTACTTATTTTGGTGTCATCTTATTACATGGAAGAGTAAGAAACAGGCTGTGGTAGCCCGTTCCTCTGCAGAAGCTGAATACCGATCGATGGCCTCGGTTGTCTCAGAACTCACATGGCTTGAAAGTCTCCTTACTGACCTGTGAGTAAAACTCTCATCCTCTGCTGTTCTATTTTGTGATAGTCAAGCCGCCATACACATCGCAAAGAATCCGGTGTTTCATGAGCGCACAAAACATATCGAGGTTGACTGTCACTTTGTTCGTGAGAAGGTTCAATTGAAGAAACTTGAATTGAAGCATGTTCCAGGAACTGATCAAGTTGCCGACATCCTCACAAAGGCCTTATCTAGCACCCTGTTCTACCAGTGTTTGTCCAAGCTGGGTGCATATGACCTATACGCTCCAGCTTGCGGGGGAGTGTTAGAAAAGCCCACTTAAACTAGGCCATTTGTATAGCATTTATTGTTTTTCTCTCCTCTCTTTAGTCCCACATTGTGTATAGGACTTTTCTCCTCTTTCTTTCTCTCATCTATATATTTGTACTCATTCTTTGTATTTGAACCAAGTGGACATATATACAAGGTTGGCTTTCTCCATTTCTACAGTATAGATAAGGCGTTGATCACTCGGTCGATCTTTCTAGCTTTGAACAATACGGTGGAATTGTAATCTAAGTGTTTGGCTCTACATTTTTGGACTGGTGTTCTGCTAATTTTCCACCATCCTGCCAAACAGAAAAAACTGGTGCAATGGTGGAGTAGCCACCACTAGTGGAATACAATTTTTACACTTTTACAAGTCGTGAAATTTTCACGACTCGCAAACCGCGCTATAGCATTGCTGCTCGTGGCAACTCCTGTCCCTGCAAAATTTTTCATGCCTCTCCATCCACGATTGCTCCTACGCAAAGGTTAATCTGGCATCCCCGTGAAATTTGTCTACGTTGCTCGATCACCTATCTTCCTTTCAATGCCCTAAAGATCTCCCGACAATTCTTTTCTGGCTTCTTCTCCGAGAGATTTCCGCCGAGTTCAGCATTGCTCAGAGGTTTTTCCGCCAGTTCCACAAAACCCTCATCCACAACTTCCATCGAAGCTCAATTCGCTGCGCTTGAGTACGTGAGTCGGGATGTTGCAGAGTAAATCGTTCGTGAAGAAGATGAAGAAGGGAAGGGCACACAATCCTACTAATTACTAATGACAGAGAGAATAAGAGAAAAGCCATGGAAGAAGGCATTTCTGCAGAACCAAGTAATCTACGTGCTTCTTATGCAACCATCTAAGTTTTGCAAAGTATATTTCTTGCAAGTATATTTCAATTTTTAGATGAATCATATGTAAGGTCGCTTCAACAGCCTAATTTACTGGACTCGGTTGTCATCCCAAATCAAAGAGGAAAGCTATTTACCTTGAGGTGAAATGATCCTCCAAGAGAGGCTTATTTACTTTGTAAATCTGCATTACCAACCAGAGTTTTCATTATTAAGAATGCTGTATATGGTTAAGATCATCAAAGAGGAAAGCTATCTACATGGGTTTATTTGTTTGTTTTCCCAAATTCATAATCAATGAAATTGTTGTGTTTATCTTGCATGATGTTGTTTGTTTTTTGCTATAATTATTTGTCTTTGATTCCAAAAGAAAGTACTGCATGCCGCATAATTGTTTTGCCAAACAGGTTAAACAACTTCTCCGTTTGAAACATCACTGTAAACTCTATTCTTCCAAACAGTTACACTGATTTTCCCAATATTATGCAAAACATCCATTTTCCCACAACTGTTACTCTAATCGTTGCAGTTGAGCCAAACAAAGCCTAAGGACCCGTTCGTTTGGGCGAAATTGGGGGAAGGAATTGGAATTGAATTCCCAATTTCAATTTCTCCGCTCGGCGTCCAAAAAAAACCATGAGAATTGGAATTGAAATGAATTCTCATGGGAATTCATTGCAGCGGACCCCCACCCCCTTCCCCCATTTCCGACCTCGCGAGCAAAGAATTGGATATTCTCTTGCATGCGTCTCCCTCCCGATAATCCCGTCGAGCGAAGGCGTCCCTCCCATTCTCCCGTCGAGCTTGCCCATTTTCTCTGGTATACCTGCTTCGCCAAGCCGGTACCTTGTCAGCACTTTGAGCATCTCACTTCTTTCCGTCGGCGCAAGCCATCACAAGGTCATTGTGTCTACTGCTCGCGCAACCCTGTCCAATTGTATCTTCGAGACTCATCGATCTTTCAGTTGCTGACATCTAGGAGAAAGCAAGTGGAAAGGTCATTCTCTTACTCCTTTAATACCCCAACCTCTCTCCCCCCTCTCGTTTTCAAGTCTTCATGTTAGCTTACTGCTTTAGGTTTAAAGTCTTCATGTTATTTTATCAAATGTGTTTTTTCACATCAAACATTGATTTTTTTATCCTCTAGAAATAAAAGTGATGTTTTCGGCAAGAATGACGAATTCAAAGAGGACACTTAGGCTGCATTTGGCACAGCTTATTGCAACTTATTTGCTCTGGTGAGATTGGACAAAAACGCCATTGTATGTTTGGTATGACAATGTAACTATCGTTATTAAAAAAAGAAACTAGTTTGTGGCAAAGGATTTTGATATGACAATGACATTTTTGTTCAACCTCACCGGAGCAAATGAACAGCGATAAGCCGTCCCAAACGCAGCCTTAATGTTGGTGCCAAAAGTGCACCTCCACAACCAAGCTCTAAGGGACGAGGAAAGAGACTGTGAGTTGTCGGTTACTGTCGGTTAGAAGAGAGTAAACTGCCCAGACCGCTAGCAGCGGTCAACACCAGACTTCGCCCGTCGCGGCGAATGCCACTTCTGCGACGGGCCTTTCTTTTATTTAAAATGGGGGTGCGATTACAGAGAGAAAGAAAAAGGGAAGAGAGCTGCGCAAGCAGCAGGCCACAAAATCTGAGAATCGAGTCCGCAACCTTTAATAAGGGGGCTCCTCGATTCGAGCCAGCGTGCTTTGGGTGTGTCACTCCCCCCTATTTATAGGCTCGGAAGCCTGCCCAAACGGGTAGGACAAAAATAATTGCTTGCTCGAGGTACAGGAGAATCGGGCAGTGGTGACGGGTTACAAAGGAAAAGAAAGAGACAAGCCGCGGGTCCGCCAAAAAGGGGGCGGACTGAGCCTTGCGACCTGGAGTCCTTGTCCGACCAGAGGCTATGAAGTGGCTGACCTGGGCGGACTGGATGTTCTGTCCGCTGCTGATGAAGGCGTCCTGCTCAGTCCGCAAGGCTGAGAGGCGACCTGATAGTTTTGATCCTTGAGATCGAGCTGGCTTCCTGTGCGATCTGAGAAGTGAGACCGTGGTAACCTGGCCACTGAGAAGAGGATGTGTTGCGGGCTCCAGGGTTAACACTTAAAACCGACATTCATGTTTCTGTCTTTATAGATTCAGAAGCTTAGCGAAAACACATTACCTGGAAGTACGTTTCTGCCCCTGCTTTAAATTTAAAATTTCAATTCCAACCATTGAATTCTAACATGCAAACGAACAACAAAATTACTAATTCCAATTTTTGTGACAATTCATGCCTCCAACCGAACAGTAAAATTATAATTGACTTTAATTTCAATTCCTACAGAATTGGAATTGGGCCAATTCCAATTTCCACCCATGAATTTCTTCCAAACGAATGGATCTTAAGAGTTTTGTCACCCACACTTGTTATGCCCTGGTAGAGATCTTCTAACTAAGAAGGTATCGTAGGAAAAGGTGGTTTCTATGCGATAAAGTGACCAACCCAAAAGGTATGATCGGTTGTGTTGAACGACGAGGATGAGGGCCATCAACTCATTTTTATAAGTTGAGTGCAAGAGGACAACAAGGGAGGAGAGACCGAAATATGCGACTGGGCGGGATCCTTGGACGAGGACTCAAATATCCTTCCAAGACGCATAACATTCGTTAAGAAACAATTGAGGGAAGTCTGACATAGCTAACCCTTGCATAAGATGATGGGTGTGGACAAGAGAATGAATGTGGGTTGTGTAACCTTTCATAAAGAACCGCAAGTAGTCAGGAGGAAATCCAGGAACATGATTGATGAGTTTGATGAACCCGTCTATATAGTTGTCCAAATAGTTGCAATGACATTCCCACAGAGATGTCCCACTGCACCACTGCATCACTGAGTAGCGATGGACAGATGGTTGTAGTTTGATTAATGCATGCTTTAGATAGGACCGTGTGAGATACAAAATCCCCTGTCATATCTAACATAACCAATAGAGGACAGAGCCTTCCATTCTCAGAAGAATGATAGGGCATTCAGTGATTTAACAGTGAGCAGAACGTCAAAGAGTTGCTTGGCCTTCCCAATCCATACAATAAGGTCAGAGCCATTGAAACAGGGTACCTCAAAGAAGCAGAGGCCATGAGCGACGACATCAACAATCATTGGGTTCATCCAACCTATCTCGATTTGTAGGTCGGGTAAGAAGGTTCAGTCATGGACAATGGAGAGTTGATGGCAATAGATAGGTGGAGTGGTTTCACCCAAGTATCAATCCATTGCAACTTCGCTTGGATCAAGTCCATCAAGTCTTCATGATCCTTCAGTCAACGGGTGGGGAATTACTCGGCAATGTTGATGTGTTTTTCTATCATCGCACGGATCCAAGGCATGCACTAGAAATCGATCGATAGCGTGAGAAATTGATGTGATAAAAGTTGTAATGCAGCACATAAAGCCTAGGGTGGATGGGTGATACTGGTGCAGGAGCATGCATGTGTTATCAAAGGGGGTGATTTGAACAAGCAGAGAACGATCAATGCAGGGTAGGGAATACGAATCACGTGCAGTTGTGTTGGATCTTGTGCGGTTGTCAGTAGTTGATGGAGAGGATAGTGTTGCTGGAAAGTGGAAACTGACGACGATGGGGTATGCGGCTAGAGGAGAGCATAGTGGACCAATGTTACCCCCATGTGTGATGTCAATCGAGTATGATTGGTAGGATATGGAGACGGGAGTGAGAGAATATTACAAGAATCCTTCAAGGTTAGCTCTAAACTTCAAATATCATCAGCATACAGAGTTTTAATTAAGATTGAATACTTAAGCCCTAACAACCAAGAGCAGAACCGTAAAAATGGCAAAGCTGAAATGAGAAACTAATTGAAGGAATTAAGCTACTACAAGCGGAAAATAACATAAAGTCAATGTCCAAAACTAATTGCCGACATCCTTCATTGTCTCCAGACCCTCCTGAATTGTCCGTCTGGGGTACACCAGCCAAGCAAGCATATCCACCTCTTCAGATGGATCCTACTCCGTAACAAAAATGCATTTTTAATAGGAAAAACGTGTTCTTTTTATAAAACTAACAAATCTAAAAACATGAAAAAAGCCTCATTTTAGAATGGAGCATTCTGACGCACCCACTCTTAAAGTTCTATCTCCCTCTTCTTTTCCTTAAGATATTTACATGGATAGATATACATAATTATATACAGCAGCCATTATGGTGCAGGCAATAGATAATAATGCTTCTCAAATCAAACAACGGTGATCACCAAATATTGCTTGCATTCAGATTCACAAGGAAAAAAACAACTCAAGGGCAGTAGTCTAAATAAAATTGAAATAGTTTTTTCCCGTGAAAATTAAACATCCTACCTCACACAACTCATGCCCTCGCTGAAATTCTTCGGTCATAACACGCAAGGTACTCAATGAAACATTGTAGCTCGAATTCATGCATGGATAGGCTGGAGTAATTATAGGCATTTGATGAAGTCTATCTTTAAAGTTTCGCCTCGGGTCCCAAACAAGAAGCCCCAGTGTACCCTCTTCTATTTCACATAGCATCACTGGATTTGGCCACCGCCACTGCGAGTAGACCCTAAAAAAACGAGACACCAACATACTGGATAAGGCATTGGGGTATAGCTGGCATATGCGAGCAACAAGTAATGCCCAATTTATACCACCAAGAAACCCTGCGACCTGTATTAACAGAAAAAACATGATCAAGCATACATATGTCATTATATCATTTGAAAACATGATAATGGAAGTTATATACATACATTTGAGTAGACACCACGACGTTTCGCCCATAATCTCATGCATCTCAAGGTGGTGCGGAAGTTCTGAAATGGAAAAAATGTCATAACAAAAAAGCGTAACATTATAAACTTCTATAAGATTAAAACATTGGCTCCAAAAGAACAACAGATTTATCAAGTATCAGAAAGAAAAGCAAGCACCTGAATGCTTGGGACTAAACGTAAAATATGATCAGTGACTCTACATCCATTTAAACTACGAACAGTTTGCTCATCAGCATTTTGTAAAATGGAGTCCTGTGAGATATCCAAGTCCTGTCATAACCAAAAAGGTCAGAAAGCAGGCAGGAGAAAGCAAACAAAGAGTATGATCTACTCTATGTTAGAACCTAGTCGGTGGGCTGCGGAAATCTCACAGGAAAGCACAATGGTTTTGTGCTGCAGAATTGCCTTTTTCTATTGCTATTCCTTTGCTTAAATAGAGCTTTACAGGGAAGCCAAAAATGACACATAAACTTTACAAGGAAAGAAATAAAAACCGAAATCAAAACCTCTTAATGAGGTCACCCCCATGACACCTAATATTTCCCAAATATAGCATACATAACAAGGAAACTAATACACGCTAATATTAGGCAAGGATTCTTTCCAACATTCTCCTCCTAAGCCTTGTCGTGCTTGCTGTTAACATTGATGAGGCCGATCTTTGATCTTAGTTCATGAAACTTGGTCTTTCCGAGCGGCTTTGTGAGGATGTCGCTGAGTTGTTCCTCGCTCCTGATGAATTTCACACTGATCAGACCCTCTTCAGCAGACTCCCGGACGAAATGGTACTTTACTCGAATATGCTTGCTTTGTCCATGGAGTACTGGATTCTTGATTAACGAAATGGCGGACTGGTTGTCCACCCGCAGCATTGGTGCCTTCGGTGTTGTTCCCTGCACTTCTGCCAACACCCGACTGAGCCATAAAGCTTGACTAGCAGCATTGGCAGCTGCTATGTACTCCGCCTCACAGCTTGATTGAACCACCACCTTTTGCTTCATGGACTGCCAAGTGATCGGGCAGCTGTCGAGGAAGAAGATCACCCCCGTCGTGCTCTTGCTGGCATCGACATCTCCAGCATAATCGCTGTCACTGAAACCAGTCAACTTGGCTTCGCCCTCCTCCTTCCTGCCGAACCAGAGTCCCCAATTTTGAGTCTCTGCCACATAGCGCAGGATGTGCTTTACCGCGGTGAGGTGGTCCTCCCGTGGATCCTCCAGGAACCGGCTAACATATCCAACCGCAAACGCTAGATCCGGGCGAGTGTTAACCAGATACCTGAGGCTCCCCACAATGCTCCTGTACTTCGTTGCGTCGACCGACGGCTTCGTGCTAAGCTTGCTCAGCTTCAAGCGTGTCTCCATGGGCACTTGGCAGGGATTGCACCCGGTCATGCTGCTCCTTTCCAAGATCTTGCTGGCATAGGCGCCTTGACTCAGCGAGACCACCCCCCCCCCCCCCGCGCTCTGCTTTACCTCAATGCTGAGGTAGTAGTGAAGCAGGCCGAGGTCGCTCATCTTGAAGGCGGCCGCCATCTCCTTCTTGAAGGCCTTGATGTCGCTGGGGCTTGAGCCGGTGATCACAAGGTCATCGACATAGACCCCGACCACTAGCTGAGTGTCGCCATTTCGCCTGACGTAGATGGCGAGCTCCGACGGACTCCTCCTGAAGCCGAGCGACAACAGCGTATCGTCCAGCTTTGCATTCCAGGCGCGCGGAGCTTGATGCAGGCCGTACAACGCCTTCCGAAGTTTGAGCACCTTGTGCTCCTTGCCGGTGATGATGAAACCCGTCGGCTGCTCGACGTAGACCTCCTCCTATAGATCGCCGTTCAGGAACGCCGATTTGACGTCCATGTGGTGTACCTCCCACCCCTCGTGTGCCGCGAGTGCAATGAGCAAGCGCACCAAGTCAAGCCGGGCCACCGGCGCGAACACTTCGTCGTAGTCGATGCTGTGCCGCTGCACGTAGCCCTTCACCACGAGGCGCGCCTTGTGTTTGGACACCGCCCCGTGCTCATCCCTCTTCACTTTGAACACTCATTTCACGCCGATCGCCTTGCGACCGGGTGGGAGGTCGGCGAGACACCAGGTGCCATTCTCCTCGATGGAATCTATCTCCTCCATCATCGCCTTTCTCCAGTTGGGGCTGCGCTCAGCCTCGGCGAATGAGGCAGGCTCGTCGGCACTCACCGCGTGCAGCTCTTCGACCACCAGCGCGCGCGGTGCGAAACCAGGCGGCGAGGCCGGCCCGATGATGTCGCTGACGCCGCGGAACCGGAGAGGCACGTCATCGTCGTGGTCGGCGTCGAGGTTGTCGTCGTTGATGCCATCCGGTGAGCCGGGCTCCAGTTCGCCAACGACTGCGCCGGGGAGTGGCGACTGCTCTCCCGGTGCACCTCCTCCAGCATCATCGGCATCTTGCGCTGCCTGCCCCATGGTCGTGTACTCCACCGTGAAGACATCGTCGCCGCCGCTTGGCTCGATGTCCTTGCCGTCGGTGCCCCAGTCCCACTGGGCTTGCTCTTCAAACACCACGTCGCGTGTCACATGGACGCGCTTCGTAGTGGGATCGTACGCGCGGTACGCCTTGGAGCCGCGCTCATAACCTATGAAGATCATCTTGCGGCCACGGTCGTCGAGCTTCTTCAGGTTCGGCGTCGTGTTTCGGACGTATGCGATGCAGCCGAACGTCCTGAGGTGGTGCACCGCTGGTTTCTTCCCGTGCCACGTCTCGAATGGTGTCATCCCGTCCACGCTCTTCGTCGGGCACCGATTCAGTATGTAAACGACGGTGCTTACTGCCTCACCCCAGAACCAACCGGGCAGGCCCTTTGCCTTCAGCATACTTCTTGCAGTCGCCACCACGGTGTCGTTCCGGCGCTCGACGACGCCGTTCTGCTGCGGGCTGTATGGCGCAGTGTGTTGACGATGCACGCCCTCAGCCGCGCAGTACTCTGCGAACCCGGCCGAGGTGAACTCGCCACAGCGGTCGGTCCGGAGCGCCTTCAGCTTGACGCCGGACTCGCCTTCCACCCGCGCTTGGATCTCCTTGATGGCAGCCGTAGCACGATCCTTTGAAGGGATCGCGGCTACCCACATGTACCTGCTGAGGTCGTCCACTAGCAGTAAGATGTATTTGTTTCTTCTGGGCGTCGCCGGCGTAATGGGCCCGCACAGGTCACCGTGCACCAACTCCAACCGTTGTCGAGCCCGGTACTCTGTCTGCGCCGGGAAGGAAGTGTGCCTCTGCTTCCCTGCTTGGCACGCCTCGCACAGCTGATCGACCTGCCCGAGCTCCGGCAGGCCGCGCACTAGCTCCTCCCGAGCCAGCTTCCTCAGCGTCGCTATGTTGTAGTGGCCGAAACGTTCGTGCCAGCGCCACGCCACCTCGTCCCCACGCCCGCGCACCGCCAGGCATGACGGCGGCGCCACTTTGATGCGCAGCAGGTATAGACGGTTTGCCGTCCGAGTCACCTTCGCTAGCAACTGTCCACCGGGTTTGCGGATTCTCATCACCCCGGCGTCGAGGTCCACCTTGTAGCCGCCCTCATCGACCTGGCCAACGCTGACGATGTTTATCGTCAGCCGGGGGATGAAGTACACCCCAGAGAACGAGCAGAGCTCGCCGTTCTTGCACACGAACGCGACGGTGCCCCGGCACTCGATCAGCGCCACCGAGTCGTCGCCGAACCGCACGGTGCCGAGCACCTTCGTGTCCAGCCTAGTGAAGGCGGCCCTGGATCCGGACATGTGGTTGGTGGCACCGGTGTCCAGGACCCAGGTCTTCGCGTCCCGCTCCTTCTCCTCTCCAAGGTGGGCGAACACCTTTTGCTCCCGAATCTCGATCTGGGCGACAGATCCCATCGACTCCGCCCCAGATCTGCCATTTTCATGCTCCCGGCCTGCCTCCTGCAGCACCGGTTCGACTCTTGGCGGCGGAACAACCGTCGGTGCGGCCGGCGCTGGTGATGCGGTCGGCAATGTGGAGTGCGGTGGTGTGGTGTCTGGGATTGGGGACGACTTCACTAACAGGAGAGAGGCCTCCTCTTCATCATATGCTACGTGGGCCTGCTCCCGCCTGGGCTTTGACCTGCATTCACGGGCCCAATGGCCCATCTTCCCGCAGCGTCTGCACGCGTCGCCGGTGGGCCGATTTGAATTAGGCGGCCCGCCCGAACCACCGCGCCCACGGCTGCGCCCGCGTCTTCCTCCTCCCCTGTTCGCGCTGCCGCCACCTCTGGCACCTCCGCCGGAGTGGTTCTCCGCCTCGCGCTTCTTTCGCCGCGCGTCCAACTCCTCCTCCGTGAGGTACAGCTTCCCTTCATGCTGCAGCGATGTCGGTGCTTCCTCAAACGTCTCCTCCGCCTCCTTGAGCCACCCCACCAACTCAGCGACCGTCATGGTCGACACATCCAGCAGTGTCTTGATCGCGATCGTGATCGGCTTGAAGTTGGGCGGCAGGCTACGGAGGATCTTGGCGACGATCTCGACGTCCGTCAGATTCTCTCCGAGCGTGGCGAGGTGCGCCGCCATGTTGGTTAGGTGCAGTGCATAGTCCTCGACGGTCTCGCCGTCGTCGAACGTGGCGAGGTCGAACTTCCGGCGCATCTGCTGCGTCGTCGACTTCTTCACGCGATCATCCCCGACCATCATGGTCGCGATTGCGTCCCTGGCTTCCTTGGCCGTTGCCTTCTTGGCGATCGTCGGCACCATCTCCGGTGGTACCGCGCCGCACAAGGCATCGAGCGCCATCATTTCCTCCTGCGGATCGGCGTCGGCTCCTTCAATGACATGCCAGAGAGCTCGCGCCCTTAACTTCACCTTCATCAGGAGCGCCCAATCGGAGTAATTGGTCTTGGTGAGGACGGGGTAGCAACTCCCGCTGCCCACCTCACGAATCACCCTTTGGATCACGGCGCCGTCACTCGAGGTGCTCGCGTCGACCTTCTTCCCGGTCATTTTCAGGTCACGATCGAAACCTCGCTCTGATACCAGATGTTAGAACCTAGTCGGTGGGCTACGGAAATCTCACAGGAAAGCACAATGGTTTTGGGCTGCAGAATTGCCTTTTTCTATTGCTATTCCTTTGCTTAAATAGAGCTTTACAGGGAAGCCAAAAATGGCACATAAACTTTACAAGAAAAGAAATAAAAACCGAAATCAAAACCTCTTAATGAGGCCACCCCCATGACACCTAATATTTCCCAAATATAGCATACATAACAAGGAAACTAATACATGCTAATATTAGGCAAGGATTCTTTCCAACACTCTAGCCATACACATATATAAGAAGCAAGAAAGATGAGCATTCTGTAGAAGGAATGTTGACGCTTTCAGAAAATTATTGGTATTCATGAGATAAAAGAAAGTGTAAAAGGGAAGCGAGTAATCAAGAGAGTCCTACATATGATCACCACCAGACCAGAATATAAACACAGCTGGCTAGCCTAAAAAGCACAATAAAAAAGGAAATCAACATGGTCTTCAAACCTTAAAAAATGATGTTAAAATTCAAAACTACACGCAAGTCATTCTAGAAAAGAATAAAGAAATTTATTTGGGCTGAAAATAGAAATATAAGTGTTGCGGACTAACTCGACGTCCCGGTCGCACCAAAATTCTTGGACCGTCTTAGCTCTCGGAACGGTCGAGCGCACACACAGTCGATGAAAATGGAAAGTTGACATGGTAATTTTTTTGACATGGAAAACCCCGGAAAGAGGTGAAAAACCACGTGGCCGGATCTGTGCTGACCAAACCTCCACTAGATTTGAGTGTTGTTACAAGGCTTTTTCAAAAACTCGAGGGCGACAGGCCGCCTCTCGTTACAATTATTGGGGAGAGGGAGAGAGAGCCTGGAGGGTGACAAACCACCATTCACAAGGCTAATAATATTTCTTTGAGTGCTGCGGGGAGCGATGCGCTCGTTGTATTTTGGAGTCTTCTAATAATTCCTGGAGGCGGGAGTAGCTTGTTGCACACGTTCCGATGTCTGGAGGAGAGCGCGCTAGGAGCTTGCAGGAGGAGGGCGCGCGAAGCACTAGATGAAAGAGGGCGCGCAGAGCGCATGCTGGTAAAGAGAGCACGTAGGGCGCTTGTAGGAGGAGAGCGCGCATGGTGCTTGTTGGAGGAGAACGCGCAGGGCGCTTGCCACAGGATAGCGCGTTGGGCGCTTGTTGGAGAAAAGTGCGTGAAGCGCTGGGGGAAGAGACCCGTGCAAGGGCGCAACGTGTGTGATAGCACGCATGAGCGTGCAGGGGAGAGACAGGCGCAAGAATGCGCGAGAGAGAGGCGGCGCGCACGGGAGCACGCAAGGGAGAAATGCACGCGAGAGTGCGCAAGGAGGCGGCGAGCGCGGAAGCGCACAAGGGAGAAATGCGCGCGAGAGCGCGCGAGGAGGCGGCGCGCGGGAGCACGCAAGGAAGATATGCGGAGGAGAGAGAAATTCCGATCGGAAAGATGAAGATCTTCGAAGACGAAGGAGATCTTCGAATAATGCTTGAAGATCTTCGAAGGGGAAGAAGAAGATGAAGAAGATGAGGGAGGAGGGAGAGAGAGGAAATCCGTAAGAGGATTTTTCCAAGAAGGAGAAATGAATAAAAAGGAGGAAGAGGGGTCCTATTTATAGGCTTCATGGGTGGTTATGGAGGTCATGCGGTTATTCGCAGCCCATAACCACCATGAGTGCTATTAATAGGTCCACTCATGACATAATATGCACATATAATATTTAATAATTATACTAATCGCAGACCAGTCTATTTTTAGCCGCACATTTCCCCACTACGAAAGATCATGGGGGGTAGTTACATAGGTGGTTACCCACGTAATCGATGGCGGCGATCGCGGGAGCGCGATCGGACGGCGGAGGAAAGTCATGACGGACGACGGCCGACGGCGACGGCGGCGGCGGCGAACGACAATGACGGCGGTCGTGGAGTCGGGAAAAAACGGCGGCGGCGGCGGCGTTGGGAGACGGCGGCGGCGGCGGCCGCGGGAGAAACGGACGACGACGGCGGTCGTGGAGTTGGGAAATAACGGCGGCGGCGGAGGCGTTGGGAGACGGCGGCGGCGGCGGCCGCGGTAGAAACGGACGACGACGGCGGTGGTCGTGGAGACGGGAAATAACGACGGCGGCGGCCGCGGGAGAAACGGACGACGACGGCGGTCGTGGAGTAGGGAAATAACGGCGGCGGCGGCGTTGGGAGACGGCGTCGGCGGCGGTCGCGGGAGAAACGGACGATGACGGCGGTGGTCGAGGAGTAGGGAAATAACTGTGGCGGCGGCGGCGTTGGGAGACGGCGGCGGCGGCGGCCGCGGGAGAAACAGACGACGACGGCGGTGGTCGTGGAGTCGGGAAATAGCGACGGCGGCGGCGGCGGTGTTGGGAGACGGCGGCGGCGGCGGCCGCGAGAGAAACGGACGACGACGGCGGTCGTGGAGTTGGGAAATAACAGCGGCGGCGGCGGCCGTGGCGTTGGTAGACGACGGCGGAGGCGGACGCGGGAGAAACGAATGACGGTGGCAGCACCCGCGAAAGGGAGGGGGGGACATGCGGCTGTTCCATGGACGACGTCACACCTCTCCGGCGACAGCCGCACCATCCCACTTGAGGGAGGGGCGGCGGTTAGCCGCCACGTCTCCCTGATGGGGAGTGCACAGCACTCCCCAAAAGGGAGATCGTGCAGGGCGTTGACCAAGTCAACGCCCAAAGGGGCGCTGACTTGGTCAACGCCCCTGCCAGCCAATGGGGAAAATCACCATTGGCTGGCAGCAATTCATCCCGTGCGCGGGATGAATTCCTCCCCCCGCGCGCGGGATGAATTCCTCCCGTGAGCGCGCGGGATTAATTCCTCCCGCGCGTGCGGGGGATTAATTCCTCCCGCGCGCGGGGGATTAATTCCTCCCACCGCGCGGGATTATCTCCGGGCGCAATGCGGGATTATTCCCGCACGTGCGGCGCGGGATAATTCTCGTGCGCGGCGCGAGATAATTCCTGCGCGCGGCGCGGGATAATTCCCGCTCGTGTGCGTCGTGCGGGAGGATTTCTCCTCACTCTCCGCACGGGTCTTGTGCACGGTGGCTTGTTCGTGCCCTTGGCGGTTGCGCTGGTCGGGGTAGGGCGGTCCTTGGGCTTAATTGAAATACTCTTAGGGGGAAACCCCATCAGATGCCCCCCAAGTCCTCGGACTCCATGGTTGGTGCGGAAGGAGTGCGGGGACTTAATTGTTAAATCGCATGCATGAGTATGACGTAGACGATTGGTGCAACAGAGGTGCGGAAGGTGCACTGACTTCCGAGCAAAGTGGTCACAGGTTTGTGTGTACAACAAAATGCACTGGAGGTGTAGAGGTTAGACCGTATAGGGTACGTCTCGCGTGCCAGGTTTTGCATGCACGAGATGTGGAATGTGCATTGTGCATGCTATGCACATGAAGTGTGCTTAAGGCGCGCAATATGCGTTGATTGTGTATTAGAGTGCAATGTGCACAGAGTCGTAAGATACACTTGCTTGCCTGGAGATAAAGATCTTGCATGCGGTGATGGTCCTGTTTTGATATGTGTGGTGGGCGCGGGGTGCGCGAGGTGAACGTTTGGATTTTATGTGTGCATGGCGCGATATGCACAATCGTGCTTTGTGTGTGTGCAAAGTGCATGACATGTGACATGCACACGAGGTGCGATGTGCACAACATGTGATGTGCATGGTGCATAATGGGTGTCGCGTGTGCGATGCACGCTGCGTACGCGATATGTGCAAGATGGAATATGTAAGGTGCGTTGAGCGCTTATCTGTGGAAGGGAAGAGGCCGCTGAGACACTGAGTTTCTGGTGCCCCAGAGTGTATCACTGGGCACCTCTTGTACAAGGTCGGAAGGAGAAACTTATTGCGGCGAGGTGCATGGATGCAGACATGATGCCTCCAGAATGATTCCTCAGTTGGCGAGGTTCAAGTTGTTCTGCGTAAGTTTGCCGTCCAACGTCGTTTTGCGCGAGACTAGCTCGCGACTTTTGCTCGCACGAGACTGGCTCGTGACTTTAGCGCGGACAAGGCTGGCTTGTGGGGAAGTTTGCACGAGTCTGGCTCGCAGCTTTAGCGCGCACAAGGCTGACTTGCGGGGAAGTTTGCACGAGACTGGTCCGCTGCTTAGTTTGCACGGTTTCAGCCCACGACTTTGTTTGAGGGTGTTTTAATCGCGGCTTTGCCGTGAGGGGGGGCAGGCCCCCACGGGGAGTTTGCACGAGTCGGGCTCGCGGCTTAGTTGGCTATAAGCCGAAGAGGCCAGAATCTCTTTTGCGAAGATCTGAACACTCTGTAAGAATAGAGGTCAGGGTCCCTTGTTGGGAGCACTGGACACTCTGTAAGAGAAGAGGCCAGAGTCCCTTGTTGGGAGCACTGAACACTCTGTAAGAGGAGAGGCCAGGGTCCCTTGTTGGGAATACTGAACACTTTGTAAGAGGAGAGGCCAGAGTCCCTTATTGGGAATACTGAACACTCCGTAAGAGTAGAGGTCGGAGTCCCTTGTTGGGAGCACTGAACACTCTATAAAAAGAGAGGCCAGGGTCCCTTGTTGGGAATACTGAACACTCTGTAAGAGGAGAGGCCAGAGTCCCTTATTGAGAATACTGAACACTCTGTAAGAGGAGAGGCCAGAGTCCCTTATTGGGAATACTAAACACTCTGTAAGAGGAGAGACCAGGGTCCCTTGTTGAGAATACTGAACACTGTAAGAGGAGAGGCCAGAGTCCCTTGTTGGGAATACTGAACACTCTGTAATGCAGTCATCAATAAGATTGGAAATAACACATGTTGTTTGTCTCACGAATGTTAAAAATACAAAATACAAGCAGTGATGATGGAGCTCTGGATGCTCATTTGGCAAAAAGCAAACTCTTCTTTGAGATGTTCATCCTGGGGATCGTCTCAGTGCCGGATCATTCTAGACATGTTGATTCAAAGCCTTTATTTTGGAGAGAACTCTCGAGGTACCCAAGGCGAACGAATCGTTCGATTTCTGTCTTCAGTCTTGAAAAATCTTCCGTCTTATGCCCGTGACCTTTGGTGGAAGTTGCAATACTTATATTGGTCCCCTGAATTTGGAGTAAGAGCCCTTGGCCTTTGGAGAGACGGATGGTTACGTATGGCGAGCAACACTCCCGCTTGCGAAGAGTTGTGGGGAGTGAAGGCTTGATGTTGGTGATGCCCCCCAGCCCGTCGAGAGTTGACATGGCGCGAGTTTCTCTTTTTGGGAACCGACAGTGGTGTCAACTCATGCTCTCGCTGTCTCTTTGAATTGCTTTTGAATTGTTGACGGTGTGCTTCGATTGCATCGTCAGCGGCGATCTGGGCATCGATCCATTGAACAAGATCAGAATAGCTGGGTATAGTTTCTCGTACTAGTGCGGAATGGAAGCCACCAGGGCGGATCCCTCCAAGAAGAAATCCGCGTAGGAGTTCCGCTTTTATTCCAGGGATTCGTCGTGCTTCACTGGTGAAACGACGAAAGAAATCTTTAAGGGTTTCCCCTTTTCTTTGACAGATACCAGACAGGTGAGAAGGATCGTTGAATATCCGGCGGCTGACGATAAACTGATCCGTGAATTGTTGCGTTAGTTCTGCGAAATCTTTGATTTCTCCTTCCTTCAGGGACATGAACCATGTGCGAGCTTGCCCTTTCAAAGTTGCTGGGAAAGCTTGGCACAATAGTTGATCTGGGGCGTTGCAAAGTTGCATCATGATTGCGAAGTGTCTGACATGCTCTGACGGGTCACTTGTACCATCGTATGCCTCGATCTTTGGGAGCTTCAAACCGTGAGGGATTGGGTGTGCTCGAACCTCGGATGCAAATGGCGAGTAATGATGGAGAGGACGGCTGGCGGGAGCAGCATATTGCTTAGCCCGCTCACGTTCCTCGGTGATTAAGTTGAGAATTTCGCGTGTGAGCCCTTCAACTTCTGTTGGCCTGATGCATGTTGCTTCTGGGTGATTGTAGCGCTGCTGAACTTCAGATCCTTTGTCTAAACGGGCCCCACGACCGTAGACATCCGCACTGGGGAGTTCTCCTTCTGGTATGATGACATGCCGGTGAGGGGGAACTGGACTAACCTGCCCCCCCCCCCCCCCCGAGTGTTGTCCTTTCTGTCGTGCGGGCAGCTTCTCCAGCCATGGTCTTTAATTATGAGTAATGTTGTGTTGAGGGTACTGTCTTTTGAGGATGCTGGGAAGTCGCTTCCCACAGACGGCGCCAAACTGTTGCGGACTAACTCGACGTCCCGGTCGGACCAGAATTCTTGGACCGTCTTAGCTCTCGGAACGGTCGAGCGCACACACAGTCAATGAAAATGGAAAGTTGACATGGTAATTTTTTGGACGTGGAAAACCCCGGAAAGAGGTGAAAAACCACGTGGCCGGATCTGTGCCGACCAAACCTCCACTAGATTTGAGTGCTGTTACAAGGCTTTTTCAAGAACTCGAGCGCGACAGGCCGCCTCTCGTTACAATTATTGGGGAGAGGGAGAGAGAGCCTGGAGGGTGACAAACCACCATTCACAGGGCTAATATTTCTTTGAGTGCTACGGGGAGCGATGCGCTCGTTGTATTCTGCAGTCTTCTAATAATTCCTGGAGGCGGGAGCGGCTTGCTGCACACGTTCCGATGACTGGAGGAGAGCGCGCTAGGAGCTTGGTGGAGGAGGGTGTGCGAAGCACTAGATGAAAGAGGGCGCGCAGAGCGCTTGCTGGTAAAGAGAGCACGTAGGGCGCTTGTAGGAGGAGAGCGTGCATGGTGCTTGTTGGAGGAGAACGCGCAGGGCGCTTGCCACAGGAGAGCGCGTTGGGCGCTTGTTGGAGAAAAGTGCGTGAAGCGCTGGGGGAAGAGACTCGTGCAAGGGAGCAAAGTGTGTGATAGCACGCATGAGCGTGCAGGGGAGAGACAGGCGCAAGAATGCGCGAGAGAGAGGCGGCGCGCGCGGGAGCACGCAAGGGAGAAATGCGCGCGAGAGCGCGCAAGGAGGCGGCGAGCGCGGGAGCGCACAAGGGAGAAATGCGCACGAGAGCGCGCGAGGAGGCGGCGCGCGCGGGAGCACGCAAGGAAGATATGCGGAGGAGAGAGAAATTCCGATCGGAGAAGATGAAGATCTTCGAAGACGAAGGAGATCTTCGAAGAATGCTTGAAGATCTTCGAAGGGGAAGAAGAAGATGAAGAAGATGAGGGAGGAGGGAGAGAGAGGAAATCCGTAGGAGGATTTTTCCAAGAAGGAGAGAATGAATAAAAAGGAGGAAGAGGGGTCCTATTTATAGGCTTCATGGGTGGTTATGGAGGTCATGCGGTTATTCGCAGCACATAACCACCATGAGTGCTATTAATAGGTCCACTCATGACATAATATGCACATATAATATTTAATAATTATACTAATCGCAGGCCAGTCTATTTTTAGCCGCACATATCCCCACTACGAAAGATCATGGGGGGTAGTTACATAGGTGGTTACCCACGTAATCGATGGCGGCGATCGCGGGAGCGCGATCGGACGGCGGAGGAAAGTCATGACGGACGGCGGCCGACGGCGGCGTCTGCGAACGACAATGGCGGCGGTCGTGGAATCGGGAAATAACGGCGGCGGCAGCGGCGGTGTTGGGAGACGGCGGCGGCGGCGGCCGCGGGAGAAACGGACGACGACGGCGGTCGTGGAGTTGGGAAATAACGGCGGCGGCGGCGGCCGCGGTAGAAACGGACGACGACGGCGGTGGTCGTGGAGACGGGAAATAACGACGGCGGCGGTGTTGGGAGACGGCGGCGG
The DNA here is from genome assembly GCA_039583875.1 of Platanthera guangdongensis. Classification (NCBI taxonomy): domain Eukaryota; kingdom Viridiplantae; phylum Streptophyta; class Magnoliopsida; order Asparagales; family Orchidaceae; genus Platanthera; species Platanthera guangdongensis. Next base: position 10,174,497 of record CM077161.1, on the reverse strand, counting down.
CGGCGGCCGCGGGAGAAACGGACGACGACGGTGGTCGTGGAGTTGGGAAATAGCGGCGGCGTCGGCGTTGGGAGACGGCGGCGGCGGCGGCCGCGGGAGAAACGGACGACGACGGCGGTGGTCGAGGAGTCGGGAAATAACGGTGGCGGCGGCGGCGTTGGGAGACGGCGGCGGGACTGCGGCGGCGGCGGCCGCGGGAGAAACGGACGACGACGACGGTGGTCGTGGAGTCGGGAAATAGCGGCGGCGGCGGTGGCGGTGTTGGGAGACGGCGGCGGCGGCGGCGGCGGCCGCGGGAGAAACGGACGACGACGGCGGTCGTGGAGTTGGGAAATAACAGCGGCGGCGGCGGCGGAGGCCGTGGCGTTGGTAGACGACGGCGGAGGCGGACGCGGGAGAAACGAACGACGGTGGCAGCACCCGCGAAAGGGAGGGGGACATGCGGCTGTTCCATGGGCGACGTCACCCTCCGGCGACAGCCGCACCATCCCACTTGAGGGAGGGGCGGCGGTTAGCCGCCACGTCTCCCTGATGGGGAGTGCACAACACTCCCCAAAAGGGAGAACGTGTAGGGTGTTGACCAAATCAACGCCCAAAGGGGCGCTGATTTGGTCAACGCCCAAAGGGGCGCTGATTTGGTCAACGCCCCTGCGAGCCAATGGGGAAAATCCCCATTGGCTGGCAGCAATCCATCCCGCACGCGGGATGAATTCCTCCCCCCGCGCGCGGGATGAATTCCTCCCGCGAGCGCGCGGGATTAATTCCTCCCGCGCGCGCAGGGGATTAATTCCTCCCGCGCGCGGGGGATTAATTCCTCCCACCGCGCGGGATTATCTTCGGGCGCAATGCGGGATTATTCCCGCACGCGCGGCGCGGGATAATTCTCGTGTGCGGCGCGAGATAATTCCTGTGCGCGGCGCGGGATAATTCCCGCCCGTGTGCGCCGTGCGGGAGGATTTCTCCTCACTCTCCGCACGGGTCTTGTGCACGGTGTCTTGTTCGTGCCCTTGGCGGTTGCGCTGGTCGGGGCAGGGCGGTCCTCGGGCTTAATTGAAATACTCTTAGGGGAAACCCCATCAATAAGAAAGAAACAAGCATCACATTTGAGAAAATTAAACCAAATATGTTTCTGAATCTGCTTGGTAGGCTGATACAGATAAATGTCAAGCTAATAATAATGCCAGCATCAAAAAATTTCAAGTTCATTATGTAATGGGTCTTTCCCATAAGACGTCAATATCTTGTCGAGGGGCGGCGGCAGCAGTGGCAGAGATACAAGAGAGCTTTCTCAATCTATGGAGAATAAATCAAATATGTTTCTGCATGAATTTTACAATTTTAAGTGCACATCATGGTAGTTTAATTTATTATTTTCACTTTAAAGTTTTCTTTTAAATTTTTAGTAACTTTTGCATGGTGTTCCACATTAACTGTTACATATGCATTAAAAACTTTAGACGCTAAGGCATCCTACATCAAAACATTCTCATTAAAACTAGAACAGCAAAGAAACAACTAAATGGCTGCTGAATAAGTTTCAATCAACCAATCGATATGATAACTCTTGTCATGCTGGGATGCTGATTTTTTGCCTAAATAACATGCCATGAAAATGTATATTAAGCTTCTCACTAGATTACTCATTTATATGAAAATGTATGTTTTACTTCAATGTGAAGAGGGAACCAACCACATTTAGAAGTTGCCCATTTTGCAGTTTCCCTGGAAGTCATAGCTAGACATGTCAACTTCATTCAGGAGTTTTTTTTTAAATGCCATCTAGGTCAGACTGGACGAGCTCAACAAATTCAGGACTCCCACTAAGGTTAAGCCCAAGAAAATCACCACATAAAGCAAAACGGCCACAAAAATCAGGAACTCTGTTCACCTCACGGGGACATAATGGAAGCAGAGCTCGGAGAAACCACTGAGGAAAGTAAAATCTTCCTCCCCATTGTCAGTTGCATTCCAACGTCCCTTGAGCAGACTGTTGGAACATGCCTCAAAGAGGTTCTTGCAATCCCCTTCAACAATAGCTCCACGGCCCCTAAACATCGTTGGCATAATAAACTGTTGCAGGCAAGTAGAGTTGCCAACTCAACCGCACCTGGGTTCCAGTGCTGAGTGGAAAGGCTGGCAACAAACACAATCATGTCCAAGTCATTACAAGCAACCAAACCGAGCCCAGTACTATTGGAAGATCCAAGCGACCCATCCACATTGAGCCTTAACCATCCAGGGGAGGGGGGCACCAAGAGAGCGGTTGCAACAGCCGGTGAGGCACTGAGGCTAGTTGGGGCCCCAGTGCCCTTGGAGAGAGAAAGTACAAAGCATGCAGATGTTCTCTAAAGTCGTGGCCTCCATGATCATAGGAGGAGCAACCTCGCCATTGTGAACCTTGTCATTGCGGCCATGCTAAGCCTGATACACAGAATAGCAAAAAATATGCACTGGGCCTAGTGCATCCCGCGAGACGGAAGAAAAAAGAAGCAAGGCGGGCCTCCAAATCGTTGAAAGTGGGCATGCGGATCCCCCAGTGGAGAAGAGCAGAAGCAATGGCCAAGAGACGGGCACAATCAGCCACCAAATGGTCTCGTGTTTCAGGAGAGAGGTAGCCCCATGGACACCTCCTGTACACCGTAAGACCCCTACAAGCTAGCCAATCATGCGTAGGTATCGCATTCCTAGCAATCTTCCACCAAAAAAATTGCTCCCTAGGATGCAACTTCAACCTCTTAAGCCAGGTGAACGATGTTGGAAAGTCAACAAATTGTTCCGAATAAGAGAGGGAAGCAATTGACTTTCCACTGGGACGATGAACAAGCTCCGGGCGGTCCCGCACTAGGCTATTACGCGTAGGTATCACATTCCTTTCCAACAAAAAAATCGCTCCCTAGGATGCAACTTCAACCTCTTAAGCCAGGCGAACGATGCCGAAAAGTCAACAAATTGTTCCGAATAAGAAAGGGAAGCACTACAAAAGATTGGGCACAATGGCGATAAAGGATCCATATAGCCGACCCCGCTATAGTAGGATAAAGGCTTGAATGTTGTTGTAAGAGAGGGAAGCAATCAACTTTCCACTGAGACGATGAACAAGCTCCGGACGGTCCCACACTAGGCTATTATGCACCGGAATACAGAGAATGATCTCCACAAGGTCTGGCCCAAAGAGCTGGTCGAGAACTGCACTGCCCCAGCACCCATCGTCCCCCAACAAGGCTGAGACTTTCAGTCCTGCAAGCTCACCACAGTTGAAAAATGCGGGCCATCGGGAGAGCGGTCGATCCAAAATCCATGCATGAGAGATCATGTCAACTGTCGTCACATCCGAAATCAGCCATTGAAAAAGTGGGCGTAAACTTTTTGTCCCATCCTCGATGATTCGCCAGACCGGGAAATCACTGCGCTGGAATCCTTCACGCCAAAGCCGATATGGGTAGCGGGCCAAACTGAGTTTATGGAAGAGGGAAGTGTCGGGCTGCAGCAGTTCCCAAGAAAATTTAGTACGAAGAGGGCCCTGCCACCTGGCCACACCATGGAAATCGAGCCCCACACAGGAGGGGGGCGAGCAACACTTGTATTCCCCGCTGGGTAGAGCTCTTCTGCCAAAGAAAAAACTATGCAAGCCTCTCGATCCCCTCCTTGGTGGAGCAAGGCACAATCGAGTGCATATATAAGAACATGAGGTGGTGAGAAGCGAAAAGTTAATGAGCGTCGTCCTATGTTGTTAAAGGCGCGCCTCAGGCGCGCCTAAGGCTCCAGGCTCAGGCTCAGAGATTTGCGCCTTAATGCGCCTTTGGACATTAAAGACACGCATGAGTGTGATTATTGTTGTAAACATTTTCTTTTAGAATAATAAAAAAAATAATACAAGAACTCATTAATTTTTATACGATTTAGTGTTCTTGAAATATAATCGATCGTTGAGACTTAGATATGATGCAAACGACCATTTTGATTTTGTTTTTTAAGAGATATAAATAATAGTAATGAATGATTAATGACTAGAATATATAAAGAATTTGTTCAAAAAGATGAACTGATGTTCGATGCTGGTTATTTTAAATGAATGTGGTTGCGCCTTACCTTCTTCGTGCGCGCGCCTGCGCCTTGAGTCTTGCGTCTAGGCTCCAAGACCGCTTTGCGCCTTGGTGCGCCTTGCGCCTTTAATAACTAAGGCGTCGTCCAGCCCGCTAGTGTAAGATGCTGATTTTCCCAAGCACGGACCTTCTCCGCAACCGACTAAAGAAAGTTGGAAAAATCAAATTTGTGGAGCTTCCACAAAGCAAGTTTAATACCTAGGTAAGTGAATTCATGGGCACGTTGAAAGCTCAACCGGCGGGTTGAAAGCTCAACCGGCGGGTTAAAAGAGTGCACTTCCAGTCCAACGTAGACTTGCCAAACATAACCATAGATTTAAGAGTATTAATCCTTTGTCCAATCCACAAGCAGTACTCATTCAGGATGACCAGACACTGAGCAACACAAGCAGAAGTGGCGTCCAAGACAATAAATATGCCATCCGCGTATAAACGGTGGGAAATACGCGGGCCCTAGGTGGCCAAAGAAATCCCAAGCGAATTGCTACGATGACTAAAGGCAAGCGAGAGTAGCTCAGAGCACAAGATAAACAAGGCGATAACGGGCATCCTTGCCAAAATCCACAGCGAGCCTCCACCAAATGAGTGCGCTTTCCATTCAAGAGCAACGCAAACTTTGGGGAGGTAACACATTGTCAGATCCAGTTGGAGAACACTGGAGGAAAACCAAACATCACTAAAACATGATGGAGGGTTTCCCATGACATCTTGTCATACGTCTGTTCCATATCAATCTTCATCGCCACAAATCCAGTTTTGGATTTTGAAGTTGTCAATTTATTCACTACTTCTTGAGCAGTGAAACTTTGATGTGAGATTGAGAGCCCGACACAAATGCTCGTTGCTCCTCTGAGATAAGATAAGGGGGATGACACTTAAGCTGCTCAAAAAAATATTCGCCACCACTTTGTAGATAGTCTGACATAGGCTAATAGGTCGAAACCTGTCATGCCTATTCACGTTGAGGGATTCAGGAATAAGAACCATAAGTGTTTCATTCCACACTTGTGGCAAAAGACCACTAGCAAAAAAATCACTGATTGCCCTACACACAACAATTTTAACAATAGGCCAAAAGTTTTGAAAAAAAAGAGGCAATGATACCATCAAAACCCAGAGAGCGATTAGCCTTCATAGCCTTAATGACATTCCAAATTTCCTTCGCCAAAATCACTTTTGTAAAGGATGTGGCTAGTCCAACATCCAAAAGCCGAGAGGTTGGCACGAGCGGCCAACCATCCAAAATCGGGGCACAACATGTCCACTTCCTGTCAAAGAACTCCATGAAAGCTCGTTCAATACTGGCAGGGTCCTATGTCATTTTGACATCACCCATGTCCACTTGAGAAATCTGATTGCAACGCCGACAGTTCGAGGCAATAAAGTGGAAGTAATGTGTATTCACATCCCCCTCATTAATCCATCTATACTTAGCCCGTTGCTTCCACCAGTTGGCAAGCCGCACAAGAGTACTCATGAGCTCCTTAACCTCAACAATGAGGAGACGAGTTTGCTCCTCCAAAATACCCTAAGTCAAGCTCTCCAACCTTTGTAGCTCCACAATCTCCGCTTCTATGATTGTCATGCGGTCGCCAAGCTCTTTCAACTTTTTTTACTCCAAAAAAATAGAGTCTGAAGAGTGCGACGACACTTACGTTGGAGAATGGCTGCACTATCACTAGTGTCATTTTTGGATCAGCAATTGCCCACAAGTTTCCTCGCAACTCCTCGCAATCGGGAAGGAAAGTCAAGTATCTTCAAAGCAAATCGACCTAGCTTGTTAAGCCACCGACGGATCACCCAAGGAGAGTAAGAGGGGGGCAATGGTCAAACCCAACCCGAGGGAGATGACGCACCAAACACAAGGGAAGGGACTCCATACCCAAAAAATTAACAAAAATGTGGTCGAGACAAATCCCAACTCCTGAAGGTCTAGAGCATGCAACATCCATCTCAAGAGACCCTTGTGAGTAGATGAAGGGTTAGCTTCCCGCCTGTCTTTCGGCCTCAAGAGGCAGTTAAAATCCCCGCCAATAATCGTCGGGGCATCAACAATGATATGTTGCTCCAAAAGTGACCAAAGTTGCCTTCGAATATGGAGATCCGAATTACCAAAGACAAAGGCAAGACGCCATTGGCGATGATTCAAAAACGTGCTAAGGCCAATGACACATTGGGTCGTAGATGTAATAAGCACAAATTGGATAACGCCTGACCGCCACAAAATCGCAATCCCATCGGAGAGGCCAACAGAGGGGTGGTGAAAAAAAATCTCAGTTCCAACCAGCCAAAGAATCAACATCCTTCCGAGTCAGCACCTCCACATCATTCACAAATAATCCCACAATTCCAACCCCAAAACACAGAGAAAGGTCATGAAGAACAAGTCTCGTTGCCTTCTTCCGCACACCCCAGCAATTCCACATAATAATGTTCGTCATGGACCTCTTGTAGAGAAAACATCCCCGTCTTTAGATCCGTCAAAACAACTTTTGACCGCTTGCGAGAAGTGTTCCCCACTGGCCCAAGGTTAAACATTTCCAGCCCAAGGTGAGCGCGCCCGGCCTTAAGAATAGGGAGAAAGTTTTGATTGTACACCTTCCTGTTAGCTTTGTTCCCCCTCCTAGTCAGCTAAGTAGCAACACAAACAGGAACCTTAATAACAATTGTAGGCGCACTGGCGGATACCTCCGTAGGAGAGCGGGTAACGGCGGAGAAACTTCAGGAGGCGGGCACTCACCCGGTTGCCTAACATTCTAGCGAGCTGGAGCAGGTCGTTGAATGCTCCGAGCGAGGGCCTTCTTCTTACGCTCCACCAGAACCCACAGGCCATAGCCCGATTGCAGTCCTCTGGATCACCAGGGGCGAGCATCGTCACATCAATCGAAACAGGCACAGGGGCCTGCCCAATGTGCCCAGTTGCACCACTGGACGATCAGGTGTCCCCAGAAGACAACGGGTTGCCGCGCTGTGATGCAAAATCTTGGCCTCTAGATGTCGAGGCATTCGCCGGTATAGAGGAACCAAAGGTCGGGAAACGAATGTGTTGAAGCGAGGTCGGCAGTCGCAAGCAGGAGTCCTTCTGATGGCCAATGCATCCACATTTAAAGCAAAGTGTAGAAATCCCCTCATTCTACAGGTTGGAAGAAACATTGATGGCGACTTCAAATCCATACGCTAGTCGGCAATGGTTGAGCAAGGTCAATGTTAACACAAATGCGGGAAAATGTCACGCGACCCCAACTGCTCGTAAAAGAATCAAGTCAGAGAGCTGTACAAATTTTTGTTGCAATGCAACCAATGTTCTTTTGTCTCGAAAGATAAGCGGAAGACCGGGCAACCGGACCCACAACGGCGACGTGAAACCATTCAGGGAAAGCGGGTTGAACGTCGGAGTTCACTTATCCAGCCCAATAATGTATCCATTAATAAAGCATGGTCCCCCCATTAAGACGTTATCCCTCGCCGACACCTCTCGAAAGATGCACATAAAGAAATCAAAGCTGACCAGCGTGAGAGTAAACTCGCCAAAAGCCTCCCACCGCCTGCACAGTTCAGCGAGCAAATAGTTGTAAGGAATCCGTTGCCCAAGCAACTTGCCAACAAGAGCAGCATCAAATATAGCAATATTGTTGTCCACAACATCGTCATCCAGGACCACATCAAGATCATCCACAATATCCTTTAACTCCCCCGTAACCTCATACACATCCAAAATTTTACTCCGCCAAACAACAAGATCCGCCCTCCATTAGGTCGGTGGGACGACGCCCGCCAGCATTATGCAGCCCTCTGCGATCAATGACCAGCAAAGACTCGGCCCCCATGGAGGAAAAGCACTACCCAAGTTCATTCGGGCATTATCACAAACACCCGGCGGACATTGCAAACCGGAAGATGTCCCGCCCTCAACGGGAAGGGGAGCTTTACCACTTCCAACGCCATCAGCATTCACCATCTCAGAATCACAACTAGGATCAAGAATACCTGCAAATTCATTATCCTCGCCGCCCATGGCAGAATCAGAGCGGCCGGATCCATCCACATTGTAAGAACTGGTGCCATCCACCTGAGCTTGCACATCATCCATTCTGACATCCTCAAAGGTGCCGCCCCGAGCCGAGCTCGAGGATCGACCTTGCCGATCAGGAGTTCATTTGTTTGTTAGCCAATTAGATTACTTCAGCTATTTGATTATGATTTTAAGGGAATGAATTTGAAATTACTCCCACAAGAAACAATATAGCAGATGATGGGAGGTCGAGTATATGACAATAAAAAGGAATACAGGAACACAAGCAGAACTAAACCCAGCATATAATTACTACGCTACATAACAGATCAAAAGAAACTATTTATGAGGTCAAAAAAAACTTACTTCAGGTATCACCCAAAGTGCCAGTTTTGCATATAAAAGATCAATAGAAACCCCACAAAAAATGAATTTCATAACAGGCACATGAGCATCAGGCACTGGATGCAGCTCTGTCACCTCAGGCATCTCAGCCAACATATTATGAAGTTCAGTGAAGAAATCTTCCTGTAACAGATTATCAATCATTGAATTGTGTTCAAAACATAAACTGCAGTGTGACTTTGAAATTAACTAACGTGATAAAGGTTGAGCTTACTTCTCTAGTTGCATGTTTCGGCCCCACACATAAGGTGTCAATATCTGCCCCAGGGCCATGTACCTAACAGAAAAAACAGCACTCTTCATTGACAGTTCATTTCTGAATGTTGTATCTAAAAGCAAGTAAATATTGCAAAAAAATAAGGACAAAATATCCTTCTTAGGTACTTATAATGTCAGGTTAGGTTAGACTCCTTAATTTTAGACAGGTGTTTGAGGTAGAGTGCGAAGTATTTGGTGTTGACATAGGCGGATTACTGAGTTAGAGTCATCCACTTTTGTATTTGAGTGAGAAATTGAGTGAAGCCCAACATAAATACTCCAAATACGAAAAGGGAGAACTTCGCCGTCATACAATTGTAATGGTATTGGAGGCATTACTAATGCTTAAAGAGTTTGCAATGCATTCCGATCATTAAGCATTGCGATATCTGAAATAGCAGAAGAAGCTACGAATATCCGCAAGTCTCTCACTATGTTCTTAAACATTGAGCCGATGTTGAGAACAAGCCTGCAGATGCGCTCAGCCGCCATATCAACCTGATTCACACCATGAGCGCACGAGTAGATAGATCTAAGCACCTGATTGTCAATTATCCCACTTGCCCAGACTTCTGTGATATTTTTGTCTCCCTCTTGAGAATTCTCTTGATCCCATTGAGGGATTTTTGATCCTGAGGGTTGTCCATTTCATGGTTGCATCCCTCAAACTTGATTATGTGATCACCTGGTTTGGAAGATGCATACTAGTGGGGTTGCAGACCACTTCGGGGGTATAAGACAACAACTCTGATCAAGGGCCATTTTTATTGACTGGGCCTGAAGAGAGATGTAGCTCATAATACCCCACTGTCACACCAGCCAAAAGGCCAAAGGGCCGCAGTAGAACATTGGATTTAACACTCCCCTTTTGGTTCCTCACCAGCCATAGGTTGATATTAGTATGGACCTGGTGATTTAGCTTCTACGCACATTTAGGAAGCTATGTAGCACGGGGAAGGAAGCAGGATACGATACGAAATAGATACGGGAAACGCAGTTTTTTAAAAAATAAGGATATGTGAAACATTTTTAATAATTTATAATTATTTTAATATAAGTAATAATTAATATAAGAATAAGACAACTAACAAACTATTTGTATATATATTGAATAGTAACAAAAAAAATTTAATAAGACTACAACAAGACACACACGCACTGGCGTACGGACACATATATACTTAAATATTGATTTATCTTCTCTAAAGATAATGTTTATTTTCCTACAATTCTAGTTCTGGAATAATTGCCTTTAAGTGCATGATCGAGACCTTCCATTTTCTTCAACATTATTAAAAATTAGGGGCATTTGTATGATTGTTCATTATCTACCTTACCAATCAAAAATTTTCATAACTTGTGACCAAAATCACATGAAAGATAATTGAAATTTATGAAAAATATCTCAAGGCATACGTGAAAAGAAACGCAAATAGCATATACTATTTCCAAGAGAAATTATCATGTCATATTCCTCGAAATATGTAATGATAACAAAACAGATTGAATTTCGCAGATAAACTTATCCATCCAAATCAAATTAATGACTAATTAAGTTACCTATTAACCAAAATATAAAAATTTACCTCAGGAAATAAATAACATACAATATCAAATTTAATAGCATACAAGTTTGCCAGGAAATAAAAAAGCTAAGTGCATCCTCGACATAAACCATTAACCACTCTGTTCTTATTTCTTAATTGCTAAACAACATAACATGGTAGCATAGAAAAATACAGTGATTAAGTGAACTTCTGTAAAATTTGCAATCAAAAAAATAGATAACATAAAACCATGATACGTTTGTTAGGGTACGATCGGAGCTGGCAAATTCAACAAGAATGAAACTAATAAGAATATGGTGATGCCCTGGATGCCGGAGCAGATGGAAATCAATTAGTAGATAGGACAAAGAAAAAAACAAATATGAAGAAGAAAAAGAAGAGGAAGAAGAAGAAGAAGAGGAAGAGGAGGAAGAGGAAAAGGAAGAAGATGAAGAAGAAGAAGAAGAAGAGAAAGAAGTAGAAGAAGAGGAGGAAGAAGAGGAAGGAGAAGAAGAGGAGGAAGAAGAAAAAGGAGAGGAAGAAGAAGAGGAGGCGGAGGAGGAGGAAGAAGAAGAGGAGGAAGAAGAAAAAGAATAAGAAGAAGAAGAAGAAGGAAAAGAAGAGGAGGAGGAAGAAGAAGAAGAAGAAGATGAGGAGAAATAAGAAGATGAAGATGAAGAAGAAGATGAGGAGACGGAGGAGAAGGAAGAAGAAGAAGAGGAGGAAGAAGAGGAAGAAGAAGAGGAGGAGGAAGAAGAAAAAGAAGAAGGGGAGGTGGAAAAAAAGAGGCGGCGGAAAAAGAAGAAGAGGAAGAAGAAGAACAGGAGGCGGAGGAGGACGAAGAAGAAGATGAGAGGAAGAGCTTACCACAGGCGACGACAGCGCCTCCTTGAGCGGTAAAGCAGCGGCGTGCGGGATGCGGGAGAAAAGTCTGCGGCGTGATGCAGGAGAAAGATTCGGGTGTGTGGAGTGAATGAAACCTAAACCTAAACCGTGAATAAGAGGAAGAGGCAGGGACTCATTTTCACGGGAATCGCGTACCCCGATTACTGGAGTTTTGGAAGCGCGTTTCCGAGCGTTTTCGAACGTTTCCCGCATATGATACGCGTCTGAGCCAATACGTAGAACACTTTTAAGTATCCGTGCTTAGTAATTAGGAAGTATGATTTATCATTGTTGTAGTCAACTGATTCTTGAAGATGACATCATTATTTATTAGGGATGTCTTTAGGCTGCACAACTTGGCTAAATTGCAGTGTCTGAACATGATGCTAGATTTCTGAATTATTTTTGGAAGACTGGAAAAAAGACAAGCATGCACCTTAAGGTTCAATTTGTTTGGGATTATTAACTCCATTTTAGTGGATTAACAATGTCCACAAAAAAGTTGGTGTGGTTGGTAAACCTTCATTTTGGAACTTTGGGGCGATGAGAGGGGGAAAACATTTTGAACTTCATTTTCCATCGAAAGGTGATGGCTCCATTTCTCACTAGAACTTCATTTTCTACCACTGTCATCATCACTGCTTTCTCAAACAAAGCCTAAGTTCAACTCAGCTTATCATCCTCAAATTAATAGGTAGACATAGGTAGTAACTAGGATTCTATGTAATCTCTTGAGGTGTTTAGTAGAAGAGCATGAATCTAATAGGTCTCCATCATATCGATGTCAGATTTCACAAATAGTAGTTTGATTAATAAGTCAATTGAGTCGAATCATTTCATGTAGTGTCAGAATATAATCCTAGGAAGCTGTTGACCTCATCCACCCCCCCCCCCCCCACCCCTAGGGGCGGACCTAGATGGAGACACACGAGGCACTTGCCCGGGTCAGATTTTTCTTTTTTTCTGAAGGTAGGCACAGTAGCCTATGCTTTGTCTAGCCTAGCTTTGTCTTGTCATTTTGCTTGTGCAGACTACTGACACATGATTTAAAGCTTAAAAAACTTATATTTCCCACTGCAACTTTATGAATCTCTACTCCCAATAGTCATCTGGCATCAAATCTACACACCTCGGCGAAAATTCTCTCAGGCGGCAGAATATCTCTCTTCTCTGCGGGATATCTCTCGTCTTCGGAAAGTGCTTAGCTGGCGTATACCGCCGGAGGTGGAAGTGCTCCAACTTTGGAGAGCAACTTCAATGGCAGCATACCACGAAGGCTCGCACGAATGCGCTCTTCAGCCCCTCGGCCTTCATCCAACTAGCTTGCGGTAATCTCCTGCCAGATCTGTGCTTCAAGAGTAAGCTACACACTCTGATGCTCTCGAAAATTTCCTAGGACAATGTATTTTAGCCTCCATAGCAGTTTTACACTCTTTGTCAATGGCCGGTTGATCCACTGTAAATTTCATCGGTGATAATTATTGTTTTTTCACTCAATGACCTCCTTTTAGTGATTTTTTTTATTTGTCAACCAGTAAACTTTTGTTAAGTTCTCCGTCAAAATTAGATTCATAGATTTTCTTTCATTTTGCTTTAAAAATTAAAATCATGAAATGTGTCGAAGATAAAACTATAAGCACTAATTTCTGCTTGAGAAAATAAAATTCGATATGAAAAGAATTTTTATATTTGGAAGAAATATTAGACCTCGGCATCTTCTCTTACAATGGATAACACTATTGGATAACAGAAGAGAGTCTCATGGTGATGATTTGGATTTTATTAAATCATCAATTAATTATCTAGAAATTAGTGAATCATATCTTTTAAAATTAGTAAATAATGTTCGTTAGATTCTCTTAATTTATTTGTTAATAACCACAATTGGCTTTTTCAAATTTTCTTTCGTAATGCTCAAAATCAAAATTGTTCTTCAGTATGTGACGTAGGTTATCAAAAATTAAAATTTATTACTTTGTGACCGGGTTGGACAAAAATTTTGGGTCCGCCACTGCCCACCCCCCCCTCCCACCCCCATTGAGTCAGTTCTAGTGAGCCCGCTGAGTCTTTTGCTCCCTATTTGCATGATTTGTATAAGTTTATACATCGTAAGATTGCAACTAATATGAAATTTATAAAGCTCACAAAAATAAAGCCACTAATGAGAGCATAAATTCAAAGAAAGCGAGCAGGTTATGGTTTATTCAGCCTACATGTAACCACCATCAGTTCCACCAATTACGCCCTTGACACCAAAAAGCGCATTCCGACCTTAAGAGAATATTGCAGATACCGTGGATCACGAATTCACGGCGAAACCAAAGAAACTACATTGAGATACTTGATACACTGGAGATGGATGGCATTGTTCATCAACAACACATTGGTGGCACCGAGGATTTAGGCCGACTTGCCTCAGGTTAACAATGAAAGTATGAATGAAGATGAAAACATTTAAGCCATGGGAGTTTATGGGGATCGCAATTCTGGGGTCGATCATCGTCCACCAAGACTTTATAGGCCTACTCACAAAAGAGACAGTTATGATCATCATCCAGATCAATGATGTTTTTTTATGATTTTATTTTAGTGGTTATTGGCAAACATTGCGATCAGATGATTATAATGTTTACCATAGGCCCTTTAGTCTATAAATATACACATAGGGTTCTCCAGGAGGGGTTAGAGGTTTTGGAGAAATTTCCTATAGCCACTTAGTTATTTCACGACGCTAATGTTGTAAACCCTAATTGTTAAATCCACCGTCAACCCCTTTTCCCTGATTGTCCAAAGCGAGCCGCTACCCACCCAAACAACCACCAAACTTCGGCAGCCGCTTAACACTTGTAGCCCAATAAACAGTCCACTTCCCTTGCACTTCATTCCTTGCCCTCACCAGTAGGCCTTTAGCTTCATGCCCATGCATGCTACAATGACACCCTCTCAATGCCAATCAGTGGTCCCCAGCTGCATCCCCCGTTGTCCATCCTACCTCCCAGCGCCGCCAATCTCCCTTATTCCACAAGGAACCCCAACCACCTCCTCACCCAACCACCTCCCTCCATCAAATAGTCCAAACCCCTTCCAACTCTCCATCACTCCTCTACACTCCTAACAAGATAACCTCACTCGTCCTTGCCCTAACCACGACCTAGTGTCTTGAATGTCATTCTTCTGACACCGCTATCTTCCATTGCCAACTACCATCAAATTTCTTCCACCACCTCCATTCCATTTGGGACCCTTAAGCATATGTGAGGCTCTGTATGAAAAACCTGGTGTCGTTAAAGCTCCGTGCAGTGGGAATGGATCTCCTTTTCAAATGTAGAATGGATCTTCAAGTTCCTTTTCAAAAAGATGTTAAAATTCAAATGGTCGCCGAAACATTGCCGCACTGGAGCTTGAACGGTTCCCAAATAATAATTTTTTTTTGCGATGACAAATGGTGCATGCACGCTGATGCGTTGGACGGACAAGTGTACCGGTCGCACAAGTAATATAAATTGGGAGAATTTCTCCAAGTATCGATCTCTTCAGGGAACACAGTAAGGGGGAGTTAATATCGAGGAGGACTTGAGATTGAAGTCCTTTGGTCGGAGGTAACTAAAGAGGATTTTGAAAGTTGCGGAAAAAGAAAATAAAATACTATCAACTACTCCTATGCAACGCCGTTATGCGATGCTTCGCCAGGCGGGATAGAAGACTACACGGGCCGCTATGCACCGAATCGCTAGGCGGATGGGCGAGTAGGCAAGCGTAAGAACCAGAATTTGAGGGTCGTAAGCACCTCTTCGCTACGCACGCCACTAACAATCGCTAGTGCGGCAAGAACGGATGGATGGCGGAAGGAAGGATGGCGCAACTCAAGCAACTTAAGCATAAACAATACAAGTTCACATAGACATGAAACTAATAATGTTTACAACTAAGGGCACATCATCAACACAAAAGTTCTAACAGCACATAAACAACAATAAAGGAAGAACAAGTCAAGAGATCGACCGAATCCGAAGTCTTGTTGAAGGGTCGCGAAAGGAATCGCCGGGTTGTCAATCTGCGTCCTAGCTCGGTCCTCAACTGCGCCTGGGGTATAGGAGGCTGTCACTCACTCCCAATGGACCCGTCTTCTTCGTGTCACGATCCGGAAGAAAGTTGCAAGCTTCCCTTCGCTTGTTAGCTATGGCGTCGAAGCTTGAAATAGAGCTTAGAAGATGAAGGAGAAGGCCGAGAGGAAGCTCCGGCTTGGATTTGGCGTTGAATGCTTGCCCGGATCTTCTCCACTTGGTGGAACGGCGGATTTCGCCCTAAAAATGTGGAGGAGTTGGCGTAGAAGAAGTCTGTCTAAAACCTGGAAAATCTGCGTTTAAATAGAAAAAGATCAGAAATTTGGTCACACACGGTCGGTCGCACGACCGTGCGTGAATCGTGCGATATTTCAGCGCAGATAATGCTTAAGGAAGAAGAAGCGATGACCCGTGCGTTTTCCTTCGCGTACGGGCGATTCCGCCCGTGCGTGAAGTAAATCGCACGGGTAGCGACAGAAAGCTGAAAATCAAGATAAAACAGGAAAATCGTGTGTTTTACTCGCGCACGGGCACTTCTGCCCGTGCGTGAACAAAGCGCACGATTAAACCAGAAAGCTAACAAACAAAGAGCTACAGGAAAACCGTGCGTTTCCTTCGCGCACGGTTCCTAAGAGACCGTGCGTCAACCGTGCGTGAGGATCGTCGAACTCAGCTCGACGAATTTCGTCGAGCTCAGGTCGACGTTCTTCCAGCTGGCTAGAACGCACGAGCTGGCCGAAACCGTGCGTGCAAGAAACGCACGACCGTGCGTTTTCCTTCAAACAGAATTCCTGCCTTGGGGGAAAACGTACCACCTGCACAGCAAAAATCAAAGCATGGAGCACCAGCATCTAGCAACAATACACAACATAAAATAAACAAAAAGAACCATGGGGAGCACCATGTGCTTACCCTCAACAAAAGAATGCGCAATTGCACACCCATGGGCCAAAATAGTGCACTTAGCATGATAAACGGTATAAATGAAATATCAGCGATAACATACTAAAAGTGAAGTGCAAGTGCGTGAAAATTAGCCCAGATGAGTTCGAAAAACACTATATAAATCGGACTCATCACACCCCCAGACTTACCTGTTTGCGCGTCCCGAGCAAACAAAATCTATGCAGATAGGAAAAATGATTTAGCTAACACGGAAATTGCAATACGGAGTATTATGCGAAGTCGCATGCTCGTACGCGTAAAAATATAAATAGAGGAAATTTCTAAGTATGCAAAATAATTTACACTTTTCACAATGCGTATCAACATTTTATTATTACTCAAAAATTGAATCACGGTGAATCTTCTGGTCACGCGTAGGGAGAAAGTAGACTAATCGCTAGGCGAGCATTGCCAAAGATCGGGGCTCGGGATAACCTCGAAAGGAATCCACCAATGTCGGTGACCATATGCTTGCCCGTTTGCACTCTCTCCACGGTACTGGTTTGGTTCACACACGAATCAGTAGGACTTTAGGTGAAACGATGGGGCTTGGGTTTCAGTGAGGCAAACAAGGATAAACAGGAAGGTTATGCACCTAACCCAAATGAGATAGCATAAAAAGAATCCCTCTGCTAACCAAAATACACGTCCGGTACACCACACCCTCAACTTAATTTTTAAAATATGGGTGTGCGCACCCCGCCTACTCAAAAAATAATCACATCTCAAATAGAATTTTCAAGTATACTTTTTCTTTTCACTTTTCACTTTTCATATATATATATAAGATATATATATATATATATATATATATATATATATATATATATATATATATATATATATATTCTTTTATTTTATTTTCTTTAAACCATTTCAGCAAATATAAGCTTTGTAGCACATCCACATAATCACATGTAATATCACTACATCAACACCCCAACATGAAAAATGTAAAACATTAAAGCTCAACTTGGGTGTGCGAGTATGATCGGCTATGAGGCTTTGGTGAAATAATTATGGAGCTGAATCAAAAGAAGGGTAGGCACAACGGGGCTAGCAAGGATAAGACGTTAGAAACGGTACAAAGCTCAAACGGGCCAAAATGATGGCCTACTTCACGCTCATGCATGACTAACCTATACCCATGCTTCAAGAATAGCTTGGGGCAAGTTCTTAGCCAACGAGAAAGACTATCCTTCCTCCCGACTCGAGCAATACGAAACTAACGACCGTCTACACGCATCCTTACACTACCGTTCGACTCACCGGGTTCACCAATTTTTGAGTAGAATAAAAAGTCTTTACGCAAATAGAAAAATATAAAACTATAAGCCTACAGAAAAATTAAATCTACTCCAATTTCTACACAAGACGAGAACATTTGACTAGCAGCACAGCAAGGTCAACATTTTACTCCGTCTCACAATCCTATGGCAGCACAAAAATTTCCCAAATCTAACAAAGAAACGAATTTAACTCGCAGCACGCAAAAAGCTAAACACGCGCTCATGTGTGTGCAGTGGTGTGCAATGCAATGAACTAATTAAAATAAAAATATATAAGCTTCTAGTATGCACATGAAATGTACGCGTGCAAAAGGTAACTAATAATGACTCTCCCCCAGACTTAACTAAACTACTCAGCAAATGATATTGAAATTAAAACAAATAGAGACAAGGGAAGAGGTTACCCAATGCTCAGCCAATGAGCATACCAGAAGATGTGTGAAAAGCAAAAGCAACTCCGCCATACGAAAAATCACAGTCTCGCCAATACGTTTTGCCATGAATACCTGCAGGGGTGAGCTCCGCAAAAACAAAAGAAAAATATACAAAGTACAAAGAAATACTAAAATTAAAATAAACATGAAAAATAAAAAAAAATAAAAAATGCAGAAAAATAAGATAAGTACTGAGCTTATTGTCATCCCAGCACGACTTATTCGATAAAGGAAAGGTTCTAGCTAATGGGTCTATGAAATAAAAAATGCACAGTAACTGTTCTAATATCTGTTTCGGTAACGGGTACCGATACGGCGATAAAACAGTTACCCATCTACCTGAATAATAATACCTGCTCCTCGCAGGCAGAGGAAATAAGAAGTAAGAAGAGGAGGAGCACTGGTCCTCACTCTTCTCACCACAGAACATATCTTTGGCTAGCAAGGTATCGTCTACCACAGATGTGTAAGGAGCGATGGCTACGGCATGGGCACCAGGCTCATCGTCATCCCAACGTACCCGTGGAGACTCAACCTGCACAGGCTCAGATAGAGAAGGGGGATCAAGTAATAAAAGAGAAGAAAACTAAAATAATCAGGAAATGGGAGAGTGATCCCGGTATCACTCTCAGCAAGATCCAAGCAGCGATCCTCGTCGGTATCATACGAGTCGTAGCACGGGGAATCCGAGAATTCGAGGTCCACGGTGATAAGGGGAACAGCCTCGTCCAAATAAGAGGTGCAAACCTCCGCATCGGAAAGAGGATATTCTTCATCCCACCGGGGTGCGTAAAAGTATTCCAAAGATCCACATTCTCCATCGGAGATAGAAGAATCCTCATCCCACTTTGGCGCATCCTCAGTCACCGAATCATCCAAACATACGGCATCATCAGCCGACTCACAAGAAAAAGGAGTAGCACTATCTGGCAAAAATTTCGGAGGGGCGGAACTGCTCTCAAAATCAAGCACTGAATGAGCAGGCCACATCGCAAAATCAGTCGCAGACGTCATCCCATTGACCGGAACAATTCTGTGTCCCATACAGGAGCGTCCATGAGTTCCTGATCCTCTTTTTGCTGGCTACCACAAGAGTGATCGTCATCACTCAAGGGAAGCTTGTAAAAAGGGAGCGAGGGACCCATGAAGGATCTGTATGCAGCGAGAGATTCTTCGGTAGTCTCAACGGGTAAAGAATGAGCCAGATGAGCGATGTCAGTGTATGGGCCAGGCAACACCCTGGTAGGCATGTCCACAACAGTCTTCCGCGAACGGGAGGCTGTTGCGCGCACGCCCTCAGAGGGAGAAGGCGCGCACAAGCGAGGGCAATCCTTCACCATGTGGCCTACACCTTGACATAACAAATCATCTAATGCAAGGCTCGGCTTTCATATCAGCCATAACATTGATGCATCTCCGCAAAGCGTCATAAAGATGGCACTCGACTACAGAATACATCGCGAACAAAAATAATTGCCGAAAAAGAGCGACACAGCTAGAATAAAGAATAACACGGATCTGCTATCTAAAACAAAAATCAGAAAAGGGCAAAAAGAAAAATAAACAACAAATTTAAAACTAAAGCAAAAAAGAAACATGAAATATACAAATGGAAAAGGGTTTTTATCTCCTATCTCACCCTCTCCAAAAACTCCCACGACTGTGTTCCCAGGACAACGACGCCAAAAACTTGATGCGTTGGACGGCAAGTGTACCGGTCGCACAAGTAATATAAATTGGAAGAATTTCCCCAAGTATCGATCTCTTCAGGGAACACAGTAAGGGGGGAGTTAATATCAAGGAGGACTTGAGATTGAAGTCCTTTGGTCGGAGGTAACTAAGGAGAATTTTGAAGGTTGCGGAAAAAGAAAATAAAATACTATCAACTACTCCTATGCAACGCCGCTATGCGATTGCTTCGCCAGGCGGGATGGAAGACTACACGGGCCGCTATGCTCCGAATCGATAGGCGGATGGGCGAGTAGGAAAGCGTAAGAACCAGAATTTGAGGGTCGTAAGCACCTCTTCGCTACGCATGCCACTAACAATCGCTAGTTCGGCAAGAACGGATGGATGGCGGAAGGATGGCACAACTCAAGCAACTTAAGCATAAACAATACAAGTTCACATAGACATGAAACTAATAATGTTTACAACTAAGAGCACATCATCAACACAAAAGTTCTTCTAACAGCACATAAACAACAATAAAGGAAGAACAAGTCAAGAGATTGACCGAATCCGAAGTCTTGTTGAAGGGTCGCGGAAGGAATCGCCGGGTTGTCAATCCGCGTCCTAGCTCGGTCCTCAACTGCGTCCGGGGTAGAGGAGGCTGTCACTCACTCCGAATGGACCCGTCTTCTCCGTGTCACGATCCGGAAGAAAGTTGCAAGCTTCCCTTCGCTTGTTAGCTATGGCGTCGAAGCTTGAAATAAAGCTTAGAAGATGAAGGAGAAGGCCGAGAGGAAGCTCCGGCTTGGATTTGGCGTTGAATGCTTGCCCGGATCTTCTCCCCTTGGTGGAACGGCGGATTTCTCCCTAAAAATGCGGAGGAGTTGGCGTAGAAGAAGTCTGTCTAAAACCTGGAAAATCTGCGTTTAAATAGAAAAAGATCAGAAATTTGGTCACGCACGGTCGGTCGCACGACCGTGCGTGAATCGTGCGATATTCGCGCGCAGATAATGCTTAAGGAAGAAGAAGCGATGACTCGTGCGTTTTCCTTCGCGCATGTGGCGTGAAGTAAATCGCACGGGTAGCGACAGAAAGCTGAAAATCAAGATAAAACAGGAAAACCGTGCGTTTTACTCGCGCACGGGCACTTCTGTCGGTGCGTGAACAAAGCGCACGATTAAACCAGAAAGCTAACAAACAAAGAGCTAAAGGAAAACCGTGCGTTTCCTTCGCGCACGGTTCCTAAGAGACCGTGCGTCAACCGTGTGTGAGGATCGTCGAACTCAGCTCGACGAATTTCGTCGAGCTCAGGTCGACGTTCTTCCAGCTGGCTAGAAGGCACGAGCTGGCCGAAACCGTGGGTGCAAGAAACGCACGACCGTGCGTTTTCCTTCAAACAGAATTCCTGCCTTGGGGGAAAACGCACCACCTGTACAGCAAAAATCAAAGCATGGAGCACCAGCATCTAGCAACAATACACAGCATAAAATAAACAAAAACAACCATAGGGAGCACCATGTGCTTACCCCCAACAAAAGAATGCGCAATTGCACACCCATGGGCCAAAATAGTGCACTTAGCGTGATAAACGGTATAAATGAAATATCAACGATAACATACTAAAAGTGAAGTGCAAGTGCGTGAAAACTAGCCCAGATGAGTCCGAAAAACACTATATAAATCGGACTCATCACACGCCGCCGATAAAAAAACCCTCATAAACAAAGCGAGTCTTTTACATTTGTAGTATCTTATTTCTTTTCATTGTTCCAATTAATTTTTATGCCTCGTGCAATTTATTGTAGTTCTTTGTCTCTCTAAAATCCTAATGATTTTCAGAGCTTAAGTGGCAGTGTCAACATTAACTTGCAAGTGTCTTTAAAATTCTTGCAATAGATTGTTGTTATCAAGACACTTGAGAAAAAAGTGTTTTAGGATAAGCAGGACAAAAACGAAGTATATGAAGCTTCAATTTAGTAGTGCAAGGACAGATGACTCTGTCATTAAGTTGGATGACCAAGGTATTTCCTGCATGAGTGTTTTAAATATATGGGATCGATAATTCAAAAAATGGAGGTGTAGATAAAGATGTGATACATAGAATCCAAGCAGGTTGGTTGAAGTGGAGAGACGCGTCTGGGATCTTACGTGATCATAAAGTACCATTAAAACGTAAAGACAAGTTTTACCGTACTGCAATTAGACCAACGATGTTCTACGGTTCTGAGTGTTGGGCAATGAATTCATGAGCAAAAAATGAGAGTTGTGGAGATGAGAATGTTTAGGTGAATGTGCGGACACACGAGACACGATAAAATTAGGAATGAATGTATTAAAGATAAAACAGGAGTGAAACCAATTGTAGAGAAGATGCAAGAAGCTCAATTAAGATGATTCAAACTTGTACAAAGGAAACGATTAGAAGCACCTATTAGACGTTGTGAGAGTTTAGCTACTAAGTATGTTAAACGGGAGAGGGTAGAGGAAAAAAGATTTGGAATGAAACTATAAGGAAAGATATGATGTACTTAGCCATTAGTGAGATTATGACTAAGATAGGGCACAATGGCAACAAATGATCCATATAGCCGACCCCACTATGATGGGATAAAGGTTTGAGTGTTTTTGTTTGATTGTTGTTGTCTTGTGATATCTTATTATTATCTTTATCATTTACAATCTAACATCGGAAGTCATCTTGTGTGCATTGAATTATTCATAGTTGTTTTTTGTGTCGCCATTCCCAATCACCACACAACTAGTTTCAAGTAGTTAACCACCACAATCTCAACCTTACCATGTGTCAACATATATAGGAAATAAAAATATAAGCATATTATATATTGACTACCAAAGTAGGAGGACCTTTGCAAGCCATTTCTTAAGAAAAATATTCCACGGATTTAAAAAAAATTCCATGGATTTGTAAAAATTTCCATGAAACAATACATGTGACAGACTAAGTCTCAAATTAATCAAGAAGTCAAAAAGACTCATCAAAACCATTAGTCGATCTTAAATAAATTATATTGTGCAATTGACGGATATGTTCTTCAATCCCATGCAATTGAATGCAAATTTATCCATTGAATGAAACCAACCCAAGCCCCCCATAATGTCAGGCGTAAAGAAAAACACATCTTGGCATCTTGCCATATGTAAAGCCCAATGCACATAACTAACTTCACGGGGACAAGAATACTTACAAAACTCTTTCAAGACCAAGCATCAGTTTTTAAGTAAGCCACCCAAATTCTTCATCAATTCAGATATATAATACACTTTTATATCACATTAACAGAAAAAAAAACAACTATCTTTGTGCAGCTTCTAAACAATTTCAAGTACATACTAAAATAAAAGATGCACAACATAACCAATAAAAGAGGATTAAACAAATCATAGTCAAACAAGAGCACGTTGATTAACAAAGCAATGATTGCAATAAAAAAGATTCCATTGAATTCAACCAATGAACGAACAATGATAGCATAATCAATGAATAATCCTGAATTACACCAATGAATGAAGCCGGTAATGCCTCTCTCCCTCTACTCCAATTCAATGGCAGAGTAGACTAAAGCCTCACTCAAATAGAGTACCCTAGGTGAAATTATATCTACTAACCTCAAGACACAAAGGGATTTACAAACCACCCTAGACACTCACTGTTTAGTCAACTTCCGTAATCCCAAAATTCTAGTTAAACACTACATAAAATGACTGCCCAATCCCTCACATGTGCATGGCATGCAGGATATTTTCTATTATAAGCTAGCAGTAAACAAAATATTAGGAGAAATGCATACCCCAAGTCGATAAGACCCGAAAGTGAATATCTTTGCATTTGCCTCTTGAACAAACTGCTCATTAAAACCCTTTGCCCTGCTAATCCTTTTAACCCACATCTTCACTATCTGTGAAACAAACTTTAAAAAATGTTAAACTGAGGCATATGATGAAACCTTCTGTCTAATATAACCTAATGTCACATTAACCTGATCCAACCTCCCCAGAACCTCCTCCCTCGACACTGCCTCGTCCTGTTTTTCATACAACCCAGCATCTTCAAGAAACTGGCAAAAAATATATTTTTTTATGTAATTTAGCATCCGAAGGAAGCATACAAAAGTTTTAGGTTGGAAATGAGTCAACCAACAAGGCTACCTTCTCCAATTCTTGAGTCTTGATCACATCAAATTCAGTTGGGCCACTCAATGAGATCGGTTCGGTGACCCCAAGATGTCCATTAACACGCTTGGCCGCAACCAAACTGCCCATCGATCTTTCAAGGTCTTTAAATGAATAAACTTACTTCCTTGCACTAAGGTGGTTAGCAGGAACCCTAAAAGATCTTTCTTGCAGTTAGAGATACAACAGGGGTATGTCCCCAAATTTTTTTTTTCCTTCTCCTTATTTTTTAAAGCCTTTTTTAGATGCAAATCATGAACAAGAGTGTAGGATATTATAATTGAACAAAAACAAAGAAAGAAAGAAAGAAAGAAAGATAAAACTACTATCCAGAGTCACTAGTACCAGCAATAACAAAAATACATCTTCTGCGGCGTTTACAACAGATCGAATTGAAAACCCTAAACAAAAATTAAAGCACAAGACTCCCGAGAGGTGCAATTACAAATTTCCCTCGCCTCTCACTGGATATTGATAACAAAATAGAACAAGACGCCTAATTCAAACCCTAGAAGCTGGAAATTTTGCCGATGAAGACATCCCAGAATGCAATCCCGAACGGCGATCTCTACTTTCCGCAATTTGGTCTCATGTCTCCCTCTCCTTCCTCTTCAACGTTGTTCGATCCGGCGTCTCTCTCTCTCTCTCTCTCTCTCTCTCTCTCTCTCTCTCTCTCTCGATGGAGCAGAGTGTAGGTAACCCTATCTATCCAACAGCGCTCGCGAGTGTTGGAACTTGGAAGGGAAAATGGAGGGGCCTCCCTCCCTCTACATTTAAGCATACACGCGGCAGTGATGTTGCAATTAATTACAGAAAATATCAAGGTGGTCAAAATCGAACCAAACGTCGAATCCGATGAATCGAAAGGTTTATTAAGGTCCAATCAATTCAATCAAGGTTCAACGGTGGATAAATATCTATACTATATTCAAAGAAAGAACATTTTCTCTTTAAACATTTCCTCTTAATTAAATAAAAAATTAAAATGTGTTCTCCTTGTCCCTTACAAATCCGTGCAGACGCAAAAATTTGGGACATGTAAAATATAACACTTAAGAGTTTGCAAGCAGCGAGAGTGTCTTCGGTTCAGGACAATGTCATCCCCCGCCCCCACGTGCATTATAGCAGTTGAGGTATTGCGTTGTTGGCCGCATGAGCGAAGCCCTATTTCTGTCATTTGTAAAATATTAAAGTATATAATATTACTAAATTTAAAATATTCATTAAAATTTTATATTCTAGCAAATTCATGATCTATTTTATACTCAGATTTTTATACGATTTAAATAAAAAATTATATTATGTATTTAATTTAATGTTAAGCATTTACATATTTATTTATTTAACATATACATTAAAATAAAATACTCTTGCAATTTTTTTAATAATTTATATATTTATTTGCTCAATAAAAAATTACAGCAATGCATATATGAATAAGTATATATAATATATATTTTATCAAAAAATAAATAATTTTACACCATATATATTTATATAATTATGTACAAATGCTAAAGTTTTGTAGTAGTTGATTACTAATTTCCTACAATAATGGCTGAGGTTTGAGTACCCTGCCCTTCAAATTTTGAGTTTTTTAATATAAAAAATCAAATCGTCAGGTTTCAATAAAATCATCCCGTTTAGTGATTTTTAGGTTCAACCAGGCAGTTTACTAGTTTGATAGCGGTTCTTGACTAGGCTGATTCTCATAGGTTGATCGGATCGGCGTGTGAAGCGGCTTACGGTCAGACTGGTTGAACCGTCCAATCTGATTTTCAAAACACTAGAAAACATGTGTTTGACAAATTTTACAAAAAACAAAATTCACTTTGATTATTATTAATAAAAGATATCTCAATATCTAATTAGTCAAATAATTAGTAATTAATAATTATTGGGGTAACAAAATTCTATTTCTGATTAGACATTTCATGACAAGATTCCCCTCCAAAATATTTGGATTCCCTCCACATTTAGTTTTGAGCTTTCCATTATAATGTGGAGCCGCACACACAAAACACTATATAAGTCTTCAATAAAACATTATAAAATAAATGTTGCCATTAAATATACTACCTCGAGATCTCAATAGCATACGTTATTTTTTTATGTTGTGCTCATTCGTCTCTAATTACAGATAACCATCACTCCCCGCTATCTCTTTTAGGGGTCTGTTTGGGTGGATAGTCGGGATTGGAGAGAGCGGTTAAAAATGAAGATAAATAATGTTCTTAAATGAATCTCAGGCCTAAAACGACAATTTGGGAGATTGGTGGTTCTAAATAGAGGCTATTTAAATGAGAAAAAGATAATGTTTGCAATTCTTTTAAAAAAAAACACAATGAAAAACAATGGAAAAAAATGCTCAAACAAACAAAGCCTAAAGTTGTGTAAGAGACTAAGGCTCCGTTTGGGGGGACTTATTTTCACCGGTCAAGCGGTCATGACCGCATGAATCGGGACTTACCGCTTGACCGGTGAAAATAAGTCCCCCCAAACGGAGCCTAAGATGTCTAATTAGCTTACACCATGAGATTCTATCCTAGTCATGCATGCATGCAATTAATCACAATGAAGAACAATGAGAAGCCAACATTTTTTAAAATCAATTGAGCATCAACAATCACTCATGCCTAAGGCCTTAATATCCATTATCTAATGTAATAACATCATTCAATATTAACACTGAAATTATCATAACATATTATTATAATTTGAGAAACTGGCCGCTGTGTCGAGTGCTTTTGTGCGCAGTGTCAACCGGCGGCAGTGCCAAAAATAAAAAAGCGAGGAACATTTTCGATATTACAAAAATTTTCATTACACAGATAGAATGCAATAGGCTCATGACCATGTTCTCCACACCAACAGGACAGGATTACTAAACATTTGTATACACCGCATTAGATACCATGAGCTAGCCTTCTGAGTTTCCAAGATAACATTTAAGATTCTTCGAGGGACGTATATCAGTTTCTTTATCGTCTTACCGAACAAATGCCTGGAGAGTTTCTCATTCGCTGATGCTAATCCGAAAACCTCGGCCTCAGAACACTCTTCGTCGACCATGATGGTCGCCCTGGTCCGACCATTGATTTGAACAGGAAGCACAATCTTTGATTCCCGCAAGTATTCGCTCTGCGGCTGAACACGAAATTTACTTAGTGGTGATAATCATAAATGAGAAGACAATCTTTATATGCGAAAATAGGATATAAACTTATAAAAAAGCGTAGGCCGCCAACATCATATTAGCCCTATCCCAACTAATTTTGTTGAGGATCAGGAGACGTTACAAGCGTGCAGTCAGAGTGCTTCGGAGATTAAAGGTTTATATTCTATTTCAGGTCACAATGTTTTTTTTTCACATTTCTTATTTTAGGTCCCGATATAACACTATTTCTTGTTGAATATTTGAGTTAACAATCATGCGAATTTGGATATTTAATTTGCATCCATTTATCTAGTACTTGTTCTATTTGCACAATTTATTCTCCTACTATTTAGTTGAAGCAGTCTCTACCCTAAACCCTATAAAATGTAAACGATTGTCGAGTCTATTAATAATTTTAGCACTTATTATAAATGTATGGCGGATAATTGTTTGTGCATGATATCATTATTATGTTTTTCCCAGCAACACAACACATTTATTAGAGTAACCCGTAGCGCACATTTACACCATAACATTACATTTGTCCCGCATCACCCTCTATTAATGTTTTCATTGTAATGTTTTCTATTTGTATTTTTATTTTCTTTGCTTATTTTTGCAACTTGTTGGTTTATCTGGATTTTTCGCAAATGTGCATTGAGAGTTGTATTTAAGGACCCCTGGTGAGATGAAAGGAAGCAAGATCATCTTCAAAAGTTCATCTAGGGTTTCAAATACCAGGTTATGAACTTAAGGTTCATAACACAAGGTGATCATTGAGTATTTGCATGAGGTTTTTTGTGCCCAATAATATTCGGGTAAGATAGTAAGCTAGTTATCTTTCTTTCTTCCACTTCTCAACAATTGCGAAAAAGCATTCAACAATAATGAAATAGGATTTTTTTTGTACTTTCTATGGAGTAAGTTGTGTGCGTGAAAACACACACTAGCGGAACCGGCACGGAATTCACGTGTGCAACAACAATACTTCAGCGATCACATATCTTCTAAATATACCGTATCTAACGGAGAAAATACTTTCTACCGACAAGCTGTTTTCTCTCACATGAAAATATTTTTATTTTTCTTATATATATTATACTTTATTTTTCCCTCCCCAATTTACAAATTTGTATTTACTTTAGGTAATTTTGTTTTAATTTAGTTTAATTGAACTGAATTTATTTTATATCTCACATGAAAATACTTTATTTGCCTCTGGTAAAAATTCATGATATGATTTGCCTCCATTTCACCCTTGTGGTGGGAGCCTTCCTTGGACCCTCCCTCGATACACGGGGATGCCTTTGGGCACCGGACTCACCTTTTACTCTAATTTAATTTATCTTATTTTATGTTGTTGGAATGGTCCAGAGATTATGTAATGCAAATGATCATCTTAAAACTATTATATATATATATTTATATATATATATATATATATATATATATATATTATTTATATATATTATATTATATGTTATAAAAAAATCATACCTCGGGAAATTGCTCATACGCCAATGAATCGAAATGCCCAAACGAGACCATAGCTCCTCGGCCATGTGAGGGGCATATGTTGAAAGCAGTAGAACAAATGGCTCAATAACGATTTTGGAAGTCTTTCCCACTAAAACAAAATACAAGAACTACATCAAAATATGAACAACATTTCCCATACCAATTGAATGAATGAAAAGTGAACCCAACAAAGTTTTTTAAGATTATAAGTCAGGCTGTTGAAACCGATTTCTCGATCTCCTGTGGAGTTCGCCCTTGGGGAAGGGGTGGTCTCGCGCCTACTTCTCTCCTGCAAACAAAACAACAAAGAAGACAAGGTGAAACCGACCCAAGGGCTCGGCGGGGAGGTCCCACCACAAACCCGGAAGATCTCAGAGCGCTTCCCCTCCTTAGCCAGAAGCCGAGCTAAGGTACCCTCAGAAAGCACTTGAAAACTGGAGCGGGGAGGCACAGGAAGCATCCTTTCTGGGGTACCCCTTGGGCCCTATTTATAGTTTTTAGAATCTGGAATGCCAATAACCAAAGGAACTGACCTGAAATTACCAGAAAACCCCTGGATGGGTCTGCCAACAGCAAACTCCGCTGTTTTGAAGGGCTATAGGCAGGCAACGGGGGCAAAACAGTAAAAGTACCTCATTCATCCAGGCAAAGGGGGGAGCTGTGGCTTTGACACCTCGGCAGGTCCTGCTCGCCTACTGTTGCCGAGTTCCACTGCGAGGGTGCGAGCTGGGACTAGCTCGGCGGATGCCGAGCTCGGGGTCGGCGAAAATACCGACTCGATCGACGATCGCCGATCTCTGGTCGACGAATGCCGAGCTCGGGCTCGTCGGCTTCCTCCTGCTGCCGAGCTCGTCTACTGTCTCCTCCGATCTGTCAGGTTCCTCCCAGCCTTGCTCGCCGAACACGGGGTTGTACACAATCCCCGCTCTTTTTGAGCTTGCCAAAGCTCGGAAAGAAACATCCAACCTCAGGTATGCGGCGAGCGCGGGTTGGCGAGTTGGAGGGAATCTTCGGGGGTGGGGTCCACCTGCGGCTATATATATGTGCACCTGCTCACCTGCCTGACTCTTGCCATTTCCTTTGCTCTTAACCCTGCTAAGATGCCTCTTCCCAAGGAGAGCCAAGAGCGCATAGACCGAGCTCGCCAAGCTTCCGCAGCTCGTGTGGGCCGCCCTGACGGCGGGGGGTCCCTGCCCCAAGCTCCTCAAGTTGATTCTGTCGAGCCCGACCCCAAGAGGTCAAAGCCATTCCCTCAGGCGGCCGAGCCTTTTTACCACGACCTGAGGGCCACCCTGGAGCGCGAGATCGGCTCTTCCACCCGAACAATTATTGAGAAGGATAGAAAGATTGTCGTAGTCGGCGACGACCCGGACGGTCAACCAGATGGCGGGGGCGTCGTGCCGCGAGAGCCCACACCGCGAGACAAGACGACTCTCGCGGACTCACGGTTCACGGCACCGAACAACCGTCCCCAGGACCCGCCTCTTCTCTTTGGGATCCTGCCTGTGAGCTCGCAGAGGCCGAACTCGCCAGTGCCGCGCCTCCCCCTCGCCAAAATGACGTGGCCGCGGGGGGGTCTGGGAACCATCCCCCACCGGGGATTCGAGCTCCTCTCGTCGGGGGCTCGCGGCCCAGGTCGCGGGAAGGATCTGAGGTTCATCTCTCCCCACATCTCCTTTGAGCTGCCGGCTCGTCAGGTCAATCTTGCTTGACTTCTTGCCCCATGAGTTTTTTCTGTGTTTCTCTTCTTGCTGACACTTGTCTTCACAGCTCTTCCCAGTCAATCCGCCGCCGAGGAATCCTCGCGGGCAGCCCACTACTCTCCCCTCCCTTCCCAAGCTCGCTATACTCTTACCTGGGTCCTGAGGTGGATCAAGGCGAGCTGCGAGGAGGGAGGTCAAGCTCCTCAAGAAGCTGGTGTGCGGGCTGCGCGAGGTGCAGGGGGTCACGAGACGCTACAGCGCGACTACGCGCGCCTCACCGACGAGGTGCGAAGCGACCGGGCTGGCGAGCTGATGTCCCCCTCTCGGCTCCTGGACGAGATAGATGACGGTCTCTCGGTTGCGCAGAGGAATTCTGGAAGGATCCGCGAGCTGCTCCGCGCGCGGCAGTCTGGGGGGCGGGGGTCGCGAGGCCGGGGTAGGTAAGTGAGCGGCTCCTTTGTCGAGCCGACCGGTACTCGCATCCCGATGCTCCCTCTGCTCGCGCGCACCGTCCTTTGGTTCCTGAACTTTGTTTCTGTAATAATTAGTTTTTTTAGAATATTCTTGGACATGTTATTCAAATAATGTACTGCAATGTTTGCCTTAGCCTTGGTTGGGATATGCCGGAAGTCGGCGAGCTGGGGTGGCGAGCTGAGCCGATTGGACGGCTGCCCCAGATTTCTTTTCCTATAATTAGAAAATACCTACCCCGTACCCACTGTGCCTTTATTGCTTTGTTTCCCTCCGTGCTTCTTTCTCTTCCTGCTCGCGCTTCGCTCGTTCCTCTGTGATCATGGGCAAGACCAATCCAGACGCCGACGGCCGCTCCAAGTGCGCGCAGCACTTCACGGACTATTGCTTCTTCGACGGGCACACCAGCGAGGAGGAGCTCGGGGAATTCAAGGCCGCGTTTGTGCCGCCGGGTTTCGAGGCGCGCGGGGCCGGGGGAGGGGGTGGCTATCAACATGTTCTACGAGGACGAGCTCGCCTTCCCCATCTCGCATTTAGAGGTGGGGTTTGCGCCTCCCCCTCTGGCCGGAGATCCGACAAATCTTTGAATACTACGGCGCGGTACCCGCCCAGCTGAACTCCAACGCCGTCGCAATGATGGTGGCATTCGCGAGCTATCTCTGGCGGAAGAAGATCGAGTTCAACCTGACAGTGTTCAGGATGCTGTTCTCCTACAAGGCGACGCCGGATGGGGTCGCCTACTTCGGTGGCTCGCTGATCAAGGTTCGCGAGATCGCGAACAAGCATCACACCTGGATGACTAAGATCGCCTTCATCAAGGGCGATCTCGCCAACATCCCTATTCGCCCCAGCAAAAAGGCGAGGGGTCTACTGCCCCCTGCCGTGTGCCGGCAACGACGCCGAGCTCCACAAGTACTTCCTCCACAAAGACTTCGAGGTCACCTTCCTGCGGAGGGGCCTCGACGCGCTTCCCCCTGTTCTACCCGGCGAAGGCACTGTTCTCTCCTCATCTTGCCGAGCTCGCCCGATCGCCGAGCTCGCCCGATCGTCGAGCTCGCCATATTGTTGTTGAACCAATTCTAATTTTTCTCCAAGTATTTTCCTTGCAGGGGAGCGGATTATTCCTGTGAACCCGCCGTTTGCGGATCCGGGGTCGCACCCGGACCCCTTTGTCCGCGGAGAAGGCGGCAGCAGCGGCCATGCCGAGATGAGGCAGCCCTCTCTCAACCCTCTTCCAGCAAGAGGCGACCTGAGGACGCCGGGGTCGAACCCGCCACACCGCCAGCAACCTCTAAAGAAGATGCGGAGGGCCCTGTTGGCTCGCGGGGGCAACAACAACAACATCAACGCCCAGCCCCAAATACATCAGCTCGTCGGAGACCCCTCCCGACGCGTCGCCGGAGAGCCCGCTGAAGGAGATTACCAGCAAGGGCCGGAAAAGTGGCGAGGGGCCCCTCCTCCACGGCGGCGATCTCCCCTCCTCCATCGGCGAAAAAGGGCGGCCGCGAGCGCGCGGCGCCGAAGCAACACCCCCTCTTCAACTTCGGCGGGCGGTGGAAGGACTCGGCGGGCGAGCCCTTGGTGCAGTGGGATGAGCTCGCTCATCGAGTCTCCATCTCCACCCTGCACCCCTCCTGGAACGACCGCGAGCCTGCCACCGGCCATGCCTACGCCCTCAGCTTCGGGCTTTATGGCGCGAGGATGCCGCGGCCTACAAGCACATAACCCTCGGCAGCTCGGCCACGAGGGTCTGCAGGCCCATCTCCGGACCCTGGAGCTCCACCACATGCTGGCACGCCGCAGCTTTTGCCCTCAGCCACCAACTCCAAAAGGCTTGAGCAGGCTCACGACATCGCCAAGGATAAGGTCGCTGACCAGGAGGCAGCTCGGCATAGCGGAGGGTCAACTCGCCCAAGCCGCCGGCGGGCTGGTAAGTGGCAAGCACCACTCTTCTCTTTTACTTAGAACATTTTGTGTTGATACCAGACTGAATTTTTTCTTTACCAGGATGCCAAGGCTCTGCAGGGGAGCTTCAGGCTCGCAATGCCGTGCAGGGGGAGGAGATCAGCCAGCGCGCGCACGCCTCGCCGAGCTGGAGGGCGCGAACACGAAGCTGAAGGAGGAGAAACAGTACCCTCCTCAGCGAGGTCCGTCGCCAGGCGGAGATCTTCTTCCGCCCCACGACATCGACCTACCCTCCCTACAAGAGCCCGCGGATCTTTGGCGAGGCCCGACCTCGCCGAGAGACTGCGGATCAACTCCATCCAAGCCGCCGAGTGCACCCTCCAAATGATGAAGGACTCGGGGGTGCTGGTGGAGGGATGCGAGGGGATCTCGGCCCGGGACCTGATGCTGAGCCTGTTCCGGCAACGCCGGCCAGCGGAAGGAAGACAGCTTGGATGCGATGTTCGGGAAGAGCTTCCAGGATCTGTCGGGTGAAGGCGAGGGACCAGTCGGCGGCGGGGGGGGGGGGGGGGGGGGGGGGGGGGGGGGGGGGGGGGCGAGGCCTGAGGATAGCTTGTACTTTCTCCCTTTTTCCTTTTTTGTTTACTCGCCGAGCGAGCCCACGGTAACTATTTTTGTAAACACTTGCTCAATGAAATAGTTTTTTGATCATACATGTGCCACTTTTCTTTTCCCTTTTTCTTTGTACTTTGTTTGTTATGCTCTAAAAAACCGCGAGTGCTTCCCCTCGCGACCTCGCGAGACAGGTTCCGCGAGTAGGGTAGTCATGAGTGCGCGCGCGCCGCGAGTGGGTTACGTTTTGAGTGCTCGCCGAGCCCCAAGCAATTCGGGAGCAGGGTGCTCCCCGTCCTTGTCACGACACTTTAACGCCCGCGAGCCATCCAGGTTGAAATATAGAATCTGATAAGGAAAAAGGCATAAAGGGGTGGGTGAAGTGCCCCGTATAGCTCGCCTTCCTTCAGCGATGGCCGGGCTCGCCGCCTCTTTGCGGTATGCCGAGCTGGGGTCGGCGAGTCCAAACTCGCCTGTGCAGAATCCTCTTGTGATACCGAGCTGGTTGGGCGAATCCAAACTAGCCTATACAGAACCTCTCCCTTTTTCCTTGGCATTCGGAACTTCTCGATCTTTATCTAGCGATTTCGAGGCCGACACCATCGAGTGACTTCTGCCTTGCCAGCGAGGTGAGAGCCTGACAGTGGGATCTGCTCGAGGCAGGGATGACACCGAGTGATTCCGGCCCTGCCAGCTAGGTGAGATCCTGGCAGCGGGATCTGCGCGGGGTCCTAACACACTCCATCGAGTGACTTCCGGCCCTGTCAGCTAGGTGAGAGCCTGTCAGCGTGATCTGCTCTAGGTCCAAACACACTCCATCGAGTGACTTCCGGCCCTGTCAGCTAGGTGAGAGCCTGACAGCGGGATCTGCTTGAGGCCAAGGATGACACCGAGTGACTTTCGCCCTGCCAGCTAGGTGAGAGCCTGGCAGCGGGGATCTGCTCGGGGTTCCAAACACATTCCATCAAGTGACTTCGGCCCTGTCAGCTAGGTGAGAGCCTGACAGCGGGATCTGCTTGAGGTCCAAACACTTTCCATCGAGTGTGTCTCCGGCCCTGTCAGCTAGGTGAGAGCCTGACAGCGGGATCTGCTCAAGGTCAAGGATGACACCGAGTGACTTTCGGCCCTGCTAGCTAGGTGAGAGCCTGGCAGTGAGATCTGCTCGGGGTCCAAACACATTCCATCGAGCGACTTTCGGCCCTGTCCGCTAGGTGAGAGTCTGACAGCGGGATCTGCTTGAGGTCCCAAAAATTCCATCGAGTGACTTCGGGCCCTGTCAGCTAGGTGAGAGCCTGATTAGCGGGATCTGCTCGAGGCCAAGGATGACACCAAGTGACTTACGGCCCTGCCAGCTATGGTGAGAGCCTGACAGCGGGATCTGCTCGGGGTCCAAACACATTCCATCGAGCGACTTCCGGCCCTGTCAGCTAGGTGGGAGCCTGACAGCGGGATCTGCTCGAGGTCCAAACACATTCTATTTCTCTATGAGGCTAGCTATGACAGTACTGGAGTGTTGAAGAAATTTATTATAATCAAAGTATCGCTTACATGCTTCAGGGGGGAAAAACGTTTTAAGTCGTCACCACTCCAGGTGAGACTCAGGGTCTCGCCTCTACATTTTGGAGTCGATAGCCTCCTGACTTCAAAGCTTCCTTTACAATAAACGGTCCCTCCCAGCTGGGTGGTTGCAGCTTCCCTACGGATGTCGACCTCCCTGCTGCATCCACCTTCTTCAGCACTTAAGTCCCCTTCCACGAACTGCTTGACCCTGACACATGCTTGTCAAAAGTACTTGGCCATTCTTCTTTTCACTCCTCCTGTCGGATAGCGGAAAGGTCCCTCAGCTCTTCCTCCATGTCAAGGAGAGGAGCCTCAGCTCCTCTTTCTCTGTTTGACATCCCTCTCGGCCCTCTTTGGCCGCAACGACTCGAGGTGTTTGGCACTTCAAATTCCACGGGGAGCACTGCCTCGCACCCATGAGTGAGCTTGAAGGGGGGGTCTCCCCAGTAGCCATGTTGGGGGGGTGGTTCTTGGGGCCCCCAAAAGAACCGCGGGAAGCTGCTCTCACCCAGCTCCCCTTCAAAAATTCTCACTTTCTTCCTTGAGGAAGATTGACGATGATCTTGTTCGTTGGCCTCACCTGCCTGTTGCTCCTGGGGTGATGGACTGAGGCGAAACTGAGGTCAATTCCAAGCTGCTCGCAGAAGCTGGTGAATTCGGCGGTGGCGAACTGGGGCCCGTTGTCCGGTGACGTTGACTGGGGCAGCCATGGCGGCAGATGATCTCCCCCCAAACAAAGTTCTCCTGATAACCTGGGAAGTCACCTTGGCCAGCGCCTTCACCTCCAAACATTTTGAGAAGTAGTCGATCATTACCAGGAGGAACCTCCTCTGCCCGCTGGCCTGGGGGAATGGTCCAACCAAATCCATTCCCCAAATGGCGAAGGGCCAGGGGGCCGTGATACTTTTGAGTCGCTGGGTCAGTTGTAGCTGGAGGGGGGCAAACAGCTGGCACTTCTGACTCTCCTTGCAAATTCTGTGGCGTCTTGGCCTAGGGTGGGCCAGAGAAATACCCTTGCCTGACTATTCTTTCCCTCCAGGGTCCGAATCTCCGGAGTGACTCCCACACTCTCCGGAGTGAACTTCCTCCAGATTCTGTGTACCTCTCCTCAGCCACGCAACGAGCCAGCATCCCTGAGAGTGTCTTCTTGTACAGCTGCCCATCCTGGAGGAGGTAGTATGCCGACTTATGCATCCTAATTTGATGATAACCTGAAAAAGCATCTAAAAAACTCATTACAGAAAATCCAAAGGCTCATGAGTCATACAGCGCGTCGATTCGAGGCAAAGGATAACAGTCCTTAGGACAAGCTTTATTAAGTAAAGAAAAATCGATACACATCCTCCATCGGTCGTCTCCTTTTTGACCATGACCACCGTTGGAGACCCAGCCGGGGTATTGGATCTCAGACACGAAGCCGGCCTTGAGGAGTTTCGCCACCTCCTCCCTGATGGGCTCCGCCAGCTTGTCCGCAGTGGACCTCTTCTTCGCTGAACGGGGCGTGTTCCCGGGTCCAGGTTGAAGCGGGTGGCAGGCCACATCCGCGTCAACCCCCCGGCATCTCCGCGGCGTTCCAAGCGAAGATGTCCACGTTCTTCTGGATGCACTCCAGCATCCTGCCTTGGTCCTCCGGGGTCAGCCCCCGCTGACGCGGATCTTCTCCATCCTTCCTCCCCGGGGGTGAGCACTTCCAGCTCCACCACTTCCTCTGCAGCCTCCAGCCTGGACTGCTCCCCCATCCTTCAGCATCCCCTTCCTCCGGGCACGGGAACCTCTACCTCCATCTCTTCCCCACGGCAATCACTTTGGCCACCTCCTCCAAGTCTCCTCGGGGGTGGGGGTTTGGGATGTGGAGGGCAACGCTCCGTCGGTACATGGTGTGGAGGCTCGCCTTGCCGGGAAGCCTCGACCCCCCCCCCCCCCCCACCCCCCCCGTGGATCACTCGATCCCTCTCGGGTTCCAACATCCACCCGGTCTTCGCAACGATCCTCCTCCGTCCGAGGCAGGACCTCCTCAATCCTCACTTCTTGTCGCCCCTGCTGCTGCTGCTCCCTATTCCCTCTCATCTCCAGGAATTCCTGGCACGTGGCTGTTGCGTGGCCCTCTTCCTGATGGAAGTCGCAATAGGGCAACTCCACCCTCATTCTCTCCTCCTCTCCTTCATTCCCCTCCTCGCCCCCAGGCTATGGTCATTGCCTCCTCTTGATCGGGAAGCCGGGGCCTTTGGGCCTGCCTACAGCCTGAAGGGTGGAACTGATCTTGCCTCCCCTGGTAGTGATCCATTTCGTGGTATCCCCTCTGTGGCCCCTGCCCTTGCCACTCAGGTCTCCAACCCAGTCGACGGTCGGGCTCCTAACGCTCCCACCTCGGCTGCTGCTGCCACTGGAGCTGCCTTTACTCCCTCTGCCGAGGCTCTCCTCTTCTCTCCTCCTGTCCTCTCCCTCCTCTCGACTCCTTCTCTTCCTCCGTGGCCCACTTGGCCAGCTTCCTTGCAAACTCCGGGTTCGACGCCTCCCCGTCAACTTCTCTTGTCGTCCTCTCCATCAGTTCCTCATAGGAGAGGGGGGGGGGACTCTCTTCAGCTCCATCTGA
Source organism: Platanthera guangdongensis (assembly GCA_039583875.1). NCBI lineage: Eukaryota > Viridiplantae > Streptophyta > Magnoliopsida > Asparagales > Orchidaceae > Platanthera > Platanthera guangdongensis. Next base: position 10,137,174 of record CM077161.1, on the reverse strand, counting down.
AAGAACCCCTGTTGCAGGCCCAGGGTAAAGGCCATCATCAGACTATGATCCGGCATCTCCTGGACCTGAGTAACCTCCTCCTGGAATCGGTCCACGTAGCTTCCCAACGTCTCGTTCACCCCCTGCTTGATGTGGAACAGGGACTCGGACTCCTTCCTCTTCTTCGAGATAGTGAACCTCAGCATGAACCCCCAGCGCAGGTCCTCGAAGCAGTAGATGGAGCTGGCCGGTAGCTGATGGAACCACTCCCTCGCCTTCTCCCTGAGGGTGATAGCGAAGAGTCGGCATTTGAACCCGTCCGACATCTGTCGGATGGAGACTACATCCTCAAACCATTGCACATGCTGGACCGGGTCTCCCTTCCCGGTGTAGTAAGACATCTCGGGTTCGCTGAACCCATCTGGAACTGGAGCTGAGGAGACCAGCTCGCTGAAAGGACTGCCTCCCCCCACTGGGCGAGCCGGCGAATCTCGCGAGCCCAGCTCGCCGAACCTGCCTCGGCCTGCCGAGCCGGGGAAGAGCTCGCGCCTGGGGAGCTCACACCCCGGCCTTCTCGGCCACTTCCTTCCCAGCTCGCCTGCCCGGGAGCGTCCTCGCCCAAAGAGGGGGCGGTCGCGATCTGGACCGTTGGAGTCGAGCACTCGGCCGCGTTGCGCCGAGTGCGAACTTGACAAGGCTCTGCACTTCATTCCTGAAATCTTCCAACATCCCCACCGTCGCGAGAGGCGGGGGGGGGGGGGGGGGGGGGGGGGGGTCGAGTTCGGCCTATCAGATCCTTGTCCCGTCATTGAGCTGCTCGCGGAAGCTTTTTCTGCACTGACCACGATCCACGCTCACCGCACCAAAATGAATGTTGAAACCGATTTCACAATCTCCTGTGGAGTTCGCCTTTGGGGAAGGGGTGGTCTCGCGCCTACTTCACTCCTGCAAACAAAACAACAAAGAAGACAATGTGAAACGACCCAAGGGCTCGGCGAGGAGGTCTCACCACAAACCCGGAAGATCTCAGAGCGCTTCCCCTCCTTAGCCAGAAGCCGAGCTAAGGTACCCTCAGAAAGCACTTGAAAACTGGAGCGGAGAGCCACAGGAAGCATCCTTTCTGGGGTACCCCTTAGGTCCTATTTATAATTTTTAGAATCTGGACTGCCAATAACCAAAGAAACAGACCTGAAATTACCAGAAAACCCCTGGATGGGTCTGCCAACAGCCAAACTCCGCTGTTTTGAAGGGCTATAGGCAGACCAGCGGGGACAAAATAGTAAAAAGTACCTCATTCATCCAGGCGAGCGGGGGAGCTTTGACCACCTCGGCAGGTCCTGCTCGCCTACTGTTGCCGAGTTCCACTGCGAGGGTGCGAGCTGGGACTAGCTCGGCGGATGCCGAGCTCGGGGTCGGCGAATACCGATCTCCGGTCGACGATCGCCGATATCTGGTCGACGAATGCCGAGCTCGGGCTCGGCTCCTCCTGCTGTCGAGCTCGCCTACTGTCTCCAGCCCGATCTGTCAGGTTCCTCCCAGCCATGCTCGCCGAACACGGGGTTGTACACAGGCAACGACAAATTTTAAGCTCCAGTTTTAAGAGAAGTATTTGGATATCAACTTTACATGTTAAGTTCATTGTACTTCTCAGTGTTGCATTCTATTCAACCCCCTAATGGGATATCAAGAGAATTTATTTTTTTATGTTCAACATGAGTTTTACAACATATTAAGGCCTCGTTTGGCTGGGATTAAATCCCGCGGGAGCCATCCGCGCGAAGACAACCGTGGTTGCCGCGACACAGATGAAAACCACAGGATTTCCACGATTTAAAAGAGTGGGGTTGATCCCCACCACCCAACCGCGGCCGCGGACAGCAAAAAAAGTGCAATTGCGACCGGGTGATGCTGTCCGCGTAACAACAGTGAATCATGCCCGCCAAACGACACCTAAGGCATACTTTGGCGTGGCGTTTTTGCTCAGTTAAGTTTGTACAAATGCTCCACTGCCATGAATGTATGCTTTGCATTGTATAGTACACAAAAAAAGAGGAACAAAACGATTTATCTTGTATATACTTCTTCTATATGTGAATACAATGTATGAGTACATATTTATAGGAGGAAAAGAGGAGAAGAGTCTCTTATACACAATGTGGGGCAAATATAACAAGAAGGAAAGAAAATAAATGAGCAATTTAGATGGGCATTTAAAATATCTCCCCCGCAAGCTGGAGCGTACAAGTCGTACGCACCGAGCTTGGACAAGAACTTATAGAATAGAGTACTATGCAGGACTTTTGTGAGAATATCAGCAACTTGGTCAGTACCTCGAACATGTCTCAACTCTAGTTTCTTCATTTGAACTTTCTCTCGAACAAATTGACAATCAACTTCAATGTGTTTTGTTCGTTCGTGGAAGACCGGATTCTTAGCTATCTGTATAGCAGCTTGACTATCACAGAGTAAAGTAGATGATGAGGAAAGTTTTTCTCTCATATCACTGTACAACCCGTATTCGTCGAGGGTGAGTCCTACCACAGCCAGGTCAGCAGAAGTCAAGGTCAACAAGTCAAGACAGTAGTCAAAGTCAGCATTCAAGATCGCGGAAGGTCTGGGCGAGTATAGGCGAGCTCCCCTCGCATACTCGTCAGATAGGCGACTAGGCGAGATACTCGCCCAGCCAGTGGGAGTTCCTCTGGAAGTCGCCTAGTCGTCAGGGGGTGAGGTATAAATTTGATCCCCCCCCTCCCCTTGCATTTGCCTATAAATAGGACCCCAGGGGTACGAGGTGGAGCACTTGAAATCCTTGGCAGGATACTCGCTCGCTTCAGTTTCGGGATACTAGCTAAATTTTTGGATTCATTTTCCTTGGAGAGCAAGTCGCGACCTTGCGACCTCGCCAGCTAGCTTCCCTCATACCCAGTTTGGCCATCCTTGGTTGAGCAGGGGCTGCTCCTTTCGAGCATCTGGGTACGTGGTGGGACCTTCATGCCGCAACATCTGGGGTCTTGTTTAACCTGATTCTTCATTCTAGTCATCTTTGCCGTCTGATCTAGCTTCCGAGTCAGTAACCTTAGGCGGCTTTGATCCAAATTCTGAGGTTGGGATTTTTTCTGGCTTCAACACTTGGTGCGGTGAGCGTGGATCGCAGCCAAGGAGGAAAGCTTGGAAGTTGAGTGAGATGGCCATTAGTGGAGAGCAAGGAGAGTTGGTCGGCAACTCGGCAATAGAAGGAGACGTCGCGCGAGGTGGCGAGTTTGTAACAGTGGCAGCGTTTGAAGAGTTCGCGAAGAAGATCGAGCAAACCATTCTCGCCGGTTTCGCTCAGCGTCCAGAGGTCACGACGACTTCTCCCCGTCGCCTGACGCCGCTAGAAGAGGAAGCGCCGCCGAGGCGAGCTGGAAAGGACCCGCTTGGGCGAGGGAAGAGCGACCGATGCAGTCGCGACATTACCCGACGAGTAGCCAGGGGGTCCGTTTTCGGGATCCAATGTCGCCGGCGAGGTGCAGGGATACTCGGCACTATGGCGAGTACGACGTCTCCAGCGAGGATGAAACTCGTCACCGCCAGGGAGGGAGGAGCCCCTTCTGTGACGAGATCCTTGCCGCTCCAGTTCCGGAAGGGTTCAGGGAACCCGTTCTCACTTACTACTCCGGCCGAGACGACCCTGTCAGACACCTCCAATGGTTTGAAGACGTCGTCTCCATCCGCAACATGTCTGATGCCTTCAAGTGCAGGTTCTTCTCCATCACCCTGAAGGGGAACGCCAGGGATTGGTTCCATCAGCTACCGGCAGGGTCCGTGTACTACTTCTCAGATCTGCGTCGGGGCCTTATGGCAAGGTTCGCGACTTCGAAGAAGAGAAGGAGGAACAGCCCTCTTCAAATCGTCCAAGGCAGCAGGAGAGTTTGGGTCATTACATCGACCGTTTTCAGGAGGAGATTTTGGAAGTAGGAGGTGGACAGTTTACCTTGATGGTGGCCCTCAAGTTCGGTTGAAGCAAGGTTTGTTCAGTCTGGAGATGGGGTCCAATCCCCCGAGATCTTTTGAAGAAATGATAGAGAAGGTGAACACCTTTGTTCGAGGGAGGAGAAGAACAAGGACTTTCTAGCAAGGTGGATGGGAGATTAGCGACGAAAGGAGGGGAGCAGGACCTTCGGGGTCGAAGTCAAGAAGGACGCCGGAAAGGCGAGAGGAAAGAAGAAGGAAGAACCAAGGAGAGAGGAGAGAAGGAAGAGAGAGGAACCCAGGAGGGTTGAAGAAAGGAGGCAGGAGAGGCCTCGAAGACAGGAAGAGAGAAGGCCGGCGGAAGCTCGGAAGAAGGAAGGGAAGGCGATTCCAGTATCCAGAGAATCGCCTCCAATGGAGACCAGCAAGGACAGCAGTACCAGGAAGAGAGGAGAGTGGCAATCGGCAGGAGGAGGCCGGGAGGAGGAAGAGAGAGACAATGGTCATCGCTCGCCAAGACAACAAGCGGCATCGGAGGGAGCAGCGAGCGATGCGCCAGGAGGCGGCGATTCCCCTTTACTGCGATATTCATCGTTAGAGGGGCACGGGACCTTGGCTTGCCCCGAGTTCTGGGAAGCAAGGAGGAGGTTGGAGGCAGGAGCGGCAGAAAGAGAGCAACAGAGGCAGGAGGCCCCGGTAGGGCAGGAGGCATTCCAAGCTCCAGCAAGGAGGAGGAACGAGGACCGAGTCGATCTAGGGACTCGTGGGAAGTAATACATGGCCCAGGAGGTGGGCATGTAGGTGTGATCAATGGAGGGGCCGGGCTTGGAGCTTCCCGCAAGGGGAGTCTCCACCAGATCTATCGAAAGAACGTCGCCTCGACGTCACAGACCCCGCCGCCATTAGAGGAGATCACCTTCTCGGAGGAAGATATGTTGGGGAATGAGAATCCCTTCCATGATGCCTTGGTCATTCAAGCCGCCATCGAGGACTTCACCGTCGACCGAATCCTCGCGGACAACGGTAGCTCGGTGAACGTCATCTTCAAAAGAACCTTCGTCGGGCTTCAGGTGGAAGCGTCTCGGGTCCAAGCTGCAGATGGACCGCTCTTTGGCTTCTCAGGAGAGAAGAAAGAGGTGGAGGGAGCAGTGGAGCTACTGGTTACACTCGGTGGGACGTCGATCCGATGCCGCTTCATCATCGTCGACGCACCGAGCGGTTACAACGCCATCTTCGGGCGGCCTCTTATCAACTACTTCAGGGCCGTTCCGTCGTCGTACCACCAGTGCCTGAAGTACTGCCGAGGAGATGTGCAGATCAGAATCAGGGGAGATCCCAAGGCTTCTAGGGAGTGCTACTTGAATGTCGTCAGCACCATCAGCTGGATGGGTGACGCGGAAAAGCTGGAGGAGTTGCTGGAGAAAGAGAAAGGGTTGTGCGCTGCTGAGGAGGTGGAGGAGATAGAGGTGATCTCTCGAGGGGGAGAGTCGGGATTGCTGAAGGTGGGAGGATCCTTGCCGCTTGGGGGGAAGATAGAGATGGTTGCTTGCCTGCAGGACAACGTTGATGTCTTTGCATGGAGCGCCGCCGAGATGCCAGGGGTGGACGCCGATGTTGCTTGTCATCGACTCAACCTGGATCCCGCGGTGGCCCCAGTTCGACAAAAGCAGAGGAAGAGCGCCGCCATGCTGGCCGAGCCGATCAGGGAAGAGGTGGAGAAGCTATTGAAGGCAGGGTTTGTCTCGGAGATCCAGTATCCAGGCTGGGTCTCCAATGTTGTAATGGTGAAAAAGCCTGGAGGGGGCTGGCGTTTATGTATCGATTTTTCAATGTTGAATAAAGCTTGCCCGAAGGATTGCTACCCCTTGCCTCAAATCGACGCGCTGGTTGATTCCGCCGTCGGGTTTCCTGTGATGAGTTTTCTTGATGCTTTTTCAGGATATCACCAGATCCGGATGCATCCCCCCGACTGTCGGGACGTCTCTTTCATAACCAGCGACGGCTGCTATAGCTACAAGATGATGCCCTTCGGGCTCAAGAATGCAGGCGCCACTTACCAGAGGATGATGGATCAAATCTTCAAGGACAGAAGGGGCGGAACTTGGAGGTTTATGTGGATGACCTCCTCGTCAAGAGCAAAAGCGTCGCAGAGCATATAACGGATCTGGTGGAGACCTTTGCTACCCTGAGGAAGTACAAGATGCGACTCAACCCAGCCAATGCGTCTTCGGTGCAGGAAGGGGAAATTTCTAGGTCACCTCCTCACTCCCAGGGGGTGGAACCTAATCCAGACAAGGTGAAGGCCATTCTGGAGATGGCGTCGCCAAGGGATCCTAAGGAAGTTCAAAGGCTGACTGGAAGGCTGGCAGGCCTCAGCCGTTTTTTGTCCAAGGCAGGGGAGAAGTGCTCTCCGTTCTTCAAGACCCTTCGGGGAAATCAGAAGTTCGAGTGGACGGCGGAGTGCGAGGAGGCTTTCGGAAAGCTCAAGCAACAGCTAACCCAAGCTCCTCTCCTCCAGGGGCCGCGGGTAATGAAGATCTCTTCCTCTACCTGGGAGTCGGGCGGAAGCAGTTAGTTCGGTGCTGGTTCGGAGGAAGGCAAGAGACAGCTTCCTATCTACTATGTTAGTAGAGTGCTGCGGCAGGCGGAGACAAGGTACCCTATTTTGGAGAAGCTGGTGTTCGCTTTGGTGGTTTCGGCTCGAAGGCTCCGCCCGTATTTTTAAGCTCACTCCATCAGGGTCGTCTCCGATCATCCTCTACGGAGTATCCTGGATGGAGTGGAGCACTCTGGCAGGCTGGCAAAGTGGGCGGTGGAGCTTAGCGAGTTCGATATTTCTTACTCTCCAAGGGTAGCAATCAAGGCGCAGGCGGTGGCGAATTTCCTTGCCGACTTCTCGGCCGAGGTGGAGGGAGAGGAAGGCTCTTCTAGCACGGTGTCCTGGAAGATGTTTGTGGATGGGGCTTCGGCAGATATTCCGTAGGAGCCGGAGTCGTGCTCGTAAGCCCTCAGGGAACCAGGATCGAGCAAGCAGTCGAGATCCTCTTCCCAGTTACCAACAATCAGGCGGAGTACGAAGCCATGGTGGCCGGCTTGCGTCTCGCCAAGGAGTTGGCAATTCGAGATATAAGGGCCTTCACCGACTCGATGGTAGTCGCGTCCCAGATCAGAGGCGAGTTCGAGGTGAACGATCCGATTTTGCAGGTACTTGATCAAAGTGAAAGGTCTGTTGGGGGGTTTCAATCTTTCTTCGTCGAGCACGTGCCCCGAGAGGAAAATTCGAAGCTGACTATCTTGCCAAATACGGCCCCCGGGCTGGGGGGATCGTGACTGAACTTTTCCGACCATCCATCGAGGAAGGGGAGATGATGGAGATCGAACAGAGGGCATCTTGGAGGGATCCGTTCGTTTCTTTCCTAACAACGGGTCAGATACCTGCCAGCGAAGGAGACCAGAGGAAGTTTCGCTACAAAGCCGCCTACTATTTGCTTCAAGAAGGAGAACTCTACCGCAAGACCATTTCAGGTCCTCTGGCTCGATGCCTGTCAGAGATTGAAGTACCTCGTATCCTGGAGGAGATTCACTCAGGAGAGTGCGACAGTCACTCGGGAACTCGCACTCTTGAACAAAGGATTCTAAGGCATGGGTACTTCTGGCCCACCATTAGGAAGGATGCAGAGGCCTTCTCCAAAAAGTTCCTCCAGTGCCAGCTCTTCGCACCTCTTCAACTACAACCAGCTCAGCATCTTCGCTCGATCACAGCTCCATGGCCCTTCGCCATCTGGGGGATGGACTTGATCGGCCCCTTTCCTCAGGCCAGCAGGCAGAGGAAGTTCGTGTTTGTCATGATCGACTACTTCTCCAAGTGGATCGAGGCAAAGGCCTTGGCCAAAATCACGTCGCAGATCGTGAAGAACTTCATTTGGGGGGAAATTGCATGCAGGTTCGGGATTCCTCTAGCCATCGTCACCGACAACGGGCCACAGTTCGCCAGTTTGGAGTTAGAAGACTTCTGCAAGCAGCTAGGGACGGATCTCCGATTCGCCTCTGTGCATCATCCTCGCAGCAACGGACAGGTGGAAGCAGCCAATAAGTTGATCATCAACCTTCTGAAGAAAAAAGTCACCAACTTAAAGGGCAATTGGGCGCGCAGCTCCCCTCGGTTCTCTGGGCTTTGAGAACAACTCCAAACTCGGCACGGGGGAAACTCCTTTCAAGTTATCCCACGGGTCCGAGGCACTCATCCCAGTGGAATTCGAGGTTCGTAGCCCGAGAGTTATAGCAGCTGGAGATGGTGGCGAAGAGTGGCGCTTGGAGAATGAGGACGCCCAAAGACTCTCACTGGATTTTGTATAAGAGCTTCGTGACTTGGCCTCCATCCGCCAAGAGGAGATCAAGCGGCGCATGGCGAAGCACTTCGACAAAAATGTCCGCCTAAAGCATTTTCTCGCCGGAGATCTGGTTATGAAGAAGGTAGACGCCGCAGGAAGAGGAGCAACAGTGGGCAAGCTGCATCCAAATTGGGAAGGTCCCTTCATTGTCCAGGAAGCCTTGGCCACCGGGGCTATTATCTCCAGGATCAGGTTGGAGAGCAGCTGGGAGGTACTTGGAGCGGGGATGACCTGAAAAGGTTCTATCCTTAGCGGCCAATGATGTATTTTGTTTGTACATACTTTTACATATATGCAATGACAACTATTCTTTTTCTGTTCATCCTGTTTTTTATCGCAAGTTTTCTGGGAACTCAAGGTTTTGCTTCAAGATCGATCCGAGAAGCTGGCCGTCAACTCGTTCCCCCTGGATAGCCCAGTTCGGACGATGGGACGATGCCTCGGGATATAAGCGTCCTTGTAAGACCGGACCCCTGCATTGACGGCCGAGATCAGCTCCCCCTTGCATGTCGGCCTAGCTACCCCCGACTGCATCTCTCCTCCGACTGGAAAACTAGCGGGAACAAGTCTGGACCCCAACCTCTCGGATTTGAGGAAGGATCAACCTGGCCAGGCTTTCCCTTCAGTAGCCAGGGAGCCATGATAGGCCAAGGGAATATGTTAGCCGCGAGTGCGTCCTGTAAGACCCTCGGAAGAACATAACCCCTCGCTCTTGTGTTTGCGCTCATAGCCAATTGGCATAGCTGAGAGCGATCGCAGCGGTTGGATTGGGGAACGTGCCTTCGACCTGTTTCTCGTGGATAGCCCAGTTCGGACGATAGGACGATGCCTCGGGATATAAGCGCCCTTGTAAGACCGGACCCCTGCATTGACAGCCGAGATCAGCTCCCCCTTGCATGTCGGCCTAGCTACCCCCGATTGCATCTCTCCTCCGACTGAGGAAACTGTCAGGAACAGGGCTGGACGCCAACCTCCCAACTCGACGTCGACAAGATCGTCGTTCGATTTCTGATTTCTTCATCCTCAAAGATATTGATGCGCTTAATCCATTTTCAAATTCTTGAAGCTACAGAATGTTTTCAAGTACTCGAGTGGCAGGTCCTCGTAAGTCCAAGTCCCTGCACGAGCTCCTCTCCTGCATATTGCCACAGACCTCCTCGAGTGAGATCAAGATCCTCGCTGGAGTGATGTCGTAGTCCGAGATCTCTGTACGAGCTCCTCTCCTGCAGACCGACTACTTGCCTCCCTGAGTCGACTCACACCACTCTAGTTGAGTAGGGCTCCTGAGAGCTGTCGACTCCAGCAATGTTCCAAGTCCTCGAGTGCAGGTCCTCGTAAGTCCAAGTCCCTGCACGAGCTCCTCTCCTGCATATTGGCCAAAGACCTCCTCGAGTGAGATCGAGTTCCTCGCTGGAGTGATGTCGTAGTCCGAGACCTCTGTACGAGCTCCTCTCCTGCAGACCGACTACTTGCCTCCCCGAGTCGACCTACACCACTCTAGTTGAGCAAGGCTCCTGAGAGCTGTCGACTCCAACAATGTTCAAGTCCTCGAGTGGCAGGTCCCCATAAGTCCAAGTCCCTACACGAGCTCCTCTCCTGCATATTGGCCAAAGACCTCCTCGAGTGAGATCGAGTTCCTCGCTGGAGTGATGTCGTAGTCCGAGACCTCTGTACGAGCTCCTCTCCTGCAGACCGACTACTTGCCTCCCCGAGTCGACCTACACCACTCTAGTTGAGCAAGGCTCCTGAGAGCTGTCGACTCCAACATATCAAGTCCTCGAGTGGCAGGTCCTCGTAAGTCCAAGTCCCTGCACGAGCTCCACTCCTGCATATTGGCCAAAGACCTCCTCGAGTGAGATCGAGTTCCTCGCTGGAGTGATGTCGTAGTCCGAGACCTCTGTACGAGCTCCTCTCCTGCAGACCGACTACTTGCCTCCCCGAGTCGACCTACACCACTCTAGTTGAGCAGGGCTCCTGAGAGCTGTCGACTCCAGCAATGTTCAAGTCCTCGAGTGGCAGGTCCTCGTATGTCCAAGTCCCTGCACGAGCTCCTCTCTTGCATATTGGCCGCAGACCTCCTCGAGTGAGATCAAGATCCTCGTTGGAGTGATGTCGTAGTCCGAGATCCTCTCCTGCATACCGACTACTTGCCTCCCCGAGTCGACTCACACCACTCTAGTTGAGCAGGCTCCGAGAGCTGTCGACTCCAGCAATGTCCAAGTCCTCGAGTGGCAGGTCCTCGTAAGTCCAAGTCCCTGCACGAGCTCCTCTCTTGCATATTGGCCGCAGACCTCCTCGAGTGAGATCGAGATCCTCGCTGGAGTGATGTCGTAGTCCGAGATCTCTGTACGAGCTCCTCTCCTGCAGACCGACTACTTGCTCCCCGAGTCGACTCACACCACTCTAGTTGAGCAGGGCTCCTGAGAGCTGTCGACTCCAGCAATGTCCAAGTCCTCGAGTGGCAGGTCCTCGTAAGTCCAAGTCCCTCCCGAGCTCCTCTCTGCATATTGGCCGCAGACCTCCTCGAGTGAGATCGAGATCCTCGCTGGATGATGTCGTAGTCCGAGACCTCTGTACGAGCTCCTCTCCTGCAGACCGACTACTTGCCTCCCCGAGTCGACCTACACCACTCCAGTCGAGCAAGGCTCCTGAGAGCTGTCGACTCCAACAAATGCTCAAGTCCTCGAGTGGCAGGTCCTAGTAAGTCCAAATCCTTGCACGAGCCCCTCTCCTGCGTATTGGCCGACGACCTCCTCGAGTTTTCTCGTTGGGATGATTAGAGCAGCATTGGGGCGAGTATGCGCGCAGGCATCAGCGAATATGCGAGTATAACATAGCGAAGTGCGAGTATGATATGGCGAGTAGCTACGGGCGAGTACCGGGGTGCGAGTTATGAAGAGCGACTACGGTCGTGCGAGTATCAACTACGCAATTACGAATAACGCCTACGTACGAGTAAAGCGTCATGAACACTCGACCTCCCCGAGCCTACGAGCCTAGCGAGTATTATCAGCAGACAAGCGAGTAAGAAATCAACATGGTAACTTAAACTTGTATGTATATATTTCTCTTTCGAAATTACAAGTTATAAAGATCTGTTACAAAAACGATGCTAACTATCTCATGCGAGTATGAGGAATATTAGCGAGCAACTAGGACTCATCGTCGCCAGTATCAGGCCGATATTCCTCATCTCCAATGTCGGCGTCCTCTTCCTCGCCGCTTTCATCAATCTCCTCCTCGTTGCTGCCTCTGCCACTACCGCTACCGCTGCTGCTGCCACTGCTGCTAGAGCCCGACAATGGTGAAGGCAGGCGATCTGGCGAGACTGTCTTGGCGAGTAGCTCGGGATTAGTTCGTCAACGGTGAACACCTTCTCCCCGTCGAGCTTCCCGCTAATCCTCAGCCTCGTGAGGACGACGTTGCCTGCCGCGCGGGCTATCTCGCGGCGAACCGACGACCTCTCCTCCCACAAGATGCGAGATCGCTTGATGGCGTAAGGATCGTCCTCCGGCCGCGGCTGAGGCGCAGAGGAACTCGCGCCGGCTTCTAAAATGGCCAGACGAGATTCCATCTCGGCCACGCGGATTTGGGCTGCCTCCAGATCAGCCCGAGACTTGGCGAGTTCCGCCTCATACTCAGAGAGCTTTTTGGCGGTTTCCATCTCGGCAGCCTGCGACAAAGAACGGAGTCAGCAAAAAGAATCACGTGTGGCGACATTGACATCGCGCGTAGAGGCGATTTACCTCATAATCTCGCCAGCGAGTAGATTCCATGCCGAGATCAATCGCCTTCTTACTGACGATCTTCAAGGCTTTCGTCCTCTCCAGCATCCTCCTCGCCGCGAAATGATTTAGTTCGACGGCTCGTGCGAGCGAGCAGGCCGCCTGCTGGGCGAGTTCCTCCTCGATAAGATCCAGCATTGACTCGGCGCCGCCTCGCCCATACATCGCGTGGAGGACAGCAAAGGCCTCCCCCTTGTCCTCCCCTTCCTCCGCCCAGGAGGGGAGGTTGGTGCTCAACGTCACCAGATGCTCGTCCGACGACAAGTCACCAACGGGCGACCATAGGCATCCACCGCGTCCAGCCCCAGGTTGAAATTGGGGTGGAAGTGGGGAAGTCGAGCATGGAGCGGCGAATCCTGGTCGTCAAGATGCGGCGACGACACCTTCTGTTTTTTGGTCGCAGGGCCCGGCGACCTGGCTTTGCCTTTGCCCTTGGCGGGTTTCTTCTTCTTGCCGATATCAGCCGGCGAGTGGGGCTCAAGAAGCGAGGTGGCGATTTCTTGGCTGGAGGAAGCGGCCTCGCCGGAGCTCATTCGGCTCTGCAAAAGGCCGAGTAATGTGAGCAAACAGCTATCGCGACGAGTATGCAAGAGACATCCCTCGCTAAGACTTACCTTCATTGTAGTGGACCTCGAACATTGTATTGACGTTTAGTCGCCAAAACACAACATCGAACCGGCGACCTCGGAACGATTCAACGAGCTGCTCGCGCACACCCTCCAATATTGGTGGAAGGAAGGCGACATCAGCAGGCTGGTGTGGCCTTCCTGGACGTCACCAAAGTCGCCTTCAACGACGACTAGTGTCTCGCTCCAGCGATGTACTTTATTCGCCGTCCCCACCAGGGTACAGACATGCTGCTGAAATATACCACGCCCTTGGCAGTCGCGGCGAAGGCGAATATTTTGCGGATGACGGAAAGATCAAAAATGATCCTCTCCTCGCGCAAGTAACAAAGGAACCCCATGATGATGGCGACGCCGTTGGGATTGATCTGCGCGGGACTATGCCGAAGTATCGGAGAATATCGCAATACTCCGGCCACAGTGGAAGTCGCAGGCCGGCGTCGAAGTGGCGAAGGGGAGGACAAGCGCGCCCTCTATACATGTGTTTAGTCGCTCGCTGCGACTAGGAAGTCGGGCCGAGTATTCCTCCGGCAAAAGTCGCTCCCGAAAGTTTCTAAGTCCCGCTCTGTTGTAATGGACTTCTTGAAAGCCGCATCAGCGAAATTGGCGGCGCGGGCTTGGCGGCGAGCACTGGCATCGTCTCCAACCATCTTGCGAGTTCTAAACAAGGGAGAAGAAAAGAGCGAGAAGCAAAGCAAAGTCGCAGCGCGCGCACACGTAAAGATACTCGCGAGCTAGGGGTTCAAAATCGCAACAGCGTACTTAAGTCCTACCTACCCCCTCTATTTATAGGCGCCCGGGGGGGGGGGGGGGGTATATCTTCCTTATAGCAAGTATCAAACCAAGTCGCGCCCTGAGCGAGTAATCCGATGTTGATTGCATAGGTCGCGCGAAAAAGAAAAAGTGTTACCGCAACCTGCAGAACAAACTCGGCACAATACAGACAAGATATCACACTGAAAACAGACAAAAGTATATAATGGCGCGAGATCGAAACTCGCTTATTACAAATTAGAAAATGTCCACAAAGTCGCACTTGACGAGTTCCGAATAAGAAAAAGAATCTAAGGCATAGGCCTCTCTGGGGGATGGGGATGTCGCCCGCCCAACCATCTTGCGCGCCCGCCGGAAGTGCTTCGTCTCCATCGCTATCGCATCATCTCCGAGCCGCAACTGCTCCTCCATCCTCGTCAACCGGCCGACGGAGCCCATACTCGCGCGAATGTCGGCAACCTCGTCAAGGACAAGCTGGAGGTGATGGTTGTTAATCGCCAGCTGACGATCATTCTCCTTTACCATGTGGAAGCGGGATTCATAGCTCTCCAGCGTACTCTTGAGCTCTTCCATCTTCGCCATCCGCACTTCCAATGATGATATTCGGCGATGAGGCTCGCAGATCGCCATCTGATCGAACTTGCTTTCCAGCTCCAAGTAGGCGCGAGCAGCAGCACGGCGATATTCCATGCCCGGTAACCCCATGACATCGATGAAGGCCGTCCCAGGAGTAGTCGCCGGCCGATCTGATAGCAAATGAAAGTCGCCAGATTAGACAGATATTTAGCCGCCCTATACGGCATCAATAGCGATACATACCTCTGCGAGGAGATCTAGATCGGCGAGGAGAGGATCCGCGAGTTGGCTCATCTCGCGGCTTGAAGATGGCCCCCCAGTGAGCTCGGCCGCCTTGCCTTGCCCGCGCCCCCCTTGTCCAGAATCCGCACCTCTTGGCGGAAAGTAGCTCGGCCGCGGCTTGACCGGCTTACTGACCCGCGATGTGATGGAGGCGGAGGGAGCGACGAACTCGCCAGTGGCTGAGGATTCTTCAGCGGAGGAGGCGGAGGAAGTCGCGTCGTGGCGACTTGAGAAGGCGCGACCAGAGGCGGCGACAGCGGCAAGGATACGGTCACCGACTGGATGGTGGCGACCTTTGAAAGAGGCGACGGCGGGGTAGAGAAGAACTCGCCTCGGACAGAGAAGACCTCGCCGGAGGCAGTGCAGAACTCGCGGCAGGCGGAGCAAAACTCCTCGCAGGCAGCGCAGAACTCGCCGGGAGACCCTTACTCACCGGCGGATCCTTCTTGGGCTGAGGGTCCTTCGGCAAAGGATCCTTGCTCGCCTGGGTCGTCTTCCTCGGCGGTGGATCCTTCGACGGCAGTTCCTTGCTCGCCAAAGGAACCGAGGCCTCAGATGTCCTTTTGCCGCCGATATTGATCCGTACCGTGTGCGCGGTCTTTGTTGGTCTCCCGGCAGGAAGGGCGACCAGCGGCGCGGAGCTCAACGGGGCGACGTTCAGAACCGCGCCAACGCCCCCCGAGGGAGAATCTGCGAGTATCAGGGTCAAGTTAGCAAGCAATGGAAACGACCGTCAGAAAAGGAAATCATCTCGGAAAAAAAGACAACCTGGCAGGTCGACGACTTCAACCTGCTGCGGCGCCGGAGTGGAGGCGAGTTCTGGGGCCAGGGTCGTGGCGAGCTCAGGAATGTCGAGTGGGTCGAGGAGGCTCGCATCAGATGCGGCGACATTGGGGATGTCGTCAAGCCCCATGTCGCTGAGCAGTCGCAGCGTGCTAGCGGAGAGCGCGGGGTTGCTAGTGGAAGCCGCGGTTTGAGAAAGAGGTGGCGGCGGGTCATCATCACTAGAGGCGGGTATCTTCTTGGACTTTTTAACTTTCTTCTTCTTAGGGGGGGGGGGGGGGGGGGTAAGTCGGCGCAACGGCGTCCTCGTCGCGCGCCGCTTCGGATTAGTGACGCCAATAGCACCGTCAGCGCGGCGAGACTATCATGAAGAAACTTCACAACGTCCGACATTATGCGCGAGTTCTGAAGATCTGGCTAAAAAACTAGCCCCCCTATTTATAGAGATCGGCAGGCAGTCACAATAGGCGAGCAACCTAGATACTCGGCAGAACAGCTCGCCGAATAAGAGTTGGATGTTTCTTTCCGAGCTCCGATGTCGCTCAGAAAGAGCGGGGATTGTGTACAACCCGTATTCGTCGAGGGTGAGTCCTACCACAGCCAGGTCAGCAGAAGTCAAGGTCAACAAGTCAAGGCAGGAGTCAAAGTCAGCACTCAAGATCGCGGAAGGCCTGAGCGAGTATAAGCGAGCTCCCCTCGCATACTTGCCAGATAGGCGACTATGAGAGATACTCGCTCAGCCAGTGCGAGTTCCTCTGGAAGTCGCCTAATCGCCAGGGGGTGGGGTATAAATATGACCCCCCTCCCCCGTGCATTTGCCTATAAATAGGACCCCAGGGGTATGAGGTGGAGCACTTGAAATCCTCGGCAGGATACTCGCGCGCTTCTGTTTCGGGATACTAGCTAAATCTTTGGATTCCTTTTCCTTGGAGAGCAAGTCGCGACCTTGCGACCTCGCCAGCTAGCTTCCCTCGTACCCAGTTCGGTCATCCTTGGTTGAGAAGGGGCTGCTCCTTTCGAGCATCCGGGTACGTGGTGGGATCTTCCTGCTGCAACATCTGGTGTCCTGTTTGACCTGATTCTTCATTCTTGTCATCTTTGCCGTCTGATCTAGCTTCTGAGTCAGTAACCTTAGGCGGATTTGATCCGAATTCTGAGGTTGGGATTGGCTTCAGCAATCACCAAGAAGACTCTCGAGCCAAGTAAGATCAGATACAATCGACGTCATTGAGCGATACTCAGCTTCAGCTGAAAAATCGAGCAACCACAACTTGTTTCTTATTGCGCCAAGTAATAAGATGACCTCCAAAGAAGGCACAAAATCCACTGGTAGAGTGTCGATCATCCAGTGATCCAGCATAATTTGCATATGAATACGCAACAAGAATTGGAGTAGAAGTAGAAGAGGTTTTGTATATCAGTACTTGACCAGGGGCTGTTTTTAAATATCTCATGATGCATTCGACAGTCTGTAAATGAGACATCCGAGGAGAGTGCATCAATCTGCTGACAACCCCAACCGCAAAAGATATGTCAGGTCTTGTAACCGTTAGGTAAATTAATTTTCCAACAAGGCGTCAATAGTATTCCGGATTTGAGAGGAGAGAATCTGTCTCGGAGCTCCCAGCACAAAGCTTATGATTGACATCCATGAGAGATTTGGTTGGCTTGCATCTGGAGTATCCGACATCCTGAAGGAGATCGATACAATACTTCTGTTGAGATAGGACAAGACCATTCGGTCATCTCGCGATCTCAAGGCCGAGGAAGTATCTGAGGTTCCCCAGATCTTTTGTTTGAAACACAGAGCTCAGGTGTTTTTTGATCATTTGTATTCCCTTTGCGTCATCACCTGTGATTAGGATGTCGTCGACATATACTAAAAGAAGCACGATGTCTGTTGTGTCATGTCGAGTAAACAGAGAGAAGTCTGTCGAGCTCAGAGTAAAACCAATCTCTTGTACAACTCTACTGAATTTATCGAACCATGCCCGAGGGGATTGTTTGAGACCATAAGTTGATTTTTAAGGTGACAAACCCGGACTCTCCTGTGGTCTCAAACCCCGAAGGTTGCTGCATGTAGACGATTTCTTGCAGATCACCATTCAGAAAGGCATTCTTGATACCAGTTGATGTAAGGACCATTGGTGATGCACAACCACTGAAATGAGGACATAAACCGTGTTGAGCTTGGCCACGAGAGAGAATGTTTCTTCATATTCTAGACTATGTTGCTGAATAAACCCACGAGCCACCAGGCGGGCTTTAAGACGGTCAATTGTCATATCATGAGCATGCTTGATGACAAAGACCCATTTGCACCCCCACCGTAGTCTGGCCTAGAGGAAGAGGAACCAGATCCCACGTCCGATTAGCCAGAGGCTGTCATTTCTTCGTCCATAGCTGTCCGCCAACCTGGATGTTGAAGAGCCTCTTGTACAGAGTTAGGGACAAAAACAGAGGATAGTGAAGTAACAAAGGTATGAAGCGCCGGGGAGAGGCGATGTAGAGACACATAATTCGTCATGGGATGAGCGGTGGAGGCCGGTGTCGAATCATCGGGTCGTAGAGTGTCAGAGGTCAAAGCCGATTGCACCGGGGCGACGAAGCGAGTAAGGCGACGGGTATAGACACGAATAAGAGGGGTTTTTTGAAGACCGGAGCTGGGTCGGGCAGACGTGGAGGTGGAGGAGAGGTAACACGAATAACAAGTCTTGGTAAAGGTTGTGGTAACAGAGGTGATGTTGGAGCATTGAAGTATGGTTAATCTTCCCGAAAAGTAATGTCGGCAGAAACGGTCATCTTGCGGGTAGTAGGAGAATAACACACATAGCCTTTCTAGGTACGGGAGTATCCGACAAACATGTATTTGGTCGCACAGGGATCCAACTTGTCTGATGATGGACCAAGTGTTTGAACATAATAGATGCAACCAAAAATGCGAGATGAGAGAGAGAGAGAGAACAACGGAGTAGACGGGAAAAAATAGACTAATCAAGGTAGCATTTTGTAGTACGGAAGAAGGGAGACGGTTAATAAGATAATATTCTGTCGAAAGGGAAAATTTCCAATAGACCTTGGGGACGTGCATTTGAATCATAAGGGAGCGAGCAATATCAAGGAGTCTGTTTTTACGTTCGGCGATACCATTTTATTGCGGTGTGTAGGCACAAGAAATCTGGTGAATAATGTCAAATTCTGAGCAGATATTTGCAAACTCATTGCTAGTGTATTTGCGAGCATTATCGGTACGGAGAGTTTTAATGTTGGTGGAAAACTGTGTTCGAGTTTCAAGGACAAAAGCACGGAACACACGGGGAAGTTCGGAGCGATCACGTAGTAAGTATAATCAAGTCGTCAGAGAATAGTCATATATAAAGGTGATAAAATACCGGTAGCCAGATACATTAGATATTTTATACGGGCCCAAAACATCAGAATGCACTAAAATAAAAAGAGCAAAGCTCTGAGTACAATGACGAGGAAAAGATGAACGATGTTGTTTTCCCAAAATATATGAATTACACGTAAAAGACGGAAGAGAAATATCAGGTAGAGCCTTTTTGAGGACAAGTAGAGGAGCATGCCCAAGACGTCAATGCCAATCAATGGAGGAGACTGATGAGAGGATGGTAGGAGAATAATCAAGAAGTTAGAGTCTATTGTGCAGTCGTCCTTTACCAATGATACATCGCGTCCGTCGATTCTGCATCATAAAAGAAGTAGAGGTAAATATGACAAAACAATTTAAATCCGTAGTGACGCGACTAACAACAGTAAATTAAATGGGGAGCCCGGGACATGAAGAGCCGAGCGGAGAGATATAGAGGAATTCGGCAGAGCCGAAGACATGGATGGTAGCGCCATTGGCCAAAGTAATACACTTGGGATATGAGGAACCCAGGTAGTGAGGTGGTTTCAGCGAGGTGATATGGTGAGTAGCACCGGAATCCACTATCCAGCATGGACCAGTGGAGAGACAAGTGATGCCTTCATTGGAGACGGAGGCTACAGAGGCAGGCGGGTGACTAAGTAGCCCCTGAAGATGTTAGAGCTTTCTGCGGACGTCGTCAAGGTCAACACGAGTGGCGGAGGGACTGTGATCAGCAACATAAGCAGTTGGACGAGGAGGACGACCATGTTTGCAGAAGCAGGTTGCCTCAAGGTGCCCATCTTTACCGCAGAAAGAACACTGAGGACGTGGTCGGCCACAGCGACCCCTTCCCCGAGAGCCAGAACGTCCTCCACGAGTGGGAGGAGGGAGAGGTAGCAATGGCATAGAAGAACGCTGGAGAAGGGACGGGGAAGGAGGTCAAGTAGAATCAGGAGGTGGTGACACCTTAAGCAGCATGGAGCATACATCAGAGAACGGGGGAGTTGCAGCAGATGAGAGAATCTGAGCCCGGACACTCTGAAGATGAGGCGGGACACGAGCCATCATCATGGCACTTACGACGGCTTCCTTTTGAGCATGTTGGGTAGTAAGATCCGTAGTTGGGGGCTGATGTTGAATCCAGGCTTCAACAAGAGTCTTGGAACGAGCAACAAATGAAGTTAAGTCAGTAGCATCGTCGGTGTCGAGAGTCTGAAGATCAGTGATGATGTCATACAGGTGCTAAAGACTATTCTTGCCTGAGTAAAGGGAATGAAGCTCGTCACACATGGTCTTGGTCGTCTCGGATACATGGTCATGCGGTAAGGTTCACCGTCAAGGGAGTTAAGAAACCACGTCTGAACACATCCATCGTTACGAATCCAATCATCAGTAGGAGTAGCGGGAACATCCTGCGTTAAGTGATGCAAAAAGCCCTTAGACTGAAGAACTCGGCGAACGAAATGTGCTCATTCAACAAAATTCTTCTTTCTTGTCAGAGAGATAGTCGTGATGCGTAACTCGTCACGTAGTTCAGGAGCTGGAGCAGACACTGTTGCATGAGAAGAAGTAGCAGTAGACGTATCCATGAGGAAGAGAGCAGTCGGTTACACATGACAGCTAGCCGGCAGACCGCACAGCAGGATAGGAGAAGTCGCTGGGCAGACCACACAACAGGACAATCCGCAGGCCAAGCGGCAGTGGCAAGAAGAGGAGGTCGCAGCGGCAACGACATCGGTCTGACCTAGCGGCAAGCAGAACAACCAACGGGCGAACAGAACACACCAAGCGGCTAAGCGGCGAAGTCGCAACGAGCAGACCGCGCGACAAGCAGACGAGCGGGTAGAAGAGAGAAGCAAACCGCGCTGGTAGATCATAGAAGGCGCGGACAGATTAACAGACCGCGCGACCAGGAGAAGCAAGAAGAGTGCGGCTAAGAGGAAGCGGTTAGAGGAAGCAGATAGACAAGATGAGAAGAGGCCGTGGCAAGAAGAAACCGCGTCGGGAGAGGGGGCAGCAAGAAGAGTTGCGCATGAAAGCCCCCATGATTATTCATTTTGTAATTAAGTGTGTTAATTATTTAATTAATATTAATTAAATGGTATTTAATTAATATTAATTAGAATTATTATTAATGTAATGCCTTATTTTGTGTGCCCTCCCCATCTATTTAGGGAGGAGGGGTAGGAGTTTAGAGATTATCTTGGATGAATGGATTTTTAGGGTTGCTCCCTAAGTGTTTCTTCTCAACCCTTGTCTCCTCTCTCCCTCGCTTCCACCGGCCCTCTCTCGTCGGATTCCTCTATGGATGCCCGTATCAATTGGTCCGACCTGCCCCACCGCTTGCAGATGCAGTCGGTCTCGCCTCTGGTCTCTTTCTCGGACTGCTCAGCCCCTGCCACGATAGCTGCCATCTACCACGCCAGAGCTTGGCCTCTGTCCGTGCAGTCACCGGAACGAGCCCGCGGATTAATTTCTCCGTCCTAGCAGCACAGATCCTGGCCACTTGCGCCTCTCTTCATGTCAAAGTTGACCGGCTCTTCGACTTTAATGGATTTGTTGCCGCGACCCAACCTCCCGGTCCCTCCACGCTGTCGTCGCCTCCTCCATCGAAGCTGTGCCCTGATGCTGCCACCCCTGTCCGCAGCGAAGCTGATGCCATCATCCAGTGCTGAGACCTTCCGCCGTTTAGAAGACCGATGTGCGCCACCGCCAATGTTGCCGTTACGGCCGCCTCATTCAGCACTGCATTCCGACCTCTGCTTCTGTAGGGTAGTTTCACCGCAGCAACGGTCAAAGCCCACAACTCCACCTCTTCCTGTCATCGTCAACACCCCAACAGTACTTCATGTTGTCTCTTCTCCCCGACCCGCACGCCTTTTCCTTCGCTTCGAGCCACATTACCCCTGTTTTCATTCCCTTTCCCTCTCGAGTACTCCATGCCCTAGCGCCTTAACCGTGTCTTGCTGTCCTGCAGTGAAATGGGGCCCACTCTTCAAATCAATTTGCCTTTTACCCTTTACTCACCACTGCACCCACTAGCTTCCAATGCCACCTCTACTCCTTTATTGTCTTGTCACATTAATTTATTTTTTTCTTTCTCTTAGCTGCTAACTTTACTTTTCTCCACAAAAATCCAAATCCCACCAATCAATTCTTTTTTCTTGTCTTTTTCCTCCATCCTGCCATCACATCCCATATCATCTCTCATCTCTCTTCTTTGAACCCCACACCAGCTGCCAACATTTCTCTACCATACACTTTCACATTTCCTTTTCAATTTCACCCCTCCATTTTAATTCGTTTTCAACATTTTTTCTTTTCTTTTTCTCATTGCACACACAATCCCCACTTGTTCTTCGCCACTGTTTACTCGTCACAATTACCACTAACCTCGTCAAATTATTACAACTCGACTTTGGGGGCAAGTTCTATTTTCAAGGGCAATATAGTGTTACGTTTACACTTTCACCCGAGTAGACCCCCCGCATTGGGATCACCGACGCACGCTTATGGAAGCCGCCACGAATAATTAGAGCACACTCATGGATGCCGCCGCGATTATTTGGAGCACGCTATGGAAGCCGCCATGATTTTTTCCTTTTGTAATTAAGTGTGTTAATTATTTAATTAATATTAATTAAATGATATTAAATTAATATTAATTAAATGATATTTAATTAATATTACCTCGATATTATTATTATTATTATAAATGAAATGCCTTATTTTGTGTGCCCTCCCCATCTATTTAGGGAGGAGGGTAGGAGTTTAGAGATTATATTGGATGAATGAATTTTTAGGGTTTCTTCTCAACCCTTGCATCCTCTCTCGCCTCCATCGGCCATCTCTCGTAGGATTCCTTTATGGATGACCGTATCAAAGCCCTTTGGCGGTGGAAGAGGATCTTGGTGAAGGTCCGAGTGTGCCCTGAGAAGCCATGGGGACTCCGCATTGGAGGTCGAGGAGGCACTAGGCCGGCCGGCCGGCCAGGGGGCGTCAAACTTAGCATCCATTTGCAGCATTAGAGCGTGCAGCGAGGCAATGGATTTATCATGAGCATTGAGGTAGTGGAAGATGGCTAAATCCACATGAGTATGAGGCGTTGGTGTCTCAGAGTGCGCCATAGATCAGAGCCGTGGGGGCATGCATGCAGTAGGATGGATGGTGCGTAGTCGGATAAGCGAGGGAGGCACTGTCGGGCGCAGTTGCAACTGAGGAGGCGTGCGGTTGGCAGTATCAGAATCGCCTTCCACTGGTGCACAAGCATAGTCGGACGACACGAGTCGCAGGAACATTGCCTCTGGGAGCAGTGTTGGTGGGAGATCGCGGTGGCCGCGACCGCATAAAGCTATTTGTTGGGAGATCGCGGGACGCAAGTCGATGCGATGAAAGCGAGCACAGTGAACGCGAGAGGATGGGATGAAGGCTTTAGGAGACGAAAACCGCAACCAGAAGCAGGGAAGGTCAGACCAAATTGTTAGGTCTTGGAAAACAAAACCGAAGCTACCTATTCTGAGAAGAGAAAAGGGAGGAGAAGAGAGAAAAAAGAAGAGAAATAATTCCTAGGGTTCCCAATTTTCCAAATACCATCCAAGATACCAAATTACATTGCCCCGTGGGTTTATATAACACCCCTGGTATACTTAAAAACAAGGAAATATACGCACGTCTTAATTGCTTTCCACCGGCGTGTCACCTTTCGTTGCGCTTGTATACCCGCCACAATGGAGGATGTTCCTCTATCTCCTCCACGTTCGTAACATGGCCCCAAAGAGATAAATGTATGTGCCCCCGCGTATAAATTTGTTGCATCAAGGCCCTATTGTCAAAACCATTAAATGTCAAAAAAATGAAAATCAGACCATCGTTCAATGCGTGTTTTGTGATTTTGTCCCATCTCATGTTCCATATCTATCAAGCTCAACTTCTTATTGCCCATGATGAGAGGCTCTCAATACTCCTTCGTGGTGACTAATAATGATGTAAATTGCATAAGCACTTGTAGAAACCCTCTGCAATATCGCACACTCGTTGGTTTGTAGAGTGAAGAAAAACAAGTTGATTTGCCATGTGTTTTTAAGTTGGTTGAGGATCTGAGAGGTCAAAGAAAAAAAGAAGTGAGTGGTGCAACGACCTGGCTCAACCCACAATATTTTAGGTATGATCTTCTTTGGTTCATCACAACCTATACTAATGGAGATCATCGAGACCTTTTGGAGCACGAGTTGGTTGGTTTTGACGCCTACCATATTTGGCAACGCTTGATGGATGATCGAAGTCCGCAGTTCCGTCCAGAGTGACGTTTTGGTATTTTGCATGTATTTGTTTTATTTTTATAGTGTTTTATTTAGTGAGATCGGACAATCATTGCGTATGACCAATCCTAGCGTCCAAGATAGTTATCCTAGTCATGTTTTATATAAGTAAGAGGGTAAGGACAGTTGTCATGGGCATTGCAGATTTGTAGATTCATGGAATTCGACAATCTCTTGTGGCGCCGACTCCACGAAACCTCAAGGTGCTGCATGGTATGCTATCTTATTTCCCTTGTTTGTTTTTGCTGTATGCCACTTTCCCTCCCAAACCCTTAGCCTCCCATTGCAGGAACCTTCCAGCAGCAGCCACCTTCCCCTAAAGCCTTCTCCAAACAGCCTCCCTCCATTTCCCTACACCTAAACCCTTGGACGCAGCTCCCCTTACCCTCCCTGCACCACATCACAACCCAGCAACCCCCTTTCACCGCCGGCCAGCAGTCCAGTCATACCCAGCCACAACAAATCCCCTCACCCAACACATTTTCTCCTTAGCCCTGCCTAGCCGACCAGTCTAGGCCCAATCCAAGGCCTGGCTACCGGTTTATTTGTAACCTAACGTCAAACCATTATATGCATGCATACACCATCCTGGGTTAAATAAGGCTCACTTCAGCGATACTGCACCTAGGATTTGCATGTTAGTTGAACAATACGGTTTTATCCTTTTTCCTAGGTGGCCTATCAGTATTTTCAGGAGATCGTCCATCTCAGGATTACTCCCATTAGAGGCGTCTTTTCATATCTAGTGGTGGGGTTGTGTTATGAACTCTATAGTTAAGCGAGCATTATATCAATGATTTTTTTCTGTTCACTATGTTGGAAAACAAGGTAAGTTTCTTGGTGAAGGTAGGCCGGTACTACCACATATTTCATAGATGAAAAATAAAGAGTTACACCATTAGAGATTACAACTCAACACTCCACATACACGGGATTTCTCTTCTACCCAGTTCTTCTTACTAAGCTTACAATACTTGCCTTTATATAGTAGGCAGCACAGGAGAACATACACCAAAAAACAAAAAACACGGGGCTCGAAGCTTATCAGAGGTGATCACAGCATGTACAGAGGTGACAGGTGCCATCTCTAACCCTGAGCAGGTATGGCGCCGGAGGTAGAGGATTTAAGGAGATAAACAGTGATCAAGGCTTGATTATGTTCAACACCCTCCCTTAATCGAGCCTGTCGATCACTCGCATTTTCTTTCTCAGGTCTTCGAAGTTCTTTCTGGTGAGTCCTTTGGTTAGGGCGTCGGCTATCTGGCATTTGGATTCACAATGTTGCACAACGATCTCCCCATTGCTGACAAGTTCTCTGATATAGTGCCACTTGAGCTCGACATGTTTGGTTTTGTTGTGAAAAATGGGATTGTGAGCCAAGGCGATGGCCGAGGTGTTGTCGACTTTGATCCTTGTCTTGATTTCACTTCTCTTTCAATTTGCTCCAAAGTTCGCCTGATCCATACCCCCTCCCTTGCTGCTTTCAGTTAGGGCTATATACTCTGCTTCTGTAGATGAAAGGGCAACTGTTTTTTGCTTTCTGGAACTT